>OY728145.1:1291401968-1292651968 GCA_963277665.1 Viscum album | reverse complement strand
TCCATTGATTCCAGACTGGGGATTTTATCCTAGGGAAGGCATAAACTCATGTCGAGCGATGGGGGTCCCCTTTTCTTCTTTTCATTTTCTTTTCTTTTCTTCATTTTCGTTTCTTTTCTCCTTTCTATTCATTCATCCTCCTTGTGCATGTATATTGTGCCTTCTATCTGGCCATAACATTAGGGAATATTTTGATATTGATAAAGATGGTGAGATTTGGGAGGAAAGAGTGGTACTGATTCGATGCTCTCGATGCACTGATTCCAAGAAGGGAAAAAGTGAGCCGTGAAATCAACCGAAGCATCGACAGTCTCCGCTCAAAGGTATGTAAATTTAAATCAACCCCATAGATCCCCTTTTAAAAATGTTTTTTTGAGTCTTTAAAGCCTTATATTTCTTACATGTTTCCCCATGGGGCTGAATCTATTGTTTTAGGGGAAAAATGGGTCTTTCGGGCGTTTTAGTGATTTCCCGTTGGGAAACCCAGAATACACATCATGTGTTCCATGGGAACATGTTGTGTGTTTTTAATATTTAGGGACGATGAATTTTTCAAATTGTACATCGTGTAATTTGAGTACACACAATGTAATGGATGTCCTTATGACTGACCTTTTGAAATAAGACATGGAATAATTGTTTTTAAGGAGTACAGGTCAGGTAATATAAGTACATGACGTGTAGTGGCAGATGGGCATGTGTTCGGGTGAAAATGCACTGGGAGTGACTTTTTGTGAATATTACACATCCTGTATAGTAATGTACACTCTTTGTACTATTACATAGGTAGGCCCCATGGGTCTGGCCATGTGTTCAGGCCATGTACTACATCAGTTTAGTCGTTTTGGGATATCTTATAACCTAGAATTCAGAATTGGGCGTTTGAGCAGTTCATTATTTATTTTTTTCATGTACATCGCAAGGGAGGAATTATTTTGACATTTATAGGTCATATAAATGGGCTTTTGGTGGTTCCAATATAATGGGAGAGGTTCTTCCTTTCAGTTATCGAGTTCAGTTGACAACTATGTGTGAGACGTGGCATGGATGATAGGTTGGGTGTTCGGACCAACATAGTTGAGAACATTAATATGAGATTAGTTTTGAGATTCCACATATAAATCATGATTTAGAGGTCATTTCCCTTGTGAGACGTGCCCTTATGGTGTTTGAGGCCATGAGACCAGATACTTCTATGGATCCTATGAGGAATTATTTTACTTGTGTGCTAACCTGGGGAGTACCTTGTAGGTTCCCTCTCTTGTTTTTACTTTGATATGAACCATGTTATGTAATGCCTCTATTTTCCTTTATTTTAGTATTCCATGTAGGATTCATGACATACTCTTCTGTAAGGATCCATTGTAGGATTCCTTTTATCTTGTTTACCTGTAAGACCCTGAGTATGATCCCTCCTCCGGGTTTGACATGTGGGTACTAGTGGGTGCCCATTGTTTGACTAACTGTGAGCTGTTACATCAGATGTGGGTAGAGATGGTGTTTAGGTATCACCAAGATCATGTTCCAAGCAAGTAATCCCATTAGACTATGGATGTATTATTGGGTTGGGAATTCGGTCCACCATCACTAATTAGTTCATATTTTGGCCCTGATGAGTGGTGTCTTCTTGGTTTTTAGAAAGCATACTATGCCTTGTGTGCCTAAGTAGAGGTGGTTTGTTTGTAAATAGGGTAATTTACCCAGCTGTGGATGTGTTTTCCCGTGTCTGTTTTGATTTGATTGTTTTGGTCTAGACATGCTTGTTAGACTTATTATTTCCCATGCCTTGTATTGTTAGGATGGTGTGGTTTTATCTGACATGTTGTGATATGATGGAACTATTATCCAAGTAGTTATTGAAGTTTACTTTGGCTTCCATATATCATTGTGCAAGATTTACTTACAGAGGGATGTGAGAACCTAGTGTAGTAGACTATATAGAGAATGGATTTTGAGGGATTCTCCAGAGTGTCTATTTACTTTTAAATTGGTGACCATATGGGGGAGGGAGGGTGAAGTTAAGTGCTCCCTCAAAGTGTCTGTAGTTCCTCGATGCGGGTCACATGGTGAATTGGATGTTGAGTGTATCCCCCGAGCACCTTTTAGTTACTGATACTAGGCTATAGGGGGGAATTTATGGTGAGTTCTTCCTCATAGAGTCTTTTATAAAGCTGATAGAGAGGGATTAGACTATGAGTACTTCCCAGAGGGTTTCTTGTGTTTAGTTGGTTGAAACAGAGGGTTTAGT
Organism: Viscum album; assembly: GCA_963277665.1. NCBI lineage: Eukaryota > Viridiplantae > Streptophyta > Magnoliopsida > Santalales > Viscaceae > Viscum > Viscum album. Next base: position 1,292,649,720 of record OY728145.1, on the reverse strand, counting down.
TTGTGAGTACTTCTTATAGGTTTACCTTTTTTTGTTTATCTTGTTCAGACACATTTTTCGTGTGTTGGCCGAAGCAGGTACATGTCGATTGGATTACAGAACCAAAGATTGACTTATTTATTCATCACTTTAGTGGAATGACGTACAATTCAATTACCTTGTACAAGATGTCCAAGAGATCCGGCTTATGGTCCCAAAGATGAACTTCTAATGTGGTCTATCATTATTTGATTAACCAAATCATGAATATTCATATTTATGTATATGTGTATATGTATGGGACAATACATGTGTATGTATACAGATATATACATCCATGGTGGAACTTTCCCAGTTGACAGGGGTAAAATACAAAGATTTTTTATGGTGGTTCCATGTTTTGTTTACTTCTTTTTGTTGTGTTCCAGCTAGGATGAACACATTGTTGTTTCATACTCCATTAGCAACATAGATTTAGGTTTCTTTTCTGGGTTCCCTACTGAGATTATTTCTCAACCTTGCACATGCACCTCAGTTTACATGTAGACCTTATGTTTTATTTTCAGGTTGATCATGAGTTTCATGGTGGAGTGGGATGAGGGCCAGTGTTTTATGATCGACCATAGTTGCTTCAGGGGTTCTACAAATCGATCTACTAAATTTGGAAAATGTCTAGAGATAGGGTCTGTGGATTAGCATAATGTTAGTATCTGAGCCCTGTAATTTTACATTTAGTTTCTTTTGTACTTTTATTTGTATGTTTGACCCTTTGGGTGACTAGTGTAGTACATTATATCATATCTCTTTGGGATTTTACAGCATTTTACTATTATAACTTGTTCTAGTTCAGTTGTTTATTTACTCCACACATTATTTACTTTTCGTTGTGTATGATACTTTGTTATTTCCATTGTTTTCTTACTCTAGTATGAGGGCACAATATCCCCACTATCACACCCTAGGCCCTCGTTACTAGTCGGTAGCCTCTGGTGTACGGGGAGATGTGCTCGGGGCCTTTTGGGGAACTAGTTTGGAGCACCAGTTTAGTGGATTCCAGATCTAGATGTTAAAAAGTTTTATTATAGATGTTATCATTTACTGGTCTTTACTATTTGGGATATGGTAGATAGGAGTGTTATAAATGTGTCAAAACCTTTGATAAATATAAGACCCGTGCATCGAAAACACAAGTTCTGGTAAGAATTCCAGGTTGAATCGGTTTGAGATTCCTGTTCTGATTTTGCAATGTTACAGTTTTATATGATTTTCTCCTTGAGAGACGCACATTTTATGTGGTGTTTTGATTTAATATGGATCTTTGGCTCTTGGCCCTTATGATGATGCCCGGGATGGATTATGACTCCTATATGGCAATAGAAAGAGATGTCTCATGCATCATACAAGGCAGAGAGGACTCACAACATATATCACTGTTAGTGAGTGTTTTTACTGATGAATATGACCTATGGATCTTCTTATTCATAATTTTTACTCTGATGGTAGGAAATGTCTATATACATTGAGGAATTTTTGTTGAGGTTGATGACTCAGTCCTCATGCACATGTAGTGCAGTGGCCCCAATAGGTCTTTGTGGCACGTGATTCCGTTCTTTTTAAACCCATTATTGGGTGTTGTTTCTCAGTCCTAGGGTTATCTATCTGAATCAATGAGTATGAAATCAATGGATACCAATAATTTCATATGAACTGGACCTCCTTATGGTATTTCCATATAAGGTTACCCAATGAGTGTCAGTTCAATTTCTCTTCTTCTCAGGTTATGAACTCCAGAGAGTAGTTCCTTATGAGGATGCTCGGAGAGGATTAGTTCCCTTGTAAATTGTGATTCTGTTTTGACTTTTATTAGTTATTTTGATCTTAAATTATTTATAGTGATTTTGAATATTTTCGGCAAGATGGTTAGACCTTGTAACCTAGTTGTGGGGATTTTTCTATAGGGCTGGGTGGAAGACCTAATGACTCATGGTTTTGACACAAACCCTTGTAGGTATATGTTAATTTTTTTTCTAGGAAACCTCGTGTCAGAATGTTTGTCCTATGTTTTCCAATTCCTTTTGGTGGTTCTTGTTTTCCTTGACTGGATTCGATCGTCAGTATTGTTCGGAAGCTTTTCCTGGGCGACCGGTGTTTCTGATGTTGCTATTACATGTGTCATCATTTGAATCTAAACAGGTGAATGTATGAGAATGATCCAATGACCATTATTTTATGACTTTTCATTGTTTTAGACCTAGTATGTTGTGCTAAAATTTCACTATGTTGTAGAGGAGACTTTGTGAAATGTTGGGTTACCAAGAAATGGTTGACCTGTACATGGATCTTGGTTGGGTTTAGGTAGGATGTTAGCATGCATCATTGGGAGATGGACATTCCTTCAGTTAAATCTTTGTGTAATCCTATTAGATATGATCATGATATATCTTGATTTGTGTTGAGTATTCTGAGAGAGATTCAACTGTACATAAATCTTATTTTTATTTCATAATGTTCATCCCTATTGATGATGGAACCGGTTCTGGTTATTCCATCAGAGTGGTGTATGGAATGCCATATGGATTGGAGTGTGTCATTGGACTTTTGAGGATGGTTTTCCTTGTTTAGGTTAATCTATGGTGTTTTCCAGTGAGCTATTGAGCTTATATTTTTCTTATAAGATGTCATTGAGTGTATTCCTATGGTGGGGAGTACTAGATCAGTCATAGTTGAATGTATTCATAGAAGTAGGCAGTTGTTAACACTATATTACTAGTCATCGAACAATCTAGAGATTCTAGTTATGTAGTTGCTTAGGTTTCAATCAAGGATACTATTCCTTTTATTGGGATTCTTGGAGACGAGACGGTTTATGTTGGTGAGTATGTAAGATCATGTGTTATTCCAAACTATCATTTTGAACATAAATATTAGTTTTTTCTATTGGATGCTTGTGAGGGGTAAAATGGTCATTTTATACCTCAATATCATCTCGGATAATTTTTTTAACACTCTTTTTGTCCCGAAATAGGTTCTTTACCCTAGGATAGTAAACTGGTGGAAATTTGAGCTGTTAGAATTTTTAGCAGAATAATTAATATTCAATTTTATTAAATTAAATATTTAATTATTCGTGTAGGTTCATTTGAAAATAAATTTTAAATGTAGTTCCATAATGAGATTCCATCTTCGTCGTTGAGTCTGGAATTTTATTTTTATCAATGGGAATGCATAAACTCATGTCGGGTGTCGCGGCCGACCCAGACCCCTTTTTCTTCTTTTTTATTTTCATTTATTTATTTATTTCACTTCATTCCTCCTCCTTGCGCACATCTCTTGTGCATCCTCCTTGGTCATGTCTTTTAGGTAGATTTGTATATTGAGTAAGAGAGAGAGTTAGGAGGAAATATGGGTATGAAGTTCAAGCTCTCAACGTGCTGATTCCGTGAAGGGTAACAGTGAGTTGTGAAATCAACCAAAGCATCAACGGTTTCCACCTGAATGTAAGGACATTTATGTTTTTTTCCATGCATACCCATTAAACATGGTTTTATAATTCTTTAATGCCTTATAATTCTTACTTGTGTCCCATTAATTCTGAATCTGTTGTTTTAGAGTAAAAAATGGGTGTTTCGGGCGTTTTAGGAATATCTTATGGGAAAACACAGAATACACAGCATGTTCCCCAGGGGAACATTCCATGTGTTCTTCCTATTCATCGAAGACATAGTTTTACAAAGTACATGCCATGTATATTGAGTAAATGTTGTGTAGTGGATGTCAGTGCGACTGACCATTTGGAATAAGACACAAAATAGTGGTTTTTAGTGAGTACATGTTGTGTAGTGGCACATGGTCTTGTGTTTGGGTGAAAATGCACACGTAGTGAATTTTTGTGGACATTACATGCCATTTCCATTAAGGTACATGCCATTTACATTTACACAAGCAACCCTCATTGGTCAGGCCATGTGTTCTGGACAAAAACTACTTTAGGTTAGTAGTTTTGGGAAAACTTATGCCCTAGAAGTCAGAATTTGGCATGTGAGTAGTCCATTTTGAGCATTTTTCATGTAGATCAAAATGGTGGAGTTTCTTTTTACATTTATAGGTCATCTAAATGGGTATTTTTGGTTTTCTATATAAATGGATATATTCTTCATCCAGTTATTGAGTTAAGTTGACACCTAAGAGTGAGACTTGGCGTGGATGATACGTAGGGTGTTCAGAAAAAATTAATTGAGACCTTTAATATGATATTTTTTGTTAGATATCTCATGTAACCTATGATTTAGAGGACTTTTTCCTTGTGAGAAATTTTAGTATGGCATATGAGGCCATGAGCCCGGGTACTTCCAAGGATCCCCTTAGGCATTCCTTTACTTGTGTGTTGACCTACAGAGTCCCTTGTATTATCTGTCTCATGTTTTTCCTTTTATAGAACACATGTTATGGAATTCCTAAATATTCCTTCAATTGATGATTCTATGTAGGATTCATCCCTGACACATCACTAAGGATCCCATGTAGGATTCATTTGCTTGTATTTACCAGGAGGATCTCAAGTATGATGCCTCCTCAGTGATTGACTTGATGGACCCACCGGGTACACATTATATGACCAACCCTGAGTTGTTATGTTGGGTGTCGGTAGAGATGGTGTTCGGGTGTCACCTAAAACACGTGACAAAATAGTAATCCCATGGGTATATGGATGTATTACAGGGTTGGAAGTTCGGTCCACCCTCATTTATTTGTTTATATCTTGGATGGTTTTTTGATGCAGTAGTGGTTACTAGAGGTGTTTCCGGTTTGGTGGCTATTGATCCTCAAATAAGGTGTATTCTTGTTTTTCGGGATGCCTACTATTCCTTCTGTGCTGGAGTAGAGGTGGATTTTTATAAATAGTGTAATTTACCTTAATGTGGATGTGTTTCCTCATGTTTGTTTTTATTTGACACTTTGTTCTAGCATTGATTGTTAGGATTCTTATTTCCCATGCCCAGTATTGTAAGGATAGAGTGGATTTATCTCATGAGATGTGATATGCTGAAGACTGTTAGCCAAGTAGATCGGATTGCTTAATTTTGATTCTATATATCATTTTGCATGATTGACTTACACCGGGATCTAAGAACCTACTGTAGTAGACCATAGGGAAAATGGACACTGAGGGCTTATCTAGAGTGTATGTTTAATTTTACAATGTTAGACCATACGAGGGATGTGCATAAGTGCTCCCTCAAAAGGTCTGGAGTTCCTCAATGTGGGCCATAGTGTGAATTGGACTTTGAGTGATTATCCAAAGATCATTTTAGTTACTGATACGATACTATATGTGGAATTGATAGTGATTTCATCCTTAGAGAGTCCTTGCTAAATCTTATCAAGTGGGGTTAGACTGTGATTACATCCCAACGGGTTGCTTGTGTTTGATTGGTTCAACCAGAGAGGTTATGATGTGAGTTCTTCCCAAAGGGTTACTGATTTTTTTATCATGTTCAGAGACATATTTTCGGCATTGGAAGAATCCAATACATGTATATGGGATGACAGACCCATAGATCGACTTATTGATACACGACTTGAGTGGCACGACATCCAGCTCATTACCCTTTCGTAGGTTGTCTCAGAGATCAGGCATAGGGTCCCATGGATCGACATCTGATGTGGTGTCTCATTATTTTCTTAACCTCATAATAAATATTAAAATTTATATATATGTGTATAAGTTGGGTACCATACATGTGTATGTTTATAGATATGGACATCCATGGTGGAACTTCCAATATTGATAGGGATTACATAGCCTGAGTTTCGATGGTGGTTGCACATTTGGTTTATTTTATTTGATTTATTATAGATAGGGTGAGCACATTTCTAATGCATACACATTTAAAAACACACATATATAGGTTTCTTGTTGGGTTTCCCTACTGAGATTATTTATCAACCCTGAACATGTACCTCAGTTTACGTGTAGACCTTATGCCTTCTTTTCTGGTTGATCATGAGTTACATGTTGGACAGGGCTGAGGCCCAATGTTGCATGATCAAACGGAGCAGCTCAAGTGGTTCTACTGATCGTGCTGCTATAATTCGACAGTGTTTGGAGATCAGGTACGTTGATTGTCTCAGAGTTATTATCAGAGACCTGTACTTTTACATTTAGTTTCTTTTCTACATGTATCTTTATAGATGGCGCAATGGGTGACTAGTGTTGTATTGTTTTTTATAGTTATTCAGGACATTGTAGCATTTTACTATTAAAACATGTTCTATTTATGTTGATTATTACTTATAAACTATATTTACATTCTATATTGTATGATACATTGTTATTTCGTGTGTTTTCTTACTCTAGTATGATGGAATAGTCTCCCCACTATCACACCCTAGGCCCCTGCTTCTAGTCGGTTGCCTCTGGTGTATGGGGAGGTTCTCTTGATGTTTTGTGGCGAACTGCATCAGAGAACCGGTTTAGTGGCATCCGGGTCTAGACATTAAAATTTTGTGTCATATACCTACCATCAAATTAAAATGATACATGGTTAGGAAATAACATTAACAATATCTTTTTTCATTAACCCTTAGTTAAAAACATTAACTCTTACCATGTTTTCTAGTAATTACATAATATATGGTTTCTATTGATACAATAAAATGCCAATGGACCATAAGTGCATGATTAATGAAATTTTTTACATTATATAAGTCAGTTTTATAAATGTTAGATTTTCAAGACTATAATATCATGTAATAAAATAGTATTTTTTTAAACTCATTTATGGAAATTTTGACACTATTTAGATATTGATTTTTAAGTCATAAAAGCATTATTCCATCAAAAAATGAATCAAATAAACTATAATATTTCAAAATAATACCAAAAAATATTGGATGGAATCAACAACTTTAAATTATAATTATTTTATTATTTATAATAACATTTATTTGAATATCTCATTAATAAGGTAATCACTATATCATCATTGTGTCGTAAATAAATTTATTTATATAACGTATCAAAATTTTAAATAAATATCATGATATATGTTTAAATTTAAGATTTATTATGAATATTTACAGTGTAAGTGGTCATTTATGTAAATAAATCTCTTTTTTAGTTAAGAGATACATTTTAATGTTATGTTTCCCTTTTCTTTATTTTTAAATTATACAAATATACCATCCCACCCAGGTGGATCCATGGGTTCCAAAAATCAACCCAAGGATTACCATGGTTGTCTGTTTGTAATCTAATTAGATTTTGACACATTTTAGTATAGTTTTATATTAATATAATATTGTCTTTTACCTTTATTCTAATGATTTACCCTTTATCCATGGTCAAAAAAAAAATTACTAAAATTACAATTTATAATTTCCAAAAATAAAAGGTAAAATAATAAAATATTTTGAGCATAAAATTAAAAATATGAAATCAATTTTACCAAATATTAAACACATAAAAAACATAAATTAATTTAAAATTAATTCCAATAGTCAAAACCAAAAGGCGGGTTTTTATGATGTAGAAATTATCAAAAGATTGACATGGGTTTTGACCAATTTTATAGTGAAATTACATCCCATTACCAACATTGGAATAAATTATAAAATATTAATCAAATTAAAATTTAATCCAAATTAAAATTATAATCTATCTATATAAAGTGGTTTGATGAATATGTATTATTGAATTAAAATACAGTATTTGTCACCATTCATTAAAAATGAACTTTATTTAAAAATTACCAAAAATTTATCCAAAGTCAATTTATATTTCTCAATCATATATAATGATATTATTTTTTTTAAATAGAACATATAAAAGTGAAAAAAACTAGATTTAAAAAGGGTTCCCCTTCAAAAGCCAATAAAACCACCTTTTAAAAATATTAGTTTATTTTATACTCAAAAATGGATTATTTCTCATTTTAAGACACTAAACTTAATTGGATAAATGTAAAAACATTTAGAAAAAAAAGTATAATAATATTTTAGTCAGTTATTCTTATTCCTGAAAATTAAATGGCTATGAGTGAACTATCATTTGAAATAATTATACTATATTTCAGTACAACTCAATGTTGTGTACAAAGTAAGATTTCAAATATACCATTTGTTGCTTGTTAAGTACGCTCTTGTAAAATTAATCCCCATTAAATTAAATATAATATATTATTCATAAATATTAATTGATCTGAAAAATTGTTATTATATTAATACTTGGCATGTTACAAAATGAGTATAATGGGTGTCGCGATATACAATATGGTATTCTCGCCTCACTCTTTACATTTGTGGGAAAGAAGCCATATTAACCACTTATTTATTTTATGTGTTTTATATATTATAAAGAAATATATTTTATTTTTATTATCACAATAATTTTAGGGATTTTCATATACATATTATTTTATGAATTTCATGGGTTTTTCGGTTAACATATTTCAAAATAGGTAAGTTAATTTTGACTAAAGTTTCATTCTTGGAGTATTAATTTTATGTTATGAACCAATGTAAATTTTTGAGACAATAAATTATATATCAATATAATATTATAAGTTTCTTATAATCATATTATATCATGTTATATATGTCTAAATGTTATCAATGTGGTAATTTTTTTTTTACAATTTAATCAATTTTTTTATTATATATGACTTTGTCTATGATGGTCATATCATATGATCGATATCTCAATTAAATCATGAAATTTTTTTTGATATAGTAATATAATGAGAATAAGTATTTTTGAATAATTTTTCTCTCTTCATGTTGTGATGAGAAATTTTTTTATGAAGAATCATATTTTAAGACAGAAACACATTTTCCTCAATAAATAATGTATAAAGGAAATGTTGTGAAATTTTTTTTCAAATTTTTTAAATTTTTGTATTAATAAAAATTATACCAAGTTTTTATTTTCAAAAAAAAAATTTAAATTTAAAATTAATGAAACTTTTCTAAACAAATTCCATTATTTTTTTAATATAATTTGAATGAGAATAGTTTTATCATGCATGGAATGATTAATACTTCAAACTATCATAACCGATCAATAATTTTATGATTACATAATATGTTTTAATTGTTCATTTAAATAAAAATATTTTCCATAATATTTGACAAATTTTTGTATTTTATATAATTTATTGAAAACTAATAGTATTTTAATTTTTTTTATTTTTAAAACGTGCTTTTGAAAGAGCTATGGTTAGTTTAATCTGGAAATGATTAAAATGAATTTTGATGAGTCCATTATATTTTTATATGTATTATTTTCATATTAATAGAATTATAAAAATAATTTTTGTTTAAAATTTTATTTTCAATTAAAAGTTATCATCTTAATAAAACATTCAACCAGATATATCTTTCACAACCATTCTATATCGATGATTACATCCGTCGATGTAACATCTAATTTTCTAGGGATATATACCAATGTATCCATTATTATTTTTTCAACAAATTTTTTATTATTAATATAAGTTTATTAAAACCAATTATTTATTTCATGATATACCATGATAAAAATTTTACGAAGTATATATCTTTTAGCATGGCATATGCTCTGATGAAATGATGAAATTATTATCAAACTAGTACGCTTTCCTCAGATTTAAACATCATGAATTGTTTATGAAATTGATTTTAATTTCATGGGTTTTTATATGATGAATGTTTTATGTTATAATGGCAGAAATATGTATTATTTTATCTATATGATTAGTTTGAAATTTTATCTCCCACCAATGCATTGTTTAAATAATTATATCTTGTTATAGAGAGAGGAATGGATTAGAAAGATAATCCAATCCTATAAGATATTTTTTTGTGATGATGGTCTTGGGAGTGAACCATTAATAGTATAATGGTTTATTTAGTGAAACCATTCCTCTATGGTAGACTTGGTAATGATCCTTGAATATAATGTATGTTATTTTCCATGTATATGTGTATGCCACAATATTATGTCTTATTCCAATATTCTGCTTTTTGGGATCATATTATGTGATTCCCATTTGATTCAAGACATATATACATGCAATATTTATTACATTATTGAATATTATAATCTTTGATATGCTTGTTATTTTTTTAAAATGATATAATCATGTTCTTATGCCCTTATATCATGTAATGCGTTCATATCTAGCACGATTACCCTTTTTGGCATCCGAGGTAACTTATTTTTATGATTCATGTTATGTAGAATGGTTTTTATATATGAGTATTAAAGGGGAATATCATTATTGAATATGTTTAATATCATTTAGTAATAAATAATAGTTTAGTCCAACAATCCAAAGAAATTAATCAATTATGATCATAAATACTGTTATTTTGTAATGTATTCAATATTCTTCTAAAAAAAGTAATATATATATATAGAAAGAGCACATTAATATAATTGGTATAAAATGATAAGTTTATTTATACTTTTGAAAGTAGTTTGTGAAAAAAATATTTATATACCGAAGGACATTACTTTAATGGTATATATATGAATAATTCAATACATAGGAAAATCTAAAAGATTTTGGGTGAAGGATAAATTTATTGGTTTCAAAATAATTTCAAATAACTTTGGATAATAAATGTTGATATGGATATTATAAATATGTTTTTATGTTTAATTAACCCAAAAATGTAGCACCGAGCTGGACGTGATCTTCACCAGGTTCAAAAAATTCGGGTTTGTTGCACAACTGGTTTAAAAGCACTGAGGGGTATGTTTTAGAAATTGAAAACATCATTAATGAACCTTTTTAATGGATTAAAATAGACAATGAATAATAAAAACTATTGTTAATCATAATTTTTCATTGATAACAAATAGGGTTTCATAATTAAGACTTGTTAAGTATTAATTTTTAGGGAAATGTGATTTTTGACTAAGAATACAATTTTTTACAGTATGTTTTTGGGTTTTAGTAAATGTAGTGAACCAAAAATAACTAAGATAACATTGAATGTGATAGAAAATATGCCGATGAGAATAAAAATCGGATAATGGATAATGTTAATGAAATTTTTATTTTTCTAATTAGTTTTAATTATATATGTTTAACAACCTACTTCGTATACAACACTCAGACTCACCAATGAAGAAAAAGATTGATTTAATAGGGAGATTATTTATTGGAGACCATATAGAATAAATGATTTACTTTTTCATATTATACACCATGAAAATTTGTGATTTTTTTCAAATTAATTCAATATATTATGATATTTGCCCTTTCACTCGATACTAAAAACGTTTATATCATATAAATGCACTAAAGTTTGATTGAGTTGTACCCAACACTAAGATAATTATAAATTACATGGAATATAAAATTTTTCTCTCCCTACAAGGGACACTAAGGTTATCTTACATTACATTCAGGAATGAATTTACTCAATTGGTTATGTGACACAAAAGACCGAGTTTTTATGAAAAATAAAATATTTTAAAAAATTTAATTACTTAATATAATAATATATAACATAGTTTTTATATCGATGGTTGTTAATAGGATTACCATTCTTATAAAAATAATTTTTTGAATTCATTTGTTACAAACAAATCAAAAATGATTATAAAACCCAATTTAATATAAATAAAACATTTTATAAAAAAATAGTATTATGATCATAAAGTGAATTAATCATAATAAATTAAATTAAATATTATTGGTTAATATTATAAATGAAATAAAATTTTATATATTCAATAAAATGTTTTTACAATCATTGGATACATTTTATAAGAATAATATTGGAATAAACCCAATATTACACAAAAAACTATATCTTTTAAAAAAATGAGTTTCTTTTAATAAAAAAATTATAAATATAAAATTTATGACTTTAATGGATTTTATATATCAATATAAAGATCATTTTTGAATGAAAAACAAAAAAATAGAGTTATTTGGAATTTTTTGTATTTTTCCATGATGTTTCATTTTTGGATGTGAAACAATAAAATTGCATTAAGGTTTTTTTTTAATATTTACATAAGGTTTACATATTTGTATGAATAGTGAAAAATGGATTTTAAATCAGTAATTTTTTTTATAAAAAAAATATATGTCTAAATTTGGTTTTTATTGGTATTGATTTTTATTACCTAAAAATAACATTAATTAATCTTATTTAGGTCCTTGGAATTCACCTTGGAATTTGATATTAAAACATACTAAAATTTTCAAAACAAATCTTTATAACCCCGCTTTCTCCTTCCATACACATGATTAAATATAATTTATTATCATCAAATTATATCTCTAAAACATGGGAAAAATTATTCCATATTTGGAATCATTTTTTTTAATATTGTTTACATAATTTAGGACAAAAAATATTAGTGAATGTAATTAAAAGTAATTATCATGATTAAGAGAAAAATTCACATAATAAAAGAGTACAATATAATAATAAGGAACAAAATTATGTAATAACTTGTTGAAAATAAATTTTAAAGTATAATATCTACCCTATATTCCATTGTATCTAATTTTGTCCATTTTTGGAGCCCCATGTCATATGAAAAATGTGGGTGAAATTCCTTTTCCAAATGTTTACAAGAATCCCACTCCCCCTCCACTATAAAAATGCAGTCACATATTAAACTCCATAAGACCTATAAATCCACATTTAATTCAAAAATATCTATCCAAATAGGTCCTAAATATATCTACAATCAACCGAGAATCGTAAAATTATTAAGAATGAAATCCAATGATTCCCTTTTGTGAAAACCAAAAGGAGTTAATAGATTAACATGTAACATCCTTCCCTAATCTAATTAGATCTATTTTAATTGTCCATCACATAAATTAATATTAATAAATGATAAATAATAAAATAAGTCCCCAAAATATATTTATATCATTAAAGTAAAATATTTATACCTTCAGTTACACATACATTGATCTAATGGCTAACAATCTTACCATACTTCTGTTTGATGAATTATCTCCTCATAAAATGATGTTGTCCATTTTTACATTTATACCTTTCAAGGATGGAACATATTATGGGATTAATAGTTATAGATGATATATGTGATATTTATAATTAATTTATGCTTCTATAGTTTTTATATAGGATATAATATTAATAATGTCATTTTTTTGTAACTATGACAACCACGTTTGTTTAATATAGATTACTAGATTCTCAAAGCAATGTGATTTGTGCACGCAATATATGGGATGTATTAAATATGTGATTAGTAAATTTATATGATATATATTACATGATAATCATAATTTAATGATAATATATAAATAACTTTCATTTACATTCTTTCTCTCAATACAATAATAAAATAATGAAGTGGTCATGCGTACGTATGGCCTACTGTCTACATGAATAGTGTATTTCAATAAATATTTCTATATTATATAGATTTTTATAAAAAATATATTCAAAATATAAATCATATTTATACCATGGTTTATATTATTTAAATATTTTTACCATAATCTATGTAAAAAGATCATGAAAAACTAGTCAAAACGTATAAAAAAATAATGACTATAATTCCCGAAACGAAAAATCAACATGGAGTTCATAATAAATAGGTCATATAAGGTCATAAAAAATAATATATGGTATTATATATAGTAATATATATCTATATTAGATTTATAATAAACATTTACATTTTATTTAATATTATTTAATGTGTACCAAGAAATTCATGACATATGGTAAGGGAGTTTCAACTAACATTTTATTTCTAGGAGATAAATTCCTTCATCAAACCTCATTTCTATTTATTGGTGTATGTACTACAAATGGATGTATTATATGAATATTATAATAAAATTTATGGCCATTCACATATACATTTTCTCATCTTTATTTCATAGGGTATTTGTTTCAAATGTTAGAAAATCTATAAAGTAATTTTGTCTCAATTGACTTCTTTTAGACACAAGCCCTGTTACAAACTATTATTTTTATTATAGGTAAAAATACATCATTTAAAAATTTTATATCACAAATATTCATATTTTAATTATATTTTAATCTTTATGAAATTTAATTCTTCCAATTTTATAATGATTTATTTTATTCCAATTTAGTGATGATTTATAATATCAATCAAATCATTTATCAAGATTGTTTGTGATCATGCTTCCATTGATGAAATATTACGATTCATATCTCATGATATATAATTAATTATATTAAAGTATATATATTAATTTTATATCTATGTAATTGAACCATTTCTTATTTTTTTTTGTACGAAATATACTTGACAAAATTTTTTATGGAAATGTGACTTTATATCTCACTTCAGTCAAAAATCTGCGTTCTATCATAAATATGATTTCAAAGACAATCAAAAAAGGTTTTTTATTATCCTATGATGTTTTATGATACTTTTTACCCATTTTTTATCTTTTAAAAAAAATTTAAAAGTAATATTCATATCACATTATGATCACGAAATCTTGGTAAAATTTTATCAAGAAAAATGAATGAACAGATTGTACAAATCAAACCATAGTATTGAATACCATTTCTTTCATAATTAAATTATAAGATTACATGGTAATTTTTTGAAATACATGTTCTATTCAAAAATTCTATAAATTTGTGGATTTTAAAATAGATTTTAAATAGTAATGGATATCAAAAAAAATTTAAGTAAAAATATAATTTAAAAATTTTTAAAATCTTTATTTATATGTTTTCAAATGTTTTCTTTCAAGATATGTATTTATATTATCCCAATTAATATCTTTTATTTTTCAATGTATTTTCAAGGGAAATGTTTTCAAAAAGTTATCAAGGTTTTTATATTAATTTAGATAATATAGTTTTCAAAATAGTTTAAGGTTTATTTTATAGGTTTTCATTAATAATAATTTTCAAAATGAATTCAACAATATTTTATATTTTTTCAAGGGGAAAAATTTTTCCAAATAAATTTAAGCATTATTGATATGTTTTAAATGAATTTTCATATAAAACTATTTTCTACATATTTTTTATTTTCAAAAACCTTTTCAAAAAAGAAATCAATTTCTTCTCAGGAATTTTTTATTGATGATATTTCAAAATGATTTTCCATTTCTTATGACATCAGTGGTTATAAGTAATTCATATATGGAAATGATATAATGGTTCCTTTCATATTATTTCTTAAATGGTTTATTTTTTGATATAATATTTCTTATGAAACCTCATTCTCTTCATTGGGTTATATGATTTTAATAATTGTTTTTCTTCAAGATTTATGCTTTGATGATACGATTGTGAGAACTATCTCATTTCAAAAGGCAATGAAATGATTTAATTTTTAAGATACTCATTTCATTTAATGGACCCATATATAATTTTTATTTTTTATATTTGGAAATTTATTTATGTGATGGGTAGGATATATATCTCCAACTAATTTATTGGGTAGTAGTGGATGACTTATGAGTTAAAATGTTTACGTGAACCATATTAAAAGGTCAAAATGTTATGAATTGACAAGGTTTCATGTCTGTGAGATCATGTTTGATCCAAATTTTATTATAACAATGATATGAGTGAAATATATTATGATTTCATAATGTAATGTTTTATACTGATTACCTGCTCACAATGTTAATCATTGAGCTTATTGAATGTCCATAATTTATGTGTAAACATGATTACATGCTCACTATGACATATGAGAATCTAAATGAATGTTCCTATAATTATTCAGTGACCTTGTTTCATGTCCATAATTCTATGATAGGTATTCATTTATTTTCCATAACATAATAATTGAACTTATTTTACATATACATTTTTTTAATGTTATACTTTGATGTGCACGCAACATTTCCATGTCTTATTCAAATTTTGTTCCTTCATGGATTATGATCCCAATTATCATATGATTCATGTCTTAATAATTGGTAATATTATTTTGATGATTCTTATTTATAATTTTCAATATGTAGGGTATGATATTATAATGATACGATCAGTTTATTC
This sequence comes from Viscum album, assembly GCA_963277665.1. Classification (NCBI taxonomy): domain Eukaryota; kingdom Viridiplantae; phylum Streptophyta; class Magnoliopsida; order Santalales; family Viscaceae; genus Viscum; species Viscum album. The sequence continues at coordinate 1,292,633,751 of OY728145.1, read as the reverse complement.
AGCCCTAATACTCATATTATGCTTATATATATCTATTTATTAAACATACTAGTAATATGAGATCACTCTGTTTTCTATTTCATTCCTCTAGGGTAAAAATATGTTTTTCATGTATTATATTACAATGAAGGGTTCAAGTCATGATCAATCTTAATAAATATTATGTAGCTCACTTACATACTAGTTTTTATGTTTCAATGATTCCCAAGGTAGTAAAATATTAATTTTTTTCAGTGTATTTTTTTTATTGATTTAGGTATTCTATAAATAAAATTATGTAATGTATGTCTACATAAATACTAGGTCATTATAGTTGGTATCGAAGATAATTTTTAGTCCACATTTGGATACAAGGATGAGAAAACATCAGTCATATCGCTAGGGATATATCTAAGGATATGTCTATGGGTATCTATATGAATAAGTTTAAGTATGAGTTAATATTAAAAAACATATACTAGAATTTTGTTAAATGATAGAGTGCATGGTTTACTAGTAATAATTCTATGTCTATATTCAACTAGTCTATTAGTATCTATCATATATCAATGTATGTGTAACAACTTTGACAAGGTGTTTGAGGCCAGACTTAAGCATAACTTTCTATACGAAAACGTGTCTTATTACACAGTTGGATTTACATTCCTGGGGGATATACATTCAGAATTTATAAAATATTCATGAATCATCTTGATGGAATTAAATATGATACATCTATAAATAAACTATTATAAACCTAAATTTTATTTATTATTTTCTGTTTCAAGAATTATAAATCATATATGTAGTGTTTCATGATTATGTGAATATATTCTATGATATGTGTCATTCGCGTGGTGGTTTGTGCTTTCAGTCAATGGAATGATCCCAAATAGACAATGATAATGTGGATTGCGATTGAAAATAGAATAATGGTCTACGTAAGATATCGAATAGTATGGAAAATATAGTGTAAATCTGTAATTTTATGGCCACAGAGCCTTATTCGCCTAGGAATCATGCTATGTTACCAAATGACAGAAGGAGGGAAACACGTTTTCATGAATACTTTTTAGGGAATAATCCTACATATATTAGTGTAGAGGACGATCAAATATTTTCTTATAAAGGGAAATGAGTCGTATAAAATATATTTTTTATCTTAAGATTGTCCATAACAAACAAAATTATATTGGGAACTTATCTTTTTTAGGTAAACTGGATTGGTGGTGGAACATTATCAAGAGTACAAGGCAAAATGATAAACATTTCTCTATAGATAAGGATTAATTCAAGATATTATTTTTTTGTATGTACAATAATATATTCTTTTTATATAATGGGAGATAGTGGATTCCCAAAAATCTAGTGGTTATGATAAGAAAAAATATAAAAGCCAATGGAATTTCTAAAATAAGAGAGAGAGGAATATTAGATTTAATTAATGATCAATACATGAAAGGGACCATAGTGGAAATTGTTTTTCATGTAAATTCTAAAAGTTTTATTTGTTTAAAGTAAGGTCATCGAGTGGATGAATTCTAAGGTAATCTGGAATATAGGAAATGCTCTAAGGAATTACCCTCCATCAATTAAGGGTTTTAGATGTATGTAGTTTGTGAAATATTCTTGAATGTGCATAAAACCAATTATTAAGGATTGTGATTGACATCAGAAATCGCTTCACTCAATTTATTATGGTAAAACATATATATTATCAATGGATGAAGTGAATCACTATAATTAGAGAATAATTATCTTCTACTTTTATATAATGAATATGATGCTTTTTTGGATGAATAAGCCCTATAAAAATATTATTATTTCTCATTTAGTGATGCTTCATGTGATTATATCACACTTCATGGGATATAGATTTATAAAATATCATTTCATATTTTACTAGATGAATGATGAACAAGCATTTCTAATAGAAAAATTTTGGTATAAGATAAATTAATATTTAATTAATAAAGTGTGAATTATAATTTTGATGTGTCATAAAGTTACAAATTTATGGATGACCGGAGTTAAAGTTTTGAAATGGAATTAGATATTAATTCATCATCTCGGCATATGAGGTTTTTTACATATTTATTAATTTCAAATAATCATTTTGGTTTTGATAAATATAAATATAATGAACTATCATTCAGTTTATAGATATCATGATCTACTAATTCTTTGAGAATGAAAAATTCACCTTCATTTATTAATGCAACATATGAAGTTGGAGTAATGAAAAGAACAATCAATTTGTGATACTGTGCATAATAAATGGAAAAAATTATAAAGTATGAATATTTACTTATGTATATATATTATAAATTAATTCATCTATTAAAAGGATATAGGGAATGATTTATCCCAATTATTTCTTTTCAATTTAAATGACGGTCTTATAATGAAACAATGATCTATTATTTTGTGGTCCTTCAATTTCCATTGATTGTTAAATTGCAGATGATCTTGGATTTCATTAACACTCTAAGGTTATTTATAATCTTCACCCATGTACAATATCCACTCCCTAACTATGTTATCATATGTGTAAATATAGTTATATGTTACATTAGTTTATCGTTATGATTCTAAAAATCATATTTTAAGGATTCTTTAGTATTTAATATTACAATTTGGGTTTCTATGATTGGGAATTTCAAATGTTAAACCATTTATAACCCATAAGAATTTCTAGGTTGAAATTTATTTTAACTAGGCAGAATGAATCATCCTAATATTTTGTGAAATATATTTTTTTATTTAAATTAATCATTTTTTATATTTTTCATTTAACATAATATTGAAAATAGTTTATTTTATATTAAATCACTATGTATCTATTAAATTTTATGAAAAACCATCTCAATTTTGATGTGCATGAAATATAAAATTAATATTTCTCTACCTGATACTCTGAGGCAAAGTTACATTAAATGCAAAATTAACATTCATTGATGGATTGCGTAACACACATGGCCATGTTTTTACAAACAATACTATATTATTAAAAATGTTATTACAGAATAAAATAATATATTACAGAGTATGTAAATTCAATTTTATGAAAAATAAAAAATATTTTTTTAAAATAAACATTTTAATTCATTGGTTATAAACTAATTTGAACTGATTATAAGTAACAATTGAATAAAAAGGAAATATTTTCATAAAAACTATTATTATGCTCTCAAAAGAATTTAATAATTCTGAATTAAATTAAATAATATTAGTGAATTATATTAAATAAATATATAGCTAATATATATAATTAGATATTTTTTACATTCATTTGATATATTGGATAGGTAGAAGATAAGAATAAACCTTATATTACAAATAAAAACATATATTTTTTATAAATGAATTTTTACCATGTTTTAATGGAGAACCTGTTTTAAATACACATTTTAACAATTAAAATAATTATATTTGAGAAAATAAAATATTATATTTAAATGGAATCATAAACATTTATCAAGGGTGATTTTTTTGGATTTTTCCATGATGATTCTTTTTTGGATGATTTTTGAAAAATACTGGATTTTGACTCAAAAAAGCATATTCAGATAACTTATTTATAAGTATAAATTATGTTTCAAATATTTTTTAATGTTCTTTTAAATCAACTATAAATTATTTAATTCAATTTAGGCCATTTTAATAAATTTCACATTGAAATTAGATATAAATACATTTCATCCTTTTGAACACTTTTACCATAGAACCCTCTTTTTCATTCCATCTATGAGATTAAATATATACAATGTTTTATTAAATACCGGATTTGAATTTTGAAAAATGGATTCCATATTCAGATTCACCATAAAAATTAATATTCAAATAGGTCAACATCAATTTTTCACAAAACTTTTAGTGAATTTAATTACAATTAATTAAATTGAAAATTAATGAAAAAAATAAAATATTAACATGTCAATAATGCACTTTATTATCATATTCAGACCCTATCCCCCCTTTAATATAATTTAAAAAAATAGTGGATTCACTCTCTATCAGAAAAACATTGGTGGAATTCTGATTCCAATAATTTACAAGAATGCTACTACTCCTGGAATATAAATATGCACTCACCCATCCCGCTTCATCCCACATATCAAGAAATATTTCATATAAAATACCCAAATATCTCCTCAAAATAACACCACTTAAACTAGAATCCTCACCTTTTTATTAAATCCATCCAAGTAATCAATTTTATGCAAACTAAAAGGAGTTACCCGAATGATAGGTAACATCATTCCTCATGCTACTTATTTTTATTCTCATTCTACAACAAATTATTTATTATTATTACATAATTATATAGTAAAATATTATATTAAATATACTGATATTTTTTTTATTCTAACGGTTTTAACTACAACTACATTCATTTCTACCTAATTTGTAATTAACACACCATAATTTTGTATGGTGAAGTACAACCACACGAAATGATGTTGTTAGTTTTTTCCTTACAACCATTAATGGTTTTGAAATTTGATTTAATTTAATTATATATATTAATAAGATATATTTATAATACCATTTTATTCTTTATGTTTCATATAGAATATAACTTTATGCTTTCCATTTTGTGTAACTACAATAACATCGTTTGTAGATATGTGGACAATCGCATCCTCAAAGGGATGTGATTCATTAAAACATTTCATGATAGGTTTTAAGGATGTGATTGGTAACATTATAATATATATATTACATAATTATTCTACTAGAGTAATATTACTTATATATATATATATATATATATTTCTTTTATATTCTTTCTTTGAATATGATAATAAAACAGAAGCAGTATTCATGAACACATTGGACCAACCGTCACCATGAATGGTGTACATCATTAAAAAATTAGATATTATATAGATTTGTAAAAATAATATATAAATAATACATATTATATTTATAACTTGTTTTAAATTCATGAAAAAGTAAAATAATTCTCTTTGTAAGAGTATCAATAATATGTTAAAACATATATAAAAAAAGCGGATATCACTCGAAACATAACATTAAAAAGTTGTTGTTAACAAACTAGTAACATATAGTCCTAATAATTAAATATATAGTAATATATATAATATTATTTTAATTTCCTTACTATAGAATAAATATATATTTATTATAATGGTTTTTTAACATGTATGTACAATGTCATGACTAATGGTAAGGGAGATTGATCTCACTTTTTAATTCCATGATATATATTCTTTATTCAACACCCGTTACATTTATGTAGTCTGTCTGCAAACCAAAAATTTATTCTATGATTACTATAAATCATTTTATGGGTATTCACATATCCATTTTACAATATTTAATTCATGGGGTTGGTATTTAATATCTATAAAATTGGTAAATTAATTTTATCTCAGTTTCATTCTTTGAGAAAACTTCCATTTCATGCACATTTATTTTAATATGAGGTGTCCATATTTTATTATTAATTTATATATCATAAATATACTTCATTTAATGATAGTATAATCATCATGTAATTTTAATATTTCAATGTTATTAATAATTTATGTTACCAATGATGTAATAGTTTATTACTTCATCTCATTGTTTATCGATATTGTTTATTATTTTTCTGTCATTGACAAAACATTATGATCAATATCTCAAGAACTCTAATGATGTTATTTAATATGTGTATATTAATATTATATACATGTAATGGGATAATTTTTAACTCATTGGTACGAAATATAATTAAAAAAATTTTAATATAAAATAATGACTTATTTTCTACTTCCTGTCAGAAATAAATGTTCATTCAAAACAATTTTTTATAAAAAAGATTATTATTTTTCAATTATCCTATAATATGTATTGTAATGTTTTACCTTGTATTAATTTAATAAAAATGTTTTTAAAAATAATTTATTCTTTCCTGTTTATGATCAATTGATTTATTTTGTAATTTTATGGTTCAAAAGTAATGTCTGTGAGGTACAGACCAACCCATCATCATGAATATCATTTCATTGATTCTTCCTTTTTATAATTACATGGTTATTTTTAAAAGGAATTTTTTTCCTAATATTCTTTAAATTTTTTGATTTGAAAATTATTTAAAAAAAAGAGTTTTACAAAATATTTCTTGTCTAAAAAGTGTTCTAAATGATTAAAAGATTCCATTATATGTTTCCAAAAGGTTTTTTCGTTGAAACTAATTTTAATGATCTCAAATTTTATTTTATATATTTTTAATTATTTTAATAGAATAAAGTTGACAAAATATTAATGTGATAATTTAACATGTATTTTAGGAAAACATTTAATCAAATGTTTTATGCATTTTTTATAATTTTTATTGAAAAAAACAGGAATCCAAGAGGTTTCATGATTAAATTATATGTTTTAAAGGGAAAAGGATTTAAAAATGATTTCAAGATATAATTATTAATTTCTAATTTTTAGAGAAACTGGTTTTCTTATTGTATAATGTTTTATAAATACATTCAATAAAAGAAAATTTTATTTAGGAATTTTTTAAAAATAATATATAAACATTATTTTGCTTCTAAGATGAAATCTATAGATGTTACTCATTACCTTATGGGAAATGATTGATATTTTATATTTATATTATTTTTTTAATGGATTATGTTCTGATGTAGTTAGGATTATGACACCCATTTATCTTCAACAAGTCAAATTCTTCTGAAACTTACTTTATTGTGTCGGTAATGATTTGATGAAATTATTATTAGAGCTATATATTTTCCATAGGTAATGACATGATTAAATGTTTGTGATACCCATTTCATTTCATAATTTTCATAATGATGATTATTTATGATCTTATGGAACTCAAATTATGTGATGGGTTGGGTATATATCTCCCTCCAATGCTTCGGGTAATGATGGATCACTCATGTGTATAAATGTTTGGCATGAATATGATTACATGTTCATAATGTTACGCATGTAACTCATTTTGATTCCACATGTTTATGTGTGAACCAGATAACATGTTCCAAGTGTTATGAGTGAACCTTATTATACGTTTGTATTGTTACGTTTGAACCTGATTACATGTTCACAATATTATTTATGGACTCATATCCATGTCAACACGTTATGTGTCAACCTGAATAAATGTTCATAATGTTCTATAATCACCTGATTTCATGTTAAAAACATTATTCATGGACCTAGTTCCATGTCTATAATACTATGTGAGGGCCCAATTTGATTTCCTTAAACAAATTAATGACCCAGTTCCTACCTATACTTGTCCATGATGTTATACATTGATGTGAATTCCAAAATTTATTGTCTTATATATATGTCTCACTTTATAATCTTATGGTTCTTATTATATTATGCTTAATGTCTTAGGAATTTTTAATTTGTATTTCTAGATTCATTTTTTGATATTTGATATGCATGGTATGATATTCAATTAATACGATCATGTTATAATGATCATATTCTCATTTTATGCTTATATATATACCATTTATACCCTTACTAAGAATCTAATAACTCATTTTTTATATTTCCATCACCCAGGTTATGAACACATATTTATACTGGATGTTTCTTACAATGGTTCTATTATATATAATCTAGTGGGAGATAATTTATTTCACTTACGTGTGTGTGTTAATGATTCCATGTTTCTAATGAAAATAAATTAATACAGTGTTTTATTGTTCGTTGTTGTAATGTTTTATGAATTCTATTAAATATTATGTATTGTATATGTACTTCAAGACAAGGTTGTTATACTATTTGTCGATAATGTGAAAATAAGTATTCAAATGAATTTATCAGAGGGATGAGATGATGTTATGGGCGTGGAAAAGAAAGTATCAAATTATATAACTACAATGGAATGTTTTAACATTTGTTTAACATAAAAGATGATAGTAATGGTCTCCTATGGTAAAATTAACTATATAATATTTTAGATGTTGAAAAAATGGGAATTATAAAAATTAATGTTCATAGTGAAATTATAATGAAGGTAACTAGAAAGGATTTACAAGTAATGGTTTTATGGTTGATTGTGAAGATACTGCAAATGACATAGGAAAGGAAAGTATAATTATGAAATAAAATTTCAAACTATAATTAATTTTTGATTGGGAAATGGGACGAATAATGTATTAGTGTATAATAAAAAGTTTATTATGTTATGTGAATCATGAAATGTATATGTGTTGTTTACAATAACTTTTTAGTGATGGATTAAAAAAAATGAAAAATGGTTCTGAATTAATATAGAACAGATTTAATGAAATTGTGATATTTTTATAAAATTAATATATCCATTATATATGTTTATTATGATAATTTATTTTATTTTGAATAAATATATTTTTGATGTGGATGATATAAATTGGATAGTATTGATGACCTTATAATTGATTACAGTTTTCTTGAAAAAGTTGTTAAGGTTCTCATTAATGGAGTTTACAACAGTATAGAACTAGTGTAATATGTTAAATAATATATGTTTTTATTTAATTAATGAGAAACAATGAATGTTTTCATTGAACAATTATTTAAATTATTGTAATAACCATATTTGTTTTATAGTACATGATAAAGGTACTCACATGTTTGGTATGTGACAATTTATTGTTACTTCATGTTTTTTGGGGATTAAGGATTAGTTATATGTATGAAATATATTTTCATTTATTATAATATTAAATTTATCTAATGGTTATAGGATTAAAAATATATAAAATAGATTAAGATTAATTGTGTATGAGTTTATAATGTCTAATGGTTTATGACCCCATATGATGATTTATTCATAACTTATGATAAACATTATTTTGATTACAATAAGTGATAATTAATAGTTTATCATTCTATAGTCCATATTATTTAGTGCAACAAACAATTTTTAGAGTACTGTATGAATTATTAATTAAAAATTTAATGAAAAAATTATTACATTATTCCAATGAAATAAAATATATCTTGTATGTACATATGAATATGTTATCAGTATAAATGGAATATTAATTCCACCAAATTAATAAAATTATCATGAAAAAATTATTTTTCATTCTATATTTATTTTTCTTGATATCAATGACATTTTTTTACCTCTTAGGATTATGGTTTCTGTTCATCAAACATAATTGGATCACCCACATTAATATGATCAATGATCTTTATAAATTTTTCTAACTAATTATCGTTCCCTTAATAATTAATATCATCACTTATATCTAAGATATGTAAATTTAATTATGATTCAATTTAGTTATCCTAATGTTTATAACTTTCACTTTTTATATGATGTTTTCTTTATTCATTTTTATAATGCAAGTATCAATGACTGAATTTATCAATGATAAAACATTGATGACTAAGAAAAATTTCAACGGATTAAATAATTTTATATTGGTTAAAATATAGTAACAAAATATTTTTTTAATTTTTATTCTAATTAATTTAAAATTTTAGATAGCCTATGATACACCAAACATTGTGTTGCTTCGATATCATGCATGACACATGACTCTAAGATTCAGTTGATCATGATATAATAACATTATATACTGGAAATTTGGTTAGAATTTATCAATTATAATAACTAATTTATAAAAAACATATATATTTTATACATAATACCTTATTTATTAATAAAATCATAGTAAATAATAAATTAAATTTTTTGTTATATTATTTTATTCATCGAAAATATATTTTATTCAAAATTATTTTTATTTAGTTTTAGGAGATAATATTTTTGAGATTTTTGAAAATTTATTTCATTAAGTAAAAATAATTTTTTTGAATCATAATGAAAAATTAACATATGGTTATATTTTGGGAATCATTGGAAAATGTTGATTTCCAATTAAATAGTGAAAATAATGATCTTTTAAAAAATATATTTCATATTTAATTTGTTATCTTTTTCTAATTCATAAAAATAACTATAATAAACTTAATTATTCAATAACTTAATTTATATTACATAATTATTTTTCAATCATTTTTTTATTTAATATTATTATTAGTTTATTTATGGATTTAACGAAATGTTTTTCTGAAAATAATTTTAATGTGAATAATGATGCTCAATATTGTTTAATTAAAATAATATCTGATTAAGAATGTTTTAAATGAATTTTATATATTAAATTAAAATAAATGTTAACTTATTTTCATATAATGATGAATATTATACAAGTAGTTAATATAAAATCAAAATGTTTTTGAAAAACAATGCCTCACGAAAACATGGGTTGTCATTAAGTTTGCATTTTTAGTTTAAATTTTTATTTTCTAATACATTTAAAAAATTTATTTTAAGAAAATTTTTTAGTTTTTTATATCATCATGTAAAATTTTAATGAATCTGATATTTGATAATATTTAAAAAAGATTTAATTACTTATGAATAGTGAAAATACTTCATTTTAATTTAAAATATCATTTTCATTAATAATATTCGTAATGATAAATTATATTTTTAATTATAATTAAATTTAAATTAGTATATATATATATATTAACACTATATATGAATTTTTTTGAAATTTTATATTTAATTTTGATATACAAACATTTCAATATTTTGAATATTTTTCTATTTGAAAACCATTCATCTCATCGTGTCTGTAGAATTATTAATATGATAAAAATGTTCCACTTCTATGAATTTAAATTGGAAAATTTTGTTCTATATTTTTATGTAATGTAATATATTATTTCTAATAATTACAAAATTTTTTAAATCAAAATTATGATTGAAAATAATAAAAATTAATTATCTTGTTTAAGGTAAAAATATATATATCAGGGGTTAAACTAAAAATATAAGGGTAAACATTACATAATAAATTTTAAAAAAAAATTATGAAAACATATTTACCATATAACATATAAATACATATAATAATACATTTTAGAGCCTTTAATATTGATATAAATGTGGGTAAAAATTTTTGTTTTCAAAATATGACAAGTGTGCCACTCAATTCCCTTATAAAATGACACCCTTCTCCTCTCATCATCACACCATAACATAATTTTTCATGAAAATAACTATAAAAATAACTCCAAAAATTACCTAATATCATCCTATATTTCTTGAATTAAGAATAGATATATCGTTGGAGTGCCATTTTTGCAATCCAATTGACTTTAACCGAAAAAAGAGGTAATGTTCCTCAAAAAAATTTGTTATATTATTTTATCCTACACTTCCTCCAATTATTATAAAAACATGAATATGTAATATTCTTTTTATCTCTCAAAAAAGTATATTTTTTAATTTTTTGGGAATTACATTCAACCATATCCACTTACCTAATGTGGGTTAGCAAATAACCATTCGGGTATACATCAGACTACCACTGTACATATTGATGTCATTTGATTTCCATTACCACCTCTCATGACTGAGGATGATAAGTGGATTTAAAGTATATATTTATGAAATATATAAAATAATCAAACCAATAGACTAATTATATCATATATAAAATTTTATCATTCCATTCCATTGTGTTTACAATATGAGTGTTTGTGTGTGGAATATACTACCACCTGGTGATGTGATGTGGTTCATTTTAATTAACATTTTACATATAAGATAATAAAGAAAACATTATAAATTATAAATCATATAACTAAAATAAATATTAATTTAATTTAATAATAAAATTCTAAAAGTAAACTATTTTTATTTATGGAACAACTTTTCACTCATTGAATGATGATAACAAAGTTTATGTAAGTGTGGACTACCCCTTCATGAAGTAATGTGATGCTATTTTCATCAAAAAACCTCATAGATGATATTTATAAGTATATTTCTAGAAATTATATGATAATTATAATTTTATGATCTTGCTAGATATATATTATATTACTTACCTCATTTCAATAATGAAATTTGAATAATTGAAATGTTACACATGTGTATGTATAACCAACCGTCTATATGATCATACCATACATAATGTTTAAAACATATATATAATTTTTATTATTAGAAAAATAATTTATATATAAATTTTATTATTATCCCACTACTATTATTCCCAATTTTATTTCTCCATTATCAATGTAAGTGGGCCGAAAATATCAAATTAAAATATATACTAAAAATGTAGTTATTACCCGAAATTTGAAAGTAAAAAAATTATTACTAACCATGAATTAAAAGAAAATTATTAAATCATATATTATATCATGTATGTAATATTGAAACAATAATACATTTAATATAAATAAATATATAATACAATGGATTTCCATATTACAAAAAAATGAAATAAAGGTTTATTGTAAAGAATTAGAGTAGAACTTGTTTTTTGTTTTTGAGTCCCATGCCATATTAAACACATATTTATATAATATTGTGTATATAATGTAAATTAATTTCTTTATTAATAGTATCCTTTAAATTATCGGTATTTACATGTACCTTTTATGATCTCATTCATGAGGTTCATAGTTCAAATAATACCATAGAAAAAATTTATTTTTGTTTAAATTTTTTCATCATTATGACTTATGGTTTTGTAACAGATATCTATTATTTTATGAGGTTTCACAAGTAATAATATAAATATATTTATCCTCATGATATTTGATGTTCATTTTAATATTATCCTTTCACCAGGCTTAGGTTTTGATGTCTCTATGGAGGTAATTATTTTTTGTTACAATCATATATTTTATCTTCATTGTTTATGAAAATATTAAAAATTATCAAATAATATGATAAAACATAGAAACAATTCATGAATTATCTTCTCTTATTAGTGTATAATGAGATTAAATAAATTCTCTTTAGTTTCATCTCTTCCAATACTAAAGTGTTCAAAAAAAATTAATAAAATAACATTTCATATTATAATAATTTTTAATAAAAATAGATTTTGTAAAAATGAATTAATAAATTATTTTAAAAAATATAAAATTATTTATTACAAAAAATTTTATATAATTTTTCTTATATAAAATTATTTTGGATAGGTATATTCATATAATTTTCGAAATAATTACAGCTTTAATGTTACATAATATGTGAATGATATATTTGTTATTAACATGGATGATATAAAAAAATATTTACTACTATTATTACTATTCAGTTCTTTCTTGAAAACCTTAAAATTTTTCATTTATATATTCAAACAATACATTTTAATTAATATAATGGAAATTTTTACTGCTTAAACTATTTAATTCAATGTTAAATAGAGTTTGAAAATGTTTTTTAAATTGTGAAATGTTACGTTACATAAGAAATTATATAATTTATATACAAATCATAAACTATATGTTTTTTATGTTTACTTTCTGATTAATAAATCACAATATATTTTTATTTTAAAAAAAGTTATTTTCAATGAAAAATTATCTTCTACATGAATCATTCATTTTTATTTATCTTTCATAACAATTATCCATATAAGGTTATATCATTTGAGGTAACATATTATTTTTTTGGGATATGAACAAACCAAATAATTATTATTCTTTTTTTAAATTTTTATAATTAAGATATATTTAAAAAACCATTTATTTTTCAGGGTTAATAAATGGGTTTTTAATCCTACTTGTTTTTCCATATCTACTACTTTGATAAAATATGAAATGATTATGAAACATGTCCATTTTCAAAATGTTATTATAAAATGAAATGTGATAGAGCTAATATTTTCAACATTTTTTTTATGAGTTTAAATTTTTATAATCATCCCAAATATTAAATTTTAGCATATATGAATCAATTTTGGATTTATGATGTGTTTTGAGAAAAAAGATGAAAATTTCTTATTTCTGGATTTTAGACATATTTTTACATCAATGGTATTTTATTCATTTCATGATTCATATAAATAAAAATTGAGCAAAAATTATTTTTTTTGGAATCCTTTTTTTATATCATCCAATTTTGTCTTCTTGACCAGGAGTATATTCGAACGTCTAAAGGGCCTAAAAATTCATTGAATTTGGAAACGTTTCTAGGAAGACCATGAGGATCCCACCACTTTAACAGAACCAGAACATGGCCTTCATCGATCCAATAGAGGTGTTTCCACCTCACCTAGCACACAGACACATATGAACGACTTTACAAAAAAATTGGTGGATTATGGAAGCCATTATATCAATCATTAGATGTTATATATTTGAACGAAGTTTCACAGAAGCTACATCCAGAAATAGAAATTGCCAATTAAAAATTCTAACGCATTCATATGGTGTCCAAAAAATCTGGTATTTGGAGGGTGAATGGAAAACATATTTATGAACATCTTTTAAAAAGGAGACCACACATGAAAATTCCATTTAATTGGTCATCAATATACAATATTTCGATAGACAGAATTATTCCTATAAAAGGAGGTTCTCGCCTCCTTCCCAAATCATATCTCATTCGACCCCATTCCTTCTAGGACACAAAGGAGGAGAACTTTTTAGGATTCTCTTATATTTATTTTCTTTTTCATTGTTTTGGAATTCCTTCTTATTCCCCATTCTTCTCGATTACCCGTATCATGGTGGGGTAAACAATTGGAGTGATTAGGGAAGAGTTGGTTTTCTATTTTGTAATGCTTGAGTTTATGGACATAATTGAATAATATTTATTTCTTCTTCAATGTTTTTTTTCAATTATATATAGCATATTTTATTATCATGTTTGATATTTCTTGAATTTTAATTTTTTATTGATTTTTTCCTTTGTAAAATAATAATTTTCACTATCCACTAATTTCAGGTCTATATATGATGGAATAGACCAGGGTTAGTGGTGAATTACTCGATAATCTTCAGTACCTGTAAAATGTGTCATGAATGTTATTTATTATGTGGGATAAGCCCCCTTTTCAAAAAAAATCTTTTTCATTATGGCCTACCATATACATTAATAATTTTAGCCACTAGAAGCCCTAAACAACATGTTATGTTAGCCATATTACAAGACAATTTTTCATATCCAACCTACTATTGATGTAAAATTTCCTGATCTAGTTGGCCCTAAGTGTGGGGGAAGATGCCTTGTGATGTACTAATAAATTTTTTGATACATTTGTTGGAATATAAAATGATTAAGTGATGATTTTTATACTGAATATTTCATTTTTTTAAAATTTGATCCTTTCTAGAGCATTCATGATAAAATAAGTTGTGCCTTTATAGAGCTTCCAATGTTGAATGAAAGTTGTGCCTATCTAGTGATTTAAAAATAATGTTTGAGAAGAACTTTTTTCTGGTGAAATGATAAATGGAATGAACTATCCTTGATTTCTAAGGATGATGGTGCCTATATTATACAAATTGTAAGGTAAGGAGTCCATGTTTGAGTGAAAATTAGAGTCTGGCAATTTTTCATCAAAAAGAGCCAATCCCTACTTTTTCGGCCTCATAATTTTTAACAAATATATCCTACCAACCAAAAGCCATGGAATATACCTAAAGTGTCATCATGAGAAAAACATTTCCTTTTCTCACATGGGGTGGAGAAGTATGAGTTTTTAAAGCCAATGGTGACTCTTGTGTGAGTTTGGATAAGAAAATCCTTGTTGAACTTTTACATTTGTACGATGAGAAACAATTCATGTGAGGTATGTGTTTTGTGTGCATGATATAATAAATGAAGTGGAAATATATTATATAATATAGAATGGTGAAAATTAAATGATTTTTTGATGAGGAATTATATCTATTTCATCATGGTATGGATTTTGTAGATCTCATGAATATGTGTTTTGGATTTTATTTTATTTGATTTTGATATTTACTTGTTCAGGATTCAAAGTGATAAGTGTGGGGGAATTGATAGAGCTAATATATTACACATTTTTTGTATGAATTTCAATTATTTTAATCATAGCAAATAAACAATTTGGACTTATAATATTCAATTTTTTATTTATGATGTGTTTTGGGAAAAATGATGAAAAATACTTAATTCTAGATTTTAGAAAAAAAATTGCATCATTGGAATTTTAGTCATATCATGAAACATATAAATCCAAATTGATTGAATATTATTTCGTTATAATTCATATTTTAGTTCCTCTAATTTTATCTTTTGTACTACAAGTTTATTCTGGTATCTAAAGGGACAAAATATTCAGGGAATTTGGAAACTTTTCCAAGAGGAAAGATTAGACCCCACCACTGTAACAGAACCACAACTCGGACATCACACATCCATTTAAGGTGTTTCTACCTCCTCATGAATTAGGAAGCATTGGTCCGACATTACACAAAATTCTATGGATTTTGGAAGTCATTAAAGCTACCATTGGATGTTATATATTTGAAGGAAGCTTCCAGTTAGTTGTGTTTGAAAATAGAAATAGCTAATTAAAAATTGCTAACACATTCCAATGGTGTCCAATGGAGATTAAATATGGAGGGTTAATAGGAAACATATTTGTAAAAAATATTTAATAAGGGTCCCACTCCTAGAACATCCATTGAATGGGTCAACCACGCACAATACTTCGTAGGAAATAATTCTAACTATAAAAGGTGGCCATCGCCTCCTTCCCAAACCATCCCATTCACCAACAATTCCATAAAGGCACCAAGGAGGAGATCTACAACGATGGAGGCCAACCAAAATTTTTCCACATTTCATATATTATTTATTTCTTTTATTTATTTTTGTTTTAGTTTTAAATTTTAATTTATATTTTTAATAAAATTCATTCATTATCTTCATTTCTGTGTCCACCAATACAAAATGGATTATTTTTCTTGCCATACCATCATGAACTATACTACTCATGATCATGAGTATCTAATCTAAGGAATATCCTAAGGTATTAATTAGGTTCGTGAAACAAAGACCATGTTTTTAATATTCTTTGATTTAATTCAAAGGATAATTTATAGTGGGTGTAATTATCATTGTTATAGTCTAATATTTATCTTCTTAATCTACAACCATTTTAACATTATTGAGGAAGTTTATGGAGGGTTTTCATGGAGATCACTAATTACAAATTTCATTCATAACCGAGGTAGACAAAGGTGTTCACACATACGATGATGTGTGATCACTATGAATATTTGGAGCTAGTCAATGATGGTTCTCACGGATAGTTCTCTCCAAAGAACTTCATATCATCAATAATTCCATTCATTTTAGCATTGCATGGTAATTTATAATAGTATTTCAGTTTCCTTTTATTTTTCATTTAAATTATTTTATAAGGTTCATTTTATTTCATCAAACATAAAAAAATTACTTATTAGGTGTATTAGATTATGTTGGTGAATGAACTGACAAATATCCTCTAGTGAGACGACCCTGGTCAGCTTCTATGATGCACTATGAAAACATTAAAATACGCCTTTTCCACTCCCTACGATAGGTGTGCATCCAAATATATATGAAAACTATTTTTATTATCTATTTTATGATATTATGAATGTTTTCGAATCTTGTGGAAAATATATGTATGATTTTATTTACGGGGAAGGGGTGACCGACTTATCCCACCAATTCATTAGATAAAATTTACACCTCATGATATGTAATGGAACATTACATGTTGTGGAAATAATTTTTTAAGGGACATTATATGTTATAATTTTATTGGCAGTGAATCTTAAATCGTATGATGGTTTGTAGAGTGAACCTATTCAACTATGACATGATTGGAAGTGATCCTTGACTGCTATAGAAATGATTTTCCATGATTATGTATATTCCCAAAATTCTATTTCATTTGAAAATGATATTCTCTCATGAATCATGTTAATTGATAATCATATTTTCAATGTTATGTGATCTATTATAATTAATTCCATGAATCCGAATTATGATATTTGATATGTATGTTAGGGATTTGAAATGTTATTTTCATGTTCCCGTACCCATATAGTATTGTTTTTATTACTTATAAAAATTAGATACCCTTACTAAGAATATTAACTCCCCATCTGTATCCTTCATTTCCCCAGGTTAGGAATAATGGGTTTTAATATAATAACTGTTAGGGATGATTACTATTGGAGGTACTGAAGATAATTAGACAATTAACAAGTTTGTTCTCAAAATAATTAAAAATAATTAATGTATTAAGTTTTATAGTTATTAGATCATGTAAGTCAATTATTATTTATATAAAATTTTATAAAATACATGTATGAGAAGCCTGGGTCATCGTAATATTATTCATCAATTTCATAGAAACAATAATTTTTTTTCAATACTTATGTGAGTGTGTGAATAAATATACCCCATATGACACCATAACAATTTTAATAATAGAGGATATTTATTTATAAAAAATAATTATACGAGATATTTTTGAATTTTAATAAGTAACTATGAGTATTAATATTATTAACATCCATAGAGAAAGTCCACATATTATGTATACTAAATGTAGCATGATTTACCAAGAGAGCCACTATAAAAAATAACCAAAAGTATCTAAATTTTTCAATTAGAATATAATTTATAATTCAAAAATTAATAGAGGACCCATGAATAAATATATATAACCTCATGAAATATTTTTATTGACCATTATGGAGGACCACTGCCTCCAAATGTGCATTGTTCATCAACTAAGAGAGTTACCTACTCTTTCATTGTGGGACACAAGCCTCATTACCATGAAAGGGTATCATACTCAACTAAATACTTGTAGGGAATAAACATTAATAATAATATTATACTATTAGAACCAAAAAAAATTTCCACTAACTTTAATATTAAAATATTAATAAAATCCATTTTTACAGAACACATGTCTTGTGAGGGTAGAAATATATCATTGAGAATAAACATCATGACATTGTTACATAATTAAGTAATATGAATTCTTATGGTACAAGGTCTGTTTATTACAAAAAAATATCACCCATCCATGTTATGTGGAAGTGAGGCCATCAATCTAGGATTACACATGTTTTTTCATCCTTTGGGACAATATTGGATTTCATAATACACAAATATATCTGTAGAAATTTTAAACAATATTTGATTTTTTGGACACCTACTAGTAAATACATAGTATATATCTATTTAGATAACTCTAAAAGAATCCATTACACTAATAATTTATCTAATATTGTCACTATGGTCAAAATTCCTGGTGATTTTATGTTGTAGGTTTCTAATGTTTTCAAAAATTTCACATTCACAGAAAAATGTTTCGGCACATATTCTAATTATCATTAAAAAGGATTTTCATAGGACCATGTTCCTAAATGGATTATCCTTATTTATAGTAGTGATATATATGGTCCTTTTTAAATCTTATTCATGTTACAAAGACACCATAGCCGTGTTCCCTACTTCATAACATGCACCATAAAAATGAGCTGCAGAGTCTACAATGATACCCTATTTGAATAATTTTATAAGGATTTCTATTATTACTTATTATCCATTTTGGAAACCATTTTTTATAAATTTGGGAAGATTAATGGACTTTCAATTCTCCCCATTATCAAGCCTTCATTCCATCTTAAGAGGGTTATTAATCCAAATGATATGTTACATAAACTATAATTTTTTTAAATATTGTTACCTAATGGCTTAGGACCTGAAATTATTTTTCGAAGGACATGATTTAATTTTTATCCCATAAAAATAGTGAAGGGTCCCACATAAGAGATAATTACTAAGTGTAATTAGGACTTACTCAGATAATGAATAAAGATCTAGGGAAATAACTTCCCTAAGCCTTCACCTAGGGAGATAGTTTACCCTATTACCCATTGTGAAAAAAACTATAACTCATCTTATCCTAAACTGAAAACATTACTAACATATCCCATAGAGTGAAACTTCACCCTGGTTCCCAATAAGATAAATATTTATCACTATACCTCTACAAGGGTGGATAATCTTCCCAACATTCTTATACGCTAACACTTCTCCCTCGTCACCTATAAATGTAATAATTAGCCATATTATCCTACTATGAAGACATTTATTTTTGTATTTTAACCTCTGATACTCTTCTAATTATACTAAAATTAGTTCCCCTTAAGGTTAAACATCACCCTTGTTCTGTCCTATGAAAATATTTTTCCTTTTTCACATGGGGTATCTCTTTTAGACAACCTCACTAGTAAAAAATCCTCAGCCTTGAATTACTAGGGAAACAAAATCCCTCTTCCCTTACACATGGGTGAAACAACATTCTAGTTCATCACTAAGGTGATATACTATTCATATGTGCACATGGTAAACCACTTAACCCTAGCATATTTATGGGGAAACACTTCACCTCACTTTATACAATAAATAAGTTTTCTTTCCAAAAATCATATGAAACCCCAATAAGAAACTTTGTTGCCTACATCTCTAAATATTAAAACAATATTTTAACATATGATCATTAAGAAAATTATTTTCCTAGATTAACTCATTATTGGGTGGTATAACTATATCACTCATACTCTGTATTGTATATTAAATGATAAGAAAATTAATATTTGCATGCTCACATTCAATCTTGTATTCTATTGATGAAAGGGTTATCCCTATTTTCATCAATAATTGATAGGGGACAAAAGGATTTTATATCCAATTATTCTGTTTATAACATGGGTATATATTGTGGGGCACCAATGAATCCCCTAATATTTCTTGCTACCTTGGATGTATACCTATGTATTGATATGGAAAAATGAATCCACTAAATAATCCAACCAGACATTGTACCCCTATCATGATCTTTTATCCCCATGTTCTCTCTTTTGTGTCCATATATCCCAAGAATAAATTCATTATAATATAAAAAAACATCGTGTTGGATGTCAACTATTGTGTCAAGAACATATGAATAATCCCCACATCATCATCATTTGGACATATCCCCAAAAAATCAAAAATAAAATAGGAATATACAAAGAATTTAACCATTCTCAAATGATAATATCACATTTTATTGAACTATAACTATAGTCCATATCCCAAATGATATTTATACTAAGATTGGGACACAATTAATATAACCCATTCAATATATTTTTCGTAACCCCTATCATGATATAAATTTTCCAGTCATAGAATGTAAATTTATATAATGACATTCCAGTCACACAAGGTAAAACTTCACGATAAAAACCCAACAATATGATTTTTACCTCGATGGAATGGTCCATCCAAAAAACTGTAAACTACGAAATCATGAATGACATGATCCTGAATGAATTATAATAAGGATATGTAGGAACACTCTATAGTGTTAAAACCCTATATATAAAACCATATTATACCTCATATATAATACATGTGAAACCCATATTATCGTATTTCCATATTCTTTATGTGTTAAACCACTCCTATTTATCATGCTATGTTCCATTAAAAACCATATAATCTATTCCGATTGGGCCCATATTCCATATTAATTACATCACTCCTCATTAGTTCATATTAACCGATTAACCATATAACACCTCTAAGGATATATTCATTCATTATCACCATATATGTTATATTATCTTGTCACTAATAAATATATTATTTAATTATGCTCCACAGTTTCATAAGTCACACTCTTACCATGTATAAGAATATTTCTCATGATACTTTATAAAAAGATGAATATAAAATAATGACAAGAGGTCTATGATGTAGGATCATAGAAGTAAATTCACATGGCTGTGGATTCTTAACTATAAATGAAAAAATATTGGTCCTTTATATACAAAAATAAATGTTATTACATGTAATATTTGGTAGAAATAAACTACATGGGTTATGATTCCCTTAATTAAGAAATATAGTAAGCCTTAGTATGGATCCCGATTCCAACATCATTATATTATGCACATCCATAGATGGAGATAAATTCCATTAAACCCAAATTCATGTCATTAAAATATATCACAATCTATTAACTAGATAAAATATAGAATATATTTATTATATATAAGGTACCATTGGTGTACAAGCACTAAAATATGTAGTTTTTTCTAATTATAGAGATCTTTAAATATATATATATATATATAGATGTTCACATCAACACATTATGGTGATTATTATTTATCATGTTTGTAAATAGACTATTTTTTGGACATTGGGGGACTGGAAAATAATATATAAAAAATATTTATAGTGTATAATTGTTAGAAATAATTATATATTAAATGTGCGATGGGAATAAAATGCTATCAAGTCAACCAATGACCCACCCAAATAATCTCCATTATCATCTAATTGATAATATTAATTTGGAAATAAAGTCCATATAGACTCAAAAACACCCCATCTATATGTGTGTTTGAAGTAGAATCGATGTTGTGAAATCGAATAAGAATAAGTGTTAATGAGATATTTGAAGTCAGGAATTAACATTCTCAAGGAAAATACATAAAGAAATGTTTAATTGATGAAAACAACCAAGAGGGATATGACTATGTAGAAACTCTACAATTCCCTTCAGACACTTATCATGATCATTATGAAACTATGTTACTACATATAGTTAAATACTATAAATATGAAACCCATATGATTATCTTATATATATCTTGATGTTTTATATTAATGAATTATCACAATATACTAAACATGTATCCAAAACATTCATGTGGAAAGAATTATAGGAATTATAATAGAATA
Source organism: Viscum album (assembly GCA_963277665.1). Taxonomy (NCBI): domain Eukaryota; kingdom Viridiplantae; phylum Streptophyta; class Magnoliopsida; order Santalales; family Viscaceae; genus Viscum; species Viscum album. Next base: position 1,292,611,184 of record OY728145.1, on the reverse strand, counting down.
ATCAAAATAAAAGATATACCCGTATAGGGAAAATAAAATATATGTCACTTTAAAATTTCATGACATATACATTCAATATAAAATCTATTTAATTTTAATATACACAACATGTATAATGAGGTACACATCACGTGGTTCCTCTTTGTCAATATAAATTATCTAAATGAAATACATGGAATGTAAGTACATATAGTTTCTTATTGAGTACATCTTGTTTAAACTATGTAGCTCATACTAATATACATAGAAGGTGATCAGGCACAACTCATGTGGGTCTAGTTACTTGATTTTTCAGGAACACAATAACACACTAAAGTACATGGTCCCATGATACACAGTGAGTAACCGGAGGTCAGATGGTGTTCAATATTTAGAGTGAGGTAACCATAATTTTTCAACTCATGGGTTAAATGGTGTCTATATTGGAGATCACTCAGTGTGGTATTATTGATGAAAGAAAAACATAATCTATTTACATACAATATTTGTTAACTGAGAATAAAAACTATATAATCATGAGAAAAAAAATTAAAGGAAAAAAATAAATTTATCATGTTGGGAACTGTTATATTTCTACTATATCCATACATGAATCCATAATTGGTGGAATCTAATTCTGTCATATTCTTCTTTCACACCACATATAAGAGTTATCTGCCATTAATTTTTTCTTATGATTCTATCCAACCATTTATCAAATTGTTATTGAAACTATTCATGTCCCCATGGTCATTTAAATTACCCCAGTATTCCAAAAAATTAGTTTATTTTAATTTCATGATATCATGTTTGAAAAATAATGGGGTGAATATTTATTCAATAATTAAGAGAATGTTGGTATGTGGAATACCTAACCACACATTAATTGTTTTTCATTATGGTAATTTATGGAACATGAGAATGAGAATATTAAATTCTCTATTTTTAATGGAAACACCCTTATGTTATAGTAATTTTTTATATAATTGATTGATCAATTATTAATAAAGAAATTAATTTTCATCCCCATGTATAAATTTTATTAAATAAATATAAATCTAGAAAATATAAAATAAAAACATGTTAAACATGTATGATTTATCCCTATATAAACCTCATGTTAATGATAATTAATTATCAATAATCAATTTTTGATGATCAATAAAAAATTATTGAATTATAAAATATATTCATCATGGGGTGGAATACATAATCTAATTATATAATACACATGGTTATTTTTAAATTTGTATCATTCTAATGCCATAAAAAATTCCTGAATTTTCAACGTCATAAAAATGATTGAATAAGAAAAGAAATTAAGTATCATTTCTTCTAATTAAATGTAATTAATAAATTATTCAAAATTTATTATTATATAATATATTATTATTATCGTATTTATTTGTTATAATTTTTGGTTGGGGATAATATATTTTTAGAGGAAGATAATTTCAATATATAAGATTAATATGATTAGAATATTAAAAAATCTTACCTCAATAGTGATATTTTGTCTTATAAATTATTAAATCCTGACACGTGTTCATCATCATTATCACAGAAATAATAAATGTGAAAAATATTTAATAATGTTTTTTTTTCATATCTAAGGGGTGATATGTGGATTTTATCTAGACATTCTTCTCTGTTGAAAATGAGATATGGAAGGGAAGACGAAGTTTCAATATTTATTTTTAAATAGTCTCAATAAATGATATTGATTATTGAAAGGGTTTTTTATTTTAAAAACCTCAGGAAATAAATCCACTGTTCATTTTCCCTCATATATAAATACTGAAATCCCATCATTAGAAAAAATCCATCATATAATATAATTATCCCCCGAAAACTATAATATGAGAAAAATGGAAATCGTGTCATGTTAACACCATATATTCCCAATAAAACAATATAATTCATGTATATAAAAAATTCTATGATTTTAGGTAAATCCCATAAATTCTAAATATCATATTTTCACTACTTGACATAAATGTTTTGCAACCCTAGCCAATGAAACCCTTTTCCTCATTACAGACATTTTATCAAAATTACAATATTTGGAATCTTTTAGGTGTTATTAAATGTTTTTACAACCAGTACTAATAATATATGTATATGTGTGTGGGTTTTTGTTTTTTAAATCTAGAATTTAAAAATTTTAAATGAACCAACATCCTAGGAAGCATTATAAAATTCTAAAAATAATTTTTAATAGCCTTATTATATAATATATCGTTACTATGTCCTATCTATATCCGATAATTTATTCCAAAAATGTAAAACTCATGAATAAATGTGGTGGTAAGGGTTAAAAATCAATTTCAAATTTTCTTAATATTTGTCTTATAAATTTCCTTATTACCACAATAAAAACCCATAGGTATATTCCTAAAAAAATGATGTTTTCTTACCAATTCTTGATAGTCACTATATACTCAGTAAAATGATATATCATCATTAACATCCAACTCGACCTTATTAAAAATGTGAAATATATTATTCACATACCATCTTCTCTAAAAAACATTTAATAAATTATTAACTAATTATATGTATATATATTTTACTTATTTTGATTAAAAAGGTTTCTTACCATTATCACAATAAGGAATTGTCTGATTAACCACAATGATTTCCTTCCACCACAAAACACATCTTTAGAATATACTAATTTGAGACCTTAAAAATGGATTGTCAACGAGATCATACACCAAAAATCTATCATCTATCCACATTAGAATTTTTATTGAACTTGTTAGTCCTTACATTCTTGTAGATCACCATTAAAAACTGTATCAGAAGATGCACCTACTAATTCCTCATTAATGATAATTATCTCATCATTATTCTGCCAAGGGGTGATATACAAGGTTTTACATACATGTTCTTGAAGGGTTTAACTCAAAAAATAATAATTCATAATTTTTATTTTATAAAATAAATTTTAATAGTATGATTATTTCCAAATTCCTAAAAAAATACATCATATAAATGACATCATATCCAAAAAAATATAATATTCCGATAGATATATCCTTTTTATAGGGTTGTATTGTGTTTTTCAAATGTATCTACAAACCTAAATTAGCAATAAAATCTATCGAAAATCGAGGCATTGTATTTGAATCACGAATAGATAAAATAATAAATTATTACCTACTAAATGAAAAAATATTACATGTATATAAATGTACCAATATCTACATAAATATATTATATATAATAGGATAATAATAAAACAAATTAACTATCTGGTCAAAAATAACCAGTATTACATCAATTCCATTTTCCAATTAGGGAACAAACATGAAAAAATACAATGAAATAATGTTCCACAACCAAAATATAACATTACATTTAGGGATTTGAATTGATAGAAAATAGAATCACTATACATTATACATGAAAGAACGAGATTGTATAAAAACATAGTTAAGAAATAAACATGTTACAAAAGAATCAGTTATGATTCTTTGGTAAAACATGATATAATAAACGTTAAGACACATGATTGATCACAAGGAAAAAATATTACAATAAAAATTAAATCATTGGATCATGGAATAATTGGAAATGAGGAGACAATTGTAATACATGGCATAATAATAAGTCATGAATAACTAAAATGATGACATATCATGGTAGAAATCGTACGATTCTAGAGTATTCTCACTCTGTAATCATGTACAATATGTCTCATTATGAAGAAAAAAAAATTGGATACATAATATTTCTCTATATCATAATCACAAAAAATATCCTAAAGAAATTAAATAATAAATGGAAATAAGGCATGTATCACCCCAATTAAAGGAAGTGAAAGTAGTACATGTGTATATGTGGGAATATATATATATAATTTAGAATCATTCCATGTATATAAATTTCGTTTTCATTAATGAATAAAATTACAATTAAAAATATTTAATGATTTATTAAGGAATATAACAATGACATTTAGAAATAAAATTAGGAGAAACTAAATTCAAAAAAATATTGATGAAATAAATTTCCTTGAAAATATCATTTGAATCAAATAAAAAAATTATTATGTAAAATAATAGTTATGGTGGATGAAAATACCATTCATGTCGTAAACTTTTAGACAATGATTTGATTCATATTTTCTAAACCTAAAAAGTATATTTTCAAAAAATAGTTGGGAGACTTCTATTAGGATTTTTAAATTAAAACATAGATTAAACTGAATTAATAAAATCATATATAAAATTTCTAAAATTTAATAATACATTTTAATAAATACCTAGACATTGACGAGAAAGGGTATTCACCAAATGAGATAAATAAGTTTGATTTTACTAAAATAAAACTATTAATAATATTAAGTTAAAAAGTGAGGAAAACATTATTATTACATGGAATGTATATAAATAAATATAAAAAAATAAACTGTAAGGGTTTTATTATCATCTAATCAAATAAATTCCAACAATTAAAATTTAAGAAAAATTAAACCCTATGAAAATGACATCAATACATAAACCCCTATCCATGTAGTAAATTATTAATCATATCCACCATAGATGGTAGAAATTAATTAAAACATAAACTACCATGAACTATCAAGGAATCATAAAATAACATGAAATTTGGTTTTATATCAAGCATATAATGGATGCATTGTGCATAAAAGATCAATGGTCACAAAAAAGGTGTTTTGAGATGAAACCCTTCCAGAATCATATCATTGATGCAAGAGTTAATCCATGTTGAACTCATGGGTTCATGTAAGTGACCCTGTAATTATTTTATTCAGGTATATAAATTATATGGGTGTTTGTTGGGAGAGTTTGAGGACCATTGGAGTGTTTTGGGGATTTCTAATAGGTTCACTATTAGTTAGTAATTGGGGAAACCATTCAATGCCTATTGGAAGCCATGCACTATGAATTAGGGGGAAAAGGAAGGTGAACAAGCTACACACGATTTTTCCAAACCATGTGGAGGCACTGGATAACTCGTTTTTTGTTGTGATAATCTTTACCAGTGGATTCTACATTTTTAGTGCATGGTTTGCTTAACAATGTGACTAAATAATGAAAAATAAGAAACAATCTCCATTAATAGTGGATCTCACTCAGTTTTCCCTATAACGTTATATTTTCATCTTATGTGTCCCAAACTAGGGGTTTTTACATCTTAAAGGCCAAGGATAGTTCTAATATATATCTGAAGGAAAAATGGGGGATTCCATTTATGATTAGAGGATGATTCCTTGCATTATATATTTGTTATTGGTTGTTGTTGGATTTTTTTAATAGATCTACATTGATTTATCTCTCTCTATCTCTTGTTTTTATAAATCTATTTCTTCTATGGGAAGATCTATGGTTGTGGATAAAAAATATTTTTATATTTTTCTTTTTTCATGATATGGGAATATATTTTTGATCGGTTCATGTGGATTCAACAATATTGTTTGATGTTTTTCATTCAGTGTATCGTTTTCTAAAAAACTCTCGATGTAGGTGGCATTACTCTTGAATCTTGCTGATATTATTTATTTTTTTCAATCATATTGGATTAATTTCATTATTTTGAGTTTGATACTATTTTTAAAAGAATGATATAAGTACAATATAATGATGAATTATGGTTTTGGGTTAAATTGTTGAATTTTTGTATTGTTTGTGCAATGTGGTTCGATAAATGAATTTAAAATGATAATTATAAAATAGTCTCATGGATCAATTTATGGAAAATTGTATATCAAAAAAAGGGTGTGTAATTAATCTAAATTGGAATTTAAATGGTTTTATGATTATTATATTGGAATGGTTGTTGGTCATACTTTGTTTGTGTTTTCATATTTCCATTATGAGGATTGGTTGAAATATAACCTTGTTCTTGGTGAAAAGGAGTAATAGAACGTGGGATACAATTACATTATGATGACATGATTGATCGAAGAGAGACTGTTAATTTGTATGGAATTATCATAACAAATCAGGATGAGTGATAATATGAATATGTGAAATAGAATGGTTATGAAAAAAAAACTTCTAAAATGTGTTTTAAGGAATTTTGGTTGACTTCATTGAAAATGGATTTTGTTAAAAAAATTACGATATGGAATGTGTTTATAATTTGTTATAAAAAATTTTATAATTTTTTTGATATAATGTTTTTTATATATCTTGCAGACATTTCTATCATAGTGTAATGATTTTGGATTTCATTGGGGGGAAAACCTATAGAGTTTTAGTAGTAATCCCTACTTTATATCACATGTAAATTTTCATATGTCATCACATAGGAAATGATAAAAGGTTAATTATAACACATCCTTAGTACTACCTCTTTATACATTGTTTTTTTGTGAGTTGGATCATGGATCTTGTTGATCTTTGAGTATTATGATTGTCTTCGAGGGTTCACAGTTTGTCTTCCACTATTTGATTTATCGGTGTAGTCTTATATTGGGTAACATGATTTTAGTATCCTTTTGTTAGGTGAAATGTTTATTTATATTTAATTTTATTCATGTGTCATATAGTGTTTTTTTGGTTATGGAATAATTATAATTTTGATTGATTATTTAAGAGATAACAGTCCCCCACCAGTTGAGTGAAGGGCATGGAATTTATTTACAGACATTGGTGCCTTGGGGATGCTCAAGGCCTAGTGAATGCTTAATTGCCTCTCAATCTAATTATAATTGTTGAGATGTTACAAATGGTATTAGTTTTTTTTGGTCCAAAATTTTAATATATTAAAAGTGGTATCATATTGGTCCATTCATTTTATAACAACTACTCATCAGTTATGTTGGTATTGTAGTTGAGTTAATTATTGTCAATTCCATGAGTTAGGATCATAGAATGGTTTAGGATTGTCATTATCCGAAATTTAGAGAATAAAAGACATACCTAACCTGTAAATGTTGAACCCCATGATACCAGGGAGTTGGTTACAAATTTATTTTAGAGGCACATACTTGATATTCGAATCATATTATCAAAGGATTAGGTAATGTGACAAACATGGAATGTATTTTAGGGATGAATCCCACTATGAATGAATATTTCATTTTGAGTAATGATATATTATTTGGATAAATGTGTTTATTTTTCACAAATTTTGAAATTGAATTAAAGTATAATATTTTCAATAAAGGTCACGATTTTTGTATTTTGAAAATAGTTTACATTCAAAATAGTGTTCATGATTTTTGAAAAATAGCTGAACATGGAAACAATTGATTTTTGGATGTAATTTTGTGATAGTTTATGTGGTATAGGTTCAGATCCTATGCTTTCAATTTCCTTAGAGTGATACTCATGAAATTTCTAGTTTTTATAAATGTCCCTCGGTAGGCATCATATAAACCGACTACAAGAATATATGGAAAATGTTGTTATAACTGAGCCATAGGTGAACCAACATCTAGTTTAGATTATTGTTAATGATTTTTAGGAGGGGTCATAGGGAACCAATGGGATGCACAAAGTCAGGAGGATCATTACATTCCATTCTAGAAGAAGAATTCACCAACTTTTAGGGTCATTCATAAAAAAATTAGATGTGTGGATGAACATGATGAATCTTATATCCAATTTCATTGTAACACCAGATGAGATAAAATTCAAGATGGTGTTGTATATGATCGATGATTTGGAACACCAATTATAGGATCTAGTAATGTGGGATATTGTGGATCACAGACATTGTTGGGTGGTATTTGATAAATTTTTCAATAAAAAAATTATATCCTCAAACATTTAGGATTCAAAGAATGAAATACTTATTCATTTTGAAGATGGAAAATATATCTATCACAATGAATGGATCTAAATTCATGAATTTAGTCCACATTAAATTTGATAATTCTCCTAGTGAATCCTTGAAGGATCACATCTTTGAATGAGGTTTGATTCATGATATTCACGTGATGATTGTTTTTCTCTATATTATAGAAAATAAAGAGATTGTCAATAGAGAGACAGTTGTTGAAATGACCATATTATGAAACATTAGAGGAGGATATATGGTGTTACCCATGAGAACAAGTTAGATATCTAATTATAGAGGAAATCAGAAGAGGGATACCTACTTCTAAGGTGGGAGTGTGAATCAGAACCAAATAGATGGAACAAATAATCTTTCTCCAAGACCCACAATGAAAGTAGTATGTTTTAAATGTGGGTCCTTTGTGAACATGATATGAAAGTTTATTGAACCATTATAATAATGGAATAATCTCAACAATATGGTTTTTCATCAATGCTATTTTTGTTGTGCTCTGAGATCAGGTGATCATGACACTTCTTAGGTTTCATAGCTGTTGTATGTTTTGATGGGGTCAAGGTATCAGAATCAATATCGTTAGCAGAACAGAGCTATCCATGGTGATTATTGAAATAGAATGACTCCAAAACTAAGTCAATCTAAATTGGTAATCAAATAAAAATGTTCTGCGATGATGAAATTATATTGAGATGAGTACGGTATTGTGGATAATCAGGATGAACCATCTATAATTAGATGTGCAATTTATTTGAATTATACCATTATAAAAGTTTTTTTTGATATTATTGTGTCACATTACATTATTTCTTATTTTTTATCAATTTTCTGAGTTTAAAGCAGTAAATTATTCCCTTTATGATAAAACACCAAAATCTTACTGTTCAATTATAATTTTTTCCTTTGTATTTCAAGAATTATTTATAATTGTTGATGGAGCTGAAAAAAATTTAAATTTCTCTATAATTGTGATGAATTTATATGATATGACACTAGGTATGAATATTTTGACAATGTTCAAGGCTCACATCAACTATTATAGTACCAGAGATAGTTTCATGTATAAGGAGGTAATTGAGAATCACTTTAGAAGAGAAATGAAATTTAAATAAATGTGGAATTGACTTATTGGAACCAATAGTGGGAATGATCTATTAATAGCTGGAAGTATTGTATTTTTAATAGATGGAATAGATATCAAATATTATTTTTTTAGCAGTCATGGATCAATTTCATGATATTTTTTTTTCAAAAACATCTCACGTTTACCACATTTAAAAGAAGGGAAGTTTACGATTGATCTCCTTTAAGAGATCAGTACTATTTCAAATCCTTCATATAATAAATAAATGTTTGAATTAATAGAGTAGAATATTTATTTAGAATATTAGTAAATGAAGTCTTTTAATTGGTTGAGCATGCCTCTGTGGGTAGCACTATCCTTGTTCATCAAGAAAGTAGATGAAGAATTATGGTTGTGTGTGGACTATCATAATCATAAACAAGTTATGATAAATATTATGTAAAAATTTTCATGTAATTATTACCTATTCGATCAATTGTGCTGAGCTGATTTGTTCTCCAAAATTGTATTTTGATCAGGATATCACCAATTACTAGTACGGATGGACGATATTCCAAAGATATATTTTAATTCTATGTATGATCTTTATGAGTATATGGTAATGCCTTCCAAAAATACAATTGAACAAGTATTCATCATAGAAGTGATGAATTAAATATTTTAGTGATATCTATATTTATTTGTGGTTCTGTTTTTTGGATGACATACTAGTGTATTCAAGGAAGATGAATAAGAATGAGGAACACAAGTTGAGAGTGTTGGGAATATTGAGAGGTCATCATTTTTATGGATATTATCAATGTGTGATTATTGGATATAGTAGATATGATATGTCATCCATGTAATTTATGAAAAATGTGTTTTAGTGGATCCTAATAAGAAAAATTCTATTATCTCATGAATGCTACTGAAGAATGCCTTCGAGGTATAATGTTTTCCTAGTCTTTCTAGTTATTATCGATGATTTGTTATTTATTATTAATCAATAGCTTATAATATTTAATAATTGACCAATAATAAAGTTCCATTTTAATTGATAGAGGAATACTGAAAATCTTTTCAAGAAAAAAATTTCCCCAAACATCAACACCTATGTTGATATCACCAAAATCAGGAAAAGAGTATGTAGTGTATTGTCATGCTTCAGGATCTCGGTTGGCATGTCTTCTAATTCAATTATAACATGTTGTTTCTTATGTATCAAGGATTTTAAGGGTGCATGAGAAGATCTACCCATCACACGATCTGGAGTCACCTTCTCACATCCATGATTTAAATACATGGAGTTCTCACCAATTTGTTGATAAATTTACTATGTTTATGTATCATAAGAGATTAAAAAATATTTTATCAAAAACATATCTCAATCTGAGGAATGGAATATAGATGAAGTATCTCCAAATTTATGATTATGTCTTGATTTATATATCAGGAAAACAAAATTCAGTGGAATATGAATTAAATATATATTCATATGCTTAGTTAGAAAAATATGATCCAGATGAGTGGAAGACGATGACAGTCCTAGCTAATATTCATTGAGAATTTGAATAATGATATAATTTTGTAGTTCTCTTTTCAATTTATAATATTTCTAATTTGAAAAATTTAGGTATGGAGTCACATAAAAATGAGGCATAATGTGTCAGTATGAGTTCATAACTCAATTAAAGGGAGAACATTAAGTGGTGTAAATTGGATGAGAGATCAGTTTTGTGGTTTCATGTTCGAATGGATGTACCTATAGATTTATGTAAAAAAAATAATGCTTACCACCATTTGAGTTGGGTTGTTCATCCAAGAATACAAGAGATGTCTAAGGCGTTGAAAGAACATTTTATGGGGGTTGTTATAAAAATGAAGATGGCATAGTTTGTTTCAAAGTTCATTACTTGTCCGCATGTTATGGATTAAAATTAATGACTAGAAGGAACACTATAGTCTATACCTATTCCAATTAGGATGTGGGACCAGGTAACTATGGATTGTGTAATAGCTATCCCATGAACTATTCAGAAACATGACTCTTAATGTATGATAGTTGATCATATTACATGTTCCCCTCATTTAATTCCAATATTTGAGTCTCACATATTAGAGGACTTATCAAGAATTTATATATGGGAAGTTTCTAAAAGGCATGGGATAAGAGATTCGATATTTTTAGATAGATATCTATGGATCATGCCTATTTTCTTCAAATTCTTTCAACATTCCCTTGGGACTTAGCTGACTATGAGTATGGAATATCATTTTCAAAATGATGGAGCATTTGAATAGATGATACAAACATTCAATGACTTGTTGCAGGCTTGGTTATTGGATTTTTGTTGATCATGGGAAGATCAAATAACCTTAGTTGATCTATCATATAATAATAGATTTCATTCCTCAATATATATGGCTCCATTTGTATAATTTTATGGGAATCGATATCATTGTATAGATTGTTGGGTGGAAACATGTGAGCCTTTACACATTGGGATGAGCCTCTTCGAAGAAGTAAATGAAAGAGATTTAGTTGATCAAAAAACAGATGGAAATGGTTTAGAGTCATCATAAATAATATATGGATTATCATCAACAATCACTAAAATTTTAGTTGAGTGATCAATTTCTCTTGATGATCTCTCCAAGGCTTGGAAATCAGCATTTTGGTGTGTAGGGAATGTAATCTCATCGATATATAATCAATTTTCTGATTTTGTAATGGGTTGGGGAGGTTTCATATCTATAGGAATTACCACCATGGTTCAGTGTAGTGTATAAAGTGTTCCATGTACCTTAGTTGAAAAATTATTAGCCTAAGCCATATCATTTGATCAAATGGGATCACGTTGACCTAGATTTGGAGGCTTTATTGGTACTTATCATGGTTCAAATTGTTGAAATGAAAGATAAAGTATTTTGTGAAAAATGTTTCGGCCTAGTAAATTATTCATGGAAACATTTTATGATTCAGGAAGAGACCCAGGAACATGAAAAGCAAATGAAAGTGAAGTGGAAGGAGCAGTTTCCGGGCAGCATTTGTTTTCAAATTTCCGGGAATGTAAAGGCCAATATTGGGGGGAATTTAGCACCCACATTTTCACTTATTTAACCATTTAATTATTCATTTCATGTATATAATATATATGATTGAGGCATTGGATATTTTGGAGATATTTTCTTATGTGGTGATTTTATCCTGGTTCATGGTTTTGGAAAATCATGAAAAACCTACAAGGAAACATGCATAGTGAAACATGGGAGAAATGGAAGCCGAAATGGGTAGAACATGGTATGTCCAACCCATGCTGAGGCATCGCAGAAAATATTATGTGTTTTGATTTTATTAGACATTGATACTTAGAATGGTTGGAATATAGTTCGATAACCATGAGAGACAATTGTTTGAGGTTCATTTTAAAGGATGTGGATAAATCAATGTTTGTGCATTGTTTTACTGACTGTGTGACTAAACTGTGAATGGTAAGAAACTACATATTTAAAATGTGTATCTCACTCAATGTTTCTATTAACTAACTTATTTTCTTAGTATATGAACCTAACTCTATATTTTTCTTACTCAAAGGTCAAGGATTGATCTATATCAATATATATGTGATATAAAGTCTTCCATTATTGATTATATGTTGATTCTTCACGTTATGCGATCCTTTATAGTCCTTCATGTTTTTTCGTAGATCTAGTTCTTGCTCTCTATATCCTTACCATTTTTTATATATGCCCACAGTGGTTATATATAAGGTTTTGGATGAAACATATGATTATATTAGGATTGATTCATGAAATGAAAGGAGATCTATGATGGTTCATGGTGATTCTACTAGATTTTCTAACATTTTTGCTGTAGTTAATTATTTTCTCTAAAACCCTTAATGTAGGCGACATCAGTCTCAACTCATCTTTCTAGAAAAATTATATTTGATTGAAATTTGTTTATTTTTATTATTTTTTAAATGAAATATGTGTGAAAATAATTTAATAGATCCTCTATAGTGACTATTTTTGTTTCTTGGGGAAAATTGTGGAAATCATGTATTATTTATAAAAAGTGGTTTGATAAATATTTTTAAGATGATATATTTAAAATAGTGTATTTTTTAGATATATGGAAATGGGGTTTTCAATAATAAATTATTTTTTCATTGTAATGGTTTTATCAAGATTGCATTGGCATGGTTCTTATGCATACTTGGAGTGTTTGTTCATATTGTATTTATGAGGATTAGTTAAAAAATAAACATATTCTTGGTGCCAAAGGTGTAATGGTATATGAGATATATTTATATATTGATGAAGTGGTATATTGATGAGAGACCTCTCATTATATCGGAACTATCATAAGGATGAATTCATGGGTAACGGTGTGGAGTTTTGCAATGAAATGGTTATTCCAAAAGGAATTAGAGATTTTTGTCTAAAGTTTTCTTCGTTGATACTTATTTGTATGTTGTGAAAATTTATTATTTTATGAGGTATATAAAATGATCATTTTAAATTTAATAAAATCATTTTTTTTCATAATGATATTTGATTTTTTATTTTAATGTTATTCATTCATCTGGTTATAGATTAATTTTTCTTTGGTGGTAATTAGTTTTTTAACAATATAATCTTTTATTCGGATTGTTTATGAAAATATTTCAAATTGAAAATTAGTATGATCCAACTCTCATCAATATAATTAATTATCTCCTCTTTTGGCGGTGTAATGATACTAAATAATTTCCTTTCATTTTCCTCTCTTTCGATACTAAAGTGTTCAAAATGCTTTTTTTATAAAAATATACTTTTCAGTTGAAAATAATTTTTATTTGAAAATTTTTCATTAAAAATTCATTTTTAAATGATTTTTAAATTTCTAAAATTATTTATTATATATATTTTTCTAACTTTTTTACTATAAAAATTTCATTGAAAGGTATCTTCATTTTATTTTCTGAAAAATTACAGCTTGGAATTTTCTTAATATGTGAAAAAATATTTGTTATTTTCATTAATAGTATAGAAAATATTTACTACTATTATGAAGTGACGAATATTTCAATAATACATTAAATTATTTCAATTTTATATTCAAACATTAGAATTTAACTAATATTTGGTAAATTTCTATATTTTATGTTAATTGTTTCAATGTAAAACAGATTTTAAAAATGTTTTCTACATTAAAATGATTTTTCAAAGAGGAAATGATTTTATTCACATGAAATGTTTTAATAAATATTTAAATCTTCCATTATATGTATTTGATGTTAATTTTCATATATATTAATTCCAAAATATATTTAGTTAAAAAATATTTATATTTAATAATAAATTATATTCCTCATAAAACATTAATTTTTACTTATTTTTTCATAAAAAATATCCATATAAGATGATATAGTTTGATTAAACATATTATTTTCATGGGATATTAACAAAGATTAGAATTCTTAGTCACTATTTCAATTTTTAAGATGAATGGATGATTATGAAAACCATTTATTTTCTATAGGTAAGATGATTCTTTATTGAAACCCACGAATTTGTTAATGTGTTATGCTATGAATAATAAACAAATGATTATGAAACACTTATATTTTCTATATCTTAATATAATATAATATTTGTATGAAATGTAAATTTTTTAGTGGTTAATGATATGATAAATGATTTCTGATCTCATGGAAAACTTATATATGATTTTCTTTATGTGATAGGTGGTGCATACACATCCCTCCAATGAATTTGATATATATTTATACCTCATGAGATAGAATGGAATGTTATATGGTGTAAAATTAATTTAATAGGGACATTTTATGTTATAATTATTTTGAATGTGGTCCTTAAATCGTATGATGGTCGGTAGAGTGAACCTATTTTACTATGACTAGATTGGAAGTGATCATTGACTACTATGGAAATGATTTTCCATGGTTATTTTTATTAAAAATTACTATTTACTATGAAAAGGCTATGCCCTCATGGATCATGTTATTTTATTCTTTTCTGGACCATGTTTTAAGAACAACTAATATTTATTCAATGAACCTGGATTATGATATTTGATATGCATGTTCTGGTTCTCAAATGTTATTTTCAAAATATCTTACCCTTATAGTTGTGTTATTGTTATATATATCAATTGGTTAACATTAATTAGCATCTGAGATCACCCATTCTTATGTTTCCATTCCCCATGTTATGATGTATGGGTTTTAAGTAGAATAACTAATGGGGATTATCAATGTGGGATACATTGAATATCGTTCACGAATTCAAAATACGGTGCTCCAAAGAATCCAAAAGAAGTAAAATATTATAGTCTATAGGTATGTTCAAGTGTAATTTAATTTTTTTAATCTAAAATGATGAAATATATAGGTATGAGAAGCCTTTGTCAACATAATATTGTTCATTAGTTTCATAAAAACTATACATTCAAGTACAATCCTTTTTTGATGGTGAGTATAAATATACACCATATGAAAACCTAAAAATCGTAATAAAATAAAACATTTATTTAAAAATAATAATAAGATGAGATATTTTTGAATTATAATATGTGACTATGGTTATTAAAATATTTGAATCCATAGATTACATCCACATAAGTTGTATACTAAAAATAACATGATGTACCTAGAGAACCCATAAGACAAAATCATCAAAACTATCTAAAATTTTTCAATTAAAAAAAATATTTGATTAAAAAGTAATAGGGTACTCATGCATCACTAAAAATAACCACATGTGAGATTTTTATTTACTGTTATAGAGTTATATTGAATCCAAATGTGTAGTGTTCATCAACTATGAGAGTTACTTACTCTATGATTATAGGCCACATTCCCCATTTCCATAAGAGGGTATCTGACTCCACTAAACACATAATGTACATATAGTTTAATGGTATTATTCTAAAATTCGATATTTTTTCCCAAAAACCTCTAAATATAATCATTGATATAATTCATTTTTATAAATGACATATCTAATGGAAGAAGAAATTCATCATTGTGAATGAATAAGATTACATTGTTAACCAATTCTGTCATATGACTACTCAGGTACCATGCTATGTATATTTCTAAAATATATCATACATAAATGTTATGTGGTAGTGAGGACCTCTATCTACGATTACACAATTTTGATCATCCTTTATGACACAATTGTATTTCAAAATAAGGGAATACTTTTTCGGAATTTTTATACTACAATTGATTTTCAAGACACCTACTATGGAATAGCTATAAGAAAATAGTTTAGATATTTCTAAATGAATCAATTATTCTAAAAATGTAGATATATAGACATTATTGTAAATCATTCATGGTTACATGAAGTTGTATGTTCATAATGATTTCTGAAATTACATATCCTTACCATCATCTTTGTGAAAATAGTATTACATTCATTAAAATGGTTATTCCTAGGATAATCTTCCTATGTGTCTTATCAATATTTTCAAGAGTGCATTATAGTGGCCTTCTCCCATCTAATTCATGTATCCTAGGAACCATATTCATGATCCCTACTTACAAACATGCACTGTAAATATGAGGTCTAATTTGAATGGTGATCCACTATTAGATTCATTTTCAAAGGATTTATATGATTATAAAAAATCCATTATGGAAAATATTTTTTGTATTTATGGTAAGGATAATGGACGTTTAAATATACCCATTATCAGGTATTCATTAGACCCTCGAGGTGGGTTATTAATCCAAAAGTACTGTTAATTAAACTATATTTTTTGGTAATTGAGTCGCCCAATAGGTTAACCCCCAAAATCCATTTTGGTAGGACCTGCTATAATTGTTATTTCATAAAAGGGTGAAGGATTCCAGATAGGTGTATCTACCAGGGTTACATAAGCCCTTCTCAAACTAGGAATAAAGAATAATGGAAACACCTTCTTTAATCCTTCCACCAGGGAGATAGTTCCCCCTAGTTCCTGTGTGGTTGGAAATTATAACTTAGGTTATTCTAATGTGAATATTTTTCCCACCCATCCCTTATAATGACAGATAACCTTAGTTAACAATAAGAGATATATTTCTCTATATCCCTCTTCTAGGATATAATCTCATCCCAACATTCCTGTAGGCTCACACTTCTCCATAGTCACCTATCATTGTGGTAATTCACCCTATTATTCCACTATAGAGACATTTATTAATGGATTTTAACAACCATGATAGTTCTCATTATCCTTCAATTAGTTCCCACTAAGGATAAACATAATCCTTTATCTCTTATACGATAACATGATTCATTATATTCACTAGGGGTATCATTTTACCTTATCATATCTCGGGAAAACACATCATTATAGCTTTACTTGAGAAACAAAATCCCCATGCCTTTCCACAAGGATGAAACATAATTACAGTTCATCACTATGATGATAATATCATCATATATTCACAAGGAAAACCACATCACCATGGCCTATATCATGGGAAACAATTCACCTCACATTATACTATAGTACATATTCTAGCCAAAACTCACATGATACCCCACTCGGAAACTCAATCACATGAATATCTATAATTTGAATGTAATGCTTCCTTATAAGATTTTTTTTGTAAAGTACTATCCATGATCAACTCATTAATGCGTGGTACCCCTATACTACTTATACACTATATTTTAAATTAAATGATTATAATATTTATAATACCATAAACCCCTTCAATCATGTATTCTGTTTAT
This sequence comes from Viscum album, assembly GCA_963277665.1. NCBI lineage: Eukaryota > Viridiplantae > Streptophyta > Magnoliopsida > Santalales > Viscaceae > Viscum > Viscum album. The sequence continues at coordinate 1,292,593,627 of OY728145.1, read as the reverse complement.
GAAAGGCCTCTCAATATTTTCATCTATAACTGATTGGAACATAATGAGTTTATATCCATGTATTATATTAATAACATTGGTATATATTATGGGGGAACCAGTGAATCCCCTCATGGATATTTCTACCTATGATGGTAGCCTTGTATTGATATGGCTAGACTAATCCACTTAATATTCCAAATAGACATATGCCTCCACTCATGAAATCTTAGCTGCATGTTATCACTTTTGTGTCTATATCCCCAATGAATAAATTCATAACAAAATGAAAAAATATTATGAGGGGTGTCCACTATTGTATCAACAAACCATGAATATGCCTCAAATAATCTGCAATAGAACATGTCCCCCATGAATCAAAAAATAAAAGGGAAATATAATAGGAATGTAAACCATTTCAAATGCTGATATCCCATGTGATTGAACTATGTCTAAGGTCCATAACCCAAATGAAATGTATACTTATATTGGATCATAATGGATATTCACCATTCAATGTATTTTTTCACCCATTTTAGGATATAAATTATCCATTCAAATTATGTAAATTTATATGATGACATCATAGTCAAATAATGTAAAACTACCCAAAAAAACCCTCATTGTATGATGATTACCTCGATGGTATGATCCATCCCAAATACTATAAACTATGAAATCTTGAATTACATGGGCCTGAATAAATTATAATAAGGATATGTAGGACACATCTATAGTGTTCAATCCCAACATAAAAGACTATATTTTACCTCATATATATTATCTAGAAAACCCATATCCCCATTAGTCTATATTCAATATATGTTACTCAACTCCTATTTATATTGCTATATTCCATGACAAACCATACAATCAATTCCTATATGGTCCACAATAAATTTTAATTACATCACCCTCATTAGTCTATTTTACCAGATAAACCATATAATCCAACTAGGGATATATTCAATCATTATCCCATTAATCCTTTTTTATCTAGTCAATAATAATTGGATTTTTTAAAATTTCTCCCAAATTCACATGTCATACACCAAAAATTGGAAAACAATATTTCACATAATACTATAAAAATCATTAATATAAAATAGTTATAAGATGTCTATGATTTAGGATGATAAAAAGAAATGTCACGTTGCCATGGTTTCATAAGCATAAATATAAAAAGTTTCCCTATTTATTCAAAAATAATTGACAATACATGCAAAATTATGTAGAAATAAACTATATGGGTTCATATTCAATTCATTAGGATATATAAGAAGCCCCTCTAAGAGTCTTTATTCTATCCTCATCATACTATTCACTTCCCTAAATGGAGATAAATTCCATAGAACCCAATTTAATGTCTTTAAAACTGATCACATTCTACTAAGAAGATAAATATATAGAATCTGTTATATATATATATATATGGTAAGATTGGTGGAGAAGCACTATATTTTGTTTTTTCATTAGAGATCAAATAATACATATAAATGTTCACATTAACACATGATGGTGATTATTCATTATCTTGGACGTAAATAGTCTCACGTTGGGACATAGGGAACTAAATCATGTATATTTCTAAAATATTAAGAGTTTATCATAGTAATAAATAACTACATATAAAATGTGAATGGGAATAAAATAATATCATGTCAACAAATATTCTACAGAAATAATCCCCATTAATATACCATTGATAAACATCATTTTGAAAGTACATCTATATGGACATAGAAAACACTCCATCGCAATGTGTGTTTGAAGTATAATGGATTGTGTGAAATAGAGTAACAATAAATGTTTACATGATATTCAAGGTAAACAAATAACTTTTTCATTTATATAAACACAACACACTGTTAGGTTGAAAACAACAACTAAGTGGTTTCTGACCACGTGGATACTCGAAAATCCACTTCACACTCTTATCATGATCATTATAAAACAATGTAACTACATATAGGAAAACAATATAAATTTGAACCCCATATGATGAAAATATTCATACATTCACGTTTTATATTGAATAATGATCATAATATACTAAAACAATATAAAACATTCATTTGGGATGATAGATATTAATGATAATAGAATAATCACAATACTCAACATACCCCTATAAAGAAAATGAAATATATGTCACTTGAAAATATATTGTTATATACGGTCAATAAAAAAATTATTTAATTTCAATATACCCATCATGTATACTAAGTTACACATAATGTGGTTCCTCATCAGAAATATATATTATCTAGAAGAAATACATTGAATGTAAGCACATGTAGATTCCTATTGAGTACATCTTGCATACACTAAGTAGTTAGTACAAATATACATAGTGTGTTAGGAGGAAAAAGTCATGTGGGTCTAGTTAATTTATTTTTCATGAATATAGGCACACACTAAGTACATGGTCCCAGGATACACAATGTGTAACCTGAGGTCACATGGTTTTTAATATTTATATTTAGGAAACCATAATTCCATAACTCATGGGTTACATAGTGTGTATCTTAGAGATCATATAGTGTGGTCTTATTGATGAGACATAAAGTTAATATTTTAACATACACTACGTGTGAATGGATAATAAACACTATATAACCATGAGAAGAAATCTAGAACATAAAAAATGTAATTATCATGCTGTGAATTGTTCTATTTCCCCTATATCTGTATATGACTCTTTTGTTGGATGATTATAACGCCCTTCTATCTACTATAACTCCACACAGAAGAGTTATATTTCATTAATTTTTTCACGGGTTTTATCTATAAACTCATCAAATTGTTATTGAAACTGGTCATGCCCCGATTTCTGTATACATTTCCGAATTATTATATAATAATTATCCACTGTAATTTCATGAAATCATGTTTGAAAAATAATTGAGTGAATAAGTATTAAATAATCAAGAGAGTGTGGGTCTGTAGAATACCTATCCACCAAAGAATGTGCTTTCATTTAGGTTCATTGAGGGAATCGATCATGAGAATATTAATTCTATAATATGATTAGATACATCCTTATGGGATAGTAATTTTTTAAAATATTTGATTCATTAATGAAAATATTATCAATGATAAATTATAAAATCAATTTCCATACACATGGTTGAATTTAATTAAATAAGTATAAATAAAAAGATAAAAATAATAATAACCATGGATGTTTCATCCCTATATGAACCAAATAGCACTGATATTTAATTATATCATAATAAATTTTGAATGATCAGATAAATTATTTAATTATAAAATTATTTACTCATGTGGTGGGAAACATAGTCTTATTAAATAACCGACATGGTTAATTTTTCTTCAACCCATTTTATTTTTATGTCATAAAAAATTCTTGAAATACCATAGTCCTAAAAATTACGGTCTAAAATAAGAAATTACATATCATTTCAGATTATTACAAGGAATGAATACTTTTTTCAAATTATATTATTTAAAAATATTTTATTATTATCATATTTATTTAGCATCATGTTTGGATTCAGTTAATATATTTATTGGAGAAGATAATTTGAATAGATAAGATTAGATGAATAGAATAATGAAATAGCATACCTCCGTAGTGACATATTGTCCTGTAAATTATTAATTCTTGACATGCATTCAACGTATTCATCACAAACAGAATTAATGTGAAAAATGTTGCAGAATGGTTATTTTCAATTCTAAAGGGGAGATATAGTTCATATTTAGACTTTTTACTCCTTTGAAAATGAGTGAGGGGATGGGGATGATAATTTTGATTAACTTATCAAATAGTTTAAAAAAGGATTTTGACTTGTGCAAGGTATTTATATTTTCTAAGACTCTTTAAAAAAATACTCCATTCTATTCCCCTCACATATAAATACTTAAATTATATCATTATTGTGTTTCCATTATCAAAAATAGTTATCCCCATAAACATATAATATTCCCCAAAAGGACAATCATGTCATGTTGACACCATATAAACCTATAAATATTATTATATTTGTATTTAAAAAATCAATGATTTTAAGAAAATCCTATAAATTCACAATAACATGTTTTCAATACTAAACATAAAATTTATATCTCCACTATCTAATGAATCCTTTTTCTAAAGAAAACAATTTTATCAAAATTTCATTATTTGACATTTTCAGAAGTTATTAAATGTTTTCACAACCACTAATAACAAAAAAAAATTATATATATTTTATTGTTTTTAATCATAAAATAAATATTATAAATGAACCATAAACCTAGAAGCGTTATAAATTTTGAAAAGTAAATTTTAATGGAATTATTATAGAAAATAAGGTTACTATATCCTCTCCATAAGCATATAATTTCCTCCTAAAATGTATAAATCATGGGAAGAGGTGGGGGAATGGAACAAACATTTAGTTCTCATTTTCCTATGATCAATCCAAAGTATTTACATGTTACCAAAAAACCCCATAAAAATATACCTCCAATAAATGATCGTTTCCCACCAATTCTTGATTTTGACTGAGTTACCAGTAAATGTAATTTCATCCTTAACAACCAACTCACCATTGTTGGTAATGTGAAATAGATCATGCACATATCACCTTCTCTATGAAATATATAAGATATTATGAAATAATTCTATATATATATATATGTTATTATTTTTGATTATAAATATTTCATATCTTGATCTAAATATCGTATAGTCTGAGTAACCACAAAGATAATATGCTACCCAAACACATAATTAAGATATTATTATTTAAATACTTCAAAAATTTACTGTCTACCTCATCATTCTCAAAAATTAAACCATCTATGAATAGTAGAATTGTTTTGGATATTTGTAAGTTCATAAATTCGTGCACCTTCAACAATTATGTCACGAGATGCACCAACCCATTTTTCCAAAAGATATAACTATCTCATCATAATTATAAAATATGGTCATCTATATGGTATCTCATTCAATTCCTCAAATGGCCTCCAATAAAAAATAATAATTTATAATTATTATTTTATTAAATCAATTCTAAAATCAGGTTAAAATTATTAATACATACAAAAATTCATCATATAACTAATAGCATATCTACAGTATTAGAATATTCCAATAGATATTTCCATTTTATTGGGGTGGAGTTTTCTTTCAAATGTATCTACAAACAAAAATCAACAATAAAATCTATCCAAAAATAATTAATCATATTTGAATCATTGTTTTTGTTGATAATCAAGGTTACCCTAATAGATGACATAATATTATCTTCATACAAATGTACTAATATCAACATCAATGCCTTCTCTTGAATAGGAAGAAAGAAAGACAAATTAGTCATATGGTCAAAAATAACCAATAATGTTGAGTCAATATGGTTTTCCTTATGACTTTTCCATTCCATCTTATTTTGAAAATCACAAACACCTTATCTTTAAGAAAAATTTCTTTTATAAGGAAAATTTCTTTTATAAGGAAAATCGCTTTTATATGGAAAATAGCTTTTGTAAGAAAAATTACCCTTATCATATTTTCATCCATATCTTTCTTAAATATAAGATTCGGATTCAGTTCTATATTCTCGGAATTGTTTGAAACATTGATATGAGGTATTCTGTTTTTAGGATCCGAATTCTGGACAAGAACTGTAATAATGTTTCACTCCGAAATCCAAATGAGAACTGTAATAAAGTTTTATTCTGAATTCCGGATACGAAATCTAATTAAGTTATACATAAAATTCAGGATGTGAATACTTATGAAGTTCGACAACGAATTCTCATTACGAATTCTGATGATGAATTCTCATTAAGAATTCTGATGATGAATTCTCATTACGAATTCTGATGACGAACTATCATGAAGAATTCTTATTCCGAATTCGCATTCCGAATTAATCTATTAAACAGAATCTGATTATCTTTGTTTTATACAATCTAAATTTATTCAGACTCCGAATTTTCACTCTTAACTTTAATTTTGCTTATGCCTTTATATTTTGTCTACTCTTTATTATTTTTCTTTAGACTCTGAACATTAACTCCGAACCTTCACTCTGAATCTTTTTAGTTAAGATTTAAAACGGTGTTGTATATTCTGTTACACTTGTTTTGTTATAAAACGTTGTCGTGTATTCTATTATGAACTAACCATTGGTTAAGTTACATGTGTACAGGTCCCTCCGTTTTTAAGGAAAATATGACCATTGGAAAGGAGGCTGACCTTACCTATAAATAGGAGCTCATTTGAAAGAGCTCAGTGCTGCTGGTGTGCTGAAAGGCTGACTGATCTTCGACTCATGTGATTACATGCTTGAAGTGATTTCTAGAAAGAGAGTCTCTTATTAACTCTTAAAGCTTCATGCGACTCTGAATGTTGGCGATTACATTCGAGGACTTCCGGGGATAGGAAGATAGAGGTGCCGACTACCTTGAAGTTTGAGGGTTTCCTTGTTGAGGAAGACAGAGGTTGCCAACTACCTTGAAGTTGAGGGCTTGCAGGGATAGCAAGACAGAGACACTCCGATATTCATATAGAGGGCTTACGCTGGTGTGGGTAAGACAGACTTGCATGAATTTATAAATCAAGGGACCTTTATCCAAGGTTGTTGGATACCCTTCTCTTTGGGTTAAAAGACTTATATTTTATTACATGTAGTTTTACTACTTCTTTATTTCCACTGCATTTTGTATTATAAGGAAATTATAACTTTCTTATACTTCCTTACTTGTACTCTGTTTCATTTAGATTCTATACGCTTTAAGGTAGAATCTCATATTTTAATCTTTTGTTAAGTTTCAATTTCCGGAACCATATTTCCCGAACCCACGTTCGGAATATATTTCCATGTTTTCATTTGGTATTAGAGGTGTTGTGAATTTGATTAAGTTTAATTTTGTTAAACATATCCCTTTCCTTTGCTTAAGGAAAATACAGTTATTCATAACTAACTTTAAAGGTTCCAAAGGAATTTTTAAAGGTTACAATTCACCCCCCCCCCTCTTGTAAATTGAGCATCTACATAATTATTTCGATCCTAAAATTGGAATCAAAGGAGGTCTCTGAAATACTTGTACTCACGTATAAGTTTTTCTTGCTCACTTTCCCATTCCGAAATTTTCCATTCCGAACATTTCCATTACCTAACTTTGTTATTACGAATCTTTTCTACTAACTAGTTTGTGTGTCGAAGGTTATTTTTAGTATGGCAGGAATTAATGTTGGTTCTATTGATAATCTAAATCCTACAAGACCACCAATCTTTGATGTTAATGACTATGAGTAATGGAGAGATTAAATGAATAATTTTTTTATCAATATTGGAGTAGACAATTTTGTTATGCTTACTGGTGATTATAAAATTCCTGACAAGGAAGTTAGAACGTTCACTAACCATTAAAAGAAAGAGTATCAACTCAACTATAAGGTACGTAATACCTTACTTTGTTCAATAACTAGAAATATATACAGCCAAATTTCTTCTTGTGAAGCATCCAACTGTATCTGGAAGAAGTTAGAGGTTACACACTTTGGAACTTCTAAAGTGATTGAGACTAGGAGAGCTATGATTAGAGCTGAATATCATGTCTTCAATTTTCCTTATGGAGAACCAATTTGTAAAGTTTAATAGAGATTTATGACTATCGTCAACAGCCTATAGTCTATGGGAGAGAAAGGTTTAGATGATGAAGCTCATGTGGATAAGATAATTGATATCATGCCTAATGAGTGGGAATCCAAAAGAACAGCTATAGATTAGAACAGGAAAGTGACTTAGATTTCTCTTGATGAGTTATTTGGAACTCTTCTCCAACATGAAACCAGAATGAAGAGAGATTCTGAAAACATAAAAAATAAAAAGGTAAATGGTACTGTTGCTTTTACAACTACATCAAATCATATATAAGCTAAGACTCCTGAGAGAGTAACCAGACCCAAGTCTAAGAATATGATAGTTCAATCAGATTCTAGTGAGAGTGAAATCTCTAAAAATGAATTAGAAAATCTTTCTCTAAGGATGAACAAGATAGCCGGCCAGAGAAATTTCCAATACAAGTATAAGAAAAAGGAAAGGAATGATAAGAAATATGGAGAAGTTACATGTTATGAATGCAAGAAAGCTGGACATATAAGACCATATTTCCCTATGATCAAAAAGAAAGAAAGGAAATAAAGACATTCAGATAGGAACAGAAAGAAGTATTATAAAGCAAAATCTAAGAATGTTCTGAAAGCTAATGACACCTGGAGTGCAAGTGGTGGTGACTCTTCAGATGAATCTTCTAATTATGAATCTTCAGGACAGATGAATCTTGGTCTTATAGTCATATTACCTATTGATAATCATTTTTTTATGGATAAGGTACGAAATGTTGAATCACTGACCAATGTTTCTTTAAATTCTAATGATAGTAAGTATTATGACTCTTCTGATGAAGAATCTTCTTCTGATGAAGAAAATACTTTACCTACTTATGAAGAATTCTCTAGGTTTTTTGAACATCTTGAGATTGAGAATTCTAAAATCAATAAAAAACTTCATAAGGCAAACTCTAGGAATTCTATTCTTACCAAAGAGATATCACATCTTTCTAAATATCTTGATAAGAATAATGATGATTTTGAAAGTATTTCAAAAAATCTTGAGGGTGTATGTTCTAAGAAGAACAAAATTTCTAAAGAATTAGAAAAAGTAATTTATATGAAAAATGTTTTCGAGCCTAGCTCTAGTTATAAAACTAATGATTTTGAGGATAAAAACTTGGTTGTAAAACTCATGTCCGAAATTTTTTCCTTAAAGAAGAGTTTATCAAACATTACCCATGGGAAAGAAAATTTTGATAAAATGTATTCCCAAATATGACCTTTAAGAAATAAATCTGGATTTGGTTATACCCATAAAAAACCAATTTTCAGTAACAATTATTTTTTTCCTCAATGTGCCCCATTTTGTACCAAGTGTCAATGTGGTGGGGACTAGGCAAAGGATTGTACCTTTAACAAAAACCAATCTTTAGGTTTTCACAAATCTTACTTTTCTAAGAAAATGTGGGTACCTAAAATTTTGTTTTCTAGAAATCTCGGATCCAAACAAATTTGGATTCTGAAAGTCTAATTTTCTTCTTGATTTTAGGAAAATAAAGAAAGTACCAGCAACAATACATGGTACATGGATAGTGGATGTTCCCGGCACATGACTGGTAACAAAATCTATTTTGAAAAGATTATCAAAACGGAAGGAGGAAAAGTAACATTCGGAGATAATGATAACGGTGAGATTGTTGGTATTGGTAATATTGTTTTTCTTGGAAAAACTTTGATTTCAAATGTTCTTTTTAAGGGTCTTAAGCACAACCTCATTAGCAGGACTCAGAAATGTGATGAAGGTTACCTTGTGAATATTAGGAATGATAAGTTCTTAGTTCACAATTCCAAGGAATAATTTATTCTCTCAGCCAATAGGAAAGAGAATGTTTACACATTAAAATTAAAAGATCTTAGAAGCCAAGATTTACCTTGCCCTAGTGCAGTGGAAGATCATTCCTGGTTATGGAATTGAAGACTAGGTCACTGTAACCTTAGGAACCTATGTAAACTCTCTAAGAAGAAACTAGTTAAGGATCTACTGGAGCTTAGATTTGATTCTTCTAAAGTTTGTGATCCTTGTCAATATGGCATGTGACATAAATATAGTTTTAAATCAATCGGTGAAGTCTCAACAACCAATGCATTATAGTTAGTGCACATGGTTCTTTTTGGTCCAACACAAACTGGAAGTATTGGAGGCAAATACTATGTTTTTGTTCTAGTTGATGATTACACTAGATTTACTTGGGTTTATTTTCTAGCAAATAAATCTGAAGCTTTTTCTTATTTCAAAAGTTTTAGAGCTCATGTTAAAAATGAGAAAAACCTTCCATTGAAAACTATTCATAGTGATCATGGTGGAGAATTTCAAAATTCTGATTTTAAAATTTTTTGTAGTAAAAAAGGTATTACTCAAAAAATTTCAGCACCTAGAACTCCTCAACAAAATGGTGTAGTAAAAAGAAGAAATAGAATTCTTTAATAAATAACTAGAACCATGTTGAGTGAATATTCTATAGCTAGACATTTCTGGGCTGAAGCTGTAAGTACTGCTTGTTATACTATAAATCGAGTTTTGATTAGACCTTTTCTTAATAAAACTCCTTATGAGTTATGGAATGGTAAAAAACCAAGACTATCCTACTTCAAGGTTTCTGGTTGCAAAGTATTCATTTTTAATACTAAAGATAACTTACATAAATTCACACCAAAATCTGATGAAGGAATTTTATTAGGTTATTCCACAACATCTAAGGCTTATAGAGTTTTTAATAAAAACACTTGTACTGTTGAAGAAAGAGTACATGTAAAATTTGATGAGTCAGATCCTATTATTTTTAAAACATCTCAGCCTACATCCTCAGATGTGTTTTAAAAAATTGATTATCATCCTTTGATAGAAGAACCTTCTGATAAAGATAATTTTCAAGAAGATATTCCTGAAACATTTACCCCAGAAGATTTTCTACCCTATGTTGATGAACAGGCTTTTCAAAACACAAATCAGGCGTTTCTTAAGAATCATCCCAGTGATAGTATCATTGGTGATGTAAATCAACCTGTAAGGACTATAAGTTCCTTAAGAAATGAAGTAGAACATCTAGCATTTCTTTCCCAATTAGAACCTAAAAGCACTGATGAGGCTTTAGGTGATGATGATTGGATTAAAGCCATGCAAGATGAACTAAATGAATTCGGAAGGAATAATGTCTGGACCTTGTTTTAAAGACCTAAGGAAACTTCTATTATTGGAGTCAAATGGGTTTTCAGAAATAAATGTGATGAAAATGGAGTCACAGTAAGAAATAAAGCTAGACCTGTTCCTAAAGGATATAATAAACAAGAGGGAATAGACTATGAATAAACCTTTGCTCCAGTAGCTAGACTGGAATCTATCCGTATTCTACTTTCCATTGCAGCATTCTTTAATTTCAAACTTTTCCAAATGGATGTGAAATGTGCTTTTCTTAACAGTTATGTTTCAAGAGGAAGTTTTTGTTGAACAACCTCCTGGCTTTGAAGATAAAAAACATCATGATTATGTTTTTAGACTTACCAATGCTCTATATGGCCTTAGACAAGCCCCACGAGCTTGGTATGATAGACTCACTAGATTTTTTCTTCAAAATAACTATGCTAAGTGAAATGCAGATCCAACCATTTTTATAAAGAAATATAATAAATTTTTTTTGATTGTTCAAATTTCTGTTGATGACATCATATTTGGTTCAACTCTGCAATCTTTGACCGACTCCTTTGCAAGTCTAATGAAATCTAAGTTTGACTTGAGTATGATGGGTGAGTTAACATTTTTCCTTGGTTTTAAAATTTCTCAAAAACCATAAGGAACCTACATATCTCAAAATAAGTATATTAAAGATCTTATTAAAAAGTATGGTTATGATAATACTAAGAGTATAAGTACTCCTATTGGTACCTCAAACTCTTTAGATCTTGATTAAACTGGGAAACCAGTAGATCAAACATCTTTTAGAGGTATGATAGGAAGTCTACTATACTTAACTGCTAGTTGACCAGACCTAATGTTTTCATTATGCTTATGTGCAAGATATCAATCCAATCCTAAGGAATCTCACTAAAAGGCAGTAAAAATAATTTTTCGCTACCTTAAGGGAACCATGGACTTAGGATTATTTTATACTTCTAGAAATGATTTTATCCTAAAAAGATTTTCTGATGATGACTTTGGTGGATGTAGAATGGATAGAAAAAGTGCATCTGGAACTTTTTACTTCTTATGAGATTCATTAGTTTCTTGGTCCTACATGAAGCAACATTCTGTAGCACTCTCCACCGCTAAAGCTGAATACGTAGTAGCTGGAAGTTGTTGTGCTCAAGTGTTGTTGATGCAACACACACTCACTGACTATGGCTTGAGTTTTACTAATGCTCAAATTTTTTTGTGATAACACAAGTTCCATTTACCTTAGTAAGAACCCTGCACATCACTCCCATGAAAAACACATAGATATTAGGCATCACATTCTTAGGGATCACACACTGAAAGGAGATATTATTCTTCAATTTATCGGGATGCAAGATCAACTTGCTGATATTTTCACAAAATCCTTACCTTCTGATATATTTGAGTACATTAAACAGAAGTTAGGAATGATAACCATAAGGTAATCCTTCTTAATTAACTTTATGTTGAAAAAGTCTCCTTACAACAATAAACTCCTTTTCATAGGGGGAGTACATTTGATTGTTAGTTTAACAAATTTTTTCAAAATTTGTTTTCAAAATTTTCGGAACTAAAATTCCAGAATGGAATTTCCGGAACTAACATATTCCAGAATGGATACATTCGTACAAAATACTTCTGGAATGGAAGTGTTCGTATTGAAAACATCCAGAATGGAAAATTTCGTACTGATATTTTCATAACGGGATTTTCATACTGAATCTTTCATAATAAGTTTTTCATTTTCAAGATTTTGTAATAAAATTTAAATAATAAGTTTTTTTTCATACTGAGTTTGTTTTTTGTAGAGAGTTTCCCAAATTGTGTCTTTTCGTAAAAAAGTTTTTTTTGGGTTTTGGTTTTCATAAGAAAGTTACCAATTACAAATAATCCTCCTAAGCCAATCCTAAAAGTATGATTTCCTTACCCAAGTTTTTGTAATAATAGTTTACTTACTGGCATTTTCTTATATTTTGTTTTCGGATTATAGTTTTATTAATTCATTGTTTTAATAAAAACCTCAAAAGATCGGATTCAAGAGAATTGGTTTTTGACCGTCAGATCTGATCTCAGCTTATCACAACCGTTCGAGCAACTGGGGATGTTGAACCGTTTTTTCATTGCATATATATAGGGGACCCCAAATGATTGTCTCACATCAGTTTTCAAGCTCCAGCGTCTCGAAGCTCTGCCTCTCTGTTTTAAGGCCATTCAAAACTTCAGTTTTCTCAGTTTCGAACTTCTCAGAGGTCTTCAAATCCGAATGTTTGTGGAAGTATATTCTCAACACATGTCTTCATATAAGCCGATCTCAAAGTGGTTAATATATAGAGAGAGGCTGGTTCATCGGGATTTTTTCAACAAGTACGATTTACTTATTTCTAAGAATATCATGCTTAATGGTTGGGAAGATGTTGCGGTGTCAAAACCCGGGAACCAAGATGATGTATATTCAGATTTTCTTGTAGAGTTTTATGAGACTGTTTCCTTTCTTAATGAAGATGGAAATGAGAAATTTTCTTTTAAGTCTTATGGTAATACTTATAAACTTTCATATACCAAGGCAGCCATCTTGGTAGGGCTGAATAATGAAGGTGAAGTTGAATTTATTTCTCATGTGTTGCCGGATTCTAAAGGTAGCTTCAACAAGGCAAAAGCTTTAGAAACTCTCGGACTGGCAGATGACAAGGCTCCGAAGATTGCTAGTTTATCTACAAAATTCCGGATTTTGGATTTATGGGAACATGGTCTTATCGTACCAAGGAAAGGTGACAAAGATAGCTTGAAGAAGACTGAGATCTACATCCTAGATTTTCTGATAAATATGAGGAAGTTTAATTTAATGATGCATATTCTTATCACTCTTGAGAATTTGAAGAAAGGAAATCTAAGCGCTCAGATTATAATGTATCCAGCAATCCTCTCCAAGTTGATAGTTTGGTGCCACGAGTCTTTCAAGGAGGCTTGAAAATCTATGCCAAGAGTTTGCAAGATTATGCTGGTGACTGATGGTACACTCAAAAGAATGGTTGTAGCCTTTGACAAGGAGTCTGTATAGTTTATTGATCTACTTGCTTAAAAAGAATCAGTTCTGAAAGTTGCTGATCTGGAATCCTCTAAGCCGGTAAGGAAGAGAAAACTGAAGGAAGTGGAAGTAGAAGTCGAGGATCCCAAGTCTAAGGAAGTTCATTCTGCACCTCCAAAACCAAAGAAGAAGAAATCTTACCCAGATGAAGTTGTTGCTAAATGGAGGGAGATGAAAGAAAATAGAGTGAAAGGGGAGCCTCAGTTTGGCTTGGACCCTGCGGAGGCTAAAGCCTTGAAGGAAAGAACAGCCAATGAGCTAGAAAAACTAGCAAAAGAAAAGAATCTCGGGAAGAAGATGTATGAGGCTAAGGTAGCTCAGGCTTTGTTAATATTCAATTAGATGGTTTCTACGAACATTCATGTTATGAGATCCTTTTCATTGGAATCTCTACCTGAGACTCCAGGAAGAGAGTTTGTTGCTCCAGAAGAGGCAGTGGCTAAGCCAGTTGAACAAGGTGAGCAAGTTGAGAAAGTGTAAGAAGAAGAAGATGTTTCTGAAGGAAGTGGTGAAACCAGAGATGTGTTGAAACAAGTATATGATTATAAGGGGACAACTTCGGAACACTTATCGCTCCGAACATTAGAATCTGAATCTTCGATGATAGTAACTCCAGAAATGGAAGAAGAGAAAGGAGAAGAAGAAGTAGCTTATCATGGAGAAGAAGAACAACTTTTACAAGATATTGCTCAGATGGAAAATGTAGAGGTTGGTGTTCAGGAATTTGCTGATGAGGAAGATAATGTTGTCCAAGTCTCTGATAGTGAAAATAAATCTCCGGAACAGGATTCTATTTCGAAAAAAGACAAGGGAAATAAAATTATTACTGATACTCCGAGTTCAGTAGTGGTGAAGAGAAAAGAAGTTGGTATTTATTCAAAGAGAATTCTTGACCTTGTTGAAGAAGAAAATTCTCAATGCAAAGTTTCGAATTCGGAGTCATCTTTGTTGGAGCATGACTTTGTTGTTCAGTCTTTGAAAAAGTTGGTGGGAACCATTCCGACATTCTCAAGTATTGATTCAAGATGTCAGATGCTCCAACAGGCTTTGAATCAGAAAACAGACTCCGTGTCTGTGGTTATGGACAAGTGTGTTGAGATTGAGGCTCAGTTCAAAACCTTTTTTTTGGATACGAAGCTCATAGAAAATCATGCATGAGGATGAAAAACTGGTCGAAGAAAACCGTAGAAGAGATGAGGCTATTCGACGAATTTCAAGACAATGTTAAAGATGCTTTTGAGACTAAGGACAGGATGACAAATGAGCTGACTTCTTCTTTTGAAGAGAAGCTGACAGATGAAAAGAACTTCCAGATTCAAGAAGTCAGATATCTAAATGGGAAGCTAAATTCTGTCTCTCAAAACTGGAAGTTTGAAAGAGATCATCGGATTGAGTTTCAAGAGAAATTGAAGGCTCAGGATGAAAAGATCAAAGCTCAGGAAGAAAAACATCAAGCCCAGGAAGAAAAGATTGAAGCTCAATCTGCAAGAATAGTTGTCTTAGAGAAGCATGCTGAAGAAGATCATAATGAGTTAAAGAAGATAAATACTATTCTAAAGGGTCTCATGGAAAAAGAAAAAGATCCCAAATAGACAGATCTGATCTTTTGTTGTAATTTAACTCTTTTGTTGTTGAATTTTTCAATCTTAATAATATTTTTGTGCTTTCTCATTTCCTTTTGTTGTTACTACTAATCTTTCAGGTACTTTTTTATATTTTTTATTCCCTTATATTCTTTTTGAAAATCACAAAGGGGGAGAAGGAAAAGAACTCTAATGAAAGGGAAAAAGAATCCTAACAAATGGTGAGAAAGAAAACAATCTCTAATAATAGTTTATCTAAGGGGGAGTTTTTCTATTAAAGAAGACTTTCTTATTCGTAATGAAGTGTCACTCTGGAAATCTAGAATACGATCCTTAGAGTTTCAAAGCCTAAGGGGGAGTCAGTCATATTCATCAATATTTTTAAAGAAAAGGGAGATAATCCTTAATGTTTTTCTTTATTCTTAGAATTTATTTTTCAAGGATGTTTGTGCTTTCCAAAAAGGGGGAGATTGTTGAGTCAATATGTATTTCCTTATGACATTTCCATTCCTTCTTGTTTTTAAAATCACAAACACCTTATATTTTAGAAAAATTACTTTTATAAGGAAAATTTATTTTATAAGGAAAATCACTTTTATAAGGAAAATTGCTTTTGTAAGAAAAATTACCCTTATCATATTTTCATCCATATCATTCTTAAATATAAGATTCGGATTCAGTTCTATATTCTCTGAATTGTTTGAAACATTGATATGAGGTATTCTGTTTTTAGGATCCGAATTCTGGACAATAACTCTAAAAACGTTTCACTCCGAAATCCAGATGAGAACTGTAATAAAGTTTCATTCTGAATTCCGGATACGAACTCTAATTAAGTTCTACATCAAATTCAGGATGCGAATCCTTATGAAGTTCGATAACAAATTCTCATTACGAATATTGATGATGAATTCTCATTACGAATTCTGATAATGAATTCTCATTACGAATTCTGATGATGAACTCTCATGAAGAATTCTCATTCCGAATTCACATTCCGAATTCATCTATTAAACAGAATATGATAATCTTTGTTTTATACACTCCGAATTTATTCAGACTCCGAATTTTCACTCCGAACATTCAATCTGCTTATGCCTTTATATTTTGTCTACTATTTATTATTTTCTTTACACTCCGATCTTTAACTCCGAACCTTCACTACGAATCTTTTTAGTTAAGATTTAAAATGGTGTCGTATATTCTATTACACTTGTTTTGTTATAAAACGATGTCGTGTATTCTGTTATGAACTAACCGTTGGTTAAGTTACACGTGTACTGGTCCCTCCATTTTTTAAGGAAAATATGACCGTTGGAAAGGAGGCCGACCTTAGCTATAAATTGGAGCTCATTTGAAAGAGCTCAATGGTTCTGGTGTGCTGAAAGGCTGACTGATCTTCGACTCATGTGATTACATGCTTGAAGTGTTTTCTAGAAATATAGGCTCTTATTAACTCTCAAAGCTTCGTGTGACTCCGAATGTTGGTGATTACATTTGAGGACTTCTGGGGATAGGAAGAAAGAGGTGCCGACTACCTTGAAGTTCGAGGGCTTCCTTTCTGAGGAAGACAGAGGTTTCCAACTACCTTGATGTTGAGGACATGCGAGGATAGCAAGACATAGACACTCAGATCTTCGTATCGAGGGCTTACCCTGGCGTGGGTAAGACAGACTTTCTTTAAAGTATAAATCAAGGGACCTTTATCCAAGGTTGTTGGATACCCTTCTCTTTGGGTTAAAAGACTTATATCATGTTACTTGTAGTTTTACTACTTGTTTATTTCCGCTGCATTTAGTATTATAAGGAAAGTATAACTTTCTTATACTTCATTAATTGTACTCTGTTTCATTTAGATTCTATACACTTTAAGGTAGAATCTCATATTGTAATCTTTTGTTGAGTTTCAGTTTCTGGAACCATATTTTCAGAACCCACGTTCGGAATCTATTTCCATGTTTTCATTTGGTATTATAGGTGTTGGAAATTTTCTTAAGTTTAATTTTGTTAAACTTAGCCCTTTCCTTTTCTTAAGAAAAACAGAGTTATTCATAACTAAATTTAAAGGTTCCAAAGGAATATTTAAAGTTTACAATTCACCCCCCTCTTGTAAATTGAGCATCTACATCATTGTTTCGATCCAACAAATAATACATCAATTCCATTCACCAATCATGGAATAACATTTATTTTTTTTAAATAGTGTTCCCCATTCACAAAATAAGATTTCTTTTATGGATCATAATAGATTGAAAATAGAAACACTCTTCTTCATGATCGACCCCCAAGACCAAAAAATGAGATCCTATTATATATTTTCATTATAGGGTTTAACAATATATGAGAGGTATTATTGTCATTTAATAACACATCACATGAAAAATTACAAACCAATTTGTACCCCAAGAAGATGATTGTGTTCTATAAAAATTCCTATAATCCATTAGTTACATATCTTGAGTGAATATGATCTCATAAAATAATATAATAAATATATATAATATATGATTGATTTACCCAATTAAAAATTGAAGGGATGAGAACAATTGATTAGAGGTATGAAATGTCTCCTTCATTCTCATAAACAAATTATATTGATGCCAGATGTTTGTACGCCTTCTCCCACAACTAATCACGGAACATCCAATTATGGTAAATAAAAAATAATATTCCCGTTTTATATAAGATAGTATATCTCAAATTAAATGTATTTTAAAAACACCAAAAATAAACTAAATCAAATATTTTGATCCCTCTATAAAAATATATATTTAAGCCTTATGTGATCAATAATATACACAAATCAATATCATATAATATTATGTCTCCACATATAATATTTAGATACCAGTTATTCTAGATTTTGTTCCTAAGACATTCAATTATTTTCATGATTTCTCAACTACCTATACCTATACATAATCATGATTCATCCCTAAATTAGAAATAAACCAAATAAAAAAAAATATTTCTGTAATAGAAAAAAATTCACAATCAACTCTTTATCTATGGAATTATAATGGTTACCCCATGCATTTAAAAAATATTACATGACTATAACATATTTATATCCAATAATTAAGACACATAAACTATAAAGGATTTTATGTATATGGATGAATTATTTCATATTACATAAAACCAAAATAAATCATAGAATCATTGTTTTATTTTTGGTAGTGAGATCCTGTATTCATTAAACATCTTATAAATACATTGGATAACCTAGGGAATATATGAAAGAATAGGGTGGCATTAAAAGATTATGGGTGTATACATGTTACCAAATAACAACATGTGATTTAGAGGTAAAACATTTTATAATAAAACTTAAGGCACATGATTGATCACAAGGAAAAGAAGATAAATAAAAATTCTATCATAGGTTCATGGAATCATTGGAAATGGGGAAAAATTAATTCTTGACAAAATAATAAGTCATGAATTACTAAAAATAATTCATCACATCGTAGAAATAGATCCATTATAGAATATGTTCACTATGTAATCTCATATATGATGTATCATGAGGCAGAATGAGATTATGGGATCCATAATATTTCCTTATATCATAATCGAAGAAAATTATATAATGAATGAAACTATGAAATTAGAATAATGCATGTATCATCCATATAGAAGGAAGGGAGAGTAATCGAGGTATACATATGGGAAATATATTTATATATATTAGAATCATTTCATTTCAATAAATTTTGTTTTTTTATTTAATTTAATTACATTTTAAAATATTTAAATATTCATTGAGGAAAATAACCTTTCAATTTAAAATGTAAAATTCGATAAAATATATTCAAAAAATATATATGAAATAAATTTCCTTGAAAATATCATTTCAAACATATACATGAATGTTTTAGTAAAATAACAGTTATGATAGACTAAAATAACATTCATGTCTTACAATATTAAATAATGATTTGTTTCATATTTTCTATAAATCATAAAAAGTGTATTGTTCAGAAAATGGATGGGAGACTCCATTTATGTTTTTAAATTAATATATTTATCAAAATGAATTACTAAAATCATAGAGAACATGAGAAAAAAATTAAAAACCACTTCAATGTATACCTGGACAGGGAAGAGAACGGGTTTTCACCCAATAAGTGAAATATATTTGATTTTACTAAAACAATATATTAAAAATTTTAAGTTAAAAATGGAGGAAAATGTTACTATTACATGGAATATACATGAATAAATAGATAAGAATAAACATGAATGGTATTATTTTGAAATGATCAAATAAATTACAACAATTTGTATTTAAGAATAAATAAACCTGATTAAAATAACATTGAATCATAAACCCCTATAGATGTAGTAATTTTTTAGTCATATCCTACTTGGGTGGAGGAAATTAATTAAAAATTATAATACCCTGAATTATCAAGGATTCATGATATAATATGAAAATTAGTTGTAAAGAAACTATATAATGGAAATTGTGTGTAAAAAAGAACATGGGTTTTATATAATGATTTTTTAGAAGAAACCATTAAAAAATGTATCATTGATGAAAGAACTGTAGCGGCGGAGGCACTATTGAAGGTTACTGTATTGGCAGCGGGTACTGTAGCTGGTAATGTTGCAGTATGGGTCTCGTAGCAGTACAGTTCACTGAGGGGTCCTTTGGGCCAAAAAATTGGCTTTCAAACCTTGTATTCAGGCCATTTGGCCTTAGGCCATTGGCTATGTAAGTGACCCTTTTATTATTATTCTCATATATATAATGTATATGGGTGATGTTTGGGATAGTTTGTAGAAAATATGGAGTTTTTTGGGGAATTTTCTTAGGTTCACTATTAATTCACACTTTAGGAAAACTAAGCTCTTCCTATAGAAATCCATGCACCACGAAGTATGGGGAAAACAGAAATCGAATAGGATCTGAATGATTTTTACAAATTGTGTTGAGGCCAAGGATAACTCGTTTTGTGTAATGATTTTATTTTCTATTGAACATTGAGATGTTTAGAACATGTTTTGGTAACTGTGTGACCCAAACATGTCAGATACATACTTAAGGTAGAGGATATAAAATTTTTAGTGCACAATTTTCACAAGCGTGGTCCAAAATTGTGTCTAACATGAAACAACCTCCTTAAAAAGTGTATATGACACTATAGTCCATTAATCTTAGGATATTTCCTCTTATGTTTCCCAAAATTATGTTTTTAAGGGAAATGACGGTTCTCACATTAATTCAGAGGTGATATAAAGGATTCTCATCGTGGTTAAAAGTCTATTCCTTACAGTATATTATAATTCATGGTTGTTGTTGGTGTTTTGTTAGTTATAATTTTCACACACACTCATAATCTCTCTTTTTCATCCTTGAAACATTTCTTATGTGGGTATATCTATGGTTTAGGATTCCATATATGATTATATTTGTCATGATTCCTGATATGTTAAGAGATCTACAACCACTTCATATAGATTTAACCTGATTTTTTGATGTTATTCATTCTGTTGATAATTTCCACCAAAACCTTCAATATAGGATGCATCACTATCAAATCATTTATATATAACTGATTGTATAAAATTCAAATTGATTTAATTTAATTATTTTGTGCTTGAAATTAGTTTTCAATGCCTTATATAAATCCAATTTAGTGACAATTTATCGTTTTGGGTTAAACAGATGAATTGTGGTATTGTTTGTGCAAAGTGGTCGGATTAATTAATTTAAAAAATGATCATAAAATAGTCTCTTAGATCAATTTATTGAGAAAATGGTTTTATAAAAAAAATTAGTTGAAATGTTTTTGGAATTAAAATGGTTTTTGGATGATTACTTTGGTATGGCTGTTGGGAATACTTAGTGTGTGTGTTTATATTATATTTATGAGGCTTGGTTGAAATATAACCTTGTTAATTGTTCCGACGCGAATAGTGTAATTGAAGATGGGATAGAGTTACCTTGTGGTAACATGCATGATTGGTGAGAGACCACTCATTTTAATGGAACATTCATAAATAACCATGTATGGGTGATAATGTGGATTTTTTGAATTGAATGGTTATTGAAATGGGAACTTATGAAATGGGTTTAAAACAATGTTTGGTTTCATTCATTGGAAAATGGATTTGATTGGAAAATTGGTTGATATGGAACATGTTTATATTTTATTACAGACTATTTTATATATTGACTTATATAAAATTTTGTATATAAATATTGAAAACATTTCTATCTTAATGGCAAAATTTTGAATTTGAATGGGGGAAAACACAATGAGTTTTAGTACTCATCCATGATAAAGAACACTAGTTATTTTTTAGATGGCATCTTTAAGGATTTTGGATATTTTAATGTATAACACATCTTTAGCACTACCTCTTGATACTTTGGTTTTTTCAAAAGATGGAGCATGGAGCTTGTCGAGATTTGAATCTTATGGTTGTCAATTAGTTTTCATATATTTTCTTCCGCAATTTACTTTATTATTGTATTCTTCAATTTTGGTACATTATCATTGTGTGATTTTTTAAATGAAATTCCATGTTTTCTTTAATTTTATGCATCCGTCATATAGTGTTTTTTGTCTACGACATGTTGGGGTTTTCTATTCATTTGGGGAAAATCATCCACCACTAGTTGAATTAAGCCATTGTAATTTATTTCTATCCTTTGGTACATTCGATATGTACCATAAGGCCTATTAACATCTCACCACCCACTTGATCCAATGAAAAGGGGTGAGAGGTTGAAAATGTTTTCAGTTTTGTATCATCCAGTAGTCGATTTAAGACAAGTGGTATTATCTTGGTCCTATCCTTTTTGAACAAAAAGTGATCAGTTATATTAGTCATTCAGTAGAATTAATTATTATATATTCTTTGATTTGGGATCATATAAATAAGTATGATTATAGGGAGTAGAAATGTATGGAAATAATATATATGAAAACATTTTATGATGAACCACAACATACTAGGGAGTTGGGTACATAATTGATTTTGAGTACATATTGGATTTTGAAATCTCATTATCATGGGTTTCAGTAATAGATGTGCATAGAATGAATTTAAAGGATCACTTCCCACTAACCCTATATATTAAATTTTGAGTAATGATATATATTTAGATGAAATTATTTTATTTATGAAAAAATTTTATATTTTTTTCAAATAAAAGGAATTCAAAAAGATCTTGATTTTGGTATTTTGATATTAGTTGAATTTAAAAAGAAAGTTTATATTTTTAAAAAATGGATGAACATGGAAAATGATTATTTTTTTGTTAACATGTTGTATTAGTTTATATGGTAGATATTGAAATACTATGACATTAATTTCTAGAGAGTGAGACTTATGGATTTATAATTTTTTTTCAAATTGGAAACTGATAGGAATTGTATAATCCAACCAGAGGAAGCTGGGGAAAATGTTGTTGCAACTGATCCATCGGTGAACTAACAATTAAATCATATTATTGTTAAATAGTTTAAATGTGAGGACATTGGGAACCAATGTGATGAACCAAGTCAACTGGAACATTCTATCATGTTCTGAAAGTAGAATCCACCCATCTTTCAGGGACATTTAGAACCAAAAAAGGGATGATGAATGTATGAACAAGAGGAATCGCATCTCCAATTTCATTGGCTCACCAGTTGAGTTAAAATTCAATACGTTGAAATATATTCACAATGATCTAGAACAAAAATGGTATGATCTAGTTTTGTAGGATAATGTGGTTCATGGAAATGGAAGGGAAGATTTTGAGGAATGGATTATTAAAATATTTTATCCTCACACTTTTATGATTCAAAGAACGCAATTCTTCTTCAGCCAAATGAAGGAAAATAACTATATTACCAAGTATGCATCGATATTAATGAATTTAGTCCAATTAACGTGATTTTATAGTTATTTCCTCCTTAATGGAATGCAATTTCAATTAGGGTTCAGTGAGGAGATTCACTTGATTATTGTTATTCATGGTATTATAGAAAATATATAGATTATCAATAGAATGATAGTGGTGGAAATGACCATTTACGGGCTAATGGATGAGGAAGTATATTGATACCCACAATAACTACTGGTAATTCTTATTCAAGAGGCATGTGGAAGTGGGAGAAATACATCTAAGGTCATAGTGAGAATCAAAACCAAATAGATAGATGGGATAATCTTTATCTGATTCATGTAATGAAAATTACATGTTTCTGAAGTGGCTCCTTCGAATGCATGAAATGAGAGTATACATAACCACCAAGATCATTCATTAATTTTAACATTATGGGGTATCTTTAGTGAAATTTTCGTAGTTCTCTGAGGCTAGGTCATAAAGACAAATCTTAAGTTTCATAGGTGTCATATGCTTCGATGGGCTGAGGGTAGTAGAATCAATATCTTAAGCACACCATAGCTAGCCATGGTGATTATATAATTGCAATGACTCCAAAAAAAGGTAAATCTCAATTTGGAAAAAATTAATTGAAATTTTATAAAAATAAATAATATATTGTTGATAAAGGGATTAGGGATGATCAAGCTAGTCTATCTACAATGAGTGGTATGATTTTATTTAATTCTATCTGTATGAAAGTGTTTTATAATACTGGTGTGTTGCATTACTTTATTGCTTCCCTTGCTATTAATTTTCTATGTATAAAGCTGTACATGATTCCCTCTGTGATAAATCTAAAAAATAATATTATTCATTGAAATTGATTAGACATTTTCTTTTGAGCATGTTCTATAGTTGTTCATGGAGCTGAAATAAAATGGAATTTCTCTATTATAGATATTAATGTACATGAAGTAATCCTGGGGGTGGATTTTTTGAAAATATTCAACCATGACATCAACTATTATAGAATAATTGTTAGCTTCATGGACAAATATGGAATTGAGCATATATTTAGATGAAAAATGATTGTAATATTAGGTGAAATATATTTATTTACAGCAGTAGTGGGAATGATCTCATACTAGTATAAGGCATTGAATTTGGAATCAATGGAAGAGTTTGAGAATATCATTTTTCTATCATTCATGGATCAATATGATGATTTATTTCGCAAATCATATCATAGGGTTGCCACCTATAAAGGAAGTGGAATTTGTGATTGATATCCTTTAGGAGACAAGAACTATTTATCTACTATATTATATGATATAATTGATTGAATTAAAGTAGTTGAATGTATTTTTTGGAAGAGATGGAAAAATAGGGTTTTATTTGACCGTGCACATCTCTGGGGGTAGCACCAGTGTTGTTCTTCAAGAATTTGGATCTAACATTAATGTTGTGTGTGAACTATCTTAGGCATAATAATGTAATTATAAAGAATAGGTATTAAATTCTCTAATATTATGATCTATTTGATAAATTTTGACGATATGATCGATTCTCCAAAATTGACTTGCGGTCAGGACATCACCAATTGAGAGTGTGGAAGGAAGATATTTTATATATATATATTAGATTCATATATAGACATTATTAGTATATTGTAATGACTTCGAATAATACAAATGTTCCAATAGTCATCATAGACGTTATGAATCATATATTTCAGTGATATATTTATTCTTTTGTGGGGGTGTTTTGTATGACATACTAGTGTATTCATGGAAAATGACTAATAATAAGAAACATAAGGTGATAGAGTTAGGAATATTTATGAATCATCATTTGTATAAAAATTTATCAAAGTGTTCTTTTTGGATATAATATTTATACATTACTTGCTAAGTATTTTTATAACAAGTTGTTTTAGTTTATCTAGTGAATAAAAAATCTATTATCAAATGGAAACTTTCGATGAATGTATTCGATATATGAAGTTTCCTCGGTCTACTAGGTAATTATCGATGCATTATTAAATATTTTTCATGACTATCTCTACCTATGGTGTCTTGGAAAAATTAGATTATTCAAATACAATGGACCGAGGAATGTTAAATATCTTTACAATAATTAGAAATTTAGTAAACATCATCACATATCCTGATTTCATCAAAATGATTAAAAGGGTAAGTGGTTTATTGTGATAATTCATGATCTGTGTCTGGGTGTGTTCTCATTCCAGGAGAAAATTTTATTACTTAAGTATCAATGAAGTTAAGGGCTCATTATAAGTTCTAACCGTCACACAATTTGGAGGTAGGTTCTCCCATCCATAATTTAAATAGTGTGTATTAGTTCTTATTTTGTTATATGTTCAATGTGTTTATGGATTATAGTTGATTAAAACATATTTTTTCACAAATATATTTCAATATGTAGAAAAAGATATGGATTTAGTATCTATAAATTATTAAATTTGACATGATGTATACATATGTAAAAGGAAATTATAATGAAGATGCACTAAATAAATTAACATTCTTAGTTGGAAAGAGAATATATATATGAGTGGCATATGATGTTATTCCTAGCTGATATACATAGAGAATGTGAATAATGATGTGATGTTGTAGTTCTCATTCAACTTTTTCTTCTTCCTAATTTGGTAAATTTGGTAATGTAGTCATAGATATATGACTCCTAATGTGTTTATTTGAGTCCATAAATCAATGGCATGTTGAACATTAATGAATGTAAATTGGAATGGGAGATCGATTTTGTGGTTTCATGATCCGATGGTCGTACCTATAGATTGTTAGAAAAAACATCATGCTTAATTCAATTTGATATGGGTTGTTCATCAAGGAATATAAAAAATGTTTTAAGTGTTGAAAGTACATATTTCATGGTTCTTTATAAACAGAAAGTGGATTAGTTTGTTTGAATGCTCTTAAATTGTAAACAAGTTACAGAATAATGTTAGTGATCAGTATCCATGATGCCGTCTATACATATCCATATTTGGATGTGGGACCAGATAATAATGAATTGTTTTACATTTCTCCTAGTAATGGATTAAAATTGTTATTCCATAAAGATGATAGTAGATCATTTTACATATTCATCTCATGTAATTTTTATTCATTATTCTCATATACTAGAGGACTCATAAAAAATATTTATATGAGAATTGTTTTTGAGGCAATGCATACTTGTTTCGATCTTTTCAGATAGAGATCATAGGATCAAGTATATATTCTTTAAATCCTTCCAAAAATATCTTGGGGCTCATTTAACATTTATTATGGAATATAATTTTCAAATATATGGGAAATATTAAAAAATGATACAAACAATAGAAGGCATATAATGAGATTTTGTAACAGATTTTGGTGGCTCATGGGAAGAGCACATACCCATGTTCATGTTCACATATAAAAAAAGTTTCATTCTTCTATACATATGATTCATTTTAAATCATTTTATGGTAGTCCTTATCATTATTCACATGTTTGTGTGGAATCATGTGAGACTTCACTAATTGAGATGATCCTTTTCGAAGAAGAGAATTCAGTTGATCAGGAAACCGGTGGAAAAGGATTATAGTCGTAAGAAATTGATTATGGATTATCATCAATGGTCTCTATCATTTGAGGTTAGTGATCATGTGTTCTTGATGATATCACCGAGGAAAATAAGTCATTGTTTTGAGATTCGGTAATGTTATCTCATCGATATATTATCCCTTATAAGATACTAAAATGGGTTGGGGAGGTGGCATATCAGAAGGATTTACCACCACAGTACTGTGAGGTGCATAATGTATACCATGTAACTACGTTGACAAACTATCTACCCAAACCAATCCATGAGATCTTATTCCATCAAACTGAACATAATCTAGAGGCATTATTGGTACATATCCTTGTGCCAATTTTTGATATAAAAGATAAATTCTGTCATGTAAAAATCATTATTCAAGTGTAGGTTTCATGGAAAGATCATCATATTCATGAAGGGCCATGGGAATGTGAAAAGGTAATGGAAGATTAGTGGATGGAGATCTTTTAAATCCCCATTGGTATTCAAATTTCTTTATATGGAAAGGCCAATGGAGGGTAGAATGTAACACCCCAAATTTCAGGTAAGTAACCATTTAATTATTCATTTCATATACATAATGTATATGGGATAATATTGGGTGATTTCAGAGAAAGTTTTGAGTGATTGTGGGGATATTATTCAGATTAATAGTTAGTGCATAGTTTAATAAAATCGTGTAACACATAGAGGAAAAAGTGCATAGTAAAAATGTGGTAAAATGTAAGGTGAAACAGGCTTCACAAGATTTATCCAATGCATGAAAAGACCTAGCATAAATTTTATGTGTTGTTATTCTGTTGGACAGTGAGAATTGGAATGTTTGGTAGATCGTTTGGTAACAGTACAAGCCAATTGTAAATGGTTCATCCTAATGTCAGTGGATAACACAATGTTAGGTCACTTTCTTCCTAACCATGCAACTAAACCATGTCCGGTAAGAAAATACCTCTTTAAAAGGTGTATCTCACTCATTTTCCCCTTTAACTATCATTTTTAAACCTACGTCGATCTAACTAGGATTTTAAAAGGTCAATAAATTTTATCCCATCAATATAGAGGTGATTCAAAGGATTTCCTTGTTGATTTGAAGATGATTCCCCAAGGTTTGTGATCATTCTCGGTCATTCTTGGTGTTTTTATTAGATCTACTTCGCTTGCCCTCTCTCTCTCCCTCTCTCACTAATTTTCTAAAATCCATTTCTGTTGTGGTTACATATAATGTTTTAGATTCTAAATATTATAATATTTTAATTGGATAGTGATAGAGGAATAGATCTATGATGTGTTCAGGGATATTAAACACGGTTTGAGACGATTTTCATTACTTTTATCATTTTTTAAAAAAAAACTATTGTTAGATGGATTCACACTCGAAAAAAATTTTCATAACTAGTGGTATTAATTTTATATTAGTTTAACTTAATTATTTTTACTTTTAAATTTGAGTGAAAATTCGGAAATAAATCCTCTTTAGTGACTATATATGTTTCTTGGCCTAAATTGTAGAAATTTTTTACTGTTTGTACAAAGTGTTTTATAAATTATTTTAAAATGATATATTTAAAATATATTATTGTTTAGATATATAAAAAATGTTTTGTCAAGAAATATCTTTAGTTATTGAAATAGATTTGTCATCAAAATTGTTTTCGCGTGACTTTATTGGCATATTTTTTGTGCATAGTTAGTGTGTGTGTTCATATTGTATTTATGGGGCTTCGTTGCAAAATGATGTTATGCTCGGTGCCAAATGTGTAATGATACATGGGATATATTTACCTTTTAACGTCATGGAAGATTGATTATATTCCACTCATTTTAATGTATCTATCATAATGATTCATTCATGGATGACAATGTCTATATTTGGAATAGAATGGTTATGCCAAAGGGAACTTGTTAAATGATTTTAAAGACATCTTAGTTTAGTTCTTTGATAAATTTCTTTTTTTGGAAAACTAGTTGATATTTCCCTTGTTTACATTTATTTATAAACATTTTAGAATTTAGCTATATTAATTATAAAAACATTTCTATCCTAGTGTTGTGAGTAGGGAAGTCATTGTTGAAAAAATGCGACATTTTAATACCCACTATTCTTTAGATTTTTGTGATTTTTCAGTTGTCATCTATCATGATATTGAAAAAGATAATGTATCGCACATGTTTAGAAATTCCTCATGATACATGTTCTCTTTAGGGGTGTTTGAACATGGAGCTAATGTAGTGTCGATTCTTGTGGTTGTTTGGGAGTTTTTATTGATTTCCTTACACTATTTACATGGTTATGGAAATTTTTAGTTAGGGTGCCTAATTTTAGAATGATTATGGTAAATGAATTTTGGATTTGTATTTCATTTCATTAATTAACCATATAGAGTTACTTTGCTTATGTCTTTTTGGGTTCTCGTTATATTCTTTATGTGAAAATTTTGTCCTACCTATTTAATAAATCCCGTTGAATTTATGGTCACCTATTGACACCTTGAAGGCATCACTTATGGTATAGTAACATCTCACCGCCTTCTCATTTTAATTTTAAGGGGATGAATGTTACAATCCAAGAAGTAATTATTTGTAAAAAATTTATTTCCACCCAGATACATTTTGAAATAAACCATAATGTAATAAAATTTGATATTATAAATAATAGTTTAGTAATATAATGAAAAAGTATTCTTATATCCTAAAGAATGGAATTAAATTAAAATCTACTTACTTGAAGGATCCCATTAGTGGTAAATCCTTATCCTATTTTATAGTGGTTTTAAAAAATTTATTAATAGATAACATAATAATATTAATATTTATAACATCATATATGACCCTGTTTATGACATCTTTTCACTCGTCTATTATAATCCATTAATTATCACTATTTTTTTGGTATAATGTTTATTGTTTTTAATTCAAGTTTTATCATTAAGGATCATGATATCCAATTTAGGATAATATTACATCGTCTCTAGAAATTTATTAATATAATTTTTATAATTCTTATTCATTAGATATATTTTTAGAATAATTATAGAATTTTTATCATAGATAACGATTCATATCGCTTTATAGAGATGGTAGGCCAGATATACACAAGGGTGAGATTATCATTCCACAAATAGTTAAAATGGTAATTAAGTGGATTGTATATTAATTCTATAGATACAGTAACATTTCATATATGTCACATATATTTAAAAAGTATGATTTATTAACTTCCATGTAGAGCGTTATGGAAACAATCATATTACTTCTTAAGGGGGTAGTCTCCAATACATTGAAATGACATTATCATTTTTTAAAGGTATAGTAAGTTAAGAATCTATCTGAAATGTATCATTTAAATAATTATTAATAGTATTTTAATATCATATATATACATCTAATTAATCTTTAATAAAAATATGTGAAAAAATAAACACATTACATTGTGAGGCATTGGACCTCAATAAACATGTGTGACATTATCATATTCTATATTGAATGAAAAATAAGATGATATACATGATGTTATAACTATATAATAGTATTTATCTTATAAATATTATATAATGTGATTAAATAGATCATTATATTTATGCATGAGAAGAATTAGACAGTTGTAGGAAATTATCAAAACATAAAAACATATAAGTATTTTGATTTTATAATGGATATTATATTATTGTGTTTTAATAATAATTTGGTATTTTGAAGAATAACTATAATAAAATCCTTCGTTACTAATGTTAGCTCATAATTGGAAAAATTATTTAGGTTTTCACCAAAAGGCTTCCTAGGTTGGATATATGACCAACAATTGGAATCATGGAAAGGGGTGAAAATTAATGGTTTATTTGGTTTAGTATTTTCTAATCCAATGGTTTTTTGATGTATGTAATTTTGAGAAGATGGTTGTCCAATTATAAGTGGGGGAGAGGACACACTTGGAACATTTCAGAAGAAATAATTAAATGTTTGTTATAATCATGAAAACAATCTCGAAAATGCTAATTTTTTTGACCCTCACTAGATATAAGTTGTATATTCTACCATCAATATGGAATTAGATATGATTTTTGTTATCCGTAACCCATATATATTTAGTTTCACCCCCGTAATACCTATTTTTTCCTAAGTGAACTAAATAATTTTTAATACATTCAAAATTAATTATGGATGAAAATTATGTTAAACTAATTATAGAATATAATGTATTATTATTAAATATATAGAAACCATTTGATTAAATTCATGTAATATGAGAGTCATGATTTATCTCAAAATAGATATCACAAACATGTTAAATAAGATGTGTTTGGAAAGGAAAACAATTAATATAATAAAAAGATTTTATATCAATATTTAATATGAAAGTGATTTCAATTATCGAATTTAGATTATTAAATACAAAATTGAAAACAATTTTCCTTTTAAAACACATAAAAATAAAAATATTCATTTATGTGATTTAAAATGAAATTTGGTTTTTAATAAATATCCTTATTTATCACTATTCATAAATAATTTAATCATTTAAAAAAAGATCAAAATACTAACCAAGGATAATTTTTATATGATGATTTAATACATGAAATTAATTTTGTAAAATATGTTTAATAATATGTTTTCAATATGACTAATTTTATTATTTTTTCACAGTCAACAAAAAAATACCATTTTCTAACAAAAAATAATTTTCAATGAATAAGATGAATTTTCCAAAAAAAATGTGTGATTTATTAATACTATATGTATATAAAATAAAATTACAAAGGGATGTATACATTCTATAATTTTTTTTATAAAATTCATAACATATAATTTAACAACTCAGTTATAATTTTCATCTTTAAATAATAATGTAAATAATATATTTATGATTGTTAAAACGTAGTGTTGGATATTACAAAATATACTGAAGAAACTGAGTTTATTTTTAAAAAAAATTATCAATGTATCTATGTGTTAAATTATAATATATGATCATTTTTTCTAGTTATATATGCTATCAAGTATAATTTATGTTTTTTAAAATCATATACTGTTACATTATTCCCCCTTACATAAATTACATCTTCACTATTTAATATTGATCATAGTATTCTAGGGTTTGAACTTTTAAATAACCATTCGAGTAATAGAGAACATAATGAGAGTTATTCAAACATCATATTGAATAGATATAAAGGTAATTTTAAATTGTATATTGATTAATATATTAGAATTCCAAATATATTAATACAAATAGATTATAAAGATATGGGAATAGAATAAAATCCTAAATAATTATGGACTGATTAAAAATTGATTTTTTTATGAAAATTATATTAATTTAAAATTATGAACCTTTTAATTTATTAAACAGTATATCATCGCATTCAATAAAAAATAAAGAGATATTTTAATTCAATTTTAATCTTCATAAAATCCTTACCACTGTATAGACTCTATTTAAGACCAGTGTCCATCATCTATGGATCATCCATGATGAGGACTTCAATGGTGTTGTCCAATTATTCCCATGTATTTATAAATTATTCCACATAAATATTAATTTCGTAGATGTTAGGTGTCGAAATACGATTTCATTTTAATCTTAACATGATGTTCGTCATCGAGGTCTACAATAATCAATCTCTCAACTATCCTGTCGAACTAATCTGAGGGAAAATTTTCATTGAATTCTTCCTCAATCATTTCATCTTTCAAAGGAGATATGAGCTCACAGGATTCCATTTTTTCAATATCCTCCTTATCAACATCCAGACCCTACAATTATCTTTCAAAATAATTGAATAACTGTCATGATAATGAGATTTTAATTCTCTAACAACAATTATAATCTTTTTGGAGGTCCATGTTTCCATGGGATTAGGTATTAGAGAGTAGTCCTTACCACCATATGATTTTTTCCCATTTAACATAATACTACTCCCGAAATCCCTATTTCCATTCTACACCTTATTCATCCTAGGGATGTGTAACCCTTTTGTGTGATCTCCATCAATGTTTTCCCCTAAAACATTGCTATAGATATAATCCTATAAATATATCCAATAAAAAACTAGTTTCATCTATGTTCTTATTCTTTAAATCAAGGTTTCTTTTCCCCTATCATAATATATTTAATCCCATTATTCATGTACCAAACCATTGAACATCATATTTCAAAAAATATTTCCAAAATGAATTGACGTTATGGTCCATCATGACGTCTCTGTGCCCTTAATTTTAAATCTCATGAAATTTAATATCATTATTCTAAAATAATTTAGTTAATTAAACCAATATATTTACTACACCTCAATAAAATAAAATGTTTAAAAAAATCTCATTAATAAACTCAAAATATAAAAAATTCAAAATGATCTAAACCTATAATACACATAAAAAATAAATCATTATACATATCCACAAAAAATATTACTCAAAACCAAACGCATAATAGCATGTGCATCATATAGGTCATAGGTAGGTGGTGAACACTAATCACCCTTAAGTTGTGTGGTCAAGCCCCTGGCCTTACCAAATGTAATGAGTTATCACTCTGCATATGAGTGGTAATTTTTTAAAAAAATGTAGAAATTATTTTTTTAATAATCATATTAATAATTCAACATGATCATATAATACTCCAAATAATAAGATGAATATCTTCAAAAATAAATTATTTATAATTTTACGCTTTTTTAAACATAATTTTTCCTATACTATTCATTATTTCCACTATATTTATGAGTTATAATTATTTATAATTTCCTCAACATCAAATAAATCTAAAATATTATATTTTAATCAATTCTGTGTTATTCTATATTCTATCACCATAACATTTGACCAACATTATAGTTTATAAAGTCAATTAAAAATATTTTTTAAATTATTTAAATAAATACTAGTTTAGAATAATCCATATATGTATCTAAATTCCTAAAACCATAATTCCATTGAAAAACACTAAAATGGTTATTATGTTATGACACAAAAATACATCAATAATTCCACTTAAATGAATCTTATAACCAAGAACATCATGAATTAATCATTGTATTAGGGAATTAAATGGAAGATGACTATTTTCTCCACATTTGAGATATCAAACTACTAGTAGTTTCCTACGTTAAACATTAATTCCATAAGTATTGATAACATGAATAATCATTTTTAGACAATTATCTATTGTGTACCAACCTACTAAACAAATTAAATAATATAATAGATCCATTAATTATTAATCAATAGTGCCTCTTCCCACATTTATAGAAATTAATAAATGGAATATTCATTTCCTTTTCATCATTAACACTTTATCATCTATGTGATGCCATCCATAAATTATTCTATGCATTTTAAAATTTGACTATGTTCCAATTATTGATCAGAATATTTGATGGATCATTTGGAGTGATCACAAGATGTTTAACAATAATTATCATTAGGTTAAACATATCAATATTGAGGAAATGAATTTCTTATCACATTTGTTATTGAAATTAAGTCTCCTATTTTCTAAAATTAACTAATAACATTGATTCAATCTATATGGGAAGAAAATAACATAAAATGAAAAATTTATAAACCTATGAGGAATAACATATAAGAGGTAAGTATTTCCTAACATATGGTCTTCTCGGTTTAATTATATGTTGTTTGTGTTGATTATTAATTTTTGATATTATATGCAATAATTTATTAATATCCTTCATAATTGTTCATAAATAGTTTTTGTCTTTTCAAATAATTTCCCCCCAGGAGTGTTATAGATGGCTCATAGTAAGGCCCTTTTTCATTTACTATGTATCTCTCGATTTAAGCTGATGAGCCATTTAATTTTTTTTAACTTAGTCATATCTATTCTAGAACCACATACACATATAGTATATAGAATAAAATGTAATATATATGAAACTACATTCTCTACACTTCACCGATATTCAAGGATATTTTTCTATTAATAATAAAATATTTATACATATCCTTAGGATTATCACTAATATTTTCTCACACTAACATCAAATGATTAACTTGAACCTTATTTTTGATAACATATATAGAAACACAATTATTTTACACATATTAATACATTATTTTCAAAAATTAATGTCTAATAATTAAATCGTAAGTATTATAATGTAATAGTGTCTTTGGAGTTCTAGGTTATTATTGTGTAAATGAATCTAATGAAAGGAATACATATTATATTTTCTATAGTGAGACCATGAATCTATTTGAGATCATAAAACTAGGTGGGATGAATAGGGGAGTACATGAAAATAATGGGTGACATAAAAATCCCAGTATGTGATTAAACATAATAAAGAATCATAAAAAATTAGTTAAATGTATTACAAGAAATTATAAAAAAAATGTTACATCAGTAATCACATTGAGACATAATATAAATAAGATGTTATAATATGATCATGGAATCATTGGAAATTTTGTATCAACATAAAATAAGACATAAGAATATGCCAGGAAAAACATCGAGGATAAAAAACATCATTTATAGAGTATTGAAGTATATCATATTCAAACCTTAATTCCATACATGATGACTAATTAGACTAAAACATTACCCATTATATTAGAGGGATATATAATTTTAGACCCACCCGTCACATTTATTTATTATCCATCCATTTATGTTCTATATGAAAAAATAAATAAGAAGTTATAATAATAATAAATATTCATTGAAATAAAATGGGTTATGTAATCATTCCTCGTATTATAATCAAAATAAAATTATAATGAATGAATTTGAAAAATGAGAATATGGAATGTATTAGACCATAGATGGAAGGAGAAGTAATCTGGGTATACAATTTGGGGACATGAGGAAAAAATATAAATTTATTCCATATTATAAATTAGTGTTTTTGGCGGTGAATAGAAATAAATTTAAAAATATTAAAAAATTGTTTGGGGAAAATAATATTAAAATTTTTAAAATCACATTTGGAAAACCAAAATTCACTCAAAATTGGGGAAATAATTTTATAATAAAACGTTCATTTATAAATATAATATATTGATCGTGGAATTTAACAATAATGAGAAAAGGAAAAAATCTCATTTTATAACATGTCAAAAAAATAAGTCTATTCACGTTTTCAATAAAAGTTTAAATGTACCTTATTTATAAAATTTCAAGATGATTACTTTTTATCAATTTTATAAAATTATAAAATAGAATAATTAAATTAAATAATATTGATGAATATTTACAAGAGTATTGGAAATAATAAATCAATGAAAACATTGAAATGAAAGAGAAAGTGTTTTGAAAAAAGAGACAAATAAGATATATTTTTGATAAAATCATTTCCTCCATCTTTTTAAGTAACAATGAGAGTAAATTTTTGTTTTTTTAAAAAAAATTCATGTATAAAATGTAGAAATAATCTAATTGTTTTACTATGAAATGACTAGAGAATATCTAATAGTAGAAATTGATACAAAATTTATCCCTATTAAAATGATATTGAATCATAAATAGTTATCACTTTGTTATTTTTTGAATCATAAACCCCGAGAATAAAGGAAAAAAATATATGTTTTCATTTAATGATTTATGAATGAATAATTAAAAGATTTTTATATGGTATCTATATCAACTATATAAAATAAACTAGCTCCATAAAAGAACATGTGTCATAAAGAAGTATGTTTTGTGGTGAAATCCTTACAATGTTCTTACGATTGAGTGGATTGTTAATACATGAAGTGATTATGTGTAAAAAAATTCGAAAAAAATATGAAATAAAACATAAATTGATCAAATTTTAATTCACATAAAATATTTGGAAAATATAATCAATGAATTAGACATATAACCAAATGAATATAAGCTGAGTCAATAGACCCCTTTAATTGTGATTACCTTTAATTAAAATTAAATTAAGGTCCTCTATATTTATTTTGACCATATTTTTATTCCATAAAATTATCTTAATAATATTTATAATATCCCATACGATCCCTCTTCTGAAATCTTATCTGGCCTTTTTATCAGTATTTCATTATAACTATTATTTCAGGTGTTAATTGTATTATTTTCTCATACAAGTATTATTATGAATGTTTTGAATCTAGATCATAGTATATAGGATTATAATATCCAATATTATATTTATTTTATTAATATTATTTTATTCATTATATATATTTTTATAAATTTTGTTAAATTTTGATCATGGATAAAAAATTCCACATCTTTGGGGATAAGGTAGGTCATTCGTATGGATGAGCAACATCAACAATTAAATAATTAGTGAATGTGTACATATGTGGAATGGATATTAATTTCCAAGAATAATTATGAATTCATTTATATAACATATATTCATTAAAATTATATTTTTATCATCCATGTAATACATTGAAAAATGAATCACAGTGCTTTAGAAGGTGGTAGTCTACTATAAATGTGAATGATGCTATAATTTTATTAAATTGATGGTCAGGTAATAAATTATATTATATATATTTTTAAATAATAATTATTATTTAATTAATATACAATATTACAATAAATTTATTCCTTAAAACATTCCATATAATATATATTGTAAAAATAAAGCACAACACTTCGCATGGCGGTAGTCCTTCGTTCATTGGAATGACATAATTCTCTGTTCAATGAAATGGAATGTAATAATATATATATTATTTTAAATTATATTGGTATAATTATGTTATAAGTATCATATATAAACATAAATATGTCATTATTTCCTAACATGAGGTGCACTTTTAGAAAACTAATTACATCGGTACACAAGGTGACGCTCCATAGTACACATTAACAATGGTTTGATTTCCCATTTGAGGGACGAGGAGATGATTGAATAAATTCCCTTAAACAATAAAAAAATAATTATATTTCTTATTATGACATTATTATATCATTTTTGTTTGAGATTATGTTCAATATATAGAATATGAAATAAAATAAATTACTTGTTTAAATAAATTTCCTCTAATTTGGAAGACTTCTTTGTGTTTTCACCAAAAGCATTCATAGGTTGTTATTATGGGAAATAAAAGATATTAGGATTATTATATGTAATTTATGTATTAATTTGGGTATTTACTGTATGATCTAATGGGTTTTGTATTTATGTAAATGGGATGAGAGGGGGAGACGGTTTATAAGTGTGGGAGAGGACATACATAGAATTTTATAAAAGAATGTATTACCCTATTATTATTTTATTGGAAGGAAAGATAAAAATTAACAATTTTTTTACCCTTATAATATATATAGTAGATTATTAACTTGAAAATTTGAATTATATATCTTTTGTGAAATTTTCTACCCTTGTTATTTTAGTTTAATCCCCGATAATTATGTTTTTACCTTATCCAATGTAAATATATATTCAGTTTCCACTATTTTATTGTCCAAATTATATTTAACATAGAAATGATTGTAAATTATTATAATTAAAATAATAGAATCCACTTTTTTTAATTTAAAATCAGTTTATTTGAATAATTTTATTAAAATTAAAGAAGATGATTTTGGAAAATAGATTTTTGAATTGAAAACATTCAAAAGTCTAAAAATAATTTTATAAAAAACATCTATATGAAACTTATTTAAGTGACATAATATTGATTAATAAATATATAATTTAAGAAAAATTATATTTTAAATAATAATAAAATTAATAGGATCTTGTAAATTCATTAAACTAAAAGAAAATTTTAAATTAAAATCAATACTTTTCAATATCCCTCAAATAATGAATCTTATCTGAAATATCATAAAATTTCACTATAAGATATTTTTTATATTCTTATTTTAAAAATTAAATAAATTATATAATTAATTTTCAAATCATGGTAATATATTAAATTCTATAATTCTTTCAATGAAAGTATTAATAAATATTTTTCGAAGAAAAACTATTTTTGATGAACAAAGGGACATAACATAAAATTCAGGTATTAATTAATAATAATTTATAAATAAAAATATATTGTGGAGTAAAATTATATATATTTTATAAATTTATCATTCCTTTTCATTCTTACTTTTTAATATCTATATTATAAGTACCTTATTTAAATAATAAAGGTAATTGTATATTACAGTTTGATAAAACACGATCTGTGTAGTTATGAATGCTTTTTCTGAATTGAATTTACTTATAGAATTTTATAGTTTTATTTTATTACATATTCATGTTAGATTATTTTTCTATCATATAATTTATATAACAAAATTTTTTATTTTAATATATTTGTGGAGATATAATGATAAAACTAGGTAATGAGTAACCTCCCCTTCAACTCCTGTAAATATCTATACTATTTTTATAACCAAATGAATTAAATCCCATTTTATGTATGTAATAAAATAATTTCTTCAAATTTATATAATTATTCCATGAATCTCCAGTTTTATCAAACAATCCAAATGAAACTATAACCCTGAACCACCATATTGGATATCTAACAAGCTATCATATCTTTAACCATTATAGGATAGAAAATAACCCCGCTCTATGTGATGAAATAAAAATATAATTTAAGTTGATTAAGAAAACATACACATAGATATATTCCAATATAGATTATTTTCATGTATATGGTATAGTAAAATATTAAATAGTTTTGTATAATCCACCTGTGATCCAAAAAAAGAGATTATTTTTTATGAAAACAACAACGAAATAGTAAAAATATGGTTGGATAAATTATTTTATGAATCCCATGACCACTATAGGGGAATTATTTACTCTGTATATCATGAATATAATATAATAGTAAGAGTAATGACACAATAAAATTACCAATGGAATATATTCTCAATGAACCTAATGATGGGATAACTAGAACTGATACCAATCATTTAGATCTATCTACCACATTTTAGATAGTTGAATATGTCATTGTTTCAGGGAATTGGTTAATGTTTTTAATATCAAATGTTTCAAGAAATGAATGAAAATAGATATCAACTTTATCTCTTTCAACATGTCAAGGTTTTCCTTTGGGAAATATAAAGTATAATGAATCAATTATCCAAAAGGTTCTCGAATGGAACCATTAGTTTAATTAGTGAGACAATGTGCATATGATATGAAATTAAATATTTTAATGTTGTCTTGTAGTGCATGTTAATACTAACATATACCTCCTGATAGTGGGGGATCTTTGGTACCTATGTTGGGAAAATTTACATGTACTAATCTATAACTACACAAAAAATTCCCCTCTATTTTATTAGTCGTATGTAGTACCATTCACACCAAATTATAGGTAATTATATTAAATCACTCAAGGGTTATTCATACTCACCATAACTAAAGAACCCATTCAAAATAGAATGATAAAATCAACTCAACATCCTAATGAAATATAACTCTTCATCGATATCATTATACCAAACTTAGAAATATTGACAACCATTGCAGATTGATTGTGACATAATAAGTTTTCATCTCAAATAAGATTATGCCAAATAAAATTTCAATCTACCAAGAGAAATATCTCACCATAATAAAAGAAGATGTCTTAGATGATCTCCCTAGGTAAGAGATTCAAACTATCAATAATAGTATATATGTTCTACTAAATTCTCAAGATCACTAAGATATTATAAATAAATAAATAAATAACTATGATTAGTATTAATGGTAAAAATTTATATGGTATGTTAGACACAAATTACACCTCAACCCTTCTTATATGTATCCATGTGAAAGTATTTTAATTCCTAAATCTAAAATTGGCCATTAACTCCTACATAAAGTGGATAATGTTATCCATAATAAGAGAGTGGTTATGAAAATGGATCAAGGAATCACACACCCCTAGATATTATAGTATCACCTTGGAGGTATTTATTTTCCATGTTATTGTTGTCTCTAATATCTAAACTATCTCAATTAGAGTGATTTTCCACTACATAGGCCCATTTATCCTCATCTACAATCCTAGCGGGGTCATATCCTATATTTTTCATTGAAGTCCATAAAATAAATATATTACATCTACTGAATAGGTAGAAGATGTTTGGTATCCATAATCTTACTGCCTTTGAGATAGAGATATAAAATACAGTTTCAATAAATGATGGAACCATATCTACTATTGTCAACAAGCTACTACCAATCACTCCACATCATCACATCACTGTGGATCTATTATAAAACTCATCATCACTATGGATCCCATCAGAGATCTTTTGTTGGTGGGAATACATATGGTTATAATTATAGATAAAATATCCAATAAAAATCCTTATTCAAAAAACAAATACTAAATATATAAATCGTGATTCATTTATTGGGAACACTTATTAAGGTTAATGGACCATGAATTATAACTTGATACTACCATATTTCCCATAAAAATGATCAGTATTTTTTAGATATGCACCATCTTTAATGTTTCTATAAATTAATCTTATCTGAAAATGAACTAGAGTTGTAATGTGGTTAAAATATCCTCATTCTGAGTTTGTGAATTCTAAAGCAACCAATATAAAATCACCACGATTTCAACTAATACAGAGAGTTAACATCTAATCAGAGGGTATAAATATTTAGATAGAAGAGGAGATAATTAAACTATATCCTTTCCTCTACATCATGGGGATTCAGATCACTCGTAAATATCGAAGATAATTATACCTAGAAATTGTAATGATCACTGAACCAATGAGCATCACATCTGTAAATTTGAAGAGTACTTCATATATTGATGTTACATTATCATTATTATTAACTATTGGAGAGTTGACCCTATGATCCACTAAAGAGGGGAATTACTAATTATGACATCAATGAATGAGAACTTTTCAAAAAATGGCCAGGGAATGGGTCATAAATAAATAGCATGAGGTCAAGATGATACTTCCTTAGAAGAAAATACAGCTTTCTAAGAGGAAGAATAAATCTATTGAAATGATAAAATAATAGACTGTATAGAGTATCTATAAAATTTTACTAATTGAAAATATGAATGGAATCTCAACTAATATTAAAAATTAGGGATTTACTAACCAATTAAATTCAAATATTTATTCCATATAGATCATTTTAATGAACATGTTACTATATTCATGATAAATGTTATCATTTTTCACCCCCAGAAACCACTAGTTTTACTAGGTAGTTAAAAACCCATAAAAACAATATAAATGTCTTGTTTTGTGTCCCAAATTAATACTAAAAAGGACAATAACTACAAAAAATATCAATAGAACATAAATTAATCAGATACTGTTCATACATGAATCATCACATGGGGACCCCAACTACTATAGGGGTAGTCCAGGTACTATAACAAATTGGTTTTTTTCTATTGTATGACACCATTATATTTTTTTCTAATATTTATATTTAATCATATAAATGATAAAAATAGCTACTGGAGGTGATTCATAGTATCATAGGATTAATCAGATCTAATGAAACAAATCAGGGAGAAATTATACTGGGAGAATGGTTCAAACATAGTTATTTGTATTGATACTGTTAAAAATGAATCCAATATATAATTTATTATGGTTTTAAAAAATTTATGGGGGATCCTATATGGATAAAAAACACTAAAACTATATTATATATGGCACCCACATGGGTTTCACACAATTTGAATAGCGATGAAGCTAGCTCAAACCCTTATTTCCACATAGGATGTGACAATACAATGATTTATTATATTTTTTGAAAACCATATGGTACCACCTTGTGTGGGATGGTTCCCTTATAAATATAATGTATCATGGTAGGTTCATAGTATGAAAAACCAAGAATACATACCAAGTGATACATTAATGTTTAGTGAAAATTCCATTTTCCCACCATTATTTTAAACTAAAATTCATCTTCATGTCACTAATTTTCACCACCGGGGGACTTGTGGGGAGTTAACTTCCCTATATCCTATAGTCCATTATCCCTATTCTTCGATAGACTTCTAAATCACGTTTCATATATCTTGTGTGATCACCACTATTAAAATCATTGTCTAGTTACCTTTATATCAAGGATTCTCTAAAAAATCATTGTCAGATATTCATGTAAGATCTTTTCTAATATTTTTAGCATGTTTGTTTATATCCACATTTTTTCTATGTTCTTATTTGAATAATATATTGTTTCTATAGGAATGTTCATATCCTTCCATATGTGTAATACCCCTGGTTTCAGGTATGTAACCCTTCTATGATGCTATCCAAAGTTATAAATTTTATGGGTGATTAATAGGAGGGTCGTGAGTTCTTTGGATGTAGTTTTGTGAGAAAATAAAAGTCACAAAGGTGATGGATGATTTTCATAACTGTGTGGCCAAACTATGAGTAATTGGGCCTCTTTTTGTGGTGTCTCAAACATAGTTGGAGAACAATTATGAATATAGTGGTAGGAAACCATGAGAGGATCTACCTATGATTTATCTAATGCACGATTTGTGCATGATTTGTCTTACCGTGACAACAAATCATGTAGATTGTTTATGTGAGATCCTAAAAAAGGAATTCTCATATGTTATTTCCTATAAGTGTCACATTTTATTACTATGCACCCATTACTCAAGATTACT
Organism: Viscum album; assembly: GCA_963277665.1. NCBI lineage: Eukaryota > Viridiplantae > Streptophyta > Magnoliopsida > Santalales > Viscaceae > Viscum > Viscum album. The sequence continues at coordinate 1,292,550,211 of OY728145.1, read as the reverse complement.
CTCCATTTAATGTAGGAGAACTTCTACAATGAATTTTGGAGGTGATCCAAAGGCTTTCCTTGGTGAATTGAATCCCAATTCTCGAGGTATGTTATCGTTCTTCTTCGTTCTTGATCGGCTTCATAGATCTACTTAGATCTACATATCTTATTCTCTTTATTTCTTATATATTATCCTGTTATGGGTATATCTAGGTGTGAGGATGAAAATTATGATGATATTTTGTCATGATATTTCATGGATAAGAGATTTAAGGTGGAATTTTAGAGAATCGACATGGTTTTTCTAGGTTGTTCTTTGTTCATTGTGGTTTTCATCAAAACCATTGAGGTAGGATGGTTCTTTCTCGATTCCAATTAGTATAAATGATTGTAATGCTAACCAATTTAATGTGTGTTGTTTAATTGACTGTCATTTTGATGCTCAATACGTTTTAGAATCCTTTTTTAGTGATGTTAGTGAAATCTGGAAAATTGGGAGTTTGAGTAATGTGGTTTTTCTCTTAGTTTTAAAATATTGATTTTAAAAAGGGGATTCTTTTCTGGGTTTTTGGATCATGAATTGGATTTGATGTTTTCGATAAAATGGAATTATTTATTGAAATAAAACATTTCATTGAAATTGGTTGTACATTTGTTTTTCAATAAAATATAAATTTTATTGAAATGTTTCTTTTGTGGAAATGTTAACATATGGAATAAATGGTGTGGGTATGAGTTGATGCTTAACATTCCCTAAATAAGGTACTAGTGCCATTGAGGAACAATGGATGTTACCCAAGATCAGATCATGTGTTTTTGGGATACAAGGTGAATGGATGAGAGACTGCTCATGAGTATAGATCTATCTAATGAAGCATTTATATGTGGTTGTGTTGTGATAATGATAAGAATTATTTTTCATTAATCATTAATTAGATATTTTTTACAGAAAAATATCTTTTCTAGAAATCAGTTTCATTTGGTTTTGTTTTAACTTGGTTATAAATGTATTTTTTGAAACATGATATATTTGGGTATATACTATATTGGAAAATTGTTTTATATAAACTGTTTTATATAAATGTGTCTAACTATAATATCTTATAGGAGTTAGTACAGAATTCATTGGGTAAAAACTGCTTTGTTTTATACTCACCCTTTCTTTTGCACTTTTCTAATTTTACATATAATATTATATAGGATAGAGAAAAAGGTAATGTTTCCCATGTTATTAGCACAACATCATTAGAATTTGGATGTTTGGTGATGTTGGGGATTGAATCTAGTGGATCATGGAGTATTGTGGTCTTCCTAGAGTCTATAGATGTTTTCGGTTGGGTACTTTCATATTTGGTTATCTTCCATTTTTGTTAAATTAGGTTTAATTGTTTTAATAATGTGGTTGAATTTCCTTTCTTTTCATCATGCATCATATAGTGGTTGTTTGGTTGTAGTAGTGTGTTTTTTGGATTGATTCATAACGGTTAAATCATCCCCCACTTTTATTAAAACCCTTTATCATTTATTTACAGCCTTCGACATCATGGGGATGTCTTTTAAGGCCATGTAATGACTCGTTGTTCTCTCTACCCCATGATAATTAGTGTGTCATTACAAATAGTATCATCTTGGTCATTCTATTGTGGTAAAAATGGAATCATCTTGTCTAGTCCTTTCTTAAAAACTAATCATTGATAATTTTTTTCTTGATAATGAAATTCCTTCTTGCCTATTCATTGGGTGGTCATCTTAGACAAGAATAGGATTGTCGGAACATGAATTGTATATCAATAAAAGATGTAGCTAACATATATATGCAGAGATTTAAATTACAAGGTAGTTGGGTAAATAATTATTTGGAGACACTTATAGGATTTTGAAATCTCACTATCATTGGTTTATCCAATGATAAAATCATTAAATGAATAATAGGTGAATGATTTTTTACTAGGAGTTCATACACCATTTTTAGGAATGATTCACGTTGTGAAAAAGTGTTGAATTTTGAAACAGTATGATTTTTTTTCAAATCAGTGATTATGAATATGGGAATGCATATGGTATTTTTAAAATGGTTTTATTTGAAAAATCATGCTTAATGTTTTCAAAAATGGTTGAACAGGGAAATAGGTTGTTTCGGGAGAACAATGTTGGTATAGTTGATGTGATTGAATTTGAAATGTTAATCCATCAATTTCTAGAGAGTGATATTTACAGATTTTGTTGTTGGTTTGAAGAATAAAACATAGAAGGTGTCGTCAAAATTAACCCAAAGTTTCTATAGTGGATGTGGTTTCACCTGATACATAGGTGAAGTAAGAGACGGTTCAGTGTATTGTTCAAGATTTTCCGGTAGTGGATATAGGAAATTGGAGGAACGATCCAAGTAATGTGAACCATACTATCTAGTTCATGATGAAAAATCAACCAAACCACCGGGTTTATGCTGGAACCTAGAAGGAAGAGGTGTGTCTCAGTAGGATGAATCATATCATCGAATTCATCTGCACCCTAGCAGAGCTAAAGGTCATGCTGGCGACAAACATGCTCAAGTATCTAGCTTGAAAATTGTGGGATTTAGCAGTGTATGCTAAATTGGATGAAGGCCTTACATTGGAGGGTTTTATGGAATTGTTCAAAAAATAATTATATACTCACACATTTATGATGCATAAAATGGTGGACATATTTATCTAGAAACAAGAGAGTTTATATGTCATAGATTATGTAGCTAAGATCATGAATTTAGTCTATTTTTCACTAGAAGTTGCGAAACGTGTGACCTTGAAGACACATATATTTGAATCTGGGCTGTGTATGGAGATTCAATCAAACATTGTAGTTCTATCTATTAAATATTATTCGGAGATGGTGAACTAAGAAACTATGGTTGAACATGATATCTTGGGGTTTGTTATAGGTGGTTTGATGATACCCACAAAGAATAGTGGGAACTCTAATCTTGGGAGTAAGCGGAAAAGGAATCACATTTCCAAGGTGGAAGAGCAAATAAGACTGCAAGATCAGTGAACCTTTTTCCATGACCCTAGAGCAAAGCTTGTTACTCTCAATGTGTTTCGCTCTATGACATAATGTGTGAGTGTATGGAACAACCTAGAGCATGTCATAATTTCAATAAGATAGGGCATATTCCATGCTATTTTCATTATGCTCCAAGTTCAGGTGCTCAAGACACATTTCCAGCATCGTAAAAATCTTATGTTTGACCACACAAGGATAGGGGAATCATCCTCCTCAGTGGATTAGAGCTAGCCATGGTGATTCTATTAATACCCTGACAACTCATATAGGGTAATCTTAGCAAGTAAAAAAGGAGACCAGTGCAGTGATGGAGAAATTGTATGTAGATGAGAAAATGTTTGTTAATGATCATGTTGTACTATCTATGGTTATATGGATGATTATTTTTAATTCTACCCTTGTAAAAGTTCTCTTCGGTACTAGTGCACTGCATTATTTCAATGCTTCTCATGCAGTTGACTTTTTATGTTTAATGGTGGATATGATGCCTTCTATTTTATTATAGTAAACTCTTCTTGGTGAAAACGAATATCAAGACATTGTGTGTCGATCATGTGTTATAATTGTTGATGATGCTAAGATGAAATAGAACATATCAATGTTGGAAATGTATGTTTATGATGTAATACTGAGAATTGATATATTGACAACATTTAAGGATCACATCGACTTTTATAGGAGAACAACCAATTTCAAAACTCAAGACAACATCCAGCATCTATTCAGAGGAGAGAAGAATGTAAATAAATGGGAAAATATAATAATGGAAGAAACAGTTTGAATAATATCTTATCAGTTGGTTGTGTCAAAATTGGCATTAATGGAAGAGATCAAGGAAAACATTTTCCCAGCAGTTAGGGATTAATTTCCAGACGTATTTCCCGAGAACATGCCAGGGTTACCACCGATTAGTGACGTGTAGATTAAGATTTCTCTCATTCCATGGACCAGTCCAATTTCCATTGCTTCCAATAGGATGGAACCAGTATAGTTAGGAGAAATGAATGTTCAATTATAGGAAGTGGAATGAATGTGTTTCATTCATCCAAGTACATCTCTATGGTAATAATTTTTTTCCTTGAATATTTCATATGTAACTCTGCAGCTTTGTGTTGATTCTTGTAAGCATAACCAAGTTACGATAAAGAATATATACCAACTTCCATGCATTGATGATATGTTCTATCAATTAAGGGGAGATCAATAGTTCTATAATATTGACTTGCGATCGTGATAACACCATTTGTGAGTTCGGAAGGAGTATATTCCAAATACAGCTTTCAGAAGTAGATATGCCGACTATGAATTTGTATTCATGCCTTTTTGTCTAATGAACAAACCATTAGTCTTCTTTCATTTTATGAATTTGATATTTCATTGATATTTGGATTAATTTTTTGGGTGTTTCAGAATGATATCTCGGTTTATTCAAAGACTAGGACTAACCATGTGGATTACCTAGAAATAGTCTTACAAATCATGAGGGATACCCTCTTGTATATCCAATTACCAAAGTGAAATTTTTGGATACATGAAGTACATTTTGTTGGCCATGTCATTTCTAAAAAATCCATTTCAATGGATCCTAAAAAGATATAGGGGGTTATCTCTTAGAACCCACAAAAGAATGTCTTTGAGATATGATGTTTTCTTGGTCTAGCAGGTAACTACCAATGCTTTGGGCATGATTTCTCATGAAAATCATCTCCAATGAGAGCTCTGACAATGAATAATTCTCCATTACAATGGACAGAGGAATGTCAGATGTCTTTAAAGGATATAAATGTTCATCTTACATCTGCACCTATTTTGAATTTTCCAAAATTAGGATAGGGGTTTGTGGTGTACTGTGTCACTTCGGGATTTGGGTTGGGATGTGTACTCATACAAGGAGACTATGCAGTTGATTATGGTTCAAGGCAGTTGAGGGTTAATGAGAAGAAATACCGAACACGTGATTTGGAATTATATGTTGTCATTCATGTCTTGAAAACAAGGATACACAATCTCTTTGGTGATAATTTCATGGTGTTTATAAACCAAAAAATCATGAAACACATTTTCTCATAGAGAGATTTGAATCTAAGGAAAATGAGATTGATTGAGTACCTCCATATGTTTAATTTTTTTCATGATGTATACACTAGGGAATGAAAACACTATTACAGATGAATTGAGTATAAATTCATATACTCAGTTAACTAAAAACGATTCAGATAAATGGTAGTAGACGTTGGTCCTAGCTAACATGCATGTGGAATATGAAATCCAAGGTGATGTTTCAATTATCTTTTGTGCAATGATCATTATAGATTTGGAAAATAATGTCAATGAGGCACAAACATCTGATGCAGAATGACTAGTTATTATTACAAAATAGAATGGTGGTGCTACCAATGAGGGATGGAAACATGATGGGAGTTCAATATTGTGTTTTAGAGAATATATGGGTTTATCTATGGTAATTCAATAATAACTCTTTCATTCTTACCACAATTTGATATTGGTTATACATTTAGGTACACAAAAATTGATAAGGCGTTAAAGGAACAATTTTCGGGGAGCGGCATGAAATGGAAGGTGGGAGAGCTCGTATTGCGGGGACTAACTTGAAAGCAAGAGAAAGAAGAGCATTTGAGACCAAAAGGAATGATGTAGTCTTTAAATATCCCACTATGGAAATGGGATTAGATAGTAATGTATTTTGTCACAGGTCATCCATGAATGGTCCATAAACATGATGTTATATGGCTAATATTCGATCGACTTACCAATATGAACTTTTTTCATTCCAATTAATGAAATTCATATGTTCCGGATCTCTCTAAAATATATATCTAATAAGATGTAAATAATAATTACATACTAGTTTCAATCCCCTCATACAGTGTTCCCAGGTTCAGAGCTGTTTTTTTGAAATCCTTATAGAATTTCTTTGGGACTCAGTTGACAATGAGCACGATATATCATCTTCAAAAAGACGACCAATCTGAGATGATGATATATACAATGGAAGATATTGTGTATTCTTTTCGTAATGGATTTCAGTGTCTCATGTGGGGAGAATATACCCCTAGTGGAGTTCTCAAAAAATAACATCTATTAGACCTCAATACATAAGGATTTTTTTGAATCATTGTACATGCATCCATGTCATTTTCCACTATGTTGGTTGGTAGATGGTGAAACAATACACTTTTAGCCAATCCATGACCTGGAAATAATAGAGAAAATCCAGTAGAATAGAAAGATGCTGGAGATGGCTTAGAGTCATCATAAATATTATGCAGATCACTGACGAAGACTGTTGTCGTTCATTGTGGGTGATCATGTATTCTTGAAGATATCTCCAATGCTTGGACATTGTCATTTCAGGAAGTAGGGAATGTTATATCATAGATGCATTATCTCATTTGAGATACTGGAATGTGGTGAATATGTGTTATATCTTGTGGCATTCCCACATGGTTTAATTTAGTTCATAATGTGTTCTATATGTCTCAACTGAAAATGTATCATCCTTAGACTAACCATGTTATCAAATTGGATCACTTTGACCTAGATCCATATTCTTTATTGTTACATATATTGGTATAGATTATAGATAGATGATAAATAGTATTTCATGGAAAAATCATCGGTCTAGTGAGGTTTTAAAGGAAGTATGGTTATATTTGAAAAGATACTTGGGAACACGAGAATGAAATAAAAGATAAGTGGATATAAATCTTTCACTAAAACAAATACGTTCTAATTTCCAACGACGGAAAGACCAATAGTGGGGAGAATGGAGTACCTTTTTTTCTATTATGTACCCTTACATGATTATTTTCATTTTTATAATGTTAATGGGTGATGAATGGGAGATTTCGACTAACATTGGAAGAATGTTTTGGTAAAATGGATATCACACGGGTGGCGCACAGTTTGTCTAACTATGTAGACAAACCATGCATAATTGGTCTTCATGAGTTAGTGTCTCCAGTGATGTTAGATCTCTGTTAGGGATACCATTTGAGTAAATCGTGCAAGTTTCTTCCTAGGTAGTAGCTAACGCACGGTTAACACATGGTTTGTATAACCTCGCGATCTAACCGTGAAGACGGTTTAAATGAGATCCTAAAAAAATGTATCTCGGTCATTTTTGCCTCTATGTTATTCATTTTATATCCTAAGAATCCATAGTATATGATTACACTCCATTGATGGTATGAGAACATCTCCCAAGCATTTTTTAGGTGATATGAAGGATCCCCTTGTTTAATTGAATCCAAATTCTTAAGGTAAGTGATCGTTCTTCTTCATTCTTGATCTGTTTCATATATCTACTTAGATATAATTATCCACTTATAATTATTTATTAGATATACAACTTTTATGGGTATATCTAGGTTAGTGGATGTGAAATATAATGATTCATGATCTTGACATTTCTAGGGGAATGTTACTAAGGTGGTATCATGGAGAGTCAACCCGGTTTTTTCAGTGCATTCTTCGTTCATTTTAGTTTTCGTTGGATGCTTCTATGTTTTAGGATTCATTCTCAACTCCACTTGGTATTGCGTATTGTAATTTTTTAAAATATAATGTGTGGTGTGGAATTGATTTTTTGTTTGACAAATACTTTTTTGATACTTTTTTGAGTTATGGTTTTGAAATTTGGAAAGATGTGTGTTTGAGTAAAGTCTTTACGCTCTTTGTTTGAAAATATAGATTTTAAAAAGGAGATTTTTTTTGGTTTTTAGAATTTGAATTGGATAATATTTTTTCAAACAAAATCTAGGTTGTATTGAAATAAAAAATTTCGTTGAAATAGGTTTTACTATGATTTTAATAATAGATTAGTTTTATTAAATTTTGTTTTTGTGGAAATGGAATCATTTGGTATAATGGTGTTTGAGTGATTTCATTCATAATGGTCACTAAATAAGAGATTAATACCATTGCGGTATAAGGGATGTGACCCTATATCAGGGGAGTGTTTTATTGCGACATATAATGATTGGACGAGAGACCACTCATGAGTATAGAACTGTCAAATGAAGAATGCATTTGTGGGTGTTTGGTTAACTATGGAATGGGTATGCCAAATTATAATAAGAATTGGGTTTTATGCATTGAGTAGTTATTTTTCTAAATAATAACTTTCTTGAAATTTTTTCCATGTGGTTTTGTTTTCACTTGGTTACAAATAATTTGTTTTAATGTAGTTATATTTGGGCATAAACTGTTCTGGAAATTTTCTATATATAACATGGTGTATATAAATGTGTATAACATTTCAATAATAGTGGAATGAGTAGGGAAGTTTATGGGAAAACCTACCAATTTTAACACTCACTGCTACTTTGGCTCATTGGTGATTTTTCAGATGCTATTTTATATGATTGGGGAGGAGGAAATGTTTCCCACATTTTAAGCCCTACTTCATGATACTTGAGATGTTTGGTGATGTTGGAGAAGGGATGTTATGGGCATGGAGTCTTTTGGTATTCATGGAGACTATTATTGTTGTCTACTATGTATTATGATTCTTGGTTATCTTTCACTGTTGTGCACATTGGTTGAATTGTTTTAATAATGCATTTGAATTTCCTTGTTTTTCATCATGCATCATATAGTGGTGGTTTGGTGGTGGTTTTATGTTTTGTAGTTTGTTTCATAAATGGTAAATCATCCACCACTTGTATTGCAACCCTTCAAAATTTATTTCCAGAAATTGGTATCTTATAAATGTCGCTTAAGGTTATGTAATAATTCTTTGTCCTATCAAGTGAATGAAAACATGAAGGTCATTACAATATGGTATGAGATCAATACATTTTTTAAAAGTCCATGAATATTATTGAATTATTGTCCTTGTATCTTATGAATGGCCATATAGAGTTTGATAAAAAAAAATTCATCAATTCATTAGGATAATTATTTTATCCTTAAATGTGATTCCCAAATATCAGGTTGACATTGTTGGAGGTTGTAAAACTCCACTCGAACAACCTTCCAGGTGAGTTTATTCCTCACCTCGAACAAATTTTGGAATCCTTATGGAAATTAAATGAGTTAAGTAATGTATTAAATAATTATATGTTAAAAAATTAATAGTATCATGGATTTTTTCTTTGTTATGGGTGATTTTTTATGGTGAAAAAATTTAACATTAGATTTATATTGCATAAATAATTTTTGACATGATGTTATGTCATTTAATATTTATGAATGTAATGGTACCAATGATAATTATAGTTATAAAATGATATTGATTTCGTTATGAATCTAATGAGGCAGATTTAAATATGAATCAAACAAAAATGATATGAAAATAAATCTTCTGATAATATATTTTAACTAACTCAACACATTGATTTTTTTATGAATTATTATTTTTTGAATAAATTACATCTCTTTAATATATTGAATTACATGAAACAAAAAAATTTTCTATAAAAAACACTGGATGATCATGCATCTCACAAAAAATAGAGTTTTAACTAAACCACTATATTTTAGAAATAAATATATAAAAAATGATCATTATAACTTATCCATTAAACATTGTGATATGAGTTACAACTAATTCCCAAGTATCCTAGAGCATATTCCTTTAGTTATTACATATGAATACATACAGGATTGAAATACCAAAGTACAAAATAGTTTATTAGTCTTGGAGAACTACATTAAAACATGGTACCCTTATTACATTGTTAATAATAATAAAACAAAACAATGGAATGAAAATTTCATACTTTAACTCATTCAATCATTTCATGAACATAACATGGGAAATAGATAAAAAATAAAATGATGGGGTCATATTCCTTGTTATATTTGAATACAAAAAAACTATCATGAATTAAATATGATATTTAGTATGGGGTGGTAGATAAATGAATACACATTTTATTTAATCAGTAATCTAATAATGATAAGAATCTATATATATCTTCATATTGAAAATCATTTGGATTATAATAAATGATATCTTAAAAAAATTACATAATTTTTGTAATTCATGTGTATTAAACATTAACCACTATTGTCAATACCTTTCACAAGAAAATTCAAGATTTATGGGAAATTAACCAATTAATTTGTCCACATTACTCATATTGTGAAACTACCAATGCCTTAAGGGGGTTTTTTATATATGACCCCAACCAGTTTATTATTTATGAAAACACTAAAATTTTGGTCAAAATTATAAATATAATTCATTACCAATGAATCCAAATAAAAAATTAACAGTATGGAGAAACATATTTACATTAAATATAATTTCCCATGAAATTCAATAATTGTTCAATGTGGACACCCAATGAAATAAATGAGTTGGGAAAGATGAATTGATTATGTGAATTCAGTATAAATAAATAGAAATAAAATTTTTATACAAAAATATTTGACCAAAATTAATTTCATTCATGACTATACCATTAAACAATCAATAAAATATGTATTTCACCAATAGACTGACTTTTTTTAAGAAATCCCTTACCACTAATAATCAGTATAATCATATACCCCATAAAAGTAATAATTATCAAATGAAACATTGAATACCATGTAGATCGTGAGATTCATCATATGTCATATAAAATTGAAGTATAAATATACAAAACATATGAAATATGTGTTTAAAAATTTATATATCTCACAGTAGAAAATGTGGTATGAGTAAACACATACCTCACACTTCATTCTGAATATGCACGATTTTACCATATGTATTTTGGTTTTAATGATGTAATAAAATTATAAAATAAAATTATTCATATTTATGATATCATATATGATATTATTATATTATTATACTACTCATTTTTTATTATATTATATTACTCTTTTTTAATTTGTCAACTACTTCATTTTCTTATTCATGTTTTATCAATAATTTCTCAGGTCTTTTACAATAAATATAAAAACAACATCTCCAGAGTGATTTTATCATTGTAAATATCATATTAAATCATTAAATATATTTTTATATCCATTCTTGAGTGTTGTATATGGTAAATTAATTACATCACATTGTAGAGATGGTACGACATTCATTCCCACAAGCGATGATATCATTCCATTAATAAGTGAAATTGTAATGAAGTGGAAAAAATATTTTATTCTCTAAAATAAATATCTTATCATATTTATTATATATACATACATATATATATATACATAATTTTCATTACTATACACATCCATGTAATATGGTGATGAATAATTGATTAAATCACGGTGTGGACACTGTAAGCCAAACACACGCGTGCATAATGCTTTCATTTTTTGTAGGGTGGATAAAAAATTGATTATTTTTATAAAATAATCTTAATAAAAACTAATAATATATAATATAATTTATTTAATAATTTCGTTTGGAAAAAACAAATGATTTTGAATTATAATAATAAATGACATTTATTGAGTTGGTAAAACAAATACCACTTGATCGGTGGCCTTTCTTCCACTGTCATATTATGGTATACAGATTTGGTTTTTTTGGAATAAAAATTCCTATTCGCATGGGGTCTGATTGTTTAATGTAAAAATGGTCAGCTTTCGGTAGAGATTGATGTATCAAATTTGAATGTGGAACTTAGGGAGGAAGTTCACTTTTATAATTTAGGTTAGGAGAACTTTTGGACATCCACAAAATATAAAAATACCATAATGTTATTTAAGATTCACAGAATTCCAAATGGTCAATAAAAAACATGGCATGGATGTTTCTACCATATCTTATCCCCATTGAATTTATGTAATATTTTTCTAATTTTTTTAATAAAATATAAATGTAGTAAAATATCATTATTTTCAAATTTGATACTACTAAATAAATTTAAATTTAAATACATTAATTGAATGTTGGAATTCAAATATAATGGTCTAAAACATATTTACCATATCATATAGATCTATAAAACATTTATACACAATAATAAATCTGAAATCTGTTTAAATTAATATTATTAATAATTTATTTTATTTTAATGATAACTAAATAAATACCATTTTTTATTGAAGAGGCTTTTATGGTAATTAAATAATTTCAAAAAAATAAAAAATAATTATAATACAAATAAAATTTTATATTGAAAATAATAACATAAAAATTAATATATAAATTTGGTTTTGTTTATATATTAATTTATCCCTACATAGACACATGAAAGATATTAATCATAAGGAGAGCATCATTTGTTAACTATTATCGATTTAAATGAAATATATGTTATTTTCATGGGAAAGAATCCATTAAAAAAAATCCAATTATATCATAAGGTGAAAAGTTTATAATATTATTCAACATATAATCCATAGACATGTTTATGTAATATTCTCAACCATATATGTTGGTTTTAATCCTTATTTAATTTGATTAACACTTACTGATAAAACATTTGTTTTTCACTTTTGGAAGGTTAATATAGTTAATATAAAAGTAAAAAAGGAACTGTAAATGATCCATGGATTTAATTTTCAATTTATCCTAACATTATTTTATTTATTTTTATATTTTTATTAATTTTATATTAATTAATAAAAGTATATTTCTTTTGAGTGTCATTAATTTCAATTTCAACACATTTCAATACATGAATTTTTACAATATATAAATAAAAAACATAGTTTTCAAAACAAAACCTTTAATAAATCCTATATATGTCTATGTAATCTAATGGATTACATTATTTATCTAGAATTTTATTTATATTAATATTTTTTATATCATTTATATAGAATTTCTATTAATTTACCAATATTTTCTGCACTATTGTGTATGATGTGAATGTAATTATTTATTTTTTAATTAATAAAAAATAAATTCCCATTATTAATATATAAATTTTAGCTTTAAATTAACTATTTACAGTTGAATATATATTCTACATAACCACATATTAAAAATTTAATACTTTTTTAAAAACATGGTTGTGACATATTAGTAATACATTATAATAAAATACTAAAAACTTCTCATGTCATTCAATGTATCTCTGAAAGACCATAAAATAGACCTAATGACGATTTTTATGGACACTTACTCATCCAATAAGATGAAGACAACTTCTAGGTTAATTTTATAATATTTACTATAATATTTATACACAAAATTACTTGATTTATATGTCACTATGATAAAGTAAACAAATTACTTGTAACGCTCCGACCCCAGTTACCCAGAGTCGGTGCATTATTACATAACATTGGAATGATCACATGAAAGATCAAATCTCGAAAGATCGATTGGTTTAGTAGCCTTGGAAACACTAGATATATTCATAAGTCTTACATTACATCATAAAGTGAAAAAATACTACAACAACATATTGTCTCTATATTCTACACTCATATCCCTATATAATATCCATGAAGGTCATTCATAATTTACTTCTTCACTTCCTGGGAAAAATAAAACATAGAAAAGGGGTGAGCTCAAATGCCCAGTAAGGATAACAATATAGCGGGCTCCACCCGTAACATATTAAGTCCAATGCATTCCCATATGAAAAGGTTTAAACATAACATAAACATTCGTATTAAAACTAGCATACGAAATGTCAATACTTTCACCATAAACCATGAATGGTATAAAAATAGCACATCCACAGTCAAACATATAAAAAAACATTCAATACAATATAGAAGTTTTGTATCATAATAAATCAACTTCAAATAAGCGTAAAATCAATCAAAGGATGTTGACATAGATGAAATCACAACTCTTTTTAGAGAAATACCACTTTATATTTTGAAATAATTTAAGAGTAATATATTTATAAAATAAAACATTTTCATTGAAAATATTATTATAAGCTTGTAAGGGAATCTTCAATGATTTTATAATGAAGGAATATAGCCGCACCCGCCATATAAGTTAAAAAAAGGATTCTTACCTTAATTTTGCCGAAAAGGTTAAAAAGCACCTTGTTTGGAAAACGACGGATAGATTCCTTTATAAACCACTTATAAAAAGTCAAACAAGGGTATAATTTACTTTAACCCATATTCTTGTAAATTGTAAAAATGTTTTGAAATACATTTTTAAGAAACATTAATGTGGATGATAAAGAGATCCCAGTAGATTATTACGTATAAACAACCTCGGATAATGAAGAGATTGTGAAATAACCCTTACCTTGTACTTTTCCTTGGTTGGGGTAGGTTAACCTCCTGTATAATAGTGAAATAATTGTTATTAAATTATACAAAAATCATATATATTAATATGATATCATATATGATCTTTTAACATTGCTTTGTTAATAATATCTTAGAATTATCGTTGTTTCGGGTGTTAACATACTCATTTTATTTTATATGTTTTGTTAATTAAGAAATGTTTTTCATGTATATGTTGTATCGTATTCATATCCATAATGATATCAAGTCTTTAAACATTATTTTTAAATCATCAAGTGATAATTATACTTGAAGGGATACGATTGAGAATTAATCTTATTGTGTTCGTGGAGACGGTAGTCCATACGTACGCACGAGTGACAATATCATTCTTTTGATATTAAAATAATATATAAATGGATGGTATATCATATATACAGAATAATTAACATGTTATATTTATTATTTACATGAGTTACACATCATTATTATACCCATCCAAATAATAATATATTGAATAAAAATTACACCACGACGTGGAGACGGTAAGCCGTACGTACGCACGTATAGTGAAATGTTATTCAAAAGGGTGGATATAATACTGAATATGGTGGTACCATATTTACAATAACATCACAGTATATATATGATACTGGAGTTATTATTTTATAATGGTAATAACAAAGGAATAAGAAGTGTAAGAAGAAAGGAACTTGGAAAAGGGTGGTGAAATCATTACCTCTTCTTCGGTTTCATCCTTTTGATTTGATCAAAATGGATCCATAGGATGGCTTTATGATAAAACTAAGGCCTCTAGGTTGTAGTGAGGGAAGTTGGAAGAGTATTTGGGAAGAGTTTGGCCGAACCAAAAGGCTTTGAATGTGTGATGAAATGAGAAGGAGGAGTTCCCTTTTATAAGAGGGGTGAGGGGCACCTTTGGAAAAGCTAGAAATATTAATTCATAATAAATTCATATTCGGTTTCTAATGTATCCAAAGTTTATTATTTAAATTTTAAGGTGGGGATAGGTATAAAACCACTCAACCAATAGAATTTAGATAGGTTTGGGTCATTATATTAACCTTATCTGTAAGTATTAACTCTAAGTTAATTAGTTTCACTTTTACAATGTCTCTTAGTATTTTTATAATATATAGTTAATAAACATAATAAATACATCCAAGCGACCCCCAAGTGGTCCATTAATGATGAGCCTATTATTATATATGTCTCTTGGCCGAACCATAGGAATTTAATATAAGTTAATAATATAATATTTGTTTTAAAAAGTCTTTTACGTCAATTTTGACACTATTCAATAGTTGATTTTTGTGAAACTCATAACAGAATGATTTCTACGACCAAAGTTAATTAAATCAATACTAACATGTCATATTAGCCTTGAAAATTATTTTAATTCATTAAAAGTCTCAAATTATATTTATTTGGGAATTTATAATATCAATTATTTTAATTTTCCACAATTATGGTAATTACTGCATCATCATTGTGTCATAAATAAATTAAATTATATAAAGAATAAAAATTATAAATAAAATATCATTATTTAGTAAATTTTATTTGATTTCTAATGAATATTTACAATCGAATTTATCTTATGTATAACCCTATATTAAAATTTGTTTAGTAAATAAACTTTGATTTTAACTCGTTTTACTCTTCTTTGAATTAAATAATAATAAATGTCCTAATCTAATCCAAGTGGACCTAAATGATAATATTTTATTGATAAGGCTGTTTTTGTCAAGATTCACTTGTCCAATAGAATTAGGACATGTTTTAGGGTAATATTAATATCATTTTTACCCTTAATTACCCTATTTACTTTTAACCGTGGGAAATAAAAGTAAAAAGTTACTATTCACCAAAAATTATTTTCATCTCATTGAACCACATTTTACTTCTTTCTATTACGTGTGTCTCTCGGATTATTGAAATTCAATTCACAGAAGTGGAAAAATTATTTTTTATGAAAAATTCAGTTTTTTTAACTACCACTTAGTAGTTTCACTATTCATCAAAAATTGAAGTTTTTCATAACAATGCCAAAATTTCACCCTAAGCTATAATTGATATTCCAAATTCAAAAATGATATCTATTTTACAAAATTAAAAACATATAATTTGAATTAATTACTTTTATAATTAATTCCCGCTGTCACAACAAATAGCGTGTTTTTAAAAAAACAATATATATCAAAAGATTGACAATTGTTTAGGTCCAATTTTGAAGTGAAATTAATTATAATGAACACCATTGGATAAAATGGTAAAAATATATTCTAATTATACTTTAAAACCACTCAAATTTATAATTTATCACCAATAATTTTTTTTATTAAAAAAGTTGTTTTTAATTAAAATTTAGTAATTTTCACTATTCATCAAAATATTAAAGTTATCCGAAAAGTACCAAAATTTCACCTTAGGCTAAATTCAATACCCCGAATCCAAAAATGAAGTCTATTTTGAAATATAAAATATATATATTTTCAAAAAGTAGGTATTACTATTCATAACGGCTAGTTTGATTTGTTGTGATGTGTGTTAGAACTCGAAGTTGCGTACAACACACGCTACTGTATTATTCAAAGGAAAGTGTACCGTGGAAGCTTGGGATGATTCATTTTAAAATTTTTTTGATGTCCCTATTTAGTCAAAATGTTTAAAATATTGTATTTAAAAAGGGTTCACTATTAAAAGTTGGTAAAAGTGCAATACTGAAGATGAATTTGTTTTTACATTATATCTAAGAAACTCATAATATGGATTCTAAAATTATAAGGATTATATAAAGTTTAAAATTTAGTTAATACTATTCATAACCTCTTTTGAACGACTTGTTTGGTAAGTCATGGTGTTCTTGAACTCGGTGTTGCGTGTAGTGCAAGTTATTGTGTTATTTTGAAGAAATAACACACTATGAAATCTTGGGGTGTTACATTCTCCCCTCCTTCAATAAATTGCGTCCTCGCAATTTGAAATTGTTCTTCGAAAATAAAAGGTTGAAAATAAAAAAATATCTTTGTGGGAAAACCTACATCGGAAATTGGGTTACTAAAATTTAGTCTTAATATGAGGAAAAGAGAAATTAAAGGGTCACCACCAAATTATGATCTCGATTAGGAGAACATTGGTGGCAATCCGAGACATATAATTGGAGGAAAAACGTAAATATTTATAGGTAGTGATTGAGGTCATCAATCACAAAAAAAGTTTAAAATTGAGGTCCTTAAATTCATCAATCTACGATGATTTAAAATACCATCGATTCAACAAAACATAAGGTATTAGGATAACACATTTTTGACGTTTCAAAATATCTTAGTTGAAATCCCACAACGAAAAATGAATTAATGAGGCCTCTATTTAAAATAAAGAGTGGAAAGTATGAAGATTACCGAAAATAACACATACTTGGGTTCCATGTAGGAAAATTTGGATATGGAAGAGAAATATAACCATCAATTATCTGATGGAGAGTGGTAGAGAACATGGCTATGAAAAGGCCAACAATCCCAAAGCCATAAATTAGTGATGATTTAAGGTACCATCTAAGACAACATTTTTGTTCTAAGTTACTTTTCTTAATGTTGAGGAATTTATTTATGAGATTGGGTAAGATCATAAGGAGATATACTTACTTTATAATTAGAGTTTTATCCATTAATAAATATCTACCACAAACTCATCATTCACTCTAAAAGATAACAGAACATAATTTTTTTTTCTATTTATACTATTCGTATAGGGGTCCAAAATAAATGAATTTTGTATTCATCTACCAGATCATTTAAAAAACTACATTATTTAATCCAGGACATCTCATTGGCCAGTGGTAGGTGATACACCCTTTTCTCCCTACGGTTGTGGGTTCAAGTCTCACGGCCTTGCCGGTCGTGACGGGTTGCCGCTCGACCTCCAGGTTGTCCTTTTATGGCAATCCAAAGTAATCCAAACTAGAACTATCAAAAATACATCTGTCCAAACTCATAGTCCAAAATTTATAAGGAAGGTAAACATAATGTAGATCCTTTTTATCCCATAATAGCATATTAATACCTTCATCATGTATTATTTTAATACACTGAAACATCATGAATTACCATAATACTTATTGATTAAATTCGTGCTACCTTATTCCATATAGAATGTTGGATATTCTTCATCATTCCAAAAAAAATTTAAACCCCAATAATGATGGAATGTACAAATCATTAATCAGCTTCAAGGTAGTCAAGAATATCCAATATAATTTATCCAAATCAATCATGTATTATTCTAAAATCACTACCTCGGTATCAGAACCATATTATGGTTTATCTTTTTCTCAACCATATATTTTCCAAAAATTTAACCTGCTATTGAGTCACTTTTATTTGTTACACACAATCTGAAGTCCTTAATGAAATATTACTGAAGTACAATCCTTATATACTCCATAATTATTACAACAAGTACATTGTTGATACAACACTCAAATTACATAATCAACATAAGAACTCTAATCATTCCTCTTTATCTGTGGTAGTATCATAACTTGATTATTATCCAATAGCATCATTTGAGGCATAGTCTGATTACTAGGACATAGGTTCGCGTAGTGTCCAAACTCCTTGAAAATGAAGAATTGTACATTTGAAACAATTTTCTTACCCTTGCAGTCACGTACTTTGTGCCCATTTCCCCTACACTTATAACAAACTCCCATTCTTTTCAGACAAGTTCTAGGGTGTTTCTTCCCACAGTTATCACATATGGGAAAATTCTTATATTCCCTCTTCCCTTTATCTATCGTTCTCTCTTTTATCGTTTTCTTCTCTTGCTTCCATTCAAAGCCATAGGACTTAGTAAAATCTTTACTTATCTTATCAACACATGATATTATTTCTTTATATGATGATAATACATGGGAGACTATTTCTCTTATAAATTCTGGCTTAAGACCATGAAAGATATGATCCTTCTTTCTCTTTGGATCATGTGCATTGCTGGAGTTCTCATTCCTTCTAGTAGGAGCCATTTCAAAACAATGGCATACACTAGATTATTTTATGAATAAAAATACCTAGTCCCAAACTTGTAAGACACATAACATAAATTAAATAGTTTATGGATATAATCCATAAACATAATAATTTCTCCTTTGAGGAAGTAAATCCACATAAACCGTTCGTAATGGTTTGTAAAGAAAATGAGAATTATCCTATGAATATCCCCCGGGAGTGTCGTAACCAAGAGTGCAGCAAGGCCCGTTGTCGTGCACCATTTCCCGTTCGAGTCTAGCTCAAAGCGTTGTTTTCGGGTTTTACCCCTATGTACATCTGTGCCAGAGCCACCTCTACCTGCTCATATCCAGACAGGGATGTATTGCTCAGAAAACTCACAAAATCTCTACAATACCAAAATTCTAGGATGTTCTTCTATACTAATCCTCAATGTCCATCTTAAATCTATGTGCTCTAATCAGAGTTTATCTAAATCTATCTTACAAGGTTTGTACTAAAATTCCTATGATACCATCTAAACGCCCCAACCCAAGTTACCCAGATTCGGTGCATTATTACATTACATTGGCAGGATCACAAGAAAGATCAAATCTCGAAAGACCGATTGGTTTAGTAGCCTTGGAACCACTAGATATATTCATAAGTTGTACATTACATCATAAAGTGAAAAACTACTACAACAACATATTGTCTCCATATTCTACACTCATATCCCCAAATAATATCCCTGCAGGTCATTCATAATTTACTTATTCACTTCCTGGTAAAAATAAAACATAGAAAAGGGGTGAGCTCAAATGCCCAGTAAGGATAACAATATAGTGGAAACTTTCATAAATAAGAATAAACATTTAAGGCAATGTATAACTAAAACAAAAGCCTTTTAAACTAGAACTTCAACATAGTATGGAAAATGTTAAATGAAATAATTCCATTTACTTATTCACATGGATATTCTACTAATCGAACAATCACATGTAATATCAATAACCACTTTCATAATGATGGAATGCATAATTCCAGACTATCATAACCACATAGCCAAGCCCTCATGCCAATACTACAAATAAGATTTTTTCAAGGCCTTGTGCCAAGACACTAGATTGTCTCATTAGACCTACCGATGCATCGAGGTGTTATAGCGGGCTCCACCCGTCACATATTAAGTCCAATGCATTCCCATATGAAAAGGATTAAACATAACATAAACAATCGTATTAAAACTAGCATACAAAATGTCAATACTTTCACCATAAACCATGAATGGTATAAAAATAGAACATCCACAGTCAGACATATCACAAAACCTTCAATACAATATAGAAGTTTTGTATCATAATAAATCAGCTTCAAATAAGCGTAAAATCCATCAAAGGGTGTTGACATAGATAAAATCAAAAGTCTTTTTAAGGAAATATATCTTTCTATTTTGAAATCATTTAAGAGTCATATATTTATAAAATAAAACATTTTCATTGAAAATATTCTTATAATCTTGTAAGGGAAGCATCAATGATTTTATAATGGCGGAAAATAGCCGCTCCCGCCGTATAAGTTAAAAAACATTCTTACCTTAATTTTGTCGAAAAGGATAAAAAGAACCTTTTTTGGAAAACGATGGAAAGATTCCTTTATAAACCTCTTATAAAAAGTCAAACAAGGGTATAAATGTCTTTAACCCATATTCTTGTAAATAGTAAAAATGTTTTGAAATTCATTTTTAAGAAACATGGATGTGGATGATAAAGAGATCCCAGTAGATTATTACGTATAAACAACCTCGGATAATGTAGAGATTGTGAAATAACCTTTACCTTGTAATTTTCCTTGGATGGGGTAGGTTAACCTTTTGTATAATGGTGAATTAATTTTTATCAAATTATACAAGAATCATATATATTAATATGATATCATATATGATCTTTTAACATTGCTTTGTTAATAATATCTTAGAATTATCATTGTTTCGGGTGTTAACTTACTCGTTTTCTTTTATATGTTTTGTTATGTAAGCCATGTTTGTCATGTATATGTTGTATCTTATTCATATCCAGAATGATATCAAGTCCTTAAACATTATTTTTAAATCATCAAGTGATAATTATTCTTGAAGGGATACGATGGAGAATGAATCTTATCGTGTTCGTGGAGACGGTAGTCCGTACGTACGCATAAGTGACAATATCATTCTTTTTATATTAAAATAATATATAAATGGATGGTATATCATATATACAGAATAATTAATATGTCATATCTATTATTAACATTAGTTACACATCATTATTATACCCATCCAAATAATAATATATTGAATAACAATTACACCACGACGTGGAGACGGTAAGTCGTACGTACGCACGTATGGTGACATGTTATTCAAAAGGGTGGATAGAATACTAAATATGGTTGTAACATATTTATAATAAAATCACAGTATATATATGATACTAGAGTTATTATTTTATAATGTTAATAACAAAGGAAGAATAAGTGGAAGAAGAAAGGAACTTGGAAAAGGGTGGTGAAATCATTACCTCTTCTTCGGGTTCTTCCTTTTGATTTGATCAAAAGGGATCCATAGGTTGGATTTATGATCAAACTAAGGCCTCTAGGTTGTAGTGAGGGATTTTTGGAGAGTATTTGGACAGAGTTTGGCCGAACCAAAAGGCTTTGAGTGTGTGAAGAAATGAGAAGGAGGAGTTCCCTTTTATTAGAGGAGTGAGGGGAACCTTTGGAAAAGCTAGAAATATTAATTTATAATAAATTCATATTCGGTTTATAATGGATACAAAGTTGATTATTTAAATTTTAAGGTGGGGATAGGTCTAAAACCACTCAACCAATAGAATTTAGACAGGTTTGGGTCATTATATTAACCTTATCTATAATTATTAACTCTAAGTTAATTAGTTTCAATTTTACAATGTCTCTTTGTATTTTTATAAAATATAGTTAATAAACTTACTAAATACATCCAAGCGACCCCCAATGGGTCCATTAATGGTGATCCTATCATGATATAAGTCTCTTGGCCGAACCATATATTTTTAGGAATTTAATATCAATTAATAATATAATATTAGTTTTAAAAATTCTTTTATGTCAATTTTGACACTATTCAATAGTTGATTTTTGTGAAACTCATAACAGAATGATTACTTCGACCAAAGTTAATTAAATCAATCCTACCATGTCATATTAGCAATGAAAATTATTTTAATTCATTAAAATTCTCAAATTATATTTATTTGGGAATTTATAATATCAATTATTTTAATTTGTCACAATTATGGTAATTACTGAATCATCATTGTGTCATAAATAAATTAAATTATATAAAGTCTAAAAATTATAAATAAAATATCATTATGTATGAAATCTTATTATATTTCTAATGAATATTTACAATCGAATTTATCTTATGTATAACCCTATATTGAAATTTGTTTAGTAAATAAACATTGATTTTAACTCTTTTAACTCTTCTTTGAATTAAATAATAATAAATGTCCTAATCTAATCCAAGTGGACCTAAATGATAATATTTTATTCCGAAGGCTGTTTTGGTCGAGATAAACTTGTCCAATAGAATTAGGACATATGTTAGGGTAATATTAATATCATTTTTACCCTTAATTACCCTATTTACTTTTAACCGTGGTAAATAAAAGTAAAAAGTTACTATTCACCAAATATTATTTTCATCTCATTGAACCACATTTTACTTCTTGATATTAACCGTGTCTCTTGGATTTTTGAAATTCCATTCACAGAAGCGGTAAAATTAATATTTATGAAAAATTCAGTTTTTTTAACTACCACTTAGTAGTTTTACTATTCATCAAAAATTGATGTTTTCCGAACAATGCAAAAATTTCACCCTAAGCTATAATTGATATTCCAAATTCAAAAATGATATCTATTTTAAAAAATTCCAAACAAATAAGTTGCATTAATTAATTTTATAATTAATTCCCGCTGTCACAACAAATAGCGTGTTTTTAAGAAACAATATATATCAAAAGATTGACAATTGTTTAGGTCCAATTTCGAAGTGAAATTAATTATAATGAACACCATTGGATAAAATGGTAAAAATATATTCTAATTATACTTTAAAACCACTCAAATTAATAATTTATCACCATTAATTATTTTTTATTAAAAAAGTTGTTTTTAATTAAAATTTAGTAAATTTCACTATTCATCAAAATATTAAAGTTATCCGAAAAGTACCAAAATTTCACCTTAGGCTAAATTCAATACTACGAATCCAAAAATGAATTCCATTTTGAAATATAAAATATATATAATTTCAAAAAGTAGGTATTACTATTCATAATGGCTAGTTTGATTGGTTGTGGTGTGTGTTAGAACTCGAAGTTGCGTACAACACACGCTACTGTATTATTCAAAGGAAAGAGTACCGTGGAAGCTTGGGATGTTTCATTTTAAATTTTTTTTGATGTCCCTATTTAGTAAAAAAGTTTAAAATATTGTATTTAAAAAGGGTTCACTATTAAAAGTTGGTAAAAGTACAATACTGAAAATGAATTTGTTCTTACATTATGTCTAAGAAAATCATAATATGGATTCTAAAATTATAATGATTATATAAAGTTTAAAATTTAGTTAATACTATTCATAACCTCTTTTGAACGGCTTGTT
The DNA here is from genome assembly GCA_963277665.1 of Viscum album. Classification (NCBI taxonomy): domain Eukaryota; kingdom Viridiplantae; phylum Streptophyta; class Magnoliopsida; order Santalales; family Viscaceae; genus Viscum; species Viscum album. Next base: position 1,292,526,366 of record OY728145.1, on the reverse strand, counting down.
TGGTAAGTCATGGTGTGCTTGAACTCGGTGTTGCGTGTAGTGCAAGTTATTGTATTATTTTGAAGAAATAACACACTATGAAATCTTGGGGTGTTACATTACTAAAGTTAACGTTTATATTATCCAAAAAAAGGAAACTATTTACATAATTTGGAAATAATAATTCCAAATAGGGAATATATTTTCCATAATTCAAAACACATAATTGTAGTAATTAATTTTAAAATAATTTTTTTTATTAAATGATAAAATATATTTTTATGTGAAAACATTCAATAGATTGAAATGTTTTTAAAAAATAATTCAATGTTAAATGTTTTTCAATGACTTATTTATTTTAATTTCTAAAAAATTGAACTAATTATAAATTAAAACCAATCAAATTTGTATTCTGACACTATTAATTCTTTAAAAAAAGGTTTTCAAATAGATTTCAATATTTTCTCTCTATTCATCAAAACATGAATCTTGTCCAAAAAAATCAGAAATTTTATAAAATAAAATTTAATATTATTGTTTCAAATAATTATATTATTTTATCAAATATAATTTATTTTTGTCTCAGAATGTAGATTTAAAAAAACTGTATCATCAATAAGAAGTGAAGTTACATTTAGAACAATATAGCTCGTTAATGTGTAAAATATGATTAATTGTTATATTATGCTTATAAAATTATTTTGATCAAATAAAAACATTTTATTATATATATAATATGTAAATTTTATAATTTGGTTATTGAAATTTATTCCTAACAATTTAAAAGTTAGGTTATAACACAGGTTTATTGTGTAGTTGTAACACCCCAAGATTTCATAGTTTGTCATCTCTTTAAAATAATTCAACTTCTTGCGCCACACGCAACACCGAGGTCGGCGACACCACGACATACCATACCAGTCGTTCAAAAAGCATTAATGAAGATTATTAACTGAATTTTTTATTTTATATACTCCATATATTTTAAACATCCATACAATGTGTTTATTATACATAATATAAGAACTAATTCAATTTTTCAGATTAATGACGTATTTTTTATAAAAGAAATTTTTCCTCATTTTAATAGAGAATCCTTTTTAAATCCAATATTTGACACTTTTATATATTCCATTTAGTTATATTGTTTTATTATTTAGAATTGGGACATAACTGTTTAGTTTCGATAAATTTTTGTTACTTCTTTGATGACATTCATATTTTGCTGAATAGTGAAGAATACTAAATTTTAACTAGAAACAGAATTTTTAATTGAAATAATATATAGTGTTAAATTATGAATTTGAGTGTTTTTAAATTATAAATAGATTATATTTTTATCATTTAATATAATTTCTGTCAATATAATTAATTTTACATTTAAATTGGATATAAACACATGTCAATATTTTAATAGTTTTTTCTTTTAAGAATCTTCTTTCTGGAGTTGACAGAGAGAATTAATTTTAAATTAATTAATGCAACTTATATGTTATGTATTCAGTAAAATATAGATCATTATTGAATTTTTAATATCATAATTATCTTATGTTGAATTTTTGGTATTTTTCTGAAAAAATTAAATTTTTTATTAATAGAGAAAAACACTCTAGTACTGTTTAAAACTGACATTTATTTAAATAATGATTATTTTTTTAAATATATTTTAATTTCAAAATATACACATAATACCTATATTATACCATTGTAATTCATGCGTGTCATTTTATAAATAGATTATATATATAATTTTAATGAACTTTTTAATGACTTTTACACACATTCTAGGCACTTTTGAAAATTTTCAAAAAATGTAATTTTACTGCTTCTATGACGTGAATTTCAAAAATATAAGAGACATGATTGACCGAAGTATGATGAATGTGTTTCAATATGAAGAAAATAATTTTTGGTCCATAGTAGCTTTTAAATTTTAGTTACCACAGTTAAAAGTAAATAGCGTAATTAAAGGTAAAAATGATATTATAATTATAGTAACAGCTGAACTAAATCTATTGGATAAGTTTATTTTGACCTAAATCAACCATAAGAATAAAATATGATCATTTTGATCCACATGTATTAGATTAGGACATTTATTATTATTTTATTTAAAGAAGAGTTAAATGTGTTTAATTCAAATTTTAATAATTAAACAATTTTTAATATATGATCATACATAAATTAATTGAACAATAAATATTCAATAGAAATATAATGATATTTCATACCTCATGGTATTTTATATTTAATTTTTAGACCTTACATAATTAAATTTCTTTATGACACAAAAAAGATGCAGTAATTACATTATTAATGTAGGATTAAAATAATTGATATTATAATTATTAAAATTAATTTAAATTGAGACTTTTCATGAAATACACAAATTTTATAGGTACATATGAAATTTTTGTGTTGATTAAATAAATTTTTCTCTAAGATATAAATTTTTTATGACTTTTACCAAAACAAAATACTAAATAGGGTCAATATTGTCCTAAATGAGTTTTTAAAACTAATAATATATTATTAAATTATAAAATATTATAAAAAATATACGGTTTGGAAGAATGAAATAGATAAAGATATATAATTTAAAAGTGAACCACTTTGTGTTCTCTTCTATTTTTATAGTATTATTATTAACCATATAATATAAAAATACTAGGTGATATGGTAAATGTTAAACTATTTAACCAAGATTTAAATCTAAATATAAGGTTATTATGGTGACCTAAATTTGTAGAAAACCTACTGGTTCAAAAGATTTAGACACATACCCAACATATCATTGAAATAAATCTATTTTGATCCATTATAGGCAAAAAATTATTTTATTATAAAATAATATTTCAAAATTTTGCCTAAAGTGACCCTCACCTCTATTAGAAAAGGGCACTTCCCCTTCCATTAATTTCACATGTACAAATCCCATTTGGTCATCCAAAAAATGCCAAAATATGCTCCCATAAATTCTCACCTAACCCTAGAGGCCATGCATTGATCATAAATCCCAAAAAAAGGAGCAATTTGGTTGAAATCAAAAGGAATAACCTGATGAAGGTGTAATTAATTCATCACCTCTTTCCATGTTCTTTTCTTCTTCCACTTCCCCTTTAATTGTTGTTCAAATAACAAAATATATATTATAGTACCATCTAAATTATATAATGTAATTATAAATATGATAGAACCGTATTCCTTATTCAATACATCCTATGAATGACAATGTCACCAAACGTGGGTACATACGGCTTATCGTCTCCATGTCGTGGTGTAGTTTGTTATTCAACCCTTCATATTTATATTCGTATAATAATGAGTATAATTGATGTAAATAAAAAAAATAACATTTTTATGTTTTTATATATATAATTTTATGTCCAATTACATAGATTTTTAAAATCAATAGGATCATATTATCGCTCTTGCGTACGAATAGCATATCGTCTCCACAATACGATGAGATTGATTTCCAAACTAACAATTCAACATTGATTATAAAAATATATATTTTTAATAAGTATGTACTATATGACATAATAATTAAAATTTAAATGTATAAATATATATATCTCATTTACTTACTTCCGTTCAATAAGATATGAAAACGGAAACAACGTTTATGCGTATGTATGACCTACTGTCTCTATAAACTGTGTTTTAATTACATATATTTATCTATTATAAATATTTAAATTATGAATATATATGATACATACACAATATGTTATATTATAGAAGCAATTAAATCATTATATAAGTGATACGATCAAGAATAACAAGTTAAAACATGTACGATAAAGAAAACGATTATTACCCAAAATATTAATTAACATGGAAATAACAACTAAATGGGTAGTATAAAGTAATAAATGAATAATATATGATATCATAAACATAAATATGGTCTTTTTATCATTTAATAACATACTATGGTCATTATATATGAGGTTAAATGTACCCTCTAATAACGGAATGTACAAGTTAAACGTTAATTACTCAATCTCATTATTATCCGAGATTTTATATATGTATGTATTTAGTGGGACATATTTATCATCCATATCCTTGTTTCGTAAAAAATGTTTCAAATTTAATATTTTAAGGTTTTATAGAAGTGAATGTTTAACTAGATCATCATTTTAAATGTTTTAATGATTTATTTTTCTAAATCTATTTAATTAATGTATATGTTTTCAAATTGAATTTAAGGATTTATTCATAGGGATATAATTCATTTAAAAATGTTCATTCCTTTAAAATTTTTCAATGTTATATATGAAACATTGATTCAAAAATATCTATTAAATTACATCCAGAATAAATTGTGATAATTTTAAATGATTTCATGAAAAATGGATATTTCTCTCGAAACGTTTTACTGATCATTTTCATCCATTGTTGGATTTTATGCTTATTTGAAGTTAATATGTTATAATACAATCTTCCGTATTATTTTGAATGATTATTGATATGTTATAATATGGATCTGTTATTTTTATACCATTCATGGTTTACGGTTTATGTATTGACATTTCATATACTTGTTTTAATATGAATGTTTTTGTTATGTTTCACCCTTTTCATATGAGGAATGCATTAGACTTGTTAAGTGAATGATGGATCCCACTATAGTTCCTAAATGAATCTGTATGTCTCAAGAGACAAACTATTGTCTTGGAATATTTCAATTACAAAAATTTTATTTGCAGTCTTGGCATGAGGCCATGATTATGTTATTATGATTTCCAGCATTATGCATTCCTTCATTATGAAATTTTTTATTACATCTGATTATTTGACCAGTAGAATATCCATGTGCATGTTTATATGATAATGGTTTATTTATTTTTTCCATATGATTTCCAACATTCTGTTAAAAAAGGATATTGTTTTATTACACATATATCCATAAAAGTTTATAGCTTTGGCCAAATTAGTGACTCATACTTAGCATATGAGCTCACCCCTTTCTTATATATTATTTTCCTATAATTTCATGAAGTGTATTATGATTGATATAAGGTTTTAATGTAGGGGAATAATGGAATTCTCAAAAGATTATTTTTTTTATTTTTATGATTTAATGTGTAATATAACGTTCATGTATGTAATCTATTTTCCATGGTTGCTAAACTGATCGGTTATTCAGTACATGATTCCTTGTAATCATGACAATATTTTGTAATAATTCAATGGATCTGGGTAACTCGTCTCAAGGAAATACATTTGGTATCAAAGGAATTTTAGTAAAAACCTTAGAAAAAAGATATAGAAAAACTCTAATCAGAGAACATTAACCTATGACAATATTTTAGAATTAATAAAGAAGAACTACCTAGAATTTTATTAGTGTGAATATTTTTTTTATTATTCATGCAATGCATCCCTATCTAGATAAAAGCAGGTAGAGGCTGTTCTGGAACATATGTATCAAGGGTTAAAACCTGAAAACACCTCTTTGAGCTACACTCGAATGGGAATGGGTGCACGACAACGGGCCTTGCAGCACTCATGTTTACAACACTGTCAGGGTTATGTTTACGGAAATTCACATTTTCTTGAAAAACCATTATAAAGGATTTATGAGTAAATATTTCAAAAAGAACCTATTATTATGACTATGATACCATATGTTTTAAAATGATCAATTAATGTTTTTAATTTTTCTAGTTTTTGATTATTCATTATGATATGTTCTAACCTAGTGTATGTCTTCATTTAAAAATGATTCCCATTAGAAAGAATGAGAACACCAGCAAGATGCATGTCCCAAAGAGTAAGAAGGATCATATATTTCAAGGTCTTAAGAAAACATTTCTATGGAAAATAACCTCCCAATTATTATCGTCATATGATGAAATAGTAAAATGTGTTATTAAGATTATCTAATAAATCTATGAGTCTAATGGATTTAAAGGGAAGTCGGGGAAGAAAATGATGGTAGAGAGAAATATGGATTAAGGGAAGAAGGGAATTAATGAATTTCCCAAATGTGATGATGGTGTAAATAATCACCTTGTAAATTCTTGAACGGAATGTGAGTTTTTTATATGTGTGAAGAAAATGGACACATAGTACGTGAATAAAAGTGTAAGAAAAATGTTTCAAGTGTACAATGCATCATCTATGAGGATTTGGGGCACTATGTGATTCAATGTCCAAATAATGAAAGTATACCACAAATGATTCTATTGGATAATAATCATTGTATGATACTACAACATATGATGAGGAATAAATAGTGTTCTTTTATTTTTATTAATTATTTATAGATTTTGAGTGTTGTATCAATGGTGTACTGGTTATATAAATTATGTAAATAAATATTCATTGTATTGTAGTACTATTTCATTATGGATTTTAGATTATATGGTAATACGAAATGTGACTCAATAGTAAGTTTTACTTTTTGGAAAATAAATGGTTGAAATAATGATAAACCATAATATTGTACTGATAGTGATTTAGTTATTTTGAAATAAGAGATTGTTTATTTGGATAAATTATAATGGATATTCTTGACTATCTTGGAACTAAGTAGTGGTTTGTGTCACAAACCAAATCTGGTCGCCACCAAAACTGGCACCAAACCAAACATGTGACAAGACCTGAAGGTATTTCCTAATCCCCATGGGTTGGAAAAAGTTCCTAGGTATTATAAAATTATAATTGGGAACGATTTACCCATGTATACAAACTTAAAACAACAAAAGAATCCAATAAATCGAATCTGGATTTTTCAAACCAAACAATTATTTACAAAAAAATTGGGTCTGAATTAAATATTTTACAAAAACTAATAAATACTATAACAAATTTAAAAACCCAAAAGGAAACATCCCAAGAACCCTCATGGCTAGGGGCACCACCCTCAATCCATCTCCAGAAGACTTCACCACCGAAGACATGCTAGAAACCCAAATCACTAGAACAAAAAAATTATACCCAACCTGTGACAACAAAAATAAAAAATTATACATACTCCCAAGGGTGTATGTAGGGTTTGATACAATTCCTAGTAAGATACCACAACTAATATATTCCATGTGATAAACAGTCAATGTCGAAAAACCTGGATGTTTTAAAAAAATATTCAATTTCTAGTTACAACATCAAAAAAATGCAACTTAAAAAAATAAGTTTATAGTGGGATAATTTATGTAATAAAAATTTTAAAATAAATTACTAATCTAATTAATTTTCTGAAAAAATATATTGTATGCCTATGTTATGTATAAAGGATCTAATGATCACAAGAATTAGGAAATAACCCCTAGGCACGAGCTCATTGTGGGTCCCAGGTACCTCATTTCTCAGAGAGTGTAACCATCACTAATATCTATTCTCATGCACAAGCCACTAGTATGGAAAGTATACATAACCTAGTGGTCCCCAATAATCTTCATCATAGTTTAATTAGATTTTTATGCATCAATCTAGCTACGTGAAACTGAGGCCAAACCCCACGGATTCACTAACATAGTAGTACACGTCCACCCACCTAGATACCGAAGTTTTCCGTTTCAGCTCAAAAAAGTTCAACAAGTCGTGAAATATAATTTACATATGAAAACATCATTTCCATATCCCAAATTCACAAAAAAATCCCACATTTATGCCACACAAGTCACAATAGTCCACTTTTAATTCAAATTGATTTTGAAATCCGAATCACACCAAAATATACCACAATATTTTTCACATTTCTTTAACACTTCAACAAATCCTTTTAAAAGTTTTTATTAAACATTACAAGACATTATAATTCACATAGAAGCCAACTCAAATATCATATAACACGGCTTTCATCAACAAAATTTATTTTTCACAACACACTCACACAAAGCAGCCCACAACCATGTTTTGTAGCTCTCATTCCATTTTCTAAAACATTTCGGCACTTTATAAAACACTCTAAAAAATATTTGACATCTTAAATAACCACCTTCCCATTAAAAAACCCATATTAGGTGAACAAACCCCCAAAACATAACATGTACACCCTTTTACCCACTTTTTTTAAAAAAACATTCACAATTTTCAAAAAACAAACTCAAGGTGTGTAACTATATATTGCACACAAAACCCATTTCAAAATCCCCATTTATGAACAAACCCATAAAAAATTACTATCCAAAACTAAATTTGAATCCCTATATATTTTTATAAAACAACATTAAAGTTTTATAAAATAACCATGAATAATACCACTAGAGATACAAATGAAATCACACATTTTTCATAAAATCATCTCATGAAGTATAACAATGTTTTAACAATCACACTTATTAAAAAACGTTCTTTTTAGGACCACATGACACTAATATATTACCAAAGCTGAATTCGTAGAAAAACAAGATTTAGTAAACCAATTCCATAATTTATAAAATACACCCAAATAATACCCCATTGGTTACAAATGAAAACACACAATTTCAAGTTAAAAAACAACAATAAAATTTTACACTTAACCAAATCAATCATAAACAATTTTAGATCCACAACCCACATATTAGTTATGTGAAAAATGAATAAAAATTTCAGGATAAATCATGAATAATTGTTTACACATGGGACTGCAAACCTTTTGAGTCAAAACCCTGGAATCTTAGTTTGAAACCTCATCCGCACCTCCGTCACACTACAAGGAAGTGAAAACAAACAGTAATCAATAGTATTTAACCACAATACCCCAAATAAAACACTAGGTATGAACCCTAACTTTTGGAAACTCTATAAATAAGTGAACGATGGTGGAAACCCTAAAGTAAAAGAAGGAATTGAAGAGATAAACACTTACCTATTTTTTTTGAAGAAAACGACCCAAAATCCACAAGAATATGAATTTTAAAATAGCTACAAATTTAAGGGAGTTTTGAACAAGGTTGATAAGGTCATGTAGGAAATATAATAGGGGAAAAGAGTAAAATAGAAGGATTTATGAAGGGATCAATTTACCTATTAAAATATGGGTGATTTGAGAAATCCAGAAACGTTTCTCCAAATTGCGTGTTTCTATGAAGCTCCTAATTTGGGGAGGAGAGACTGGGGGTCCGCCTTAGGTAGGTGGGCTCAGGTGGGAGTTGTAATCAACTAAAAAACATAAATATAGAATGGGTTATTAAATATTTAAAAATTATTTTTAATACTGGAAATGGGCTTTCAGGCAGGCCCACTCCCTTAAAGAAAAAATAAAATACACCATGATTATAGATTTGTAAACGGTCGAAATTAATTTTTTGGTTCTCATAGGTCATGGGATGAAAAGTAGGAATTGGAATGGACAAAATATGATATAAAATGATGGTGTTATATATGAATAATAATTTATTTTTAAATTTGGAATTGGGCTCACGGTTTGGCTCAATTCATGAAAACTCGCCTTTTCTTCCATAAAAGATCTGGAAACCCCCAAAACAAATAATAAATGGAAATTAAATGATATTTAGCTTTAAAATAAGTCATGTATATGATTGTTATTGTATTCCATCATTGATGGAGTATTCAAAATTTTGGGATAAGAGGAATATATCTAGTATTATATTAGGAATAAGGGAGCATTAATGTGTTCAATAATGTTTTGTGGTAATTCAGGGTGTTACCTAATTTTAAGAGAATACATGATAAAGGTACATACTTGTTTTTAAGTGAAAAAAGAGATATTAATTATATAATGTTGACTTTCCTTATAAAATTTGAAATATGAGTTTGAACATATTTATATTGGATAAATCTAAAGGATGGAATTGATTATGTCGGGCATTGTATACTATTTTCTAATGTAGAATAATTTCATAATATTATTTTTGGATTGTCATAAAAAGGAAAATCAGGATATTTGGCGACAACCCATCACATCTGACAAGTCCACGAGACGTGATCCAGTGACTAAACATCGACAAGGGTTTAACACCTACCACTAGCCTTTGTGATTTTTGGTTTGGTATAATGTAATTTTTTTAAATGATTGATTGATGAATTATAAATTCCTTTTTTAAAAACCCCATACGATTAGGATAGATAGAATATTTTTTAGTTCTATTTCCTTTTGAGTGATAGATGAATTCGGGGTAAAAATTAGTTAAAGGATAAAACTTTACTTTTCAAGAATTGTTTTATTATTAATCTATGATAAAATTAATTATTAAACATTATGGAATGGAACATAAAAAAATTATGTGTTATCATAATACCTTATGTTTTGTTGAACCGGTGATACTTTAAATTATCATAGTTTAATGGCTGTAAAGGCCTTACTTTTCCATTTATTGTTCTTTTGTTTGTGGTTGGTGACCTCAATCACTCCCTATAAATATTTAGGGTTGCCTCAAATTATGTGTCTGTAATATCCACCAATGTTCTCTTATTCATAACCCTAATTGTTTTGTGTCATTTTTTTCCATTTCAGTCTTATTAAGACAAAATTTTAGTCACACTATTTCAGATGTGGGTTTTCCTCAATGGTATTTTTTATTTTCATCATTTTATTTTCGAGAAAAATTTCAAATTGTGAGGATGGAATTTTTTAAAGGAGGAGAGAATGTAACCCATTAGGATTTCATTGTATGTCATCTATTTAAATTAATTAAATAGCTTGCGCCACACCCAACACCGAGATCGAGAGCACTACAACATACCACACTAGCCGTTCAAAAGGGGTTATTAATATTATTAATTTACTTTTGAATTGTATATACTCAATATAATTTTAGAATCAATATTATGTGTTTGTTAGACATAATATAAAAACAAATTCATTTTTTAAGTAAAAGATGTTTTTATCAAAAAATGAAAATTTTCCTCCTTTTAATGGGGAACCCTTTTTAAATCCAATATTTTAAACATTTATATATTAAATTTATTGAAATTAAATTATTCATTATAATAGGTACCTAAAAATTTATTTTAGATAAATATTTGGTAATTTTAAGAAAACATTTATATTTTGATGAATAGTGAAAAATACTAAATTTTAATTTACAATAACATTATAATGGAAATAATTTATATTGTTAATTTCTGAATTTGTGTGATTTTAAGGAATAATTGTTTTATATTTTATCATTTAATATATATTATTTCATTATAATTAATTTCATATTTAAATTGGACATAAATACATGTCAATCTTTTGATAGTTTTGACTTTTTAAAAACCCTCTTTTTGGTTTCGCCAACGAGAATAATTTTAAATGAATTAATGCAACATCTATGTTTGGAATTTGGTAAAATAGGAAGAATTTTTTAATTTGGAATATGAAATTTTTCTTTTGGTGAGTTTTTAGTATATTTCTAAAAACATTCAAATTTTTATGGATATTGATAAACAATGCATTATTGTTTAAAACTGAATTTTAATTAAATAATAATAATTATTTATTTAAATTTATTTTAAACTAAAAATAGATACATAATACCTATATTTTTACAATATTATTCCTTGGATTCATTTTATTAATAGAGTCAATATATAAAATTTTATTGAACTTTTTAAAGTCTTTTACCCACATTCTATGAAAATATTCATATTTGAATAAAACATAAACTTAACACATCTATGAATTAAATTTCAATAATATAATAGAAATTATTGAAATCAATAATTAAAATTTGGTTCAATAAGATTGAAATAATTTATTCTGAATAGAAACATTTAAATTTTGTTTACCATAGTTAAAAATAAATAATTTAATTAAAGTTAAAAATACTGTTATAATTACCGAAACAGACTAACTAATTCTATTAGATAAGTTTATTTCTACCTAAATAAAACTTAATAAATAATTATGTTACCTTTTCATCCCCATGGATTAGATTAGGACATTTTATATTAATTTATTTAAAGAATAGTTTAAAGGGTTATATTCAACTTTTAACAACTAAATCTTTTTTAATATAAGGTTATACATAAAATAAACCTCGACTATAAATATTAATTATAAATAAAAAAAATTCTCCAACGTCATGGTATTTTATTTATAATTTTTATACTTTATATAATTTAATTTATTTATGACACAAAAATGATGCAGTAATTACATTATTAATGAAAGTTGAAAATAATGATATTAAAAATATTAAAAGACACATAAATTGAATATTTTTATGTATTCTATCATTTTTATAGATTATTATTACACGTTAGAGGTGATTAAATTTTTTTTTGAAGTGATAACGTTATTATGACTTTAAAAAACCACATACTAAATAGTGTCAAAATTGAGATAAATGAGTTTTTAGAGAAATTATACATTATTAAATGATATAATTTTACGAAAAATATAAGATTCTGTAAAAAGAATTAAAGAAGGATTGATATTTCAACAATTAACCCCTTGGGGTTATCATTTCATTTTATATTATGTTAATTAGTCATATAATATATAATTACAAAGAGATATGGTAAATGATAAACTATTAGACAAAGAGATAAATTGAAACGATAAGGATAATATGGGGACCTAAACATGTCTAAAACCTATTTTTTTAGAATATTTATACCCATAGCCACTTCATCCTTGTAATTAATATATTTTGAGCCATTATAACAAGAAATTTATATTATTATAAAATAATATTTCACACTTCTCCAAAAGTGACCCCCACCTCTCTTAAAAAAGGTCATTTCCCTTTATCTTAATTTCACACATCCAAAGCTATTTTTCACATCCACAACCTACCCAAATATCTACCCATGTAACCTCAATTATATCTAGAGTCATTTATTTGATCATAAATCAATGCTATAGAGCCCTTTTGTTCCGATTAAAATGAAGAACCCGTAGGAGGGGTAATATTTTCATCACCTCGTTCAATATTCTTTTCTTCTTCTACTTCCTCTATAAGGCCCCGACCTTAAACCATACTTAATCTTGAGTTATTACAAGATTAAACATTGAGGATCTTTTCAGTTTTAGAGTTTTAGAGAATTAGATCATAAAACATGCATTACATTCCACATTTTAACAAAGTGGTTACATAAAGATAATACTCATTTTTCCCATCAATGGAAATATATTTAAAATAAAACATGGATTCTTTCTTGACACTTCCTTGACACTATCATCTTATCATGTACCTTCCCCTTGACCTGTGAAAAAAATTTCAAAAAAACTTGGGATTTGCATAAAAAAGCTCAGTATGGATTATTAAAATATGGAAAGGAAACATGAGTTCATATATACATAATAATGAAATCATAATTTACCCATAAAACAGAAGCACATTAACATACCTCCTAAAATCATGAATAAATCATATAAATCATAAGTCATAAAGGTAAATTGAGGCATTCATAACATTCTTACGTAAGGAGTAACCCTCTTGGTTACGTTTGCAATACCCATCACATTATATTCCCTAAATCTCTTTGGATAAACCATAACGTTTCACTCCTTCACGTTACCCAATGCATTGAAGAGCTATATCGGGCTCACCCACCCTTAGTTTATCACAGAACCACCCATCTTCATAATAATTTCCAAGAACCAGAACATAATCGTATCACATAAAACATGCATAAAGGAAACATAACATTTCCACTTTTCAATCACAAGATATCAATACAACACATTGAAATAAATACATTATGAAACCCTTTTTCAATACCAAAATAAAGGAAAAGTAAAACATTGTATTTATTTTTCTTTTAAATAAAAGGAATGGCTTGTAGAGGAAGCCGAAGCTCAAATAATGGTCATAGCGGCGGAGATGTCGTTATCACCGCATACGTACGACAAAAACATTCCCCTTTTGTCGTTTTGTAAAAAACCTCATATAAAAAAATATTACTTTTGGATAAATGTAAAATTAAACGGGGTTTATACACCATATAAAAGAAGGTTGTGTATAAAATAAAATATGCCTCAATGAAAGGATATTGAGACGAAATCCCACACCTTTGGTCCGACTTGACTCGATCGTTCTTTAATGTCATGAATAATAAACTTGAGTTAATTTCTACATTCTTAAGAACATTTTTCAAGAGCATTATTCCTTTTATATCACTTATTACCGTGTTATGAACATTATGCTATTATTTATGTTAATAACGGTCGTTTTAACGATCATTGGTACTTCAGTCAAAATATTCTCTTTATAATTACATGTTGTTTATGTATCCATTATATCGAGAGTTATAATCAAGATGTATATATCATATATATCATATATATCCAGTATATACATTCATTTATTATTTTACATAATCATTTATCGGTAAGAAATGAAATGCACCGTTCATGTAGACGGTAAGTTGTGCGTACGCATGAACGCTACTTTCATTTCTTTGTCATATTAGTTTAATTAAAATGAAATGAGAGGTATTTATATTTTAATTAAAGAATTATATTCATCATTTAGATGTATCATTCATATATATATATCCAATATATACATGTACTTATAATAGTACATTACATTTGGGGATATGAAATGAAATGCACCGTTCATGGAGACGGTAAGCCGTATGTACGCATGAATGATACTTTCATTTCTATCTCATACTTTAATGGAAAGAAATAATAATGATATAGAGGTATATTATAATTCCAGTATAACATCATATATAATACCTTTAAATCCATCCTTTATATGTCCCACATATGGCATTAATGAATCAAATCACTTTGAGGGGGCGGTAGTCCGCACTTCCTAAAATGAAATTATCGTGTTTACCCACAATGGAAACCATAAAGGTGTAACACAAATGAAAAATAAATAAGAATAAGAAAAACATAAACATCATATATATCACATATAAATATAGTGACATCTTAATGGCCACCATTAAAGGTGTTTAAAAGAATATTGAACAATCATCGTTTCGTGAGGCAGAAATTCGCCAACCATAGATACATTATGTTCTTTAACCATTAGATGTAGATGTGTGTAAGTGTAGCTCGAATTATTCTTATAATAACATCCTAGTATATTGAAGATACTGGGTTTGTTTCAAAAGAAATTAATAAAAAGAGTTTATGGGGTTGGAGAAGCAAAATAAAACAAAAGAACACAAGTGAATACATTACCATAAAATCAGGTAACTCTCTTAAATTTGAACTAAACGGATTCCTTGGGAAGACTTCTGCCCAAAGTGTGGCTTCAAGGAGTAATAGAGGGATTTAGAGATAAAAAATGGGCATGGTTTGGCCGAGCCAAAGGCTTTGGAAGTGTGTGTAAGGAGGTAGAGGTGGGGGCCTTTTATAAGAGGAGAATAGGGGCACTCTTGGAATGTAAAGAAATGTTACTTTATTTTAAAATGGGTTTCAGATTTTAAAGGTCCCACCTTGATGTATTTTGAGGATAAAGTGATAAGGGTTCGAAATCCACCCATACAATAGGTTTTGGACATTTTTAGGTCATATATTTTACATTATCATTCCATTTTATTTAAATTGTTAAATAATGAGGTAATCATTGCATCATCATGATGTCATAAATAATTTAATTTATTTAATGTATAAAAATTATGAAAAAAATTCTATGATATAAGAAATATTTTTATCTTTCCAATGAATATTTATAGTCCAGAATATCATCTATGTAGACAAAATTAAAAATGTTTTAATCAGGTGATACATTCTTGTTATATTTACTTTCTTTAAAAAAAAGATAACAGGTCACTTTCCCACAAAAGTGATTCCATGGGGTCCCAATGTTTGGAACAAGGTAACCCATGGTTGGACATGAGACAACCAGTAGCATTATGACACATTTTGGTGTCATTTTTTATTATTATGATATTATTTTATTATCCTTAACTACCTGATTACTCATTAATCAAGATAAATAAAGATAATTACTGTCGTTACTATTCATAATGTCCCAAAACAAAAGAGTCTTGATTACATAATTTGGACCTTATGATTCCAAATATGTAATCCATTTTACCAAATTCCAAACACATAAATTTCAATAATTGATTTAAAAATAATTCCAGTTGTCAAAACAAATAGCGGGTTTTTTGAAACAATATCTATGAAAAGATTTGCATTAGTTTATGCCCAATTCCAAAGTGAAATTAATCCAAATGACCACCATTGGATAAAATGTTAAATATATATTCAGATTACACTTTAAGACCAATTAAAAACATAATATAACCATATAATTAATTTAAATGAAAAAGCAGTTTTGATGTAAAATGCAGAATTTTTCACCATTCAATAAAAAAACATTCTCAGAAAAATACCGAAAATTTATCCAATGTAAATTTCAGTGTCCCAGTCATAAAGAATAAGTTTATTTTTCCAAATATAGATTATTAAATTGTCAAAAGTTTGATTTAAAAAAGGTTTTTCCATCAAAAGGCAGTAAAACAATCTTTTAAGAATATTAGTGTATTTCATGCATAAGATTGGATTTATTCTCATTTTAAGCCTCTAAAAAACTATCTAAATCACTAATAGACATAGATAAAAATATCTATTATTCATTACTTACTTGGTATGTTACATCCTTCCCCCTTTAGATAATTGCGTCCCCGCAATTTATTTACTTCCCGAATAAGTGGGGGTACTTATCCCTCATTGCATTTTCAAATTCCCATGTTGCCTCTTCAATCATGTGGTTTTTCCACAAAACCTTTACATGATGAATCACCTTATTCCATAACACATGCTCCATGTGGTCAAGAATCTGAACTGGTTGTTTCTCATAAGATAGATTCTCTTCCAACTAAACTACCTCTGGACTCAAAACATGATATGGATCTGGCATATACATTCTCAACATCGAAACATGAAAAACATTGTATACCTGAGATAAGCTCATAGGTAAATCCACTCAGTAAGCAACTGATCCAACTCTCTCCAGAATTTCATATTGTGAAATGAACCTTGGACTCAGCTTTCCTTTCATACCAAATCGCATCACACTTTTCCATGGTGATACTTTGAAAAAACATGATCTTCTACCTAAAAAGATATATACTCCCTCCTGTTGTCTGCATAACTCTTCTGCCTACTCTGAGCTGTTCTCATGTGTTTCTGAATCAACTGAACTTTTTCTACCATCTCTTATACCAATTCTAGTCCCATTAATTACCTTTCACCCACTTCATCCCAAATAGCTGGAGTTCGACACTGCTTCCCATATAATGCCGGAAATGGTGCCATCTGTATACTGGAATGAAAAATGTTATTATATGAAAAATCAACCAAAGAAAGATTTTGGTCCCAACTTCCCTGATAATCCATCGAACAAGCTCGTAGAATATCCTCCAAGGTCTGAATTGTTCATTCTGATTTCCCATATGTTTGTGGATGAAAAGCTGTACTAAAATTTACTTTCGTACCCAACGACTTCTAAAGGCCTTTCAAAAATTTAGAAGTAAACCTAGGATCACGATCGGACATAATGGACAGAGGAACTCCATGTAACCTGACTATCTATTTAATATAAAAACGGGAAAGTTGATCTAGGGAAAAAGTATCTCGTATAGCAAGGAAATGAGAAGATTTAATCAAGCGATCAACAATAACCCAGATTGCATTATTACATTGATATGTCCTCGGTAATCCCACAACAAAGTCAATGGATATGTTTTCCCATTTCCAATCTGGCACTGGTAAAGGCTGAAGAATCCCTTTCAGTAACTACCGTGATTCTTTAACCTGTTGACATGTCAAACACTTCACAGTAAAATCAGCAATATCTCTATTCATTCCATCCAACCAGTAATACTCCCGCAGATCTATGTACATCTTAGTACTGCTAGGATGAACTGAACACGGAGAACTATGAGCTTCACATAACAAATCTCTCTTCCACTGTGAATCACTAGGCACACACAATCTCTTCCCAAATCTCAAAACGCAATCATTATCAATGTTGAATTAAGTAAACTTACCTTTCTGAACCAGCTCTACCTTTTTCTGCAACTCACTATCTTGCTTCTGTGCTTACTTGATTCTGTCTGATAGAGATGATCTCACTGATACCTGAAACAAAATAGAAGAACTTCCTGCACCAACAACTTCCATGGAAAATCTCATCAAATCCTTAACCAATGGATTATGTTCCAAACACAACATTGTTAATGAAGAATTACATTTTCGATTCAAAGTATCCGCCACATTATTTGATTTTCCCGGATGGTAATGAATTATACAATCATAATACTTTATTAATTCCAGCCATCTCCTCTGTCTCATGTTCAATTCTTTCTAAGTGAATATATACTTTAAAATTTTGTGAACAGTATATATTTCACACTTTACTCCATAGAAACGGTGTCTCCAAATTTTTAAATCAATAACAACAGCAGCTAATTCCAAATCATGTGTAGGGTAATTTACCTCATGAGTTTTCAACTAACGTGATGCATAAGCAATTACCTGATCATTATTCATTAGGACACAACCATGTACTTTCAATGAAGCATCACTGTAGATAAAAAACTCACCATTCCTGGAAGGAAGTTCCAAAACTGGAGCATTCACCAATTTTCTTTTCAACTCCTGAGTCAACTGAGCCATCACTGCAACAAACTGTTTTGTTATGATTCTGACCATCTCTGGATAATAATTTGAAAGGTCATTTCCCATTGTATTCCTTCCCGGAAAATACATTCTATTTCATCTACAAAAAACCATTCTTAACACAGAAATAACATAGGTGAAACAACATGGTAATCTTTAAATGCTATATCATTTCAGTCATACCATAAATTAATTTATAATTTAACAATTTTCTAACTCCTAACGTTGTATAAACTGACCTCTGATACCAACTATAAGGCCCCGACCTTAAACATTACTCAATTGTGAGTTATTACAGGATTACACTTTGTGGATCTTTTCAGGATTATAGTTTTAGAGAATTAGATCATAAAACATGCATTACATTCCACATTTAAACAAAGTTGTTACATAAATATAGTACTCATTTTTCCCATCAACTGAAATATATTTAAATTAAAACATGGATTATTTCTTGACACTTCCTTGACACTATCATCTTATCATGTACCTTTCCCTTGACCTGTGAAAAACATTTCAAAAAAACATGGGATGAGCATAAAAAAGCTCAGTATGGGTTATAAAAATATGGAAACGAAACATGAGTTCATATAAACATAAGAATGAAATCATACTTTACCCATAAAACATAAGCACTTTAACATACCTCATCAAATCATGAATAAATCATAGAAATCATAAGTCATAAAGGTAACACGAGGCATTCATAACATTCTTACGTAGGGAGTAACCCTCTTGGTTACGTTTGGAATACCCATCACAGTATATTACCTAAATATCTTCGGAGAAACCTTATCATTTCACTCCTTCGCGTTACCCAATGCATTTGAGTTCTATATCGGGCTCACCCGCCCTTATTTTACCACGGAACCACCCATCTTCATAATAATTCCCAAGAACCACAAAATTATCGTATCACATAAAAAATCCATAAAGGGATCAAAACATTTACACTTTTCAATCACAAGATATCAATACAACACATTGATATAAAAAAATTATGAAACCCATTTTCAATACCAAAATTAAATAAAAGTAAAACATGGTATTTATTTTTCTTTTAAATAAAAGGTATGGCTTGTATAGGAAGCCGAAACTCAAATAATGGTCACGGCGGCGGAGAAGTTGTTATCACCGCATATGTAAGACAAAAACATTCCCCATTTGTCGTTTTATAAAACACTTCATATAAAAAAAGATTCCTTTTGGATAAACGTAAAAGTCAAATGGGTTTATACACCGTATAAAAGAAGGTTGTGTATAAAATAAAATATTCCTCAATGAAAGGAGATTGAGACGAAATCCCATACCTTGGGTCTGACTTGACTCGATCGTTCTTTAATGTCCTGAATAATAATCTTGTGTTAATTTCTACTTTCTTAAGAAACTTTTTCAAGTTAATTATTCATTTTATATCACTAATAACCATGTTATGAACATTGTGTAATTATTTATGTTAAAAACGATCGTTTTAACGATCATTGGTACTTGAGTCAAAATATGATCTTAATAATTACAAGTTGTCCATGTATCCATTATATCCAGAGTAATAATCATGATGTATATATCATATATATCATATATATCCAGTATATTCATGCATTTATAATATTACATAATCATTTAGAGGTATGAAATGAAATGCACCGTTCATGGAGACGGTAAGTCGTGCGTACGCATGAACTCTACTTTAATTTCTTTGTCATATTAATAGAATTAAAACTAAATGAGAGGTATGTATATTTTAATTACAGAATTATATTCATTATTTAGATGTATCATTCATCATATATATCCATTATATACATGTACATATAATAGTACATTACATTTGGGGATAAGAAATGAAATGCACCGTTCATGGAGACGGTAAGCCGTATGTATGCATGGACGCTACTTTCAATTCAATATCATAATTTATTGGAATGAAATAATAATGATATAGAGGTATATTATAATTCCAGTATAACATCATATAAAATAACATTAAATCCATCCTTTATATGTCCCACATATGGCATTAACGAATGAAATCACTTTGAGGGGGCGATAGTCTGCACTTCCTAAAATGAAATTATCGTGTCTACCCACAATGGAAACCATAAAGGTATACCAAAAATGAAAAATACAGAAGCATAAGGAAAACATAAAAATAATATATATCATATATAGATAGAGTTACTTCTTAATGGCCACCATTAATGGTGTTTAAAAGAAGATTGAAAAATCATCGTTTTGTGAGGCAGAAATTCGCCAACCCCAGAAACAGTATGTTCTTTAACCATTTGATCTAGATATGAGTAAGTGTAGCTATATTTCTTCTTATAAAAACATCCTAGTATATTGGAGATACTGTATTCGTAACAAAATAAATGAATAAAAAGAGTTTATGGGGTTGTAGTAGCAAAATAAAACAAAAGAACACAAGTGAAGACATTACCTTAAAATTCGGGTAACTCACTTAGGTTTGACCTCAATGGCTTCATTGGGAAGACTTATGCATAAAGTGAGCTTTCAAGGAGTAAGAGAGGGATGTCGAGAGACAAAATGGGCAGGGTTTGGCAGAGTCAAAGGCTTTGAAAGTGTTGGTATGGAGGTAGAGTTGGGGGCATTTTATAAGAGGAGAGGATGGGCACTCTTGTAAAGTAAAGAAATGTTACTTTATTTTAAAATGGTTTTTGGATTTTAAAGGTCCCACATTGATGTATTTTGAGGATAAGGTGATACGGGTTCGAAATACACCCATCCAATATGTTTTGGACATGTGTAGGTCATATATTTTACATTATCATTAAATTTTATTTAAATCATTAAATAATGAGGTAATCACTACATCATCATGATGTAATAAATAATTTAATCTATTTAATGAATAAAAATTATGAAAAAACTACTATGATATAGGAAATAATTTTAGCTTTCCAATGAATATTTATAGTCTAGAATATCATCCATGTAGACAAAATTAGAAATGTTTTAATCAGGTGATACATTCTTGTTATATTTACTTTCATTAAAAAAAAGATAACAAGTCACTTTCCCACAAAAGTGATTCAATGGGGTCCCCAAGTGTGGTACGAGGTATCCCATGGACGTCCATGAGACAACCAGTAGCATTAGGACACATTTTGGTGTCATTTTTTATTATTATGATATTATTTTATTATCCTTAACTACCTGATTACTCATTAATCAAGATAATTAAAAATAATTATCGTCGTTACTATTCATAATGTCCAAAAACAAAATATTCTTGATTACATAATTTGGACCTTCTTATTCGAAATATATAATCCATTTTCCAAATTCAGAACACATAAATTTCAATAATTGATTTAAAAATAATTCCCGTTGTCAAAACAAATAGCGGGTTTTTTTGAAACAATATCTATGAAAAGTTTGGCATTAGTTTATGCCCAATTCCAAAGTGAAATTAATACAAATGACCAACATTGGATTAAATGGTAAAAATATATTCAGATTACACTTTAAGACCAATTAAAAAGATAATCTAACCATATAGTTTACTTAAATGAAAAAAGAAGTTTTGATGTAAAATGCAGTATTTTTCACTATTCATTAAAAAATGAACATTGTTAGAAAAATACCAAAAATTTATTCAATGTAAATTTCAATGTCCCAATCATAAAAAATATTTTTATTTTGACAAATAGAGATTATAATATTGTCAAAATTTTGATTTAAAAAAGGGTTTTCCATCAAAAGGCAGTAAAACAATCTTTTAAGAATATTAGTGTATTCCATGCATAGGATTGGATTTATTCACATTTTAAGCCTCTAAACCACTATCTAAATCATTAATAGACATAGATAAAAATATATACTATTCATTACCTACTTGAGATGTTACATCCTGTTTCTTTTTTGTTTCCAAACCAAAATAAAATCTCAAGTACCTTACACATAATATGAGGTTATTAAAAATTTGGTACAACCATATTCATTATTCTATCCATCCTATTAATGGAAAAGTCACCACATGTGAATACATATGAGTTACAGTCTCCACATTGTGGTGTAGTTTATTATTCAACATTTCATTTTTTGGATATGTACAATAATTAGTATACATGATGCAAATAATTAATATAACATGTTAATGATTCTGTATAAATAATATAACATACATTCATATGAAATTTCACCATCAAAAAAATGAAATTGTCGCGCGTGCGTACGTACGACTTACTGTATCCATGTAGCGTTGAGATTCATTTCCACATTCATCATTAAACGATGATCATAAAAATATATATTATTAATAAGTATTTAGTATATTTAATAATATTGAAACATAATATATATATATATATATATATTTACATATATATCATTCACTTGCTTCTGTTTAGTATGATATGAAAACGGAAGCATCGTTTATCCGTATGTATGACATAACTTCTTTATAAACGGTGATAACCAATTCATATATCTATCAATTATAAATTTTTAAATTATGAATATATATATGATACATAAATAATGTTATATATTATGGAATCAGTTAAATAATGAAATAAGTAACACAATCAATAATATCATGTTAAAACATGTACAACAAAAAGTCAATTACTACCCAAAATGTTAATTAACATAGAAATTATTTTTAAATCGGTAGTATAAAGTCATATATCAATAAATTAGGATATAATAAATATTAATATCGGTCTTTTATAATTTATTTACATACTATTATCAATTTACAAGAGGTTAAATGTAACCTTGACAAAGGAAGGTACAAGGGAAGGGTTAATTCTTCAATATCATAATTATCTGAGATTTTTTAAATGTAAATATATTCTAGGAAATATTTATCATCCTTGTCCATGTTTTATAAACACGAATTCAAATGGAATAATTTATGTTTTTATGTAATAGAATATTAAACTAGATTATCATTTTAAATGTTTAAATGGTTTAATTTTATAAATCTATTTAATTAATATCCATGGTTTCAAAATGATTTTAAGGATTAATTCATATGGACATAATTTTTTTAAAATGTTAATCCCAATAAAAAGAATCAAATTGGTATGTGATACATTGATTGAAAAATATCTCTTAAATTAATTCATTTATAAAATTTGAGACTGTTAAATGATTTCATGAAATACAGGTATTTCTCTCAAGCGTTTTACAAATCATTTTCAACTATGTCAACATCCTTTGAGGCATTTTATACTTATTTGAAGTTGAATTATTATAATAAAATCATTAGTATTGTATTTAATGGTTTATTATATGTTTTCATGTGGATGTTATATTTTTATACCATTCATGGATTATGGTTAACGTGTTGACATTTCATATACAAGTTTTAATATGAATTTTTATGTTATATTCCCCAATTTCATATGAGGATTGTGTTGGACATAATATGTGATGGGTGGAGTCCACTATAGATATTTGATACATCGTTAGGTCCCATGAGAGTAACATGGGTCTTGGAATATGGCCTTGAAAATTATTTTATTTTTAGTATTGGCACAAAACCTTGAATATGTGGTTATGATGTTAGGAACTATGTATTTCTTCATTATGAAATTCGTTACTACATGTGATTATTCAACTAGTAGAATGTACAAGTGAATGTTATTATGGAAATATATGATTTATTTTTTCAATATTATCTTCAAGATTATGTTTAAAAGGGATACCTTTTTATTACACACATTTCCATAAAAGTTTATAGCTTTTGCAAAATTATTTACCCTTACTGAGCATCTAAGATCACCCCATTATAATGTTTTATTTTTCCAGTATGCCACGAAGAGTATTATAATTATTATGTATGGTTAATCTAAGGGAATAATGTCATTCTAAAAATATTATTTATATTGCATTTTATGTTTGAATGTGGAATTTAATGTTCATGTATGTAGTCTATTTTCCAAGACTTTTAAATTGATCGGTTCTTTAATACTTGATTATTTGTTATCATGTCAATGTTATGTAATAATGCATTGGATATAGGTAACTAGGGTCAAGGAATTACAGTTTGTATCATTGGATGTTTAATACAATCCTTTGAAACTAGGTTTAGAAAAAATATTATTAGAGAACATTACACTAAGATAAACTTCGAGGTTTTGAATAGAATAACATAATATAAATTTGGTAATGTAAATATTTTTTTATTTTCCACGAAATACATACATGTCTGGTTACGAGTAAGTAGAGGGCACTCCAGAATAGATGTATATACTGGTAAAACTTCAAAACACATCTTTGAGCTAGACTCAAATGGGAACTGGTGCATGATAATGGGACTTACTACACTCTCGGTTATGACACTCTAGCGGGATATGCTTAAAAAATTCACATTTTATCTAAAAACTATTATGAGGGATTTATGTCTAATTATGCCAGTAAGGAAACTATTTAGATGATTATGAGAATGATTAGTTAAAATATTCTATTAATGTGGAGAAGTTTTCTTGTTTCTTGATTATACATTATGATATAATTTAACCTAGTGTATGTTGTCATTTAGAAATGACCCCTAGGAGAAGGTATAAGAAATCTAGAAACATGCCTTCCAAACAGAGTAAGAAGAATCATATCATTCATTTTCTAAATCCAACATTTCAAAGGGAAGTATCCTCCCATGTATTATCATCATACAAGGATATAATATCATATGTTAATAAGATAAGAAAATAATTCTATATGTCATGGGGCTTTGAAGGGAATCCAGAGAAGAAATGTATGGTAAATAGAAAGATGGATAAAGTGAATAAGGGAATAAAGGATTTTTCAAAATGTGATGACTGTGGAATGAATCACCTTGGTAAATGCTTGAAGGGATTGCTAGTTTTTTATTAGTTTTCATAAAAAGGACACCATGTACATTATTGCAATTGTATGAAAAAGGTTTTAAATGTACAATTATTCATCTGTAAGGACATGAGGCACTATGGGAATCAATGTCTCAATCATCAGAGTATACCTTAATTGATGTTATTGGATAATACACAAGTTATGATACTATCACTGATGAAGAGGAATAATTAGTGTTCTTATTTTATTATTAATGAATTATGATATTTGGATGTTGTATCAATGATGTAATGGATATAATAATTATGGAAACAAATAAAATTTTTACTCTAGTACTATTTCATTTCAAATTTTAGATTTTATTGTACTCTAAAAAGTGACAGAACAAAACATTAATCATTTTGGAAAATACCTGGTTGAACGAATGATAAACTATAATATGGTATAGATACTGAGGTAGTGATTTTGGAATAGGAGATTGGGGATTTGGATAAATTATATTCGATACGCATGCCTTCCTTGAAACTGATTAATGGTATGATTAGTCTATCATTATTAGAGTAATCACAATATTTGGATATGTGGAATATTTCATGTATTATATAAATAATAATGCAGCATGAATGTAATCAATATGGTTTTATGGTAATTTAGGGTGATAACTTGTTTAAACAGAATAAATTATGCTGGTAATCAGAAGTTATTATGTGGAAAAAAGAGATCTTAATTATGTTATGTTTACCTTATTTATAATTTTTGAACTGTGAGTTTGGACAGAAGTATTTTTGGACAAATCAATATGTTGGAATAGATTATATCAGACATTGGATTCTATTTTCAAGGGATAAAAATTTTTTTAAAAATAATTTTTGGATTTTTATAAAAAGGAAATCCTGGAGTTTGGGCTACAACCCGTCGCGTCCGGCAAGGCCATGAGACTTGAAGCTGATGTCTTACGTTGACAAGGTTGCATCACCTACCACTAGAATATGTGAGGTCCTGTTTCGTATAATGTAATTTCATTAAATGATCTGATAGATCAATTATAAATTCATTTTTTTGAAACTTAATTCAATTTGGATAAAGAGTATATTTTAATGATCTATTATCTTTTGGAGTGAAAGATGACTCTTTGAAATAATATTAGATAAAGGATGTAACTCTTCTGGTCATATATTTTTATTATTATTCTGTAATGAATTAATTCTTAATCACCATGTAATGGAACATAAAACCAAAAAAGTTATACTCTAATACCTTATGTTTTTTTGAACAAATGATATTTTAAATCATTTTAGATTTATGGCTTTTAAGCCCTCAATTTTCCATTTATTGTTCACTTGAATGTGATTGATGACCTAAATCACTCCTTATAAATATTAATGTTTTTCATCCAATTAGGTTTCTATAATTTCCACCAATGTTCCCCTATCTAAAATGTTAAATTGTTGGGGAATATTTCATTTCCCTTTCCATCTTATTAAGACATAATTATCGTAACACTATTTTTGATGTTGGTTTTCCACAAAGGTATTTTCTATTTCAACATTTTAGTTTTGAAGAACAATTTCAAATTGTGAGGATGTAGTTCATTGAAAGAGTAGATAATGTATCACCCCATGATTTTAGAGTATATTATCTCTTTCATGTAATTCAACTGTGTGCTCCACACG
Organism: Viscum album; assembly: GCA_963277665.1. Classification (NCBI taxonomy): domain Eukaryota; kingdom Viridiplantae; phylum Streptophyta; class Magnoliopsida; order Santalales; family Viscaceae; genus Viscum; species Viscum album. Next base: position 1,292,499,423 of record OY728145.1, on the reverse strand, counting down.
CAACACCGAGTTCGGGCACACCACGACGTACGAAACTAGCCATTCAAAAAGAGGTTGTGAATATTATTAATATAATTTTTATATTTATATACTATATGTAATTTAAACATCCATATTATGTGTCTCTTATACATAATATAAGAACAAATACAATTTTTCAGATAAAAGTAGTATTTTTCAAAAAAATGAAAATTTTCATCTATTAAATGGTGAACCATTTATAAGTCCAATTATTGATACATTTATATATTATATTTAGTGAAATTAAATTATTCATTATAATAGAAACATAAATATTTAGTCTGGATAAAGTTTGGGTACATTTCTGTTTACTTTCATATTTTGATGAATATTGAAGAATACTAAATTTTAATTGAAAATAATTTTTTAATCTAAATATTTTATAGTGCTAAATTATGAATTTGATTGGATAAAAAGTATAATTAGATTATATTTTCATTATTTAATATAATTTAATTGATTATAATTAATTTCAAAGTTAAATTACACATAAACACATGTCAATCTATTGATAGTTTTTACTTTTTAAAAACACACCTTTTGGTTTTAGAAACGGGAAATAATTTTAAATTAATTAATGAGACTTATATTTTTTTAATTTTTTAAAATAGTCATAATTTGTGAATTTAAAATATCAAAATTAACTTTAGTTGAAATTTTTGTATATTTCTAAAAATATTCAATTTTTGATCAATACTGAAAAACCCTATGTTATTGTTTAAAACTGAATTTTATTTAAAGAATAATTATTTAAATTTAAATTTATTTAAATTCAAAATAGATAAATAATACTTATATTAGTAAAATTTAATTAATTTTAGTAAATTTTTAAATAGATTAGATATATAAAATTTTATTGAACTTTTTAACGTCTTTTATCTATCTTCTACGATCATTTGAAAATTTGCATGAAACATAATTTTATTCCATCTGTGAATTGAAATTAAAAAATCAAAGACATAGGATTAACATTAGTATGTAAAATTTGGTTTTATAAGATAAAAATATTTTTTGGTTAATATTCACTTTTGATTTTTATTTACCACAGTTAAAATTAAATTGGAAAATTAAAGGTAAAAATGATATTATAATTACCCTAACACATGTCCTAATTAAATTTGATAAGTCTATTTCGAACTAAATCAAACATAAGAATAAAATATGATCATTTTTTATCCAAATGGATTATATTATGACATTTAATGTTATTTTACTTAAAGAAGAGATAAAAGTGTTAAATTAATCATTTAATACATAAACCATTTTTAATATGGGGTTATACAAAAGATAAATATGACTATAAATATTAATTAGAAATATAAATATATTTCATACATCAGGTTTTTTGAATTATAATTATCAGATATTAAAAAATTTAATTTATTTATGACTCCATAATGATGAAATAATTACATTATTAATGAAAGATTAAAATAATTGACATTATAAATATTAAAATAAATGTAAATAGATACTTTGGATTAATTCAATGAATTTTCTAGGTTAATATGAAATGATAGGGTTGATTAAATAAATTATTATCAATATATTAATGTTTTTATGACTTTAAAAAACAAATACTATTTAGGGTAAAAATTTATATAAATGAGTTTTTATAAAAAAAATACTATTTATTAAAGGATATAATATTCATACAAATATGAGGTTCGGATAGGGGATTTAAATAAGGTTATTTATTTTCAAAATTAACCTCTTGGGATTTTCTTAGCTTTTAATATAATTTTTATTAACCATATAATATAAAAATTCTTTTAGACAAGGTAAATGTTAAAATATTTAATTAAGTGTTAAATCAAAATGATAAGGTTAATATGGTGACCTAAATTTGTCTAAAACCATTTGGTTGAAAAATATTTCTACCCACACCAAACTTATTCTAGAAATAAATACATTTTGATCTATTTTAAAATTAAAATATTTTTACAATAAAATAATTTTTCAAACTTTTCCAAAAGTGACTCTCACCTCTCTTATAAAAGGGAACATCCCCTTCTCATAATTTCAAACCTCAAAATACATTTTTCATATCCAACCCCTGCCAAAATATTATCCCAACTATCCTCATTAAACCCTAGAGGCATTAATTTTAGAAAAACTCCTACATATGGATCCCTTTTGTCCAAATCAAAAGGAAGAACCCGAAGAAGAGGTAATTATTTCATCACCTCTTTCAAAGCTCTTTTCTTCTTCCACTTCTTCTTTGATTGTTGTTTCCATAACAAAATAATTACTCCATTACCTTCTAAATAATGTGATGTTATTATATATATTTAATAACTATATTCATTATTATATCCATCCGATGAATGACCTTGTCACCACACATGATTACGTAAGGCTTATCGTCTCAACGTCATGGTGTAGTTTTTTATTCAACAATTCATTTTTTGGATATGTATAATAATGTGTATAATTGATGTAAATAATAAATATAACATTTTAATTATAATATATATAATATACCAATCAATCACATAAAATATCACCATCAATAGAATGATATTGGCGCTCATTTGTGTGTATGGCTTACCGTCTCCATGACACAATGAGATTCATTTCCACGTTCACCGTTTAAAAATGATAATATAAATATATATTATTATTAGGTATGTAATATATGAAATATTAATTCTACATTAAATATATATATATATATCTCATTCAATTACTTCTATTTAATACGACATGAAAACAGAAACATTGTTTATGCGTACGTATGGCCTACCATCTGCATAAATGGTGTATTCCATTTCATATATCTATATATTAGTTATATTTATATTCTGAATATATATTATACGTAAATAATTTTATATTATATTAGAAATTAAATCATGATATAATTAATACTATAAAAAATGACTAGGTAAAACATGTACGATAAAGAAAACGAGTATTATCAGAAATTTTAATTAACAATTAAATTATTATTAAAAATATATTATAATGTCATATATGAATCATGTAAAATTTCATAAATATGAATATGGTTCTGTTGTAATTTAATAACATACTATGGTCCTTATACAATAGGTTAAACGAGCCCTCGACCAAAGGATAATACAAGGTAATGGTTAGTTCATCAATCTGATTATTATCCAAGATTGTTTATATAAGTGTATTCAATAGGACATGATTATTATGAATTTTCATATTTCGTTAAAAAATTAAAAAATACTCTTTTAAGTATTTATGTAATATACTCTTTGAGTAGATCATCGTTTTAAATATTTTAATGATTTATTTTTCTAAATCTATTTATTTAATGCCAATGTTTTCAAAATGACTTTAAGGATTTTTTTCATATAGAAAAAATGGTTTTGAAATGTTAATTAATTTCAGAAGTTCCAATGTGGTATAAGAAACTTTGATTCAAAAATATTTTTTATATTACTTCCATTATAAATTGTGAGACATTAAAATGATTTTAGAAAAAAGGGGTATTTCTCTCAATGAGTATTACTGATAAATTTCAATTTTTTCAACATCATTTGTTATATTTTATGCTTAATTGAAGTGGATGTATTAAAATAAAATCTTCCATATTGTATTGAATGATTTATGATATGTTTTACTATGGATGTGATATTTTTACACCATTCATGGTTTATGGTTACTTAATTGACATTTCGTATTCTAGTTTTAATATGAATGTTTAAGTTATGTTTCACCCTTTTATATGGGGAATGCATTCGACATAGTATGTGTTGCCTGGAGCTCACTATAGCTCTTCGATGCATCGATATGTCTCATTAGACAAACTAGTTTCTTGGAACCAGGCTTTGACAAAATTGTTATTTGTAGTTATAAGGACCATGCCTTAAACCTTACTTAATCATGAATTAAATTGAATAAATCACATTGAGGATCTTTTCAGGTTTAGAGTTTTAGAGAATTAGGACATAACTATTACATATCAATGATTACAAAGTAGACACATCTACTGAGTTTCCATTTTTTCCACAAAATAAAAATTGTTTAACAAAAGAGTCATGTCTAGTTCCTTGTTTTAGACGGCCTGTCATTCCCTTGATCCCATCCTTGTCCCCATTCAACTTTATGTCCTGTGAAAAACATTTCAAAAACATAGGATGAGAATAAAAATCACATTAAGGGTTATAACAATATGGAAAGAAAAAATCAGTCTATGTATACATAAGAATAATGAAATCATACATTACTCATAAAACTTAAGCACTTTAACATACCTCATGAAATCATAAGATTTACGAATAACTCATTAATATAATAAGACATAAAGGTAACTTGAGGCATTCATAACATTCTTACGTATGGAGTACCCCTCATGGTTAGGTTTGGAATACCCATCATAATATATTTGTTAAATATCTTTGGATAAACCTTAGCGTTTAACCCCTTCACGTTACCTAATGAATTGGAGAGCTACATCGGGCTCACCCGCCCTTAGTTTATCACGGAACCACCCAACTTCCTAAACAATGCCCAATGAACATAACATAATCAAAGAACATAACTTAATCATAAAGGAAAGATAACATTCCCACATTGCAATAACAATATAACATTTTAAGATATTGAAACAATGAATCCATTCTAAAAACCATTTTCAAATCCATTTAAAGCATTTAATAAAGATATTTTTGAATCAAATTGTCCCATACCACATTGAATCTTTTAATAGTTTAAACCATTAATATCCATATATATAAATGCTTAAACCCATTTTGAAAACATGGATATTAATGAGAAATATTTATACGAATTTATCATTAAAACATTTAAAATGATATTTTTGTTAAAGGGTTTAAAACAAAATGAGAGACACTTGAATACAATAATTGAGGAATAAAATTTATTCAGAACATTATAATATCATGAGAATAAAGTGATTCATGATATAATATTCCAAAGGATAGTACGTACACCATATAAGATGAATTGGTGCATAACAACAATGAAGCCTCGATAGAAATGTAAAATGAGAAGAAATCCCTTATAAAGAAAGTATCCTTAAATTAAGGATAAATCAATATCATAATTATGTGTGAAAAATATAAATTCACCCAATATAAGTGGATATTAAGCATAAAATAACCATAGATCATTCACACATATTCATAGGATGACATATTCAATAACTATGAGTTAAACCAAAAGAAATCAAAATTGGGTTAAGAAGTTCTCTTGGTAAAATTCGACAGACTAACAGTGTCATAAAATTAGTCCATGAGAGAGAAAATGGTATCTCATCACTTGAACATAAAATTTACATCAATAATTATATAAAATAACATATCCCAACATAAAAAAATGTAAATTAAAAGACATAACAAAATATGTCTTTTAAAAAGTGGAGTGTGAAAGGTTCCCTTACCGATTTGGGAAACATTCGAATCGTACACCCCATGAAATAAGGGTAATACAATGAAGATGTAAATACCCATAAATTAGAGTATATTATACATATAGTAAATTAATGGGCAGTACATACACCACAAAAAAGTAAATAGTTGCCAATGTAGTATGAGTCTCACGTGAATAAAAAGTGAGATGAAAATCCCCTTATGAAATTTTGGCAGCCTAACGACGCCACATAAGACATCCAAAATCGATTAATGAGATCAAATAGGGTCTGTAATAATATGGAAATAAAAATTACATAATGAGGAACATAAAATAACATCCTGAAACATATGAAATATGAGCATAAAAGAAATGACATAAAAGAGAGTATATAAAAAGAAAGAGAGAGGCAGGATCCCTTACGAAAATTCTACAGCCTAACGACGCCACTTAAACATTATAAAAATGAATTGATGAGAGTAATTAGGGGTATCTCATCATATGAAAATAAAAATTAATATATGGCTAACATAAAACCACATCCTCCAACATAATAACACGGAGCATAAATGAAATGACATAAAAATGGGTACTTGAAAAGAATGAGAGAGGTCGGATCCCTTACCTCAAGTCCAACTTGTCTAGATTGTTTCTTTATATTCCTGAATAATAATTTTTTTTCAATTTATTATTTCTTAAGGTCCTCATTTAATGTTTATTATTCAATTCATATCACATATTATAATGTTATAATAATTAGTTAATTATGTGAATTCATATCAAATGTTTTTGTCGATGTTTGGTACATGAGTCAAAAATGAACTTGTTTGAAAAGAATTGTCCATGTAGTTATAAGTACATCATATCCATAATAGTATTAATTATTTAAATATCATATATATCCAGTAAATATTAATTTTATACTATTCCATAACATTTGAAGATAAAAATAAATGAAATGCACCGTTCAGGGAGATGGTAGGCCGTACGTATTCTTGAACGCTACATTCATTTCATTGTCATATTAATGGAATTAAAATTAATTGAGATATATATATATATATATATATATTATAATTACAGTATAATATATATGTTATATAGGTCACATATGTTCATTAATTTCATATTTTATACATTCCATGTATTTCATGAATGAGTCAAATCACTTGAGGGGGCGGTAGTCCACACATCCTCGTATGAAATTATAGCATCTGCACAATATGCAAAGAATAATGGTATGTATTAAAGATATAATAAATAAGAATATATAAAACATAAATACCATATATATCATATATAAAATACTTTGACATCATAATGGATACCTTTAATGGTGTTAAATGAATATTGAACAATCATCGTTTCGTGAGGCAGTAATTCGTCATCTACAGAAACAGTATGTTCTTCAACCATTAGATAGATGTGTGTGTAAGTGTTGTTCGAATCCTTCTTATAAAAAAATAATAGTATATTTAAGATACTGGTTTTGTTACAAAAGAATGGAATAAAATGATTTTAGGGGGTTGGAGAAGCAAAATAAAACAAAAGAACATAAGAGAAGACAATATCTTTAAATCGGGTAACTCCTTTTGGTTTGATCCAAAAAGGTTTATTAAAGAGATTTATGCATACGGTTAGGATTATATAATGAAGAGAGGGATGTGTAGAGTTTAAATGGGCAGGGTTTGGCCGATCAAAAGGCTTGAGAGGTGTGGGTAAGGAGGTAGAGGTGAGGGGCTTTTATAAAAGGAGAGGAGGGGCACTCTTGGAAAGTCAAGAAATGTTACTTTATTTTAAATTTTTTTTCGGATTTTAGAGGTCCCAAATTGATATATTTCGAGGATAAGGTGATAAAAGTTAGAAATATACTCATCAAATATGATTTATTCAATAGTAAGTCTTATATTTTACATTAACTATTCATTTTATTTAAATTGTTAATTAATGAGATAATTGCTGCATCATAATGATGTCATAAATAATTTAATTTATACAATGTCTAAAAATTATAAAAGAAATACTATGATTTAGGAAATCGTTTTATCTTTCCAATGACTATTTATAGTCTAAGAGATCATTTTTGGAGACAAAATTAAAATTGTTTTACTTAGGTGTTACATACTTTGGTTACATTTTCCTTTCATAAAAATACATGATAAAAGGTCACTATCACAATAAAGTGATTCCATGGGGTCCCAAGGTTGGCACAAGGAATCTCATGGTCGTCCATGACACCACCAGTATAATTAAGACAGATGTTGGGGTCATTTTATATTATTAAGATATTATTTTATTACCCTTCACTACACGATTACTAATTAATCATGATTATTAATGATAATTAACGTCGTTACTATTCATAATGTCCAAAAAAAAAGTGTATTAATTAAATAATTTGGACCATCTGATTCCAAATATGGAATCCATTTTACCAAACTCCAAAAAAATAAATTTCAATAATTAATTTAAAAATATTTCCCGTTGTTAAAACAAATAGAGGGTTTTTTTTGAAGCAATATCTATGAAATGTTTGGAAATTTTTTATGTCCATTTTATAAGTGAAATTAATTATAATGACCACCATTGAATTAAATGGTAAAAATATATACTAATCATAGTTTAAAACTAATTAAAAATATAATCTAGCCATATATTTATATTAGATGAAAAAGCAGTTTTGATGTAAAATGCAGTATTTTTTCACTATTCATTAAAAAATGAACAATGTCAGAAACATACCAAAAATTTAACCAAAGTAAATTTCAAAGTCCAAATAATAAAGAATAATTATATTTTGACAAACAGATCTTATAAAATTGTGAAGGGTGATATTTTAAAAAAAGGTTCGCCATCAAAAGGCGGTAAAACAATCTTTTAAAAATATTAGAGTATTTATTCTTAAAATTGGATTCATTTGGATTTTAAGCCTCTAACATTTATTTCATACGTGTAAAAATATTTAACAAACATTTTTAATCATTTTTTAGTTATTTCTGTTCATTCCAACCATTACAACGGCTAGGCGTTAAGTATTATAATATTATTATATTATTAGTGTGCAATGTAAGATTTCAAATAAACTCGTTGTTGCATATTGGGTACGCTATCGAGCATAAAATTCCCTTTAATGTAATATTAACATTTTATTGACAAATATTGATAAAAATTACATTGTAATATTATTTTATTTAACTAGGATGTTACATCCTTCCCCCCTTTTAGGAATTGTGTCCTCACAATTTCAAAATTGGGCTAGGAAACTTCATTGAAAGTCCCACTTCGGAACAAGATTCAGTAAAACGATCATTTTAAAATAAATTGAGGGAAGTACAAAGGTCACCCGATTTAAACCATACTAAGATTCCATATAGGAAAATATGGATATTAAGTAGAAAACAAGGGGTCATGTTCTGATGGAGAGTGATAGAAAACATTTTTAGGAGAAAGTTAACCATAAGAAAATCAAAAACTTGTGATGGGTTAAACGGTATTTGATTCCCCAGTAGAAAAAGTTAACATAATTTTTTTTTATGTTAATTTTCATTGAGGAATTTATTTTTGAGATTAAGTAAATCATAATGAAACATACTTACATGTCACGTAGACTTTCAACTTTTACAAGATTCCTTACTCAAACTCATATTTTCTCCAAAAGACTAGTATTTTGGGAGACTTGTTCGCATTAAGAGTACTATAATCAACTTCTTGAGAATCAACTAATCCAAAAAATAGAAATATACGTTTCCCATGTCTCTTGACCATAACTAAAACCAAACCAAAAATATTAGTACAAGATCAGATAATACCCATAAAGGACATTTTTTTACAAAAATAGAAACTACTCCTAATCTCCATAATTTGTGAAAAAAAACCCAGAGTTCAACAAAGACAATTAAATAAATATGAATCCATAAAATTCATCAAAGTAAACCAAACTATGATTGAAGCCCATATCTATGAAGGGTTTAATCATAGAGTCTCCTAAGATAAATCTTAACACTTCTCTCCAAAATAACATCAGTTACTCTTAAATTTTCATTCTGAAATGTAATTAACCTAATCACATATCCTCCATGATAGGATAATCATTTACATAGATAAACCAAAATCAACATACTATTAATTCATTAAATAATATAACTAAAAATAATCATTCAATCTAACCAGTGACTTCCCGTATTCCAGTGGTAGGCGATAAATACTAGTTGCACTTTTGTTGTGGGTTCAATTCCCCAAGCTTCGTCCGACGCGACGGGTTGTCACACGGTCTGTGTGTTGTCCCTTTTCCAAAAATATATAATTATTAAAAAATTACCCAAAAAGAGATAAAGTCTTCAAAAATAATCATAACATAATTAACCTCATGTTTATCTCTTTCCTTTAATTTTACATCATAAAATACAGTAACCCATAATTACTCAAAAGCAAGCAGCATATAAACCCTAATGGTTACCAGTATAATTATTACCTAAACTTCCACATCGATTTGGTTCTCTTGTACATGATACATCAGAGAACTCACCAAGGGTCAAGTGGTTAATCATGACTCTTTGAAAGTTGGTTTAGAATAACCATGAGATTCCTACTTGAATCCCCCATTTCATCTAGTCTCTTAATTAGAGAACCAACAAAGTTTCCTTCAAACCCATTGTCACTTTGGTGCCTGCTAGATTTACTAAAACCAAAAATGTCAGTGTGAGTATATCAAAAAAATCATCATGTACTAAAGAGGAAGATAAACACTAAGATATAATTATCCAAGTTATCTCAAACTCATTATAACATTCAAAAATAACAATGACTCTATCTAATATAATATCCATTGTGGTTATACACAAATTATCAATTATGCTTAAACAACACTCTATCCTCTAAAGTTATCTAAACTGACCTCTAATACAAACTATAAGGACCCAGACTTAAGCCTTACATAATCTTGAATTAAATTGAATAACTCACATTGAAAATCTTTTTAGGTTTAGAGTTTTAGAGAATTAGGACATAACTATTACATCTAAAATATTACAATGTAGACACATCTACTCAGTTTCCATTTTTTCCACAAAATAAAAATTGTTGAACAAAAGAGTCATGTCTAGTTCATTGTTTTAGATGGTCTATCATTCCCTTGAACCCATCCTTGACCCTATTCAACTTTATGTCATGTGAAAAGCATTTCAAAAACATGGGATGAGCATAAAAATCTCAGTAAGGGTTATAACAATATTGAAAGAATACATTAGTCAATGTATACATAAGATTAATTAAATCATACTTTACTCATAAAACATAATCACTTTAACATACCTCATGAAATCATAATATTTACGAATAACTCATAGAAATCATAAGACTTAAATGTAACTTGAGACATTCATAACATTATTACGTAGGGAGTTACACTCATGGTTACGTTTTGGAATAAACATCACTGTATATTCCTTAAATCTCTTCGGATAAACCTTAGCGTTTAACCCCTTCACGTTACCCAATGCATTGGAGAGCTATATCGAGCTCACCTGCCCCTAGTTTATCATGGAACCACCCTTCATCATAAAAAATTCCCAAGAACCATAACACAATCATAGCACATAACTTAAGCCTAAAGGAAAGATAACATTCCCACATTGTAATAGCAATATAACATTTTAAGATATTGAAATAATGAATCCATTCTAAAAACCATTTTCAAAACCATTTAAAACATTTAATAAAGAGATTTTTGAATCAAAGTGTCCCATACCACATTGAAGATTTTAACATTTTAAACCATTAATATCCATATAAATATATCCTTAAACCCATTTTGAAAACTTGGATATTAATGAGAAATATTTATAAGAATAAATCATTAAAACATTTAAAATGATATTTTAGTTAAAGGGTTTTTATCAAAATGAGAGACACTTGAATACAATAATTGAGGAATAACATTTAATCAGAACATTATAATATCATGAGAATAATGGGATTCATGATATAATATTCCAAAGGACAGTATATACACCATATAATAGTGAATTGGTGCATAACAAAAATTAAGTCTCAATAGAAATGTAAAATGAGATGAAATCCCTTATAAAGAAGGTATCCCTAAATTACGGATAAATCAATCTCATAATTATGTGTGAAAATATAAATACACCCAATATATGTGGATATTATGTGTAGAACAACAAAATGGTTTTCCCACATATTCATAGGATAACATATTAAATAACTACAAGTTGAACCCAAAGAAATCGAGATTTGGTTAAGAAGTTCCCTTGGTAAAATTCGATATCCTAACGACGTCATAAAATTAGTTGGTGAGAGAAAAAAATGGTATCTCACTAAGTGAACATAAAATTTATATCTATAAGGATATATAAGAATATATCCCATCATAAAAAGATGTATATTAAAAGGCATAACAAAATACATCTTTTAAATAGAGGAGTGTGAAACGCTCCCTTACCAATTTGGGAAACTTTCGAAACATACACCCCATGAAACAAGGGTAATAAAATGAAGATGTAAATAACCATAAATTAGATTATATTATACAAATAGTAAAATAATGGGCATTAAATACACGACACATAAGTAAATAGAGTCCAATGTAGCATGAATCTCACGAGAATAAAAAGTGAAATGAAAATCCCCGTATGAAAATTCGGCAGCCTAACGGTGCCACATAAGACTTCCAAAATGAATTGATGAGATCAAATAGGGTCTCTAATAATATGAAAATAGAATGTAAAGAATTAGGAACATAAATGAACATAACCAAATATAATAAAGATTAGCTTAAAAGAAATGACATAAAAGAGAGTACTTAAAAGAAAGAGAGAGGGAGGATCCCTTATGAAAATTCGGCAGCCTAACGACGCCACTTAAAAATTCTAAAAATGAATTGATGAGATTAAGAGGGGGTATCTCATCATATGAAAATAAAAATTACATAATGTTTAATATAAAAGAACATCCTACAACAAAATAACATGGATCATAAATGAAATGACATAAAAGAGGGTACTTGAAAAGAAAGATAGAGGTCTGATCCCTTACCTCAAGTCCAACATGCCTTGTTCGTTTCTTTATATTAATGAATAATAAAATTTTGTAAATTTATAATTTAGTAAGGACCTCCTTTAAATTTTATTATTCAATTCATATCACTTATTATAATGTTATAATAATTAGTTAATTATGTGAGTTCATATCAAATGTTTTTGTCGATGTTTGGTACATGAGTCAAAAATGAACTTGTTTGAAAAGAATCGCCCATGTAGTTATAAGTACATCATATCCAGAATAGTATTAATAATTTAAATATCATATATATCCATTAGATATTCACTTTATACTATTACATAAAATTTGGAGATAAAAATAAATAAAATGCACCATTCATGGAGACGGTAGGCCGTACGTACGCATGAACGCTACTTTCATTTCATTGTCATATTAATGTAATTAAAATTAATTGAGATTGATATATATATATATATTTTAATTAAAGTATAATATATATGTTATATAGGTCACATATGTTCATTAATTTCATTCTTCATACATTCCATGTATTTCATGAACGAGTCACATCACTTGAGGGGGCGGTAATCCATATTTCCTTATATGAAATTATTGCATTTTCACAACATGTAAAGAATAAAGGTATGTTTTAAATATAAAATACATAAACACATAGAAGACATAAATAACATATATATCATATATAAAATACATTTACATCATAATGGCCACCTTTAAATTTGTAAAAAGAATATTGAACAATCATCGTTTCGTGAGGCTGTAATTCGTCATCCATAGAAATAAAATGTTATTTAACCATTAGACGGATGTGTGTGAAAGTGTAGTTTGAATCCGTATTATAACAAAATCCTAGTATTTTGAAGATTCTGGTTTTGTTACAAAATAAAGGAATAAAAATATTTTATATGGTCGGAGAAGAAAAATAATACAAAAGAACATTAGAAAAGACATTACCATTAAATCGGGTAACTTCCTTTGGTTTGAACCAAAATGGTTTCTTGATGAGCTTTCTGCCTAAGGTGAGGATTCAATTATGAAGAGAGGGATGTAGAGAGATTAAATGGGCAGGGGTTGGCTGAGCCAAAGTCTTGAGAGGTGTGGGTATGGAGGTAGAGTTGGGGGCCTTTTATAAGAGGAGAGGAGGGGCACTTTTGGAAAGTCAAGAAATGTTACTTTATTTTAAAATGATTTTCGGATTTTAAAGGTCCCAAATTGATATATTTCAAGGATAAGGTGATAAGAATTATAAATATACTCATCCAATAGGTCATTTACAAGTTTATGTCTTATATTTATATTATCATTTTATTTTATTTAAATCGTTCATTAATGAAATAATCGCTGCATCATCATGATGTCATAAATAATTTAATTTATTTAATGTCTAAAGAAATTAAAAAAACTATTATGTAAGAAATATTTTTATATTTCTAATGAATATTTATATTCTAATAGCTCGTATATGTAGACAAAAATATTTTTTTTTTACTTAGGTGTTACATACTTTTGTTACATTTTCCTTTCTTTAAAAAACATGATAAAATGTCACTATCACAAGTAGGGTTTTTTTAAGCAATATCTATGAAATGTTTGGAACTTTTTTATGTCCACTTTCAAAGTGAAATTTATTCTAATTACCAACATTTAAATAAATGGTAAAAATATATTATAATTACACTTTAAAACCAATTAAAAAAATAATCAAACCAAATAATTAAATTAAATGAAAACTCAGTTTTGATGTAAAATGCAGTATTTTTTCACTGTTCATTAAAAAAATGGAAAATGTCATAAACATACGAAAAATTTAACCAATGTAAATTTCAATGTTCCAATAATAAAGAATACATTTATTTTGACAAATAGAGCTTATAAAATTATCAAAATTTATATTAAAAAAATTTCATCAAAAGGTGGTAAAACAATCTTTTAAAAATATTAGAGTATTTATTATTAAAATTGGATTCATTTGGATTTTAAGCCTCTAAAATTTATTGTATAAGTGTATAAATATTTATCAAACATATTTAATCATTTTCTAGTAATTTCTATTAATTCCCGCCATTACAACGTCTAGGCATTAACTATCATAATATAATTATATTATTAGTGTGCAATGTAAGATTTAAAAAAAAAACTCGTTGTTACGTATTGGGTATTCCATCGAGCATAGAATTCCCATTAAAGTAATATTAAAATTTTATTAAAAATATTGAAAAATATTATAATGTAATATTATTTTATTTACTTGGGATGTTACAGTAGTCTTGGCACAAGGCCATGACTACGATGTTATGATGTCTGACATTATGCATACCCTCATTATGAAATTATATATTACATGTGATTATTCTACTATTACAATATCCATATGCATTTTTATGTTTTATTGTTTGAATTTGTTTACCAATTAAGTTCTAGGATATGTTAAAAAAGAATTTTCTTTATATTACACATCTTTCCTTAAAATTTTAATGAATTTTCAAAATCATTTACCCTTATTGAGCATCTAAGATCAACAATTTTTATGTTTTATTTTCCCTGGAATCAGTGATGTGTATTATTATTGATATTGAGGGATAAGCATGGGGGATAATGGATTTTCAAAGAATTATTTATGGTGTGATTATATTTGAGTTTGTAATGTAATGTTCATGAATGTAATAT
Organism: Viscum album; assembly: GCA_963277665.1. Classification (NCBI taxonomy): domain Eukaryota; kingdom Viridiplantae; phylum Streptophyta; class Magnoliopsida; order Santalales; family Viscaceae; genus Viscum; species Viscum album. The sequence goes on along the minus strand of OY728145.1, from coordinate 1,292,484,348 downwards.
ATTTTCCCAGATAGCTAAACTGATCGGTCCTCTGGGACTTGATTCTTTATAATCATGCCAATGTTATATAATAGTGCACCGGCTCTCGGTAACTAGGGTCAGGTCATTACAATAGTTATTTTAGGTGTTTCATGAAATATATGATTTCAAAAATATTAACATTAAAAAAACATACCCTATAATATTACTGTGTTAAATTATATTTTCCTTCATTAAATTATTTTATAAAAATAAAAAATTGAAAATAAAAAATCAGAGTCTGATATTTTTTAAATTTATATTTAGGAAACCCACATCGGAAATTGGATTAATAAAACATCCCCTTAATTAGAGTGAATGGGAAATGAGAATGTAACAAAAACGTTAGTCTTTTGAATATGATTACATTAGTGCAAAGTGGGAAATATGACATGGATGAGAAATAAAGCCATCACGTTCTAATGTATATTGAAAGAGAACATGGTCAATATAATGATAACAATCACAAAAAATATATGATTAGTTAAATGGTTATTTATTTCATAAAAATACATATAAATTGATAACATTATTCTATATCCTTTTCGTAGAGATGAGTAATTATATTACTACCAAGACTAAGAGCATAAGAAAATATATATACTTGATATGTAGAGTTTCATCCTTTAATATATTTACACCAAAAACTCATCATTTCAACAAAAATGTTTATTTTAGATGAATATTTCATGCCCAATAAAATAAAATCATCTTATATGCATCACCTAATCAAAAAAAAGTGTAACATTATATTCCTCATGTCATTATACATTAACGAATAACAAAAAAAGGTTAGGATAAGATAAGATAATACCCAAAAATAATAAACCATTAATGATTAAAAAACTATTTATTTCTAAAATTTATCTGTAAGTCCTCAAGTTCAACATATATATTTCAAAAAATATATATCCTTCTTCAAATTATTATAAACCAATATTGAATGAAATATAAGAACAAGATAATTAATTCGTAAAAAACATCTATCACTCTAAATGTCTCATATGAGAAGCATTTAATTTCCTAAATCACATAATACCCAAGACATGATAACAAATTTCATAAATAACATGAATCACCTTAAAAAAACCTTAAAATCATATTTGAATCCAAAATACAAAGAAAACTATATTTCTATTATTATTACTTTTACGTTAATCTTATAAGATTTCTAAAATAGTAAACAAATTTACAAATGAAAGTAATCACCTAATAACAATTTTTTCCAATCCCATTGTTATCAAATTTATAAAACGAATGTCCCTAAAATAAATGTAATCATTATTCATTATATTTTTAAGAAAAAAATGTCATGAAATCCAGGACATCATGTAATATAGTGGTAGGCATTGCACCCTTGTCTCCCATTGATTGTGGTTCCAAACCCCACATCCTTTCCAGACATGACTGGTTATTACCCATCCTCTGAGTTGTATTTTTTATAAAAATACATTAAATTTATAGCAAATGTGATAACAATCCTAAAAAATAACGTATATATATTCAAAATTAATGAAAAGTTTTTAAACACAAATTTGTTCTCACATGTATCATGTAATATTCTAAATAACAAAAATACATATATTTGATATAAATTTAAGTATTATATAAACCCTAATAGGTATCATTAAATTTAAAAATATGTCTATAAAATTAAAATTAATTATTACTTAAATAATGTTTTTACACATATTATATATATGAGTTATGTTCCCTAATCTAGAATTTCCTAAATCAAGTTCTTGTGGTTTCTAATAAATATTACTTGATACCAACTGTAATGAACCCAAACCTAGTATCCCAAATTTGGTGTCTTTAATTGTTAGAGATCCATATATACAAGATTAAAAACCCATTGGGACACACAATGCAATAGTCTTTAAGAAAGAAAAAATATGTGGTACAGTTATAAAATTGTTAATTAATAATAAAACATAAAAACATAAAGTAATTTTCATCTTTCAACTCAATCAAAAATTTCATATTCATCACATAAAGAAAAGAGAAAAAATAAAAGTGTAAGCTACGATAATTAGTAAGGCATACATAAAATGGAATATATCTTGAATTAAATTGAATAATTAACATGGAAAGGTAGATTACTAAACCACATTTCATTTAATCAGTATGTTGAATATAGAATGCATCCATAGATTTTTCCACAGTAAAAATCCTCTGGATAATATTAAATTAAGTCTTCATGAAATGATTAATTATTGGATATCATGTATCTTTCACATGAATGACTACTTGAATGACTTTTCTCAAAACATATAAACATTTATGTGTGGAAATCCATTAAATTTGGCCACATTATTCATCTAATAAGACTATTGATACATCATATGGATTTTCAATACATGGTCACAAAAAGTTTTTCATGTAAAAATAAATATTTATATATCTACAAGTTGAATATAATTCCTTAACCAGGAGTCCTTATAAACACGTATCTTTATCAAATAAATGATGCAGCTTTAACATTGTTTTCCTAGTAATTCAAATGTAATTCAATAAAGACACCATATTTAGTATACCGTTTAGAAAAACTGTATCAATTACGTATATTCACTATAAATACAATAAAAACATGTGGGAATAAAATAAGATATAATATAATGTAATATCACACATAATCCAATAATGACCTAATCAATTAAATATAATTTTGTCCCCACGAATGAAAATTCAGTTAGGATATCCCTTACCATAAGTAACTAATCAAATAGTACATCCCATTGATGTAAAAATTATTTAATGAAACTATTTATACCATTTATATTATGAGATAAATTATATTTTATATCAAATGTATTTATATATACACCACATATAATAAATAAGTGCTGAATTAGTTATATATCTCAGAGAATAAAAAGTGAGATGAGGAAACCCTTACCTCACAAATTATTTTTATTGTGAAAAATTCAACCTCATGTATAATTATTTAAGTCAAGTTATTAACATTTATAAGAAACTTATTAGAATTTATGATATCATGTATTATATTTTTTTTGTTTTATCACTTGTTTTTTATAATATTTTGTTATTAATATTTTTTTTGTGATAATTCTTACATTTCTTATACATATTTTGCATGAAAAACTCGGTTATTTTGAATTGGATATAGATTCAAAATTCCCAGAAATAATTTAATTTTATAAAAATTATTTAAATAATTAAATTATTTTTTATATGAATTCTTGAATCTTGGAAACCGAAAATGAAGTATATCACATATTGGATATAGTAGGTCATTAGTACATATGGGAGAAAATACCATTATCTTCATAAGTGTAATGGTAAGATATTTTTTGGAGAACTATTTTTTAAAAATTATTATTTCATATTTGGTATAAATATCCATTATTTCAATCAATATACACATCCATGTAACATGGTTATTAAAAACACATTACACCATGTTTTGGAGATGGTATGTAACACCTGAGACTTTTATGTTATATAAATCATCAAAGAAATCTTTTACTACACACAACACTTTCTTGGGTTTCTTTACACGAAATTGCGACCTTCCTCGATAGCTTGCGTCGTATGCAATAATGAGTTTCACTAAACAACGATATGCTTTTAAAATATTATTCAAAACTAGCTATTATAAATATTAATAACCACTTTTTGAATTTTTATAAATTTTATTTTTCAAAATGGACTTCATTTTAGGATTCGGAATATCGAAATAGCCTACGGTGAAATTTTGGTATTTTTCTGAAATAGTTCATTTTTTGATGAATAGTGAAACCACTAAGTAGTAGTTAAAAAAACTGAATTATTCATAAAACATAATTTTACCACTTCTGTGAGTGTAATTTCAAAAATCCAAGAGACACGGTTGATGTCATTAAGTAAAATTTGGTTCAATGAGATGAAAATAATTTTTGGTGAATGGTAACTTTGTACGTTTTTTTACCACGGTTAAAAGTAAATAGGGTAATTAAGGGTAAAAATGTTATTATTATTACCCTAACACAAGTATTAATTCTATTGGATAAGTGTAATTAGACCAAAAACAACCTTAGGAATAAAATATGACCATTTAGGCCCACTTGTATTACATACATTTATTATTAATTTTTTTAAAGATGGGTTAAAATAGTTAAAATCAAAGTTTAATAACTAAATTATTTTTAATATTGGTTTATACATAAGATAACTTCTACTATAAATTTCATTAAGAAAATTAAAAATATTTCCTACATAATGGTATTTTATTTGTAAATTTTTGACATTATATAATTTAATTGATTTATGACACAAAGATGATGTAGTAATTATCTTATTAATGAAATATTTACATAATTGATGTTATAAATACCTAAATGAATTCAATTTGAGACATTCTATGAATTCCAATAATTTTCTAGGTTAATATTACATGTAAGTATTTATTTAATTAACTTTTTTCGAACTATTCATTCTGTTATGATTTTCACAAAAATCAATTACTAAATAGTGTCATAATTGATATAAAATAGTTTTAAAAAAAATATTATATTATTAATTTTTATTTTATTCCTAAAAATATAAGGTTCGGACAAATGACTTAGATAAGGTTATATATATTACTAATAAACAACACGGGGTTCCTTTGGCTTGTTATATAAGTTTATTAACCTTATAGTATAAGAACACAAGAAGACATGTTAAAAGTAAAAATATTTAACTTAATGTTATATCTAAATGAAAAGGTTAAAATAGGAAACTAAACTTTTCTAAATTCAATTGGATTAGATTATTTCGACCCATACCCACCTTAGCTTTGTAATAAATCAATTTTGATCAATTTAAAATAGAACATGACTTTATAATAAAAAAATAGTTTTAGTTTTTCCAAAGGAGCCCCTCTCCTCCTTTATAAAAGGGAACCTCCTCCCCCTCTTCCTCACACCACATTGAGCCTTCAAGCTCAGCCAAAACCTGCCTATTTCTACTCTCCACTTACCTAGAAACATCCTGGAGGTCCTGGTCTTCTTCAAATACCAATTTTAGTGCCCTAAAAAGAGATCTCAACGAGGCGTTTCAAAGAAGAGGTAATGTCTGTTACCAATTCTTTCAACTTTATTTTTTCTTACACTTCTTCTTCTTTAGTTTTTTCATTATGATGTAATAACATCAGTATCACTCATATACTAATATGTTATTATAAGTATGATAAAACGCTATTTCACCATCTATCCATCCTATGGAAAACGAAATCATCATGCGTGCGTGCGTACGGAATACCATCTACACGCCGTGGTGTAATCTATTTTCCACCACCACCTTAATTGGATGGGTATAATGGTGTAAATAATGGATATATATGACTATTTTAAAGTAATATTGATTCTATAGTATACATACACTAAAATACAATTCCACGATCATGGAAACGATATCATCGCTCGTGCGTACGTACGTAATACGGTATCCACGATGTGATGCGACTCGTTCTACGTAATTTTCATTGCATAATGATTACATAAATGAATTGAGTGAATAAATATGATATATACTACACTAATACCATTCTGTAAATGAGGTATCATTAACCTAAAAGGAAAAATAATAATTTATTCGACAAAACACGCATAAGAACCAAAAGTAATAAATACCAGAACAACAAGTAGTAATAAAATATTACTAATAAGAAGCTAATAATATGACCATATATGATATCATAAAAATATGTATGATTCTGGAATAAGCCAATACCATTATTTAAATCATTATACATGAGGTTCGGACACTTACGAAGCAAATCAGACCTATGGTAAGGGAAAATATCACAATCTCATTTTTATCCGAGATTGTTTATACATTGAAATTTACTGTGGTGTATTTTATCATCCACATCCATGTTTTCTCAAATATGTAATATTATTTCCATCCAGCTAAAATTTTTTAAATCCAATTTTACCCTTCGGTGAGTTTTTAGTAAAAGATATGAAAGGAATATTTTGTTGCTTTTCGTACGAGGTACTTTTTGAATTTTCCGACAAAAGGACGAGAAGAATGTTTTTTTAACTTATACGACATGAATGTATTTTTAAAACATTATTTCCAAGAAGATTTCTTTACAAGGTTTCAAGTCAATTTTTAATCAACTTCTTTTAGTTTAGAATTCTATGACATGTTAATAAAGGAAAAGTGTTTTTGATGTAGAAAAGATATTTTCCTCAAGAATAGAGTTTAAGTGTTTTATCAAAATTATTTTCCATAAAAGGTAATATAGGGTTCTATTTCAATCCCTATTTTGCATTTATTTGATTATGTTATGATGGAAATATATTTATGATGTCCTTTTATCTTATATGGATTATGATGGCATGATGTTTAAGATTCCCATTTTTATTACATGGGTTATGCAATGATGTATGATTTTTTATTTTGTGGCACACATAAGAATGGTATCATTATGAGATGGGTGGGACCTATATCTCCCTCCAATGCATTGGGTAATGATTTTATATCTCATGAGATAGACATGGATGGAACGACAGGTTATCCCAGTTCAGTGAAACAAGACTGAAATAAGGAGTGAACTTGTTTCAGAAATGGACTTTGTCCTCTAAGATAGTCTTCGCAATGAGTCTTGACTAATAAGAAATTATTTCTATGATTATTTGTGTATTCCACAAAGTTTTATATTTTATGTTATGATATTTAGGATTACATTTCACTACTATGATTTATCCCATGTTATGAAATTATGATCTTTTTTGCAGGTTAATATTTCCCAAAAGTTATGTTCTTATGTACACGATGTGATTGATACTTCTTTTGTCTTCCCTTACTGAGCATTTGAGCTCACCCTTTTGTATGTTTTATTTCCCCAGGTCAGGAAGAAGGTTATTAAGTAGGATAATCCAAAAATGGACTCTAGATATGATGAAATAAATGGGAGGCAAAGTATATGCTTTATGAACCAGTTGTTTATGTTTACCGGTTTCTAAAGACTCTATACCTATACGATTCTTTCCTGGTGTTGTTATATTTTGTAATAAGTGTGCTTCAATTCTGAAGAAATAAAAATGTATGTAAAGTATGGGTCGTTATAGTTGGTATGAGAGGAAAGGTATATTCAACCTTTTGAAACTAGGATGTGAAAGCCTTAGTAAGAACCCTAAGGATAAGTCTAAGCATAGAACACAATCTTAGTGTTTTAGAAATGGCCATGAATAACCTAGGATAAGACCATAAGTCTAAAATTTTATTCTTGATTATGTGGTTTTCATATTATAATTAGTGTTTCTCACACTATTCTTCATGGATTTAGTCAACGGCTGGAACCCGAAGGAACCGTGTTAATGCGGAATGCGACAGGAAATGAAATGATTGTACCCCTAAGCAACCAAATGTTATGGGAGCTGGAATGCAAAATCTTGTAGCGATGCTCACACAAATTTCTCAAGATATGAATCATGGAGGACTTCCAAATGAGAAAAGGAAAGAGAAACATTCTGTTGAATCCTTCATGATACAGTGTCCACCTTCATTCAGCGGGTCTACTGATCCATTAGTTGATGAACAATAGATTAGTACTACTGAAAATATATTTTCAGTTCTTCAATGTTCTGAACATGATAATGTCATCTTAGCAGTGTATCGTTTGGAAGGGGATGTTGATCAATGGTGGAATCTTATTAAGAATATGAAGCAAAGGGATGAAATTGAGTCCATGAAATGGGACGAGTTCAAGAACTTATTTTTCAATAAGTACTTCCCTCGTATTCTTCAAACAAAGATGGAGAAAGAGTTTCTTGAACTGAAGAAAAAGGATGATGAATCTGTCGGTACCTATGAAGAAAATTTTACAAGACATGAAAGGTACGCTTCTCGTATTATTATCCAACATGAGAGTAAGATCGATCGATTCTTGAGTGTCTTAAAACCAAGTCTTCGAAGGGCGTTAGCCATAAGGGACTTCAATAACTACGAGGAAATCGTTCGATGTGCTCTCAAAGTCGAGATGTAGATTGGAGTAACCCATCAGTCATATGGGTTTAATAAGAAGAGGAAAAAGGAATTCAAAGGAAAATCTAAAGAACACACTGAAATGAAGATGAGCTTTCCCTTATGCTCAAAGTGTGGATCTAACGATGGAGGGAGTTTTCTTAAAGGGACATGTAAATTTTCAAATGTGGGAAGGAAGGTCATAGGTCATTTGAATGCCTCAATGATGGGAAGAAGATATCTAATGGTGAAAACAATGGAAGGTATACACAGAATGGACCTACTACACTTCAATGTTTCAAGTGCAAGGAGATGGGGCATTATGCCAATCAATGCCCAAATCCAAGGGTTGATGATGATGGTCGATGTCAACAAACTCTTAAGGCTAAAGACAAAGGAATGTCACATGCAATTTCTATCAGCGATGTGGAGTACGATAACGATGTGGTGAAAGGTACACTTACCATCCACTCTAAACTAGAAAATGTTTTATTTGATTCTGGATCCACCCACTCCTTTATTTCTGAAGAATTTTCTAAGGATATCACCATATTACCTCAACAATTAGATGTTGAGTTTGCATTGACAACCCCTAATGGCACAACAGTCGCATCAAAGGTTTATAATTCTTCTCCGATTGAAGTTTGTGGGAAAGTGCTTCCTGCAAATCTTTGGATCCATCCTATAGTGGAATTTGATGCGATTCTTGGAATGGATTAGCTTTCTCTACATGGAGCTCATATTAATTGCCAAAGAAGGGAAGTCACATTTCATATTCCAGATCAATCTATGATCGTCTATTGATTCAAGGATGAAGATAACCTTCCAGTGGAAATTTCATCCATCTTATGGGTCTTGATTCCACTAAATGAAGGTTATTTATCTCAAATGGTTGGTGAGAAACACAAGATTAATAATATCCCATTGTATAGGAGTTTGACGATGTCTTTCTGGAGGAATTTACGGTTCTTCCACCAAATCATGAAGTTGAGTTTTCAATATAACTTGTACCGGGTGCTTTACCTTTTTCAAATTCACCTTATATAATTTCCCCAATTGAGTTACATGAATTGAAGAAGCAACTCCAAGAGAATCTTGATATGGTATTTATACGGCCTAGTGTGTCACCTTGGGGAGCATCTGTTCTGTTTGTTAAGAATAAAGATTGATCAATGAGACTCCACATTGATTATCGAGAGCTTAACAAGATCACTATCAAGAAGAAATATCATCTCCCACGCATTGATGACTTATTTGAACAACGAAATGAAGTTCAATAATTTTCCACGATTGATCTTCATTCAGGGTATCATCAATTAAGGGTCAAAAGGGAGGATATACCAAAGACAGCATTCCGTACGAGGTATGAAAACTATGAATTTATAGTGATGCCATTTGGTCTTACTAATTCCCCTGCTATCTTCATGGATCTGATCAATAGAGTCATTAGAGACTATCTTGATCAGTTTGTGGTAGTCATTATAGATGATATTCTTGTCTATTCAAAGAGCAAGGAAGAACATGAAGATCACTTGAGAATTATATTGAAGACCCTGAGAAAGGATAATCTTTATGCCAAATTTACCAAGTGTGAATTCTGGATTAAAAAAGTTTTATTTTTGGGTCCCATAATCTCAAAAGAGGGGATATCAGTGGATCCAGCAAAAACAGAGGTTATCGAAAGATAGTCGAGACCAACAATAGTAACTGAGATCCGATGTTTTCTTGCTTTGGGAGATATTATTGACGTTTTGTGAATGATTTTTCATGATTATCTAATCCACTCACCAAGTTGACTCGGAAAGGAGTTAAGTTTGTTTGGACGTACGAATGTGAAGAGAATTTCAAGGAGTTGAAAAGAAGGTTATCCAGTGCACCTGTTCTCACACTGCCTTGTAGTGGAGAAAGGTTTGTGATCTACAGTGATGCATCCAAGAAGGGATTGGGGTGTGTTATTACGCAAAATGATATAGTGATAGCTTATGCCTCACGATAATTGAGAATACTTGAGAAAAATTACCCAACTCATGATTTGGAGTTAGCTGCGGTAATATTTGCAGTAATGATTTGGAGGCATTATCGTTATCGAGAATGGTGTGACATTTATATAGATCATAAAAGTTTAAAGAATATTTTCACACAAAAGGAGCTGAATATGCGCCAAAGATGATGGTTGGAGCTGATTAAGGATTACGACTACTCAATCCATTACCACCTTGGGAAAGCAAACAAGGTGGCAGATGCATTAAGTCGACAAGACCATGCCCGTTTATCCACAATGTGGATCACAAAAGATCCAATATTTATGGATTTACAAAGGATGGATCTTGGAATTATAATGAAAGGGGAAATCGTATCTTTCTCAAATGAATGTTTAACCATCTATAGATGTGAATATTGAAGAGGCACAGAAAGAAGATGTCGAGTTACAAAAGAAGGTGAGAAATGTTCCTTAAGTCAACCTTGATTGTGATGGGATAATAATGTTCAGGAATTAGGTTTATGTTCCTCCCATCTCCGAATTAAAAAAGGAGTTGCTGGATGAGTCTCATAGTTATTCAGTCTCTATTCATCCTGGAAGCACGAAGATGTATATGGACCTGAAAGAGTAATTCTGGTGGGATGGAATGAAAAGGGATGTTGCTGAATATGTCTCTCGATGCTTGGTTTGTCAGCAAGTTAAAGCTAAGAGATAGAAGTTTATGGGGATGTTACAACCACTACCCATACCCGAATAGAAATGGGAAAACATCACTATAGACTTTGTCACCGGACTTCCTAAAACATCCCAAGCCAATAATTCTATCTGGGTCATAGTTGATCGTTTTACAAAGTCTTCACACTTCAACGCTATTAGAGAGGATTTCTCTCTGGATCATCTTTCCAGGATATATGTAAAGGAAGTGGTAAGATTGAATGGAGTAAAACTTTCTATTATATATGATCGGGATCCGAGGTTTACCTCAATGTTCTGGCGATGTCTTCAGCATACTCTGGATACAGAGTTATGTTTCAGCACAGCTTATCATCCTGAGATAGATGGTTAGTCTGAGAGAACAATTCAAACTCTAGAAGATATGTTGAGAGCTTGCTCTATGGATTTCAAATGTGGTTGGGATCAACACCTACCTTTGGTGGAATTTTATTATAGAAATAGATTTAACTCCGGTATTTAGATGGATCCTTATGAAGCTATATTTGGAACGAAATGCAGGACTCCAACTTGCGGGGATGAAGTTCGGGAAAGAAAGCTATTAGGACCTGATCTCGTTGATGAAATGGCAGAAAATGTCAGATCTATTCAACAACACATAAGAGAATCTCAGAGTCGACAGAAATGTTATGCCGACAACCGAAGAAAAGACCTAGAGTTTGAAGTGGGTGATAAAGTGTTATTACGAATATCTCCATGGAATAGGGTCACGAGATTTGGAAAGAAGGGGAAGTTGGGCCGTAGATATATCAGTCCTTTAGAAATACTGGATCATGTTGGGAAGTTAGCTTACCGATTGGCGCTTCCACTGAATCATTCTCATGTTCAAGATGTGTTCCATGTATCTCTCCTGAGAAAGTACATATCTGATCCTTCACATGTACTCAGCTCAGAAGTTGTACCACTGGAGCAAGATCTTTCTTATGAAGAACAGCCGATAGAGATTCTAGATCGTAGCGAAAAAGTTCTATGAAACAAGACCACTCGATCGGTGAATGTTTTATTGAGGAACCACCAATTAGAAGAAGCTACATGGGAGCTTGAGGATACGATGAGGGAGTGGTATCCTCATCTATTTGTTACAAAGTAACGAATCTCGAGGGCAAAATTCATTTTAAGGGGGGTAGAATGTAACACCCGAGAATTTTATGTTATATAAATCATCAATGGAATCTTTTAATACACACAACACTTTCTTGGCTTGTTTTACAGGAAATCACGACCTTCCTTGATAGCTTGTGTCGTACGCAATACTGAGTTTCACTAAACAATGATATGCTATTAAAATATTATTAAAACTAGCAGTTATGAATAGTAATAACCACTTTTTGATATTTTATAAATTTTATATTTAAAAATGAACTTCATTTTTGGATTCAGAATATCGAAATTAGCGTAGGGTGAAATTTTGGTATTTTTTTGAAAAATTTCAATTTTTGATGAATAGTGAAACCACTAAGTGGTAGTTAAAAAAACTGATTTTTTCATAAAACATAATTTTACCGATTTTGTGAGTGGAATTTCAAAAATCCGAGATACATGGTTGATGTAAGTAAGTAAAATGTAGTTCAATGAGATTAAAAATAATTTTTGGTGAATAATAACTTTTTACTTTTTTTAACCACGGTTAAAAGTAAATAGGTTAATTAAGGGTACAAAATTTATTATTTTTACCCTAAAACATGTCATAATTCTATTCGATAAGTGTAATTTGACCAAAAACAACCTTTGGAATAAATTATGACCATTATGGCCCACTTGGATTAGATTAGGACATTTATTATTAATTTATTTAAAGAAGGGTTAAAATAGTTAAAATCAAAGTTTAATAACTCAATAATTTTTAATATAGGTTTATACATAAGATAAATTCGACTATAAATATTAATTAGAAATCTAAGAAGATTTTCTACATAATGTGAGTTTATTTGTAATTTTTAAACATTAAATAAGTTAATTTATTTTTGACACAAATATGATGCAGTAATTAACTTATTAATAAAATATTGACATAATTGATGTTATAAATACCCAAATAAATGTAATTTTAGACTTTTTATGAATTACAATATTTTTATAGGTTAATATGACATGTTATTATTGATTTAATTACCTTTTTTAGAACTAATAATTCTTTTATGAGTTTCACAAAAATCAATTACTAAATAGTGTCAAAATTGACATAAAATATTTGTTAAAACAAATATTATATTATTAATTGTTATTTAATTCCTAAAAGTATAAGGTTCTTCAAAATGACTTATATAAGGTTACATATATTTATAATAAACAACTTGGGGTTCGTTTTTCTTGTTATAGTATGATTATTAACCTTATAGTATAATAACACAAGAAGACACGGTAAAAGTAAAATTATTTAACTTAATCTTAAATCTAAATGATAAGGTTTAAATAGGAACCTAAACTTGTCTAAATTATATTTTATGAGATGATTTCGACCCATCCCCACCTTAGATTAGAAATAAATCAATTTGGAGCTATTTAAAACAGAACATGACTTTATAATAAAATAATATTTTTTGTTTTTCCAAAGGAGCCCCTCTCCTCCCTTATAAAAGGGAACCTCCTCCCCCTCTTACTCACACCACTTTGAACCTTCAAGATCGGCCAACCCCTGCCGATTTATCCTCTCCACTTCTCTAGAAACATCCTAGAGGTCCTGGTCATCTTCAAAGACCAATTTTAGTGCCCTAAATGGAGATCTCAAAGAGGCGTTTCAAAGAAGATGTAATGTCTGTTACCAATTATTTCAACATTATTTCTTCTTCCTATTTGTCTTCCTTAGTTGTTTCATAATGAATTAATAACATCAGTATCACTCATATACTGATATTTTATTATAAGTATGAAACAACCCTATTTCACCATCTATCCACCCTACGGAAAACGAAATCACCGCGTGTGCATACGTACGGAATACCATATCCACTCCGTGGTGTAATCTATTTTCCACCACCACCTTACTTGGATGGGTATAATGGTGTAAATAATGACTATATATTACAATTTTAAAGTGATATTTATTCTGAAATAGTATAAATACACTCCAATACAATTCCACGATCTTGGGAATGATATCATCGCTCGTGCGTACGTACGGAATACCGTCTCCACGATGTGATGCGACTCATTCTACATAATTTTCATTGCATAATTATTACATAAATTAATTGAGTGAATAAATATGATATATATTACACTAATACTATTATGGAAATGAGGTATCTAAAACCTAAAAATAAAAATAAGAATTTATTCGACAAAACACGCACAAGAACAAAAAGTAATATACACATGAATAACAAGTAGTAATGAAATATTACTAATAATTATCTAAGAATACGACCATATATGATATAATAAAAATACGTATGATTCTGGAATAATTCAATAAAATTATTTAAATAATTATACAGGAGGTTCGGACATTTACGAAGAAAATCAGACCTCAGGTAAGGGAAAATATCACAATCTCATTTTTATCCAAGATTGTTTATAATTTGAAATTTACTAGGGTGTATTTTATCATCCACATCCATGTTTCCTCAATATGTAATATTATTTCCATCCACCTTCAATTGTTTAAATCCAAGTTTACCCTTCGGTGAGTTTTTAGTAAAAGATATGAATGGAATATTTTGTCGTTTTTTGTACGAGGTACTTTTTGACTTTTCCGACAAAATGACGAGAAGAATGTTTTTTACTTATACGGAATGAATGGATTTTTAAAAAATTATTTCCAAGAAGATTTCATTACATGTTTTGAAGTCTATTTTTAATCAACTTCTTTTAGTTTAGAATTCTTTGACATGTTAATAAAGGAAAAAAAAATTTGAAGTAGAAAGGATATTTTCCTCAAGAATGGAGTTTAAGTGTTTTATCAAAATTATTTTCCATCTAAGAAAATATAGGGTTTTTTTTCTATCCCAACATTTACATTGATTTGATTATGTTATGATGGAATTATTTTTATGATTTTCTTTTATCTTATATTGATTATGATGGAATGATGTTTTAGATTCCCATTTTTATTACATGGGTTATGCAATGATGTATGATTTTTGATTTTGTGGCACACATAAGAATGGTATCATTATGAGATGGTTGGGACCTATATCTCCCTCCAAAGAATTGGGCAAAGATTTTATATCTCATTAGATAGACATGGCTGGAACGGCAGGTTAAATAGGTTCAGTAAAACAAGACTGAAAGGACGAGTGAACTCGGTTCAGAAATGTACTTTGTCCACTAAGATAGTCTTAGCAATGAGTCTTGACTAATAAGAAATGATTTCTATGATTATGTGTGTTTTCCACAATGTTTCATGTTTTAAGTTATGATTATTAGGATTACATTTCACTACTATGATTTATCCCATGTTATGAAATTATGATCTTTTTTGCAGGTTAAGATTTCCCAAAAGTTATGTTCTTATGTACACGATGCGATTGATATTTCTTTTGTTTACCCTTATTGAGAATTTGAGCTCACCCTTTTGAATGTTTTATTTCCCTAGGTTAGGAAGAAGGTTATTAAGTATGATATTCCAAAAAGGGACTCTATATATGATTAAATAAATGGGAGCAAAAGTAGATACTTTATCAACTAGTTGTTTATGTTTCCCAGTTTCTGAAGACTCTATACATATACGGTCCTTTCCTGGTTGTGTTATATGTTGTAATATGTGTGCTTCAATTCTGAAGTAATAACAATGTCTGTAAAGTATGGTTCTTTATACGGTATGTTTTACAAACCCACACGCGATGCATTAATTTTTTAGGATTGAAAAATGATGTGATATAATTGTCTAATAATCATATTAAAATATAATAAAATATGTGTTATATAATTTTATTAGTTTAGTATTTAAAAGACAAATGTCGAAGATGTATAAAAAGAAAATAGTTTGAATGATTATGTAAAATAATTACCTCTCCTTCTGTAGACTTTCTTTGGATATCTTTTTAATGGATATAATGTTGGGAATTTTTTGGAAGAACATTTCCTCTAGATCTTGGTGAAGGTTATTTTGAGGATAATGATGTAGGTTTGGGTAATGAAATATGGCTCAAATTGGTGTGAGGAAGTGGGGTAAGAGGTGCCAATTTATAATTGTGGTGCGAGGAAAATTATGAACTTAAAAAAAATTAAATACAATAATGTTATTCTAAAGGCAATGAATTCCAAATTTATTATAAATTAATATGTTGTGAATTTTTTGACCTATTATTATCCCCATTAATTTTTTTAACATTATAATAATTTTAAATAATTTATTCAAATATTAACTCAATAACATATCATTATTGTTGAATTTTATAATATTCACTTCATTTGAATTTCAATACGCCATATAAAAGTGTTAATTAAATTATAATTCTTTGAAAAAAAATCTAATATATCCTAAATATCTATAAAATTAATTATACATGTTAACTCATCTTAACTATATCAAATTTGATATAATAAATAATACTTTTTTATGTTACTAAATTTAATATTTTTTTAGTATTGAAGAAGCTATTAAGGTAAATATATATTTTTTAAAAAATATAGTAATATATAATTAAATTAATTTCACTAAAACAATTATATAATATTATTTTCTTTCAAATCATTCCATTATCCTTTTGAGAAAACATTGTAGATAAAAAATTTAAAGACATTAAAATTTTGTGAAAATAATTTGTTTTAATATTTTAAATGTTCTTCTAATGTTAAAGTGTCCATTAAACAACAGAAAATTTATGTTAGTGTGATAAGGCTAAAATAAACATTATTTTTTAATTTTTATTCATGTTTAAGATACATTATTACTCGAATCTTTTTGTTTTCATTGTTATTTAGACCCATTAAGTCATATCGTGAAAACTTGTCTTTTTACCCTTTGGAGGTTAATATTGTTAATATAAAATGCCAAAATAATAATTAATGTTTAATTTATTCAATTTTAAAACTTATCCTAATTATTTTTATTCTATTTATATACTTTCTAAATTTATTTCATTTAATAAATTATTATTTATTTTAAAATATCATTAATCTCAATTTGGAATCTATTCATTGCTTGATATTGTTGAAAATAACAATAAACATGTTAAATTTTAAAAAACCATTTGTAAATCCCTAATTCATCTAGTTCATTTGAAAATTCATGTATAACATTAATTATTTATAATTATATTTACATTAATATTATTAATATCATATAATTGTTTTTCTATTAATTAAATAACTACAACATCATCATTATGTAAGCCTTTCAGGTAATTATTAATATCCTAAAAATAAAAAAAAATACACGACTAAATAATAAATTTTATCTTTCAAATGAATGTTAATATTATATAATATCTTATGAACAACCACATATATAAAATTCAATACTTATCTAAAAATTAATGAATCACATTGGACTTCCATTAGAATTAAATACTAAAAAATAGATTGGAGTCATCCATGTGGCTCAAAGGGGCCATTAAACCATCCCAAAAATGATTTTTCTCAACTCTAACTGATATAATAAAATTAGTACAAGTGATTGGGTAATTTTATAATATATATAATATTATTTTTATCCTTAATTACATTCTTTTCCATTAAAGGTGGTAACATACAAAATCACAAAATTTATTATTCATTTTGTTCAAAAATAAATTGATCATATTTACAAAATATGGGACCTTTTATTCCAACTGTCTAATGAGTTCTTTATATTTAAAAACATAGCGAATTCATAAATTACATTAAAATATAGCCGATTGACGGAATAAAAAATAGTGTCTTAAAGTGAAACCCATCCAAATACTGAAATTATATACATATGTTTCAACATGAAATATATTTCAATGTCATAAGTTATATTAAATGAAAAAAATATCTAATTATTAATTATATAACCAATTATATAAATTGAAACAGTACATTATTTAGAAAAAAAGTTATTCTCTATTAAAATACATTATTCATTAACTATTCATCAAAACAATAATCTTATAATGAAAATTAAAAAATTAAATATTTGTAAATTTTGATATTGCACAATGAATTATGAATGGTTTTCTCACATATAATTTATATAAGTGTAAGATTTTTTTATAAAACTAGTTTATTTTCAAAAGGATGTAAAAGGGACGTTCAAAAAATATACACATTTAATGAGTAAAAATTCATCCATTCTTATAATTTTCCTAATAAAGTAGGTTGATGGATTTTTTATTTTCTTATAAATATGAATTGTCTAAATTTATTTTTTTTATAATATTAATTCATAATAATTTGACCGGTAGGTTATAACAATACATTGTTGTGAAGTTATGTTGGGTATTACGTGCAATGTAATCATTCTAAAATATTAACTTTATTTATATACATACCATAAAATCACAGTCCATTACAATATGAATAGAAATAACTAATTAATTCATATTATTTTCAATGTTTTTATATAAAAAACATATGGATAATAATAAACATAATTTTTGATAATGTCTTCGTATGTTTAGATGATGCTATTTAAATTTTATTATTATTATTATTTTTTAAACGATAGTAAAATTTATTTTCGATGATTTTGGAAAATTACTTCCAAAATATTAATATCATTTTCTTGATTCATCATTTCATAATTATTTTTGGAATAATATTTGTGTTTTTTCTAAAAAGGTTCAATTTTTGGTGAATAGTTAAAAATAAAAAATATTAAATAAGTAATATTCTTTAATTTATTTATAAATTTAATATGTGTTTAAAAAAATGTTAATGTAATATTTTTTCACTTATACATTCTTGAATCATATTTAGGTCATTGGAATCAATTCCATATTAAAATATGATATAACATCCTCGTAATCAATTGATTGTTTTCTCTTTCAAAACCTACATTTCTTCATGTTTGAATGATTAATTATAATTTATAATATCCCACTTATGTGATTGGAAATTTTAAAAATATATTCTATATTTCTATACAAAATAATAAATATTATTTTATATGGTCAACTCAATTTTTGACTAAAATGACTAATAAAAATAGAAAACATTATTTACAAAGGTTAAATTAAAAATGGGTTTACTGGGGGATAAAATAAAAAGGCATGAGTTAAAATGACATATAAAATAATTTAAATACAATTTTATGATCGTATTTAGACCATAAACCTAAAATATATAAAATAGTCCATTATTGAAACATTATGACAAGAAACAATGTTGGTCTAATTGTTCCTTTTCAAATATTTCTTATGTTCCACTCACCTCACTTATAAAATTCCAACAAGACTCCTATAATAGTCACACAATAAAACCCTTTAGGTTCAGTCCAATCACTTCAAAAATTACATAAAAATTCATTAATACCATTATATAAGACTAATTATTGACATTAATTCATCTTAAGATTGATTTAGGTTCAATCGTAATGAGGATACCCAAGGAAGATGTAACATTCCTCACTAAGGGTTTTTTAATTTCTACCTCAACCTTGTTATATTATTAATATATCAGTAATATATAATAATACTAATATCTTCCATACCCTTTTATTGTTTAATGTAATTCCATACACCTATTTAATTTTCCATCAAAGGTGTTCTGAAATAATCATTCATGTGTACGGAGGACTACCTACTTACGAACAAATGTCATTATTTTCTCTATTTCCACCTCTTTAGGATGAATAAAATTATGGATTTATTTTTTATATAGTATATCAATGATATTTTAATTCTTATTGATTTATTATATCACACATACCTTTATACTTTTTTTCAATGGCAATACAATAATGTCTTTCTTGTGTATGAAAATCTTTAACATCGCGAAGTGATTCAATTCATTGACAGAAAACATGGTAGACAACAAGGATGAATTTAATATAAATACTCTATATAATTGGAATTAAAATATTTCTATATTTATAATATATTTCATTTATTATTATATTATTCCATCAAAAATGAATACTGAAAATAAGTATATGTGTATGTACAACTTTACATCTCCATAAACAATGAATTTTACTTCATATCACAATATTTTGGATATTATTATAAAAAATAATTTAATAAATATATAAGATATTTATAAAAAAATCTAATGTTCAATCGATGATTAATTTTTATGTTTTTCATGAGGAATAAAAATTAAAATTCGAAACATATATGAAAGAAAAGCAGTTATTACCCAAAATGTGACATTAACTTTTAATTGTTAATAAATGGGTACTAAAATGTCATAAAATCATATATATTATCACACATAATGACATTTTATTCTATAAATGATTTATGGTCTAATTATATTTATAATACATGAAGTTTAAATTAGTATGAAAAGATAAAAATCTTAAGGTAAGGATATTTTCATGACTTTACAATTTTGAGACATATGTTTTGTTATACTCCAATATTCATTCACAAAGATCATATACAGCCCCTAAAAAATTTAATATGAAAAACACTATTTACACTAATTAAATTTTAAATTTACATTTTATGTTATTCAGTGAAGTGGATTACAATTCAATTTTACAAAGTGTTAATGATTTAATGTTACAATCTCATCATTTATCATGATTGTTTTTTAATATGTCTAAAAAGATGAAATATTTTGATACAACTCAATAGAAACTCCTTAAATTTATTAAAAAATAGTTAATCATGATATTTTAAACTAGTATTAAAAAATATCCACTCTTTGGTAATTTTAATAATTGACAAAATTCTTTTACGAAAATACATCTTAAATTCTCTCTTCGGTCAGAATTCTATTTTCATCTAAAATTGGTTTTATAAAAATGTATCAATTATATATTTTTATTATATTACTTTTTAAATTATATTATTACCCATTATTTAATTTTTATTTTTTTTAAGGATTAACAAAGTCATTTTATAAATATTAGTTGTTCATATTTTACAGAAAATGTGAATTTAATCTTTTATAACCTGTACGACATGAATGACACCGAGAAATATCATGATAATAATTTTATTTTAAGGAAAATTTATATGTTTTCAAATTTAATTTAAAATAAATGTATATTAAATGTTATTTATATTTTATAAGTGTTTTATAATGTAAAAAGAATTATTTTTTAAGAAATCTTTTAAATGATTTAGATAAATAAATTTCAATCTATGATAACACACATAAATGATAACTATGACATACTGGGGATATTATCAATGGATTCCATTATAATTGATTACCTAAGTGGGTTATCATTATAATTTCATTATTTTTTAGAAACAAAATTTTCTTCCATGTGATATACCATGATACAATTCTTAGGAAACACACTCATTTTTACATCATTTATACTATAGTGAAATGATGAAATGGTTATGAAACCTATCAATTTTCTATAGGTTATGATATGATTAAATGATTATTAGACAACTTTTAATTCATGGTTATTATATTATAAATGTTTTTTTATATTCTGGCACACACATATATTGTTTCCATTATGATATGGATTACACTTACTTCTCCCTAGAATACATTGTGTAAAAATTTATAACTCATGAGATAGGATGAGATGGAAGTTAGTGTGAACCTGGTTCAACTAGGGACATTGTAAAATACGATTTTCTTTAGAGGGATCCGTAAATATTATGATACTTTAGGGAGTAAACCCATTCTAGTATGATAGCCTTGTCCTTGAGTCTCGACTTATATGAAATTTACTTTATATCCTTATTTTTATTCCAAAAATCAAAGTCTTATTCCAATGTTTTGAACTCATGGATCATGTTATTTTATTTCATTATGATTCATGAATTATGAAAATTAAATCATCATTCCATGACTCATGATTAGGAACATTTATTTGAATTTAATGGTTTTCAAATCATAACCTCATGTTATCATACTCTTATGTTAATGTTAATCTTACATATCTCCCTTATTTATCTTTACTGAGCATTTGATCTCACCCTATATTTTAATTACATTACACATGTTATGTATAAAATTATTATATATGAAATTTATAAAAAGGGTTCTAGTTATTTTTTTTATAGTGAAGGATGATATAGCTCAACTATAGACTAGTTTTTTTCATTTCTTAGTTTCTAAAGAGTGTAAAATTTTACTTTCCATAGGAAAGTGTTCATGTAATATGATGGTTATTCAACCAAAAATGATTTTATACCATTATATGGTAAAAATTGGTCACTATTTTTTGTATCAATGAAATTTTTAATTATACCATGGAATGTGTGATGACAAAACGACATTTATATCCCCATACAAATCTCTAGGGATAAGTCTAATAGGGATTTAATGTATGTCTCAATGTCCTGGAATTTTGTTAAATGATAGAAAAATTAGTCTCCAAGAAATTACATTCATATATTTATAGTATATGTTTAGAAGGATCTGGAACACATGTAAATAGGGGTTATAAGTCAGAAAAGGTTGTATTGAGCATGACTTGATCTACAGTTAGTGAATGATAGTTCGCATTTTGGCAGATGTGGGTTGACACTTCTAAGGGATAGAATTTCGAAATTAAAAAAATATTTACAAAATATCATGAATGATTGATATATATGAAAGATATGAATATCTTATTTTTATCATGAAGTGTAATTGATTTATGAATAAGGTGTCAGTTTTTTGAAATCCTATAAGTTATTTTTCATGATTATGTGGTTCACCACTATAAATATTGTTTTCTACACATGGATATTTGGATTTTTTCAATATCTAAATTATAATGAGACTATTTTAATTATATGTTTGGAATATGGAAAAATTATTACCATCCTCATGATCAAGATGTAATGGTAAGTATAATGCATAATCACATTTCTATGATCACACAAATTTATCATGATATAAATCATTTTGGACTTCCAAACTAACAATGTACGGAAACCCATTATACCAAATCCTTAAAAAGGATAATTATACCATATTTATATGGATAAACAAATAATATAGTAATATATAAATGGATCAATAAAACTGGAATGATATTTTTAGTCATCCTATGCTATGAACAAAAAAATTTAATTTTGGATCTCTACAATTTGGAAGGTGTAGTGGATCAATGTTGGAATATTTTCTAGATTATACGGAAATATGAGGAGATTTACTCTGTATATAGTAATGAAATAATGATTTTTTTGAAATATGTAATTTTATTATATTATTATGATTAATTTTGATGTAATGTACCTCTATAAAATCCCTTTACTATTGAAATGATGACCTATACCCACTGTTCGAAACTCTACGTGTATACCCAAAACCATATGCATCTAAGGTGTTAGTATAATTCCATAAAATATACCAACGGTTTGAAAAACCAAAAATATAGATGTCTTCCACCATGATATAGCGAAATATGAATTGTTTTAAGACAGTGGGTATAGGTGTTCGAAAAAAGGTGGTTGCAGGTTTCAATCCCGCGACCTCCTCCTTTAAAACCCAACACCTAACCAATCTAGTTACTTAATATATTTTTATCTATATCAACATTTATCTCAATGTTTTATTCTAAACTGGGGGTATTAGGGGGCAGACAATAAGAATATGTGTTCCCGTAAAAATAAAATTGGGTACCATAAAATATTTTCCCTACCAAAACATGAGAGAACAATAACCACTGTTTGGATAACTGTGGGAATAGGTGATCAAAAAATACCCTATATAGATTGTTTTACAAAAATAATAGTTTTAGGTCTAAAAAATTAACCCTATATCCATGGTTTTCACTAAACTGTGCTTATAAGTTACAATAATGAACCTATACCCATGATTTTCCAAAACTGTGTGTATAGGCTCATATACAATAATTATACCAATAGGTTTTCCCAAAACTATGGGTATAGGCCCATTTTCCAATAGTGATTCATTCTTCCAATAGTATAATTTGATATTATCATATACATGGGTTTTCATTATCAATATAAATCCTAAATCAATTACTAAGGATATTATTTCAATTTTGATATTCCAAACTAACCTATTATAATAAATAAATTTCAATATAACAATGCAAAATAATTTGGGTTTACATCTATTTAAGGGGCCTTAATTCTAATTCATATGGGATTTTTTATCAAATGTTTTTGGAGAAAGTAGGAACCAAGGACATTAATATTGTGCAAGTGTATTTTAATTATTATTAGAGGAGTTTTTGAGTTATTAACAAAAATGATATGTTGAATTCCTAATAAGATTAATACAATTTGTAAATAAAATTTTCTATAATACTTATATAATGACCATAATTTATTTTTTAGAAATAATGAATAAAATTAATGGGAAACAAGATAACATATATATTTGACTATCTATGTTACCTTGTTGTGAAAATATTTTTTTTATAATGAAAATATGTTTTCATGCATCTCTGTAATAAATATCAGGAGTTCAATAAGATCCTGACAAAGAACAAGTATTTTTACCCAATATAAGAGATATATTCTATCAACTGTACAAATCAAAATACATTACTCTAATTGAAATTTATTCTTGAAATCATCAAAATTTCATGAAGGATGACATACTGATGATAAAATTCTAGAAAAGGTATGAAAACTATGAATATATATAGTGACCACATTTAGACTTACTAATCCCACCGCTATCTTCATGGATATAAGGAATATATTATTTTGAGATTTTCTTGAACTTGTTATTGTAGAATTTTTATATAATAATCTTAACTACTCAATGCGAATGGAATGCCATGGATATTACTTGGGATTTTTAAAAAATAACATATATTGAGAAAAAAAATTTTAAAATTTAAAAAATGTGAATTTAGGTAGGATAATAAATCATTTTTTTATATAATGTCAGGTGAGAGTATATAAAATGATCAATAAAAGATCAGGATATTGAATATTGGACCAGATAAATTCCATTAACTATGTACCCTTTCACACACACACCTCTACACACAAATAAACATTGAAATGAAAAAAACACTGAGAAACCAATGTATTTAAAAAACTATATCCCACAACCAGAGTATTAATTGAATTAATGTGATGTAAATATGTCCAAATAGAATCACAAAACAGATATTTCTATAAAACGATTCTGTCCTATAAATAAAACATACATGGGTTATTGTCAAAGTGCCACTAGAACACAACTTGGTCTATCTGGTCTCACTAAGAAATACCTGGTCATATTCATCGAAGGACTCCATCAAAATGTTGTTCATCTGCAAAAGACATGACATGCATCGAAAAATCAAATGCATTGGAGATTATAATAATACTCATTTAGAAACCTTGAAACTACATGGAAATACAAATAATTAAACTACAATCACCTCCATATTGGTATATTTCTATATCACATATAATAAGAAATCAAATATACTTAATATAAGACACATAGTAGTCCAATGGTAAGCCAAAAACATAGTACAACATCCATATGATTTCAGATTAATGATTCCGCTAAGCACTTATCCGAGAGAACACAGTACTGGTCCAAAAATCACAAATGATGTCCATACAAGAGGTAATGCTCATTTGGTACCATCAGGAGATACAGATACAGAATTATATCTAATGATAATGAAACACAAAATATGTTGATCATAGTTAGGTTCATGATGTGATACTAACAAATATATCTAGACTGACAAGATAAGTAGATGATCAACAACCGATTGGTTTAGTCACTCAAATATTAAGGACTCTACCTTGGTAATGACAATGAATATATCATCTAACACTAGGAATTTTAGGTTATTTATAAAATACTATTCAAGATGTCATACTAATGGTATAATAATCATAGAAGTGGGAACAATTTACAACATCTATTTCTATAAAAACTTGTTAAAGATGTTGAGGATAAGAGAACAGAGCCATGTATATATGGGGTACAAGATGTGTAGTAGTTTAACACAATGTGTCCCTTGACCATATTTAGTAACCTTGTTCAATGGACCATGTTTTCTAAATTTTAAGATGTTGTAGGGGGTAGAATACATGTATATGGGTTTAACACTATGTCACTACATCCATGGTCATCTTAGGTATTATGGTCATGTTCTTTTACATGATGTCAGCCAATTTATTCCTTCAATGTACAAGTTCAATGGGTAGCCCATGTACATAGTCTAGGAAATTTCCATGTGTAAGTGTACATGTTGTGTAATCTATCCATGTAGTCCAACTGGTGATCAAGTATATCCAAAGTATAGATCTAGTTTGTTCAAGGTATACATATTCAATATAGTCAATGAATTCATGTCGTGTATATTAGATCTTCCTAGAACCTTTCATCTTCCACATCCTTGCGCCACAGATCCTATAAATTTTGTTTCAGTGATTGTTTCACCACAAATCTCTATGTCCATGGACATTTAGTCCTGAAATCATTAAATCAATATGATGTGGGCCATCAATCTTCTTGTAAAATGAGATCATATATGATCAATGTTATATACTGAAGAATAAGAAATCATCACCAACCAATATTCGATACACTTCAGTGTCCACCGTATCACCTCTGAAGAGTCATTTGGATGTCAGATATATGGTTTCAGGTTATTGCACCCAGAATAGAAGGCCCAATGATCAATTAATCACAATGGAGTTCAATTCATGATGAAGAATGCATAACACACATATCAACGGACAAAATCATAAACCAATAGATAGGTATGGACAACTATCTTCTTTTTTTCTGATCATGTGTTTTTACCATTAGAACATTAAACTAATCAAAATGAATTTCAAGATTAAACTCCCAACCAACGTCTTAAATATTTCCCATCCAACATAATGATCGATCCATAAGAAAATTTATTTCTTTCATGGACCATGTTCCTCATAGGAATAAATAACGGGCAATAGAAAACATAAATAACACATCCTACCTCGTATTGGTTAGTAATCCCATAAAGAACAATCAATGTGTCATCATTGATGAATAGATCCATCCTGATTGGTGTGCAAAGATTTTCAATTTGAGGTTTCATATTCACTCATCAGAATGATCCTCAGAAAGTTATTTCTCCAATTCCTCTAAATAAATCTATGGTAATGTGGTTAACCATAATTTTTGAAACAATTATTTATTTAATGATAATCCACCTCACTAAATTAATAATTGAAATAAAAATAAATTCCCTAAATAATATTTTTCATTCAAACGTTTATGAATACTACTCCACAAAAGACCAGTGCCAACCCATAATAGGTCAAGCCTTGGGTAAATTCGCTACTCTAAAATCACCAATGCCCTTAGATTTTTGATCTAGGAGACATTTTTGAATATATACCACATTCAATAGAAAACCATGATTTCATGATATTTAAGATTATAATATATTTTAAATGAATTTGAGGCACACTAGGCCTCTAAATCACACACTAACTCATTTAATATTTTTAAAATTATTCAACATAATATACAAAAAACATTCATTGAAAATCCAATACATAACATTATCCTCAACATGGGGCATAATGTCCTATTAAATAAAAAACAAAGGATAGTAGAAAATATGTCATTACTAAGAACAAATAAAAGCCTCTTACTCTCATGTTCTCTCCTTTTGATTACTATGCTACCAACCAACACATATAAAAGGAATGTATCAACCAATACATATTCTCTAATTCCAATCAATGATATCTACTGGGTACTCAGAAAATTTTTATCCATCCTCGATGTTTATATCTCCCCAGTCAATAACATGTGATGGGTCATGCATGTACCTCCACAGCATTGACATGGGGTATAAATCATGTATCCACTCTAACTTTGGATGTAGAGATAATTGTTATGCCACCTCATCAACATTAGCCAGTATCTATATAGGGTTGAAGAACAATAAAGATATCTTTTCCACCCTGAACGATCCTCTTAAATCCACATAGAGGGGAATCCCATAGGAACATGTGGTCTCCTTACTCAAACTCCAATGATCTCTATCACCTATCAACATAAGTATTATGAATACTTTGTGCATTCTTTATCCTCTCATGGATGATCTGAACCTTCTCTGTATTATATCTCCATAACATTGCTCCCATGAGGGATGAATATCCTAGTTCAGTCCAATAATGACGTGACCTATAGGGTAACCCTTATAATTCCTATAGTGGTTCCATACAAATGGTGTAATGATAGAAGGTGTTTTATGAAAATTCCACCAGTGGTAGGTTATCCTCCCAACTATGGAAAAAACTGAGCATGTAGGCTATCAACGTGTCCACTAGAGCATTAATGGTTTTCATCCTATGGCCATCAGTTAGCGGATGAAGCATTGTGCTCAAGCATAATTGGGTCCCAAATTCCTCTAATAGTCACTTCCACAACAGGGATGTAAATGTAGTATTAGGATTAAAAGATATCATCGATGTAACACCATGGAGTCAAACGATATTTTAAATGTAGAGGTGTTCCATGATCTTAAAAAGACACTTCTATTTTAAAGATAAGAAGCTGGGTGACTTGATGGGTTAATCAATGATCACCTAGATAGAATAATATCACCTGGACATACATGGTAATCGCACAATCATTTACATAGATATCTTATCCCAACTAAACTGTGGAACCTCAAGATGATTATATAAACTCACTAGGACTTATTGCTCATTAATCACTAACTGAGATGTAATGTGTCAAGAGACAAACAATGTATCTCCATTCTATAACCCTGGCCACAAAAAATGATGTCATTGGTATTACTACAACTTTTCCACATCTGTATGTACCACCAATGTGGACGTATGAAACTCCATCTAAATATTATCCCAATATTTCCCTATTTATGTAGTGCTTACTATGAAATGAAAAACATGATCCCCACCTTTTGATTATTCATTAGAAAGCTCCTTGTGGAAATATGATCATGTAGTGTCCCACAAGTAGTATTCACATGTTGTACCTCCCAAAATTGCTCTATGAGTGGAGGGGTAACAACCATCTCCACTTCCATGCACATGGCCGTGACTATCTAATAGGTCCAGTCATTATCTCTTCCTTGGTGGCCCATCCACAGTCTCGCTATCAACATTATGTCTCGTCAAAAAATTTAGATCGAGAAGTCCCCTACCATCAAATGAGTCACACTGCCTCTCTCTAGGATGATTGGTCCCACCCTGTGACCCATAAACTATAGATATTCTATAATGGGGACTCATCTTGAAACATCTCAAACTTCTACGTTTCTACAACTTACATTGACCCCATGCTTCCACAAAATTTACTGCTTCTTTCCTACTCCAGACAACGATTATCAATATATTACTAACCAAGATACATTCAACCACCAAGGATTGATCTTGAAAACATAAATTGGTAACAATGAATTTATTAATAATTTTATTTTTGATGTATCTACATATACCTTTCATGAATTTATGTGTCCTAATGTCTTGATTTTGAAGCATATGTATAGTGTACCAAGAATGGCTGGTAAACCTCGTTGAGAAATCAGCTACTATCATGCTTTCTAATTGAAGATAAAGAAGCTCTAGAATATGTTAAACCTTTAGTGTAACTAGATATAACTTTTCTCTAATGTGGAACTCGAGCTCTATCCATTAATGAGTTTCATAATCTTGAGTCTGGGATCCTAAAATGAAGTATCATCTGGTTGAGTTGTAAAGAAGTATATCCACCAATATAACCATAAAATATGTTGTTTTTATGACTAGACTGAGAACATGGGGCACCACATCAAGGAAGTCATCAACCACATATGGTTTGAGGGTGCCTAAAATACTGATGGGTCTCTATTGCTCCAAATAATAACGTGAACGCACCCTGTGTTTCACATCTTATGGTAATCTGGGTATTGAATGCTTCTCTGCAGGTGGCAGTATAGATAGTGCATCACATAGAGGTATAATATAGGTATATGGCCCCTATATTAAAGCCTCATAACTATGGTAGCCAAAACCATTAACAGGATTCTAAATCTCATATTTATAATATCACAGATGCACCCTATAAGAAATCAATTTTTACTTCATTCAATGAGTACATTAGGATAATAGAATCAAGTGGGGAATGGAAACCCCAACGAATTATTATATGATTTTGGTTACATTATTTTACATCAAAATGTTGTTTTTATGTACCGTATAGAAAATAAGACTATCTGAGTCCTAGTTTATTGATACCTCATCCTCCGCATCAACATTGGAGACCATGGTCAGAAATCCAAACTGGAACCTCTAAATATGGTTTCCTAAAAGCAATTTCACATACTCCTTGTCTTAATGTAGAACCCACCACCTCAGATACCACACTACATTGACATGTACATGTGGGGCCAGTTCCAATATTCCCTAATCCCACCTCTAATATGCTAGTGGTTTGTTAATAGAACTGAGTTGGAATATCAATAACATGGGTGGAATTGCCTCTTCACCTATATACACAAACACATCTTCGAGCCCAAAATTTTATGAATTGTTAAAATCTGTAATAATAAATGAATTCATAAAACTATTTCCCACATCTAGAGTATAAAGAGATATAATTTGAACTAAAAAAGGCCAAATTGAATCCCACAACAATGAATTCTATAAAATGATTCCAAAATGTAAATAAAAGTTACTAGGGATATTTTTTAAAAGGTGTAAGAACACACTTCGGTTTGTTCAGTCCTATTATGAACCTTCTGGCCCTAGTCTCCCAATAACTCTTCCAAAAGGTTGATTGTCTTCACAAGGAATGACACATGTAGTCATGGCCCGGGTAGGGGTGATTATAAAAATACTGTGTAGGATACCTTAGAACTATAATGAAATAACTTGAATGAATGTATATTCAAATATACACATGTACATGTTTACATCACATATAAATAAAATCTCTAGATATAGTCAATCATAGAAATAGTTTCCAAGGGTAAACCACCACCATAGAATACTAGTCTTAGTATTTCATTATGAAGATTCCATAAATCACTCGTCTTAGAGAACACACTCCTAAGACCAAAAGCATCGTTGACGTCTATCATAGAGATACTTATCATTGCATACATTCATGAGAGAGAGATAGACTAATAAATTTTAAGAGAATAAGATACATCATATGAGGATCGAAGGCATGATCTTAGGTGATACCAACACCTCAATCGGAAATAACCAGCTATATTGAGAATCAAAACCTAGTCGGACTGGCCATGTCAACACAAAGGGATTTAGCATGGGCATAAATATTAATAGGGGATCTCACACAATGTCTATCAAGGGATTCTAGAGACTATCCAACAATCCATTTTAAATAGATCATTGTCATTGTAGAAGGAAACTATTCACACCAACCATTAGGGAAATGATGAATAGAAAAAACCCATATGAAACTTGTCCAAGATATACAGAAAAATCGTTATAATACATGTTGAATGGGGGTACATGGTGGGTTGTAGTTGAACATTCCATGTCCATTTACTCACTTTAGTACCTGTGTACAAAGACTCGTGTCTTTTAAAACTTATCATTTAAAAAAGGGTTATACATTATGTAGATGGGTTACATGCAATGTCCCTACATTCATTTTCCGCACGTGTAATCCCTTCATTTCCTAGTATACAACATCAACCTAAGTGTTCCTAACAATGTACCAAAAAAGTGTGTATCTTCTGTACCTGATCATGACCTAGTCTATGTGGGTTAGTACACATATTGTAGGGAGACCGTATAGTCCACCCTATATATATGTACTTCTCCATTAAAAGACAATTTCATATATGGAGGACACCCAACATGTGGTCAAGGATAACACACTAAATGTATTAGGTTTTAAAAAACTCATATTCTTTATTCCAGTCATTTCTCCAATATTCCAAAATCATCTCTAGAGGTATGTTCAACATAAGAATTCATATCAATGGTCATTTTTTCATGTCATCACTGAATTAGTATGATTTGGTAATTCAATAATATTTGAAAATGAGATCATAAATATTCATCGTGTTAAACTAAAGAACCCATGTTGTCACAAACCATTTTTTGATCTATAACCTCAACCACCATCACACCTTCGCTGAGTTTTTAAAATGAAATATGTACAATTTTAGGTCATTGTGGTGAGAATTAAAGGCATACTAATTGATTGTTAACAAATTGTCTCAAAGAAAGAGGATGAATGAAGAGAACATAAATAATGGGAGAACATTAAAAACAATAGAGAGTTAAGGACCATGAATGATATGCGTGTTGATCATGGATTTTGTCTAATAGTAAGATAAATGAATCAAAAATAATTTCACTATTAAAATCTCAATCAATTCAACAAAAATAGAAAATTCCATATAACAGTAAATATGTGGGAAAATATACTTCATGGTTGGTCCATATTTATCATTGTAATCAAGAATAGGGAATAGAAAAACAAAATAAAACATCCTACCATAGGTTGAATCAGTTATTATGAAGAAAAATCACTCTGTCTTCATCGTTGATATGATATGTCAAGATCGGTATGTGTCGATCATTGATATTTGGTTTCTTCATAATCTGTCAGATGGAAACTCCAATGGTTCTATCTCAAATTTCTACATATAATTCCACAGTAATGATGCATAAACTGAATTTATGAAAAAAAATATATATTTAAAGATAAACCAACTCACTTATTAGACAATTTGAATACAAATAAGTTTCCTAAATTACGTTATTCCTTTAAACATACACATTGAATTTTCCACATTTGACCCACACTGACCAATGATGTGTCATTCCTATCGAAAAGATTCCATTATAAAACCAATTGTTTCCTTATATTTTCTATCCCGGAACCCATTTACGAAATATTATACATTTAAAAAAAATATACATATGTGCTATTTAATATTTGAAAATGTTTAACATTTTTTTATGGGGAAAAAATGCCTTAGAATCATATGTCATCTTATCAGCTGGTCTCAAAATTATCACATATGACAACAAAAAATATTACACAGAAAATCCAAAAAAATACATGGATCCATAGTTTTATTGGTTTAACATGATACTTTCAATTTTTTTAAATTTATAATGAACTTATAATCCTATGAACATGATAACTCGAAATGGGGCCATATTTATGAAGACAAGTAAAATCATATTACTATTTCCATGTATTCCTAAACCCCTAATTTTATATTTATTTGGATGGGATTCATTTATGGTTGTATTGGGTGAAATTTTGGGAAATTACTAATGTTTCATGGTTGTGTACGATTATCACATGGTTTTCCCAAACTGTGCTCACTACAATTGCATACCATAAAAACCAGTTAGTGAGGGATTAAATTATCATTTAAATTTTTTAAAACCCATTTACATACCAAGGAAACACCATGAAACAACATTAACTTGTTTTCATAATAAGGGACTATAGTTTTCTAAAAGAGAGGCCCTTACCAGCTAATTGTCTGCACATGATTATCATACTCCAAATATTAATATTAAAACCTCAAAACCCTAGTTTTATTTTCCTGATGGGCCAGTATGACCCAAATAAAATTTCACCTTTTCTAGAGGCTCCCAAGAGGTGAACATTTCCCCCTAAAACCCCTAAATATTTAGATAAATGACATGAAAATGAAATTTTATATATTTCTTGAAATGATTCATCTTCCCATTATCTTTCATCTACTATTTATACTCTCCCAAAAATGTTTTAATATATCTTATTTTTGTTTTATATTATAATACATGATTGTCTTAGATTGTGAATATAATTTTGATTCTCAGATCTTCTTTGGCTGATTCTCTTCATTAGAGTTCCCCAATTAGGTCTTTGTCTATTGTGATCTTAGGGTATGTGGTTTTTTATAAAAACCATTATAAATAAATCTAGATTTCATGATTTAAATTCAATTTAATTATTTAAATAAAATATATTTAATTTAAGGATTGTTTATTAAATTTTTTAAAACACAATATTAATGAATTTTAGATTCTGATAGATTTTTTAAAACATTTGTCAAAACGAATTATCTCCAATGAATTGGTCTATGTTACTAAAATTTATTTAATGTTCTAATGATTAAATTAATCAATTTAAATTGTGAAATTTATTTTATAAAATTGATTTCAACTTCATATATGTGAAAATTTATTATAATTTCTTTGTAGAGACCTACTGATTCCATAATAAAAAATGATTTAACTAAAATAATGTTTTGGTTTTTAAATGGGAAATGTGAAATTTGGAAATGGAAAATGGTTAAAATTGTATATTGAAGTGTTTCGAAATATATTTACCATTTTTAACATTTAATAGATAACATAAAATCCAAGGTAGTTAGTGAGTTATTTTGGACAAAACTATATATATTTCGATTAATAATAATAAATATACACTAGGTCAAATTTTTGATGGGGTGGTGACAAGTCATGTCTAAATAGTGTATGAGGGACACATGTACACATATTTCTATGATAAAAGTTTTTTTGAGGGATTTAAAAAACATGTACAAATATTACCTCATATAATATGACCATCTTGGTAATTGTTTATATTTAAAATATAATCCAGTATTTGTAAATTTATATTCACATGTATTCATATCCATTAAAATTTATTTTATATATAATTTATATTAAGCCATTTTGAAGTATTTTAATCATTTAAAATTTTTAGCATTATTTTTTTAAATAATAATTTTAAATATCATAACATTTTATAAAATATAATCATTTATAATGTTAAATAAATGGGGAATCCTACTATGGAATTCCTGGTGAGAAAATAATGGGATGTTAGGTCAATCCCTAATCATTCCTTCTTGTTTTTTAGACTGTCTTCTTCCATGTTCAAGAATGAGTATGGCACCACGTTGATGTGGTATTAGATATTTATCCCAGGGAATGTGGTGTTTTGTGCAGTAAGAGTTGGGTTGTTATCCATTTTTCTTGTAATTATGGTAGTACTTTGGGTTTTTATACCAATTTGAATTATAGTAAACTTTAACTGGTTAATTTTTCTAGTATTTATATTGAGAATTTTATCGTGCATCCATTGTGTTTGTGAAACTTTCATCTTTATTTTTATACTTTATGATTCTATGTGATAGTATCCAACCCTCGGGACTCAGGAATTCATCTAGGGTTATATAAGGATTAGCATGGTTATTAGGGTTCCGTGTTATTTCTGATATACCATGGAAAAGTGGTGTCTAATAAAGGTTTAATATCGTTCTATGATGTCAGCATGCATATGTGTATTCTTATCAAGAATTAAAACGTTTTTACAACTTTTTTCTGGACCATTTATCATCAAAATGAACCATAATCCCCATGTATGGTTTTGGAAATACATCACTCAGAATTCATCTAGTCATTTAACTATTTTTCATTTTGATAAAAAGAAATAATTTTTTTGTATCTTTATATTGGGATTAATTTCAACGTTTGTTCTATTTGAGTGCCAATATGATATCCTCAATGTTTTCAATTCATGTTTTATAGCTTTATGCCTTCAAAAAAATGTGTAAATCAGATCCAGATGTAATATGATGGTGAACCATGATGATAAAATAATCTAAAATTACCGTGTTTGGTTGAGGTGATTGTGTCTAATGTCAACATTATGCGAAATGCAGCACCTCATGTTACCATTCAACCTAAAGACATGGAATCATAGAGGGTTATTTTGATGAATCATGCTCAAGAGCACTTTGGATAAAAGACACCAATATTCAACGACTCCAATGTTCCTCAAGTGGTGGATAACTGGTCGAATAAAATTGAGCCTTTGTTTGAATTCACCGAGACCCCTAATGAAATCAAGGTGATGTGTTGCACCATCGTTCTAGAAGGACCATTTAAATGATTGTGGGATAAGACCCTGAAGGAGAATAAGCTTGTGGGGTTAGTGTTGAATGATATCAAGTATTTTGTCACAAACCATCAGTATCTAGTCTAAATAGTGTTTTCCAATAAAATTTCATTTCTTAAACTTTTGTCAGTTTGATGGACCATGAAAGAATATGAAAATCACTTCACAGAGCTTGTGTAGTTTTGACATGATATTTTATCAAATGATATGATTAAGTCCCATCGATTTGAGATGGGACTTCGATTTGATAAACATTATATTTCATTTATTTCATATGATTCCCTCTTATGTTGGTAAGATGGTTAGAGAATTGATGGTCTAAATGGACATGGATTGCATGTTAGGGTGAAGGGAGTACCATTTTCATGTAGTGTCTATTCTACTAATTCCAATAATGGGTAGATGAGGCATGGTGATTTTCTTGGTGTCTCTCGATAGGTGGATTTCTCTAGACCTCCTACTATTCTATAAATATTTCGTGTGATTTGATAATAGGGTCCATGGTTGGGAACTCAAATGATGTATTAACTATGTAATCAATGGTCTATTTTAAGGTAGATGATGAGGTCACATACATAACTACTTCCAAGTTTATTCCACTATAAATAGTGGAATGAGATCATCAAAACATTTTAAAACTATGGTGAAATAAAATGATTCCTAAATAAAAAAATTTCACCCAGATTAATCTCGAATAAAGCCTCATCATAGAGTATAACAGTCTCCTGGTGAAGAATAAACATGCATAGAAACTATGAGAGGTAGTTTCACTATTACTTTGACATTATTTACTAATTTATTTGATACCGGTGAATCTCATTCATTTATACCAACCCTTAATGTTAATATAATAAATACACCCATGTATATCTTATCTTTTTTGTGGGATATTTATATTCCACTTGTAAAAAAGGGAGATCATGGTCTCCAGATCCATGCATGTGTTTTATCTGCATCAATTTTTTTTGGTGTTTTATATTTATTTACCTCAAAATGTTTTATGTCATTTTCAAAGTATATTTTATTATTAAAAATAAATACATTGCTTATTATTATCTATTACAAGTCTCTTTTACTTCACAAATGGTGTGTGAAAATTTAATTCAAGGGTAATTGCACCTGAGGTCGAGTATATCTAGAAATGTTCATCAAGAGTTTTGGATGGTAATATTAGTGTTCTTTATTGATCTATATTTATAAAATTTTAGTGGCGATTTCCCGCATTTTCTCATTGAGTTTCCCATCATTTTTCCTTATGAAATATTTTTCTTCCACCAATAAGGGAGGTATAGTCTTATATTGATTATGTACAAGGTACTAAACATGTATTTATTAATTCTAACCATATGAAACCATCTGACAGGAAAGATACAATGATTTGGATAGATGATCTTATAATGAATATCATTATATGCCTGAGTGTGTCACTGTGGGTTGTTACAATTCATTTTATTTTGAAATATCATTGTACACTTCACCTTTTTGTGGATAAATAAACTCAATATCGTTAGATTATAGAACAAGTATCCTTTTAAATGGATTCATGATTTTTTGACTTGTTAAAATATGTGAAGTGGTTCTTGATGATTTACCATTGATTTGGTTACTGCCAGTTTATAATAAAAGAGTGTGAAATTCAGAAAAGAACCTTTTTGAGAAGCTAAATTTTGTTTGACTACCTTACCGTACCATTTTTTCTATCTCACAGCCATGATGTTTTTATATACATAATGAAAAAAATAAATCATAGTATTATATTGATACTTTCAGTTTATTCTTTATAGAATACCTACTTTTTTACTCTATGTATGTGGTGGATCATGTATTTCATCTTTGAGAAGTTATAGAATTGATGAAAAATCCTTAAAAGTATGAAAATATATAAAAATTATATTTTTGTGTTTTGGAAGGGATGGTCCTAGTACATGTGGTTTCTAAATATGGTATATTTTTTCCCAGAAAATTTGAATGTTTTTATTACACAGGAACAACAATGATATGTTTTTGAGATTTGATTCTTCTTGGGTTCAGATAGATATCATCACATGTTTCTAAAATTCTTCCTCAAATTGGCTTCTCCAATGACTACTCTTTCATAAAAGGGTGAAATATTTTCATAGGATGAAAAATTTCATAGTTATTTTATTGAAATAAAACATATTTTGACTAATACATCGATGTTTATTCTTCTAGAGGCTGCACGGAGTAATGTGGTATTCTATGATGCAGATATATTTTTTTCAAGATGTGATTATATATTGGGTAATCATGTTATTGATTATGGTTATCGTCAACTTAGGACATCAGAGATGAATTACCTAACCATGACCTTTTTCACACTGTAATGATGATCACACTTAAATGTTGATGGAATTAACATTTTTTAGTTTTTATTCCAATGTTTTCAAACACAAAATTACTGACTTCTATATTCTGTAAAAATATTATATATATACACTGTAGGAATTGGTTTGAATACATGTATTATTTCAACTCTGATATCACTTCTTCCTAAAGAAATGGAATGTCATCATAGTTACCTTGAACAAGAAACTTTTCATCCAAGCCCTGAAAGTATGATCGATAGAGTTGAACAGAATTGATATTTTTTTCATAGCTACATATGGGAGTATGGGAATCAGGTGACATGTTTTCCTTGGCTAGTGTTCGGTTTCCCAATTCTACTCTCTATTTGAATATTTAAGAAAATATTCATGATGATTGATTCGGTAGAACTAGAGACACTTTTTATGATTGAAAGACCATTGTTGACTTATTGTTATCCATGGATGGATTTCTATGTTATGAGAATATTTTGTGGCATTTTTATAGGTTAGAAAAAGCTATAAATGAGGATTTCCATAACTCATAGTGTGATGTGCACGTAAGGACTAAAAATATATTCTATGATATGAGATAAGAATTCTAGTGTAAATGATTGATATGAGGAATTTTTGAGGTTGTCACTAGTTATTGTACATGCCATAGGTCAAGGATGGGAATTAAAACACAAGTTTTCTTTATCCACTTCGAGATATGGCAAGAATGCGGAATGAGATCTAAATGGGCTTTTTGGATGGGTTTCTGCATACCTAGATAAAGAAAAATTTGTTATAGTTTGTGATGGATATTATAAATAAATCAAATCACATTAAACCCATTGTTGATTCAACCCAAGTAAATGAACATTGAAATATCAATGTGAACAATATTTTTCATTTACATAGAGTTATATGTTCAATAGAATCTCACTGGGATCCTTGTGTCACCGCTAATTTTTATAGAGGACATTTGTAGGAAATAAGGTCTCAAGTCCGTATCATCACATCATACCACCCACAACTCGATGTCCATATAGAAAAAAACTACATATTCATTAGGATATGATATACTCTGAGTTCTAGTATTTTTTTTGGGCTTGGCATGGACATATATTTCTAGTTATGTTTTTTTATAAAAATATTTATGTACCTATGATCTGAATGGATCCTTTTGATGCCTTGTAATGTTGGCCTTATAATTCCTTATTGTGTTTGTCCGAGATCGGTGAATGTTCCTTGGTTGGAACAATAATATTTTGAGATAAAAAATATTCATTTATGATTTTGGAGAATGTTCAAAGAAATTATCTACTATATGTATTATGCTGATAATTTCCATAGACCACTGAATGTTTTATTTGGTGACTAGGTATTAATAAATTTCTCAAACTTTATAAGTCATCAATAACTTTGGAGTTAAAGGAATCATTCTCCTTATTTTGTGGGAACATTTGAGGATGATTCGTGTGTGGGGAAATAATGTTACCATTTATCACATCCACCACAACTGATGATGATATATAAATTGTTATATATAACTCCATTATAGAAGTATATATCTAATCCATGTCATTTTCTTAGTTATAGTGATCTAGATGTTGAACCAAATTTATCTATGACTGGGCATCCATTCCAGATAGATGATCCTAAAACCAACGTACATTGTGGGAGGTTGATACAAATTCTTCTAGGATAATGTAAGAACAATTATGAAATTCATTACATGTATGAGAGAGATTCAAAGATGAGAGAGCAGTTTCCTAATCTTTATGATAGTGATTCATATTAACAGGATTTCTAGGGAAATAATGTTTCTTTGATGGGAAGTTTGTAAATTCAATTCCATTCTAGTTATCATTAAACACATATTTTCATAATGATATTGATGGGATTAATTTATGGTTTCTTTGTGTGAAATTTTTGATAATTTTAAATATTTGTTCGTGTGTACGGTTGGCTCATGATTTTCCAAAACTATTATCCCTACTAGAGAAAATTGATAAAAAAAAGAAAATGTGGATTTTCATGGTTGGGGTACAGTTTCAAAAACAATAATCCCACCAAAGATAACTATTGAATCCCCATTATTATTATGACATGGTTATGGAACACAATTTCTCTAATAGTGTGTTCATTCCTTTCAGACCATGTATATATGATTTTCATAACCCAAAAAACCATTAAAATATCCCAAAACCAACAGTTTAAGAGATCGATGGTCTTATAAGACCATTATATTTTTTTATTCTGCATAGGATCCCATGATGTGAATTTGTACCCACTGCACCCCTTAATATGACAATTAATTCTTCGAGAAGGATGTTTTATCTCTTTCCTAGTATGTTTCATCTTCTCCCTCTCTTTCTCCTTCTCTCTCTTTCCTCATAAGTTTAATCTCCTTATATAATAAGGCAATATTTTTTGTCATTTTGAATATAGATATGCTTCCATAAATGAGGGTCACACTCATGATTTATATCATTCATGGATCGACTAAATGTTGGAGATATATCCCAAACTTGGAATATTTGCATCAAGAAATTATATGGAAGAATATCTAATTTCACTATTATGAATATGTTTTCCCTAGGACCATGTGGTAGGATTGAGACTCAAAATTTATGCACCTATAGAAGGGTACAATGAATGTGATCGACTATTCATTATGCATCAAATATCATAATTTATTTTCTTCTAAATATATTATTGGAAAGACTTGTTTATAGAAATTTTTGAGGGATTGGAATATTATCATATTAAATCATAGGTTAAAAACATCCAGTTGAATACCATTATTGAAATAGTAAAATAGAATCTTATTAAGGAATCTAGATAGATGTCAGATAGAGTTACATGTTTGAGTGTTTGATCTTATTGTCCTGATGGTGTTGTATTAGGAACCAAGTAGAATCACATAAATACTTCTACCTATGATAGTTAAATTTATAGTATATGTTCTATGACATTTTTTGTCTATCACTAGTGTGGAATAAAAGGGAATGTGAAACCTTAGTGAAAGAGGGACCAAATTGGTTGACGATCCTATAGTGGGATGATCCATTTATATATGTTTTGTAGAATCATTAATTTTGTGGAAAATGTGAGAGGATCCACAGTGAATCTATATAATAGGTCGGTAATAGTATCTCTTCATCAGGATTGGAGAGAGAGTGAAGGTGACCAATCAAGATGGTGGGTTAATCATGATGGAGGCTGAAAGGAGCCATGGATACACCACCAGTAGAGTATCCTGACTCATGGTAGGATGGATGTATCTCAAGGAATTTATAAGGATAAATTTATGTAGTGAAACAAGTTATTGAAGAGAAGGGTCTTGGATCCACTATAGTTCGAGTTATTATTTTTGTATAATATACCTTGATATATGTTTTATTTGATATTTGGACATCCTAGTACATTATTCAACTAATAACTATTGATTGTAATATACACAAGAAAATGTATTTCTATTACATGATGAAAATTGATACTCCATTGGATATTCTATCAGAGAGTGTATGGTAGTGGAAATATTTCACCCAGAGATGGATGTGTATTGTTTTTTGGAAACACATCATCCTCTATAAGAAATTATTTTTACTTCACTATCAATATTGATTAGTTATTTCGTAATCATTGATATGTCGATTTCTATTTTTATAAGGAATCCTTCCCATCACTAGAAAAAATATTTATTCTAAAAAGAATTCATGGGATGTCTAGGAATGTAAGTCTTGAATCATGTATCATGGACTATGTGGAGAGACAAACAATACTAATAGCCTTTATATGGATGGTCAAGAAACACTTCAGCATGATTTTCTTGCTGTAGTAGACCGTTTCTAGTATTTCTTCACTGATTACCACTCTAAATTTTCTCCTAATGGAGTGGTACGTAACCCAATTGTTCTAGTTCTATGAGCTATACTTTTGTTCATTACTTTTTCAAGGATGTAATACATTCTGTTACATGATGTCAATGGATAGCTAGTGGACTTGAAAACTAAGGGATTATATAACCCAAAACTTCTTCTTAGGATTCTCCTATGATTTAAATCAAGGAAGCAAATAGGACATTAACGATCAATATGGATTACAAGAGAGTAATATATCTTAATATAATGAACCTATATCCACTGTCAAGTCTGAATAATCTCTTTGACCTGCTCTACAGGGCATGGGATTTCTCAATGGTTTGTTTTAGTAAATTCTATCACTGTGAATATGTTAGACCTCCATGCATACCATATATATGTTTATAATGAATATATAAATTTTTTGATTATTTTATAAAGCTATTTGTTTTAATAAAAAGACCCACTAATTTAATGTATTCTATTAATAAATATTTCCACACCGATATAGATTCTATTATTATAGTATTTTTTGTTGATATATTAGTGTATTATTTCAATAAACACAATCATTTTTGAAATAATTAAATTCAACCTAATACACAATGAGTTCACTCAATATATGATATGCACAAAAAATTAAACTTTCAGATCGACAAGGTACATTTAATGAGTCATATTATTTCATAGGAGGGAGATTCATTTTTACAATAGATGGTGAGTGTCATAGATTCCAAGGAGTAACCCCAGAATGATTTTGAATATGGACATTTCATGGGACCAAATGGCTATTGTAGTAGAAAAATTTAGAATTTTTTACTCCTTGATTCACCATTCATATGATTTAATATGAAGGGGATCAAATTTACATGTTCTAAATCATTAGAGAGAGAGAAATTCCATACATTAATGGGACACTGCCATCATTGATGATGTTAATTCTTCCATTGTTGGGAAGAAGATATATAGTATATGGTGATGCATCATGAATTGGATTGAGAGAGGTTCTAATATAGGTAGATTGATTATCAGTTAATGGGTCTCATCATATGAGGTTTCAAAATAAGAATTACTATATACACATTCCCATGATATTTTTCATAGTTTATGCCTTGCATTTTTGGAGGCATTGAGTGTTCAGAACATGTTTTTTGTTGGCTAAGGACCACAAAATAATATAGTATATATCCATATCGGGTGATATGAATCTCAAGTACAGAAACATTATTTGATTCTAGCAGTCTTTTAACATTGATATTTCTTATACAAATGGATTAGTAATATTATATCTAATACAATAAGATGAGGAACTCAGAAACAAGCAGTCGAGGAGGCTAGTAGTGAGTTGTAGATGATGGCCTCAATATATGAAATTCCCTTTGCATTCTAGGAAAATTATAGATATCTTAATATTATATCTTTATTAGTCACTTCCCCAAATCCAGATATAGTGATGATGTGTCTACATTCATATATAAAACATTTAGTTCAATTTTTGAGGGATTCAGGTAAAGACTCCTCAGAAGGCTAGATCAGTAACATGTATGAGTTCTAGTTAATCAATGGATTTTTTTGGTATCTTAAAATATCTAGGGGGAATTTATGTGAAAATATCATGCATCTTAGTGGGTGTCAGACCCAAGGATTACTAATATGTATCATGATCAAAATCATCGATTCATGTGTATTGATATGAAATGGGGGACATTAATCATTGTCAAAAAACGTACCACCAATAAAAAGGTAAAAGTCGAACACCAGCGACCAACATGAATTCTAAATCTATTTCCCATTAATCAGGGGAAAATGGATGAAATCAACATGTATTTTAATTGGATTTACAATATCCCCTTGAGTTAATGGTTTTGAATGGGGGGAATTTAATGTCTCATGAAACTGTATCACATTTTATTTATTAAAGAGATATTTTAAATGGATGAGTAATGAAAGAACTATTTTAAACATATTATATGACATCATGGAGTCCAACATACTATTTTCTCAAAAAGGAAACATGATTCCATTATCGGTTAGGGGAAATGTTATAAATAATTTTAACTACACAAGTACTTTTGAGTACATTATACAACTGTTAGACCAACATGAAGACCAAACATATGATTTAGGTGTTATAAGAAACATTTAGAGATTGATTATTTGAGTATTTTTGTTAATGTGGAAAAATATAACTATAGATAAATTCACATATAAAAACAACATTATGGGGACTATAAAGATAATTCCTTATAACGGATATATTTTTGGTCGTGTTGGTCAACTTTGTGCTGGTTAGGGAAAAGGTAGGTAGCACTATAAGGACCATGTCTTTTTTTGGAGATCATTGGGAAACCTAACCTAATCAAGAATTGAATGGATTTATCATAGTATTAGAATATTTCAAATTTGGGGCATCATTGAGGGCATCTAGTGTTCATGGTT
This sequence comes from Viscum album, assembly GCA_963277665.1. Taxonomy (NCBI): domain Eukaryota; kingdom Viridiplantae; phylum Streptophyta; class Magnoliopsida; order Santalales; family Viscaceae; genus Viscum; species Viscum album. The sequence goes on along the minus strand of OY728145.1, from coordinate 1,292,440,243 downwards.
TAGGATCAAGTATTTTTTGAATTTTTCAACAAGACATGGGATTCAATGGATCATGGGGAAAGGTAAGATATCATATAGTTTTGTTGCAAAAATCATGGGATACATGGATGGTTAAAAAATATGGATTATCATATATAATATCAACATAGATATAGAGATATGCACAAATTATTTCATGTTTCACGATTATGATTCTAATATTGAAACCCATCTCAAAAAAATTATCATTATGTGGATGAGTTTGAGGAAGAAGAATCCTTTGAGAAGATTTATATTCATATTATAGAACATGTCATTAAGTCAATATGAGATAGGTCAAAATCTTTGGTATGGGTTCTTTGGTGCTATAACATTGTACATGATAATATTCTTAAGGGATTCTGTAAGGGATCAAGAGCGTATGAGGCTTGTTGAAAGTCTAGATCATGGAATGATGGAGAGGATATATATGGTAAATGGAAGGATAATGTTTAGTAGTGACCATAGAGCCCAAACATGTGGCCCGGATATAAGGGTGACCGGATAGATGAATGATTGTAATAAGGCTATATGGTCACGTGATAAACATGATACCTTTTGCAGATGCAACCCGAATGTGGTGCATAAAATTTTGAAAAATGTGCACAGACTATGTACCCTTAATTACAATTAGGAAGTCACACAAAATGGTTGGATACTTGTTATCATAAATCATGTGGGATACCAATTTGAGGGGTGTATCACCTTGGATAGTTATTTTAAAAAATTTTACTCCGAATTTGGCTAGTTATGCAGAAAATTCTTATGAACACGTAATGCTGGGTGAAAATTCCATTTTCCCTCCATCCATTTAAAACAAAATTTCCCCTTTATATTCCTATTTTTCTATATAATTACCTATATTGTGAGTATAAATATCCACCTCATGTTGTCTTTGAAATTTATACTCCATGTGAAATATGAATCACGTTTTTTCTCTCATGTTGGACTCCCCTGAAAATACATTTAATCCAATACCTTCATTTCTTTGTTTATCTATCCATTAATGGTGTGATTATCATAATGTGACCTTTAACTTATTTTATTGAATTTGTATATTATACTATTTAAAATCATTATTCCTTGAATCATAAAGTGATACTAGATAAGAGTTCTTCAAAATTTTAAAGATAGGTGGTTTATACCCTTTCTCTATGTCCTTGTGAAATTTAAATTATCACCATTGTGTTGCATGTCAAACATTCCAAACATTACTCTTTATAAGAACCAATTCCATTTAATTCTAGTTTGAAATATATATAAGCTACCCATATAGAATGTTGACTTCTTCTTAGGTTTTCAACTTCAACCCAAACCACATCCATGGTTGGTTAGTTTCTCAACCTAATCTAATGACCACACTATTGAGTGTGTGAGAATGACACCCAATTGTGGAAGCATTAAATAGAATAATGTGTTCTTGAATATTTTAAATATTGATATAGTAATGAGATTAATATTTTATTTTCTTGTTTCTTGAATGGATGGTGAATGTTATTTTGTAAAATTACATAATTATTATCTTTTATATTATTTTATAGATATTGGAAATTTTGATATGTAACTGATTATTTATTAATGGTAAGTAACTGATAATGTTTATGAAATGGAAATGATAAATTTATTTCATTTATATGGTTTAGGGTGTTTAAATTTATGGTTTTTAATATTATTGATGATAATATATCTAAAATTTTGAATACATATATTTATTTTGATTAGTAGTATGATACAACCAATTAATGGGAATTCAATAGAGAAGAGTGGAATATTAGGAGGCTAATGTAGTATACAAAAGGGGACATCATGATTTTGAATGAAAATGAAAATAATAGTGTGTACCATGATAAAGGAAGCCTATAAGACACTCTTGAGTGTTGAATGGGATGAAACAGAATGAAATAGATCATCTGGTGATGAAAGATAGAGATTCACAAAATGTAAATATTAAATAATGGGAAAAATTTACATGAAATAAAACCCATTGAAATTTATTATCCATGAAAATAATCCATTAATTTATTCATAGGGTGTTCATGAATAACACGTTATACGTCGTGGAAGCATTACACGACATAGAAAATGATGAAGTGGATAAAATTGATTGGATATAGGTTGGAATGGCATTAAGAAAATATCATATGAACAGAGAACCAGTATGGAAAATATTAATGGAAACATAAATGAATCCCAATCCTATGAAGTTCTATAAATAGATATCTATATAGTTGCAACCTAGTGGATATCTAATGAAAAATATTTGAGGATGATGATGGCCTGCGTAGGGTCATCACTAGCTCTTCTTCTTCAATCCTTTTTATGGTTTATTTTTTTCTTCCTTACCCCATAATTCATGAATACTAGGTTGAGGGGGTAAAAACCTATTTATTCTATGGATATTTAGTTGAAGTAGAATGGTTCCACTGGATTTATGTATTTTTATTCATGTTTTGGTTTGGAATATTTTTTTTCAATTAGAATCCATTTATTCTTTTAAACACGTCCCTAGTTAATTGAATATAAATGGGAGTTAAAAATTGTGTAACTCCTTACACTGATTTGAAAAATTAAGAATTTCACATTTAGTAATTCCATGTTAAAATATAGAAATATGTAAAACTCAAATTGAAAAAACCAGAAATTTCTGAATGAAGGAAAACCAAGGAGTGACACATTTAGGGGGTATTCCAGGATATTTGGATCCACATCATTTCAACTCTAACACTGAATATGGATTAACCAATTTATTTTATAATATGAAATTGAACCTGAACTCTAAAAGAAAATTATCGTGACACTCTATCAAATTAGATTAAAAAACCAATTAAGATAAAATTTTGGTCTTTCCTTCATCATACTATTTCTAAACCAAAATCAAATTATTTTAATTTTAAAATAATGATTTTTAAAAAATCATTTTAAATAATTTCACCGTCTCTATTAGTCAACCCTCGACCTACTAGAATACTCAATTCAATTTATTAACTATAAAGTTTGAGTGTTTATAAATTTTGGCTTTCAAATATAGCCATAGCGAATGAATGTCAGCTTCTAGGCCCATGATTCACTAATATAAATTATTGTATTATAAAGTAAACTGGAATCAATGTATATAACCTATAATCCATGGATACATATATATACTCAGATATAAGGATGCCCCAACCATGGGACCTAGTTTTCTTTCCCCTGTAGTTTTACACAATTACATGTTCACGTTGATGAGTTATTTTTTCTTAAGGAGGTTGTGTGGGTCTAGTGCCTTGGGACCAATCGCATGTAGTTCTGATAAATAATTTTACATATGTGTTATATGCCAATGTTTGTAGTCACATTATCAATTTACCATCATGTACTCTTATACATAATTTATTGTTATTTCATAGTTAAATCCTCTATTCATTAACATGTTTATGATTCTAAAAAAAATATCATCTTTTATTATATCCACACATGGATAGAGTTCTTACACACATGATTGATTTTTAATAGTCACCATTGGTGGTGTAATACTAAGTATTTATCTCACATTCATCGTACATCTGATTAGTACCTTGAATGACTTCTTGGATCTAGGTTTGGATAATGGAAAGTGCCTAGTCATGGATACTTGATTCTCTTATATAATGTGTGTTTGGATGCACAAGACTGAGTAATGTCTTGTGATGCTATTGGAGTTTAACTTTTCATCATATTGGTTATGATTATAAATATATATATTTATTCTTGTATCTATGTATGTCTGAATTTTTTTTACAAAATAAAATAATCATCAGTTTGTACATTATTTATATTTTATCTTATTTATTATGACTAGGTGGATGGAATAATTGCACATCTACATTTTTAGTTTTATTATTCTACAATTTATTGAATTATTATCCCCATTGGGATACTCTGATCATGTTGGTAATGTATCCCTATTGTACCAATTTAGAGCCCCTTATTCTAGTCGAAATCCACTACCATATTGGGAGGAGTTATTGAGGCCATGTGATGAATCAGTTTCTGTTACATTTGATGGAGCCCAGTCTAGGACATTTTAAGTACACCTAAATGATCTATCATCCAAATGTATGTGTATGGACATAATCAGAAAGATAGAATATCACATATATTGTAAGCCTTATCATAAAACCCTTTATTTAAAAGTAAATACAAAGTATATGGTATAAAATAATTTAAATGAAGATTATTATTAGAAAAACTACACAAATTCATTCTGGTGACAATAGTAAATATCTAAATTGTATCATCATGAGTTTTTAAAAAGAAATACTAGGTTCGATGACATTCATGATATGAAAAATTGAAATGAAAAAATAAATAAATATTATTATATAAATGTTATAATTAATCTAGAATTTCTCATGGTTGAAATTAATTGTATTAATTTAATTTTGAAATTAAATTTTACACAATTTTTTATAATTAATTATTTTGTGACTAATTAAATTTAATTTATAGTTTATCTGAAAAAGAATTTAAAAGCACACAACTCTGTTTTATACATATAAATCATAGAGTCAATCTTGTTGGATTATACGGATTCAATATATGTTTTATATATTAAATTAAATGTTTTAAATATACTATTTCTATTTTCTAAACATGATATAAGAATAAATTCATTTTCACTGATAAAATATGTAACTTTCTAAAAAAGATTATTTTCTACTTTTTGTTGGAGAACCAATTTTAAATAGTGTTTTGAAACATTAATAAATTATATTTTCCTAAAGAAACTTATTATTTGAAATAATAGCATAAAAAATTAAATTGGATGATTTTTAGGTATTTTTCAATTAAGAATCATATTTTGATTAATAGTATAAAATAATTCATTTTATATGAAAAATATTTAATTATTTAATTAACATATATAGATAAGTTATATTTTAAATTATCTTAAAATAAATATTGTATAATAATAGATAAATAATATCAGTTTGGATCATTGAATCCAATTTCCCGTGAAAACTAGAAATAAAATCCTTTCAAACATTAAAAAGCATCACTTTAAACCCCACATTTTTTTGCATGTGGGATTATTTATATATATTAGTATTCCATTTATGTGATTTTAATTTGTTAAAATTTATTAAATTCGTTTAATCAAAAGGTAAAAATTAATATTATACATAAATTTCATTTTTAGGCAGAGAACATTTACATGGTATGAATTTTTTTTTCCATTTATATATAAAAACTGAATCATTTTAATGTTAATATGGTAAATGATTAAAATAAATAAAAAATGAAAATGAAAATTCCTTTTGACTTGTTTATTGACACTATATATCCTCTAAAATAATAATTTCCAATTTTTTTTATTTAATGCAACCTAAAGATGGTTGGCATCAAATATAATATATTCATTATTTCGTCACTTTATCCCACCTCTCCTCAAGTATAAATAGAACCCCTTGCCACCCAATCTACCCCTAAAATGACTTGTAGATCGCAATATGTCATAAAAAAACTCCACATCAATATAACCATATACAAGTGATTATTTTCTCACAATAATTAAAATACAATGTCTTAAAGGGTCTCTCAAGGAGGAGATATTCAAGACACACTTTTCCCACATTGACCCTCTTAATTTCATTTATCATTCTACAATTTCCTGAACTCATTAAACCATCAATTCATGATTAATTAAAAACAATTTTTTATTTTTTTTTATTTCTAATAAAATTTATCATATACATCTCATTTCTCATCTCCTTTTATTAAATGAAACTAAATTTTTTTTTGTTATTCTAGTTAATCACCTCCAAGAGGAATATTCTTGTAAATTTTCTATTACTGAATTAATTTCTGGTCATGAAATTTTTTTTGTAGTAAATAAAAATTTTTATAAGTATATTATTACCATTTATAATTTCGTCAACTAATTAATACTAAAAATAGTAAATAAAATAAAAATAGTTCATGGTGTTTCAAAAACTCACAGAAAGACACTAAGCATTTATCCTTAACATTTTTTCAATAAATCATCCTCATGTAAGAAATACAAAATATATATGGGAACATTTAGTCATTTAGAATTATATTGATAATATTTCATTATACTTTTTTATATTTAACCACATTTTACAATAACATCCCGAATTTTATAAAAATAAATCAATCAAGAAACTATAAAATAAATGAACCTAAATCCAAGAAAATAACAATATATTTTGAATGAATGGGTTATAATATGTTATAAAATCATCATATACAGTATTATTACTATGTATACTTTTATATAATGATTTTTTAACGTAATTTATACTATTATTGTGGATTTTTAATATGTTTTATGTAATTTGATTGTGAGGTAAGGGACTTTGTCTCAATATCCATTCATTAAGGAATATCTTGATGTTATGCGTGTTATTATTTTATAATCATTATATACACCACATTTTTCATTCTATAACCATTAATTTATTTATTCTTAGTTAATTTAATGTTTGTTAAATTTTAGTCTTTCATTGATATTTTGATGTAAATGTTCAATGTGGTATGTGACACTTTTAATATTTAAAATTTAATTTAAAAAACATTTATCAAAGAAAAATATAATTTTTATTATTTAACATATTTATTTTTATAGTTATAAAAAATTTATAATTGAAATTTTATGTCTTTTTTAAGCGTATTCAATAGTTTTTTAATGTAATATTCTTACCCAATTTTAGATAATTTTTTCACAAAATACATAAGAAGTTTTTTATTCTTAAGGGTCATTGCAATAATGAATTTTCCACCACTATAGTCATTATATCATTTTTGGACTCAATAAAAAGAATTAATAATTCATTAAATGTAAAAAAATATGTTTCTTTTTATTATTTTGTAATTAAAAATGGGGTTTTGAAAGAAATATGTATTTTATGGTGAAAATATGAACATAATAGATAATGGTATCTGAATGTTATTTACATACGAGTGTAAGAGAGTCGTATCAAATAATGAATTATTTTATTAAATATTTTGGTTAATATAAATTATAAATAATGTGTTTTCCCATATATTTATGAGTGATCGCATTATATATTTAATTATGAGTTTTACCAGATAGCAGTCATCTGTGTTGGGTAATTATTTTTTTAGGGAATTATATTAGGAGTCAGCTATATAGTTATTCCAACCAGTAAGGGTTATTCAAATGTTGTATAAAGTTTATTTAAGATAATTTACCAATGCAGATAAATATATATTATATACATTATAATGAGCTATTATTTGAATAATTTATTTTAAAAAGTTAAAAAAATGATATTTTAAGGGAACACTAATAACCATTATAGGTAAATGTAATGTTTTCAAGAAATGTATTTTTCATGGGTTCTCTTTTTTTTATGAACAAATGACTTCCTTTACATTAAAATAAAATACTTAGATTTTGTGATCATATCATGTTATAATTTTTTTATATGACTTAAGGGAGAATGTAGAAAATGATGAGTTCAAGGAGAAAACGATGATTAATCATCAAAAGAGATGAATTTTTGTTATAAAAGTTTTGTATTTTCAAATAATTTCACATTGCAATAATAATACACACATTTTATAAGTGTGTTATGTTTTGTGTGAACTATATAAAAATTATTGAACACCTTATACCTGAAAAATATATTATGGGAATTCAGAGAAATTATTAACTAAAACTAAATATTATCTATTGTTTAAGTTTAGGACTATATAATTGGTATCAAAGGAAAGAAATAGACATCATTAGGTATTATGATTTTTTGTTAAACATGTTTAATGTTTCAATAAATAATATTTTATTTAAATTCATGGTATATATCTTTTTCTGACTGAGGAGTGATAGATATAAATGAAAGGAGGATAATAAGAAATAAAATTTTTATCTCTTCCTGATTTCCTAATTGAAAATATTGTTACAAAGTCATGTACTAAAGATAGTAAACTTTTTTAAAAATATAAACCCTTCAAAGAAGTTGTATGAGATATTATACACCTCATATATAACACGATACAATCACAAGTCATGAGTTGTTTTTAATAAAATCATATTTTTTCAATATTAACATAATTTCAAAAAAGGAATGTATTTAAAGTAATTTTTATAAAGATTACCTTATCACATGATTTTGGATCATATAATAATTTTGATAATGATTCCCATGAAGTTGAATCTTGAGATGACCATTTATATTTTCATTGAAATTGTATTCGTATGTATCATGCATATTTTATTTTAGAAGGGACAATGTTTGAAACTCTCAAATAAAATTCAGTCTAATTTTTTTTTTAATATTTTTTTGGAAATTATATAGATTACAGGAATATTTCTCAAAAACAATTTCACTGTGAACACCCATATGACCCATGTTGTACAAGGGGTACTCAGATAAAGGAATAAATTAATTTTGAAGAATCTATACATCATTGTTTTAATACATAGAAGTCATCTCTATGTGAACAAAATCATAATGTAACCAAGTGGAGTCCATGAACTAGGGGAGATAATATTTCTATTAGGAATACTTTTATTAGATAATTTGGAAATTAAAAAAAATATCAACATTTAAATGATATCATGGTCTATGATTTTAAAGTAATTGTGGGTTACTAAATTTCAAAAATTTATAATAATTATATAGTTTTATAACAAATTAAACTCACAGGATTAGTGAAAACTAGACGCGTCAAAATAGGTCACTAGTTTCAACCCAAAAACAAGTGATAGAAAGTGTTCATATCCTACCACTAACCTATGTGAATTCTTAGTTAGTATGAATCTTAATAGTAAAATGATTTTTTGTAAAAATAATTATTTTGTTCAAGGGTAATATATTTTACCAAATAGATAAACATGTATTCAAAAATAATTTTTTTGATTAAGTTATTAATTTTATTTCTTAATTCATTCAACTACTTGGTAAAAATATAATATCAAGATGAATAGATTAATATGGTATTTTATTTCAAGTAAAGGTTGAATTATACTTATGGAAGAATCTGTGATTTAATTGTGGACATATAATAATATTGGTTATTTGTGGAAATGATTATCCTATTCTAGAGAATATACGATTAGGTAAATTACTTGTTGGTCTGATCTATTAAGAGAGATTTATATTATTCAGATAGATATTTAATAATTTATCATGGAATACTATGTTATCAAATCTATATTAATTTTTGGAATGAATATTTTTTAGAATAATATTTGGAATTTTAAGGAAAATTATTTATTGAATGGTCCAAGTTGAACCGTGGGAATTACTTTTGAATTTTGAAGATTAAAAGTGACTTTCGATAATCCTATGGTTTATTCATTTTGGGAAAATATCATCTCAATGTCTATACATTTTTTAGGTAATGTATGAAGATATAATAGATATGTTGATAATAGATATTTTGTATTAGGTGATTTAATAGAAGTTTATTCTAGAGTATCAGGCCTAAAAACATCATTCATAATACACATCATTTTGAGAAAAAAAATTGGTTGAATTTAATTAAAAAATGAATCAATACATGTAATTTTTTTCTTCATAGTCTAGGTAATTAATTATTCTATATACATTATACAATTGATCTTTAGAATAAAATTATATACCTTTACTTTTATTAATAAGTAATAAATATCCATATAACCAATCAAATATTTACATTTATGTTCTTGTTAACCTTCCACGTACCATTTTTCTATGACTATACATTAGAAAATGATTATTATCTTCATATTCTATGTCCACATCATCCAATTTGGAATCCTAGTGTGTGGTATCTCATGCGATTATCATACATTTTTTATTTATTTTAATGTATATTTTTTATTAATAATTATTCCCTTGTGGGATTCCAATAAGGGTGTTTTTAATTATTAAACTACTAGTTTTAGATCCCAAATCAAAACTGTGATTACAGAATTTAAATTTGGGGAGGGGTGGGGTAATATAAAAACCCATGTTATTCAAAATAAATACTATGCTCGATGGAGTATATTATATACTGCATCAATAATAAATTTAAAAAATAAATAATACTAGTTAAATGTTATAATAAAACTAGTTATTAGAATGGAGGGAATGAATAGTAATAATTTTATTTGGAAAATTTGGATTAATTTTTTTATATAATTTATTCTTTAGTGACCAATTAATAATAAATGAATCATTTTCCAAAAACCAATTTAAATGTGAACAAGAGTATTTTATTCCAATAAATAATAAAATTACTCTTTCAGGATTATATAGAAGTAATATGTGTATAATATATTCAATATATTTCTTAAAATTCATCTTATGTGTTTTATATTCTTGATATACGAATAAATTTAATTTTATGGATAAAAGATGTATTTTCCTAAGAAGACATATTTTCCCCCATTTAATGGAATTCCTACATAAAATCTATTTTTACGCATTTATATATATTATATTTGAAAAATGTAAAAACTTATTTTAAATAATAGTATAATAAGTTCCTTTGGTTCAATTTTTGGTAATTTTTTATATGATTTAATTTATTATTAATAATGTTAACTAATGTATTTTATATGAAAACTAATAACATATCTAGTTATTTATATTGGTAAATTATTATTTAAATATGTTTTAAATTATAATTAGTTCCATTATTCACAATTCAATCCAATTAGGGTCATTGGAGTCAATTTCAAAAATAAATTAGATATAAAAATATTTCAATATTTTTATTGTTTCAAATTAAATAAAAGTTTTTTCATTGTATCCACAGTATTGATTTTAAATATAATTATTCAATTTATTTGAATATAATTATTGAAAATTAATTTCATTTTTTTAGTCAGGAGGTCCTAATTAGGTCGTAAGTTTATCTTAATTTTTAGGAATATAAAAAGATACCATGGTTAAAAATTTATTTATCATGGTATAGGTATAAAATGGAACCAATTAATGTTAAAATTTGTAATTTGTTAAAATACATAAAAAATAAAACATTAAAATAAATAATATGGAATTTTATGACCAAATAAATCCTTAAAAATATTATATTCTAGCCAATTTTTTTGAATTGAATGCCACATGAAAATAATTAGTTAAAATATAAAATATTCTTTATTTAATGAGTTTAACCCACCACTCCTCAAGTGTAAATACCACCCCATATCGAACCAAAATGCATTATAGCAGCTAAAATATCATCCCAAAACACTCATTTTCACTCTCCTGAAGGCCAATTTCATATTTTCTCATCAAATGCAAAAATCCAAATTCTTCATGTGTCTCTGAGTGAGTTGATATATAAAAGTTATTTTTCCAAATATACCTCGCTTATTTTGATTTTCATTTTCTACATTATCCTCAATTCCTTCATTGATCAAGGAATGATAACAACATAATAATTTATATTCATGTTTCCTGTTTCTAATAGAATATATAATATTAATTTTCTTTATCATCTCCTTGTATTCCAGGAAACAAAATTATTGTGCTTGTTATATTGAAAATCACCTCCGTGAATATTATTTTTAATTTTCTTCCATTAACACCTTCATACACAGTCGTAAAATAAATTCTGGTTAAATAATATTTTAATATGTATATTATATCCTATATAACTTTATCTAACTAATATTTAGTCATAATAGTAAATTAAATGAAACTAGTTTGTGAAGTTCGTAAAAACAGTTAAAAAACTAAGTATTTATCATTAACATTTTATCTAATGAATCAAACTCATGGAAGAAATTAATTTGATAAATGAGACCATTTATTATTTTTGATGTAAATTAATAATTTATCATTACACTTTTTCATGGTTAATCTTATTTTACAATAACATTCATAATTTTACACATATGAATCGGTCCTGAAACAATGAAAAAACACACCAAAAAGCATGAAAAATATGGATATTTTATTAATTAATTGGTCATAATATGATATTAAATAAATATATAAGGTAATATAAATTTTAATATAGTAATGGAATGAGTTAATAAGCTTTATTATATCATTACACGTGATTTTTGAAATTTTTTGAAGGAAGTTGAATATGAGTCAAGGGACTTCTTCTCAATATACATTCAGTGAGACATATATTGATGGTATGTACATTATTACACTACATTAAATATATACACACCCTTTTAAATTATATATCAATAATTTATCTATTATTATGTAATTTAATGATTTTATATTGGAAATATTTTATTGGGTTTATGAGTTTTATTTCAAAGGAAGTATGGACAAATGAAATATTTATATATTTAATTCAATAAACATTTATCTATAACAATATTTTTGTTATTATATAACATATTGATTTATATTATTATAAAATTTTTAAGAAGTAAATTTCTTGTCTATTGTTAATTTGATTAAATAGTGATTAAAAGGATTATATTTATGAATTTTATATGGAATATATTCACAAATGACAAAAGGGAATGGTGCATTTTTAATATACAAAGAGACAATCACTATTCCACTACCATGGCCATTATATTATTTGACTATATTTTAAAGACATGATATTAAATTAAATGGAAAAACTTTTTTATCTATCGATTATTTTTGTATTGAAGATGGGTTTTCAATATAAATGGATAATTTGGGTTCAAAATTGTATTTTGAAATATAATGTTATCTTAATGTGATTTGTGTATGTGTTTAAAAACATATTATAAAATGATGAATATATTTATTTCATGTAATGTATAAAATAAATTATTAATTATAGTTTCAACCAAATAGTTTTTGGTGATCCTGCTATATATATCATGATGTGTGCACACATATAGAGCCCCAATGGATATGGTTGTGATTTTCATTTTTGAAAAATAATGTTGTATCTCAATCATATTGTTATTCCAATCTATAAGGGTTCTATAAGGGTTGTCTAAGGGTTCTATGCGATGATGTCCCAAGATATATACATGAATTTTCTATTATTTTTGATGAGATTTTAGGGGAATAATTTATTTTAAAAATGAAAAATAAATTATATTTTAAAAGAAAATTAAATAACATTATGGTAATTATATATTTTCATGATATGTGTATTCCACTTGTTCTCTTATTTTTCATGAAATAATGGTTTTCTATACATTTACATCTCACACTAAGATTTTTTTATCATCCCAATTTTTAAAATTTTTATCATAGGATATAATAGAGAACGAGCACATAGATGAGTTCATGGGGAAAATTGTGGTGATTTATCATTTAGTGAAACCATGTTTTTTTAAAATATTTTTTTATTTTGGATGAAATTGATAATGATTTAATAATATGCACATTGTATATGTGTGGGATGTTGTGTATTAGCTATGTTCGAATTATCTAAATCTATAAACGTTAAATTATAATCAATGTGAAAGAAAGTAAATTAATTACTATAACTCAAGATTATGTAATTTTTAAGGTCTAGGACTTATAAAAATAATATAATATAAACCCAAACTAGTGAAGCGAAATGTAAAAAATCAATTGAAATGTTTCACACATAAACAACAATAAAATATGTAATCCCTATCATGCTATTTCTAACATGAACTCCTCAAATAATTTAAATGAATAATCTATCCTATTCACCAACTCCACCAATATACTTTTTTATTATTTCAATGACAGAAAATGTCTGATGATAAGACATGTGTATGGTTTATCATAAATATACCTTATAAGATTCATAAAATATTTTAAATGAAAATGGTTTTAATTTAACATCATAGATTAAATCACATTATTACAGTTAGGTATTATGTAAAGAAATTAATTTGTGTTATCATTATTTATAGCTCATTATCATTTAATTCATACACTAAAAGGGAAAATAATAACCTATATCCCCACTAAACCTTGAAAAAAATTTATCTCATATTTGTCACATCTACACCATCTCTCCTTGGTAAAAGTAATCGAGGAGCTTCCCTTTAAAAGTCTATGACTTGTTCACCTTGATCTGTTATAGAATAAAAAATAATAAACTTTTATCATTCAAATAAATAATAATAACATAATATTAGAATCCAAAATATATAAATTATTAATAAATTAGATAACTGACATATCGATGGTATTTTTTAGAATTCTAGGGAACATTGATAAACTCTTACATAATACAATACATTTATTAAAATGATCATTTTTTGTATTGATCCTATATTTACTTATTTAACAAGAATTATTCACCAGCTACCATTAAATAATACACATATAAAACCATTATTTACATAATTCATTTCACATAATTTTTCATAAATTCTGGAAATTTAGAATATAAAAAGGGTAATATCAATCAATCTATAAGGGTAAACATATGAGAAAACAATAAATTATTCTAATTGAGAATATGTGTATGATAATTTCATCAGAATATAATAAATTCATACCTAATCAATAAAATATCGTTAATAACGATTCTAAAAAAAATTATTTTTATAAATATGTTAAAAGTCATACAGGTATGGAATCAGTATTAATTAATCATGATCCATGAAAGTATATCGTAAAAATTGGATCATGGATGAAACAAATGATTATTAACATGAATAAATAGTTTTATGTCCCCTCATTTTGTTATGTTAATGAAATAAGGTCATCAAAAAACCTAATGGACATGAAAATGATTCCATATATAAACAAATTGAAATGAAACAAGGTGCACACATAATGTTGTGAACCTGAAATAAATTGATGTATAACAAAATTATCTAATGATATATCCATCATTACTCAAATTCATTGAGAGTTATGAAATTGTTGGCCCATGCATAACAATAACACAAATAAAAAAATAATGGTTTATAATTAAATTATACAATTAGTCATATCATAATCTATTAAAAAACGATTTTTATCCATCATTTCTGTAAACAATATCCTATAAAATGTAAATAATTTTCATAATGATTTAATTATAATGCACTTAAAACATGGAAAGTAAACATGAATAATTGATTCATCCTTGAATAATTATCATTATAATACATATTTATAGATAATATATATCATATCATAAGAACATTTTACCAATGTAACATTCTAATGTCATTTTTAGGTATTGAGATTTTTACTTTTTTCTTTAATTTTATTGTAATGTAGGAATTATTCTAGATATTTTTCATGGTTTTTAATGGGTATATGTTTGGGGGTGATTGATTATAACTTATATTATATTTCATAAGGTTTTATGGTCGGTTATCATGGGTATGTAAATTTTATTATATTTGGAAGAGCTATATGTTGTCCAAACTCATCTTGTTGGTAATGTAGTATATGTGGGTATTATATAAATGGATCCACTTGGAAAAATTGTGGGAGCCCACCGACCTACCATTAGGCTATCTAGATGGTAAATAATTCTTGAAGAACTATAGAAAAACTATTATTTTGATCATATAATTATCATTTTATAAAACTTCACAAGATAATTGGTGGATATGATTGAGTCTGATAAATATTTGGGATGTTTTTTATTTCCACTTCCCAATACACTAGTTTTATTGTAAATTAATACCCATAAAACCTAATTAAACATATTTACCTTTTACAATTTCTTATGTATTTATTGTCTTCCTCAATTTTATTCACATGGAATATCGATGTTCCAATGGAACCTAAGTTCCTCTCTTGGTAATGTATTATTTATATTATTATATAATGTCATTATTATTCTAATTGTATATTTTTCTCCCTATATGGTATTGTTTCATAAATTTTTATAATTTTTTAAATTTAATTCTCTTCAAAATTACTATTATATTTTTTTGAAATGTGGACCATAAGAAATATCTAGAATCCTTATGGTGGGTTTACTGAAAATTAAGGTGGTATGGGTTCTATTTATTCCATCAATATTAAAAATACAAAAAGATAAAAAAATTAAATTTTTAATTATTGATCTATATTCCCTTATCAATTCTAATAAACCACAAATTATCATGTATAGTAGTAAACCATGCGTAGCCTAATTAATAGTTCTTCAAGTTATATAGTTTTCTAACGTGGATTTGTCAAGTAATCCATGATTTCATAAAACTATTATTGCTATTAAAATATTTTTAAAAATGTTTAAATCAAGAATATTATTTGGAAAATGGAGTTCCCATTTTATATGGTTTTTGAAATTTTTTTAATTTCATTAATGTTATGGTTTCAAATATGAAATTACATTACATTATTTGTGGGTCAATGATATATAAGATTGATGATGGGGTTGGGAACCTTATGTGTAGATGTAAAAAAATTTTCCTAGACTAATTATATTATTTAAATTTATATATATTATTTCTTATGTTTTAGAATGATTTCACTCTCACGAATATTGCCTTACCCAGTGAAATTACACTTCCAAGGAAAACTGCACAACTTGTGGTTAACGAATCACTAAAATGGATAGTGTGACCTACAAGATTGAATTTATATATTATTTTATCTGTAATCAAATAAGGTTGTGTTCGATTAAAATTTATATATATAATATTTTCATTTCCACACTTCACTATATTGTGAAAGGGGAGATTTATCAGTTCTTACTGTGGAAAATTTTTTCCATCCCTTATTCTGAATTAGATGATCATAACTAGTTTATTTTATAAAGTCTTCTGTTGTAATAATTTATGTCACCCTACTATGATAATTTTTAAGACCATGAAAACATGTTTTATTGTAATTTGATTTTATTTATAATATGTATGTAAGGAAAATCTATCATATGTAGGATGTAAATTTTTTCTTTATCAAGCAATGAGAGTATAGAGGTGGCATCATGTAATAAGGAAATTTGGTTTACATAATATATAACATTGGTATCTGAGGTGACATGGTACATTCTTTTCCTTATGATTGTGTCCATAATTTATTATAAAATATTGGAATACCAATATATTCTATATATCTACTACATTTTTCAGGTCCTATATGTAAAATTAATTTCTGATGGTCAGATATTGATTTCCAAGATCCCTTCAACAATACATGGTGATCAATAATTTACTTTGGTACATGTAAGGACTGATGTAGTTATTTATTAATTTGGGTAACTCCGGTTAAAACATTTCAAATTTTTATCATATTCGGGTTGGTCATTTGCCATTGTTGTTATGAATTTTTGGAATGTATTTGAAGAAGTGGAAAAATGATATGGTTACATAAATATGATGTTTTCAGTAAATTCAAATTTGAATCTCATTTTGACAAGATAAAAGTTACCATTAGTCGATGGTAATTGTGTCTCCTGAGATTTGAATAGTTTTAATCAAACTGTTTTATTTTTCACCTTAATTTATAATAATAGGGTGTTTTCTTCTATAAATAGTATTTGATTAATGGATCATGTGTTTTATTCCACTTTTTAGTCATTGATTAGTTCCATTCCTACCAAAATACATCTATATATTCTTAAGGATGGTATTGCTAATGAAACAAGGAATGAAAGTCCCCCTCTTACATAGAATTTTATCAAAGTTTCCATGTGAATGGAACAATCTATGGACCAAGGTTCAGAACATAATATTGTTTAATATAGATAGGTTGAATGACAAATGGATGAGGATATGACTCGTCCCAAAGTTGTTATTTTATTGGAGACACCTTATATTGAAGTGATTAAATTTCATCACTTGGTTGAATATTATTTTGTGAAAGAACAAGAAGATTTTTATATTGTACAAAAATTCATTATCATTTGAGGTAAAGTGTTCCATCTTCAATGTGGATGGTCTGAGTAAACTATTATATGTCTCAGTTGTCTTGTAAAAAGTTTATGATCATATATTATAATGAATTAACAGAAATTACAACATGCAGTAATACCCAAAATCTATGACCATGGATAAATCAAATCAGTTTCACAATATTGAGAAAGTAGATTTTGTTTTGATAGAGTTTGTTAATAATTTTGATGAAAATATTGTTTTTTTATAAGAATTTAATTATATTGAGAAGATTGAGGCTCATATGTTTCACATTTAATTGTTAGATAATATATTGTCTCCAGAAGTTTACATTTATGTTGACCACCAAAGATAAAGTGGTAGATAATGCTTTCATGGAAGACCCTAACCTGAAATCTATGATACGGATGACCCTTGATTCTCTTTCCTATAATGGTACCTCATGTGGTACATTCAATGGTAAGATAAATATAAATGAGTTTCATGAGGGAAGTAGGTGGTGTATCTTCCCAATAGACTTTTCCTACACAATCATAAATGGTAAATGGATTTTTATGTTACTAGTGTTTTTATAATTGATACACAATGAACTTTTGTCCCATGCCTCTGAAGGATTTCATATTGTGTGCTCTTCATGGAATGATAAAGAAATTTTTAACATTAATATTACAATAATTTGGTACAAGATCATATAATCCAAGAAAATCTATGGTTCACTTAGATTCTTAATTGGATATCGGTTTATAACTACTAGACTGTGTAATAATGTATGTACATGAAGTGACAGATTTCCCAACAGAGGTTGATATGTGTTTTGTGACTATGAGAGGAACAATTTGTTATTCATCTAACATATAGACTACAATAAATTATATTTTTTAAATTGTTACTTTTTAGGGACCCATATAGTGGGTCCTCTAAAATTTCTAATGAACATATTCCTTATTCTAGAATTTTGGATGCATCTAGGAAATACGAGTTACTAGGGTGTCTATTTTCCATATGCACATTATTTGTTTGAAAAGAATATTTAGTTCGTGATTTAAATGTTATCTTATTAAATATATTAGATTTCATAAAAGTGATTTATTTTTTTATTCATCATAATGATCAAATTTATTGTTACCATCAGTGGTTGTTTTCACTTTTTTAGCAGGAACTCCAATGAGTTTTTTGGAGAATGTGATCCAAGGTCTAGTATGGTGGAGTATTTACCTCTAAAAATTAGTATTTTATTTTTTTATATAATACTATATTGAAATAGAATCCTAATAGTGTAACCATCCCTCCAGAAGCCAATTAGTGTCTTGAATTGTTCAAAATGATGTTCTTGATATTCTATAAGAGTTAGAGATGGAGTTATCAATTGATGTAGTTTCAATATATCAATAAATATGAATATATTATCACTACTTATATATAAATTAATTTAAAGTGATGAATGTTCAGTTGAATGATTTGAGTGCCAATGGAATTTTAAAACTATTGGTATCACTTTAATAATCACACATTCATTATTTTATAAGTAAAATATAACTCTTCACATAGGTTTTTTAGAACCCCAATTAAGTAATTGTTAGAATAAATATCCATAACCATGAATTGAGTATTTTTTTGAAAATTTTATTGTGGAAATATGGTTTTAAAAAGATCATCATATCTTTAGTTATATGCAACACTGTATAAAATTGTTATATATTTTGAATACTACATTAAATAATAGTTTTGTCCATTTCATGTACCTTGTAATGTTGTATATTCAAACCACGACTCCTTCGATCATTATAATCATGATGAATAGAGTATTCCATAAGTTTTTGAGACTTTTGTCATAGTGTTTTTGGCTGCCATCAAGTTATAATCATTGATTGGAGAATACCACATTTTTCACGTGAGGATTTATTTTATAATTATGAAGGATCACCGTATTTATGAAATATTATCAAATGTTGAATTTTGGATACATGACGTTTATTTGTTGGGAAATTTAATTTCAAAACATTTAATTTCAAAACATTTAATTTCAATTGATTCTGAGAATGTAATAGATGTTATGTCCTAGTAATTTTCACATAATGTCTTCTTAATTTGTATATTTAGGGATATCATAGGTAGATATTTGATGTTAAAAAATTATGTCTCAAATACTGTGCCTCCTTTGATGACACATCTCACATAATAGTGGGTGGAGTTATTTATGGAATCAATGTGTTAATAATCCATAGATAATCTAATTAGTTGTCTGACCTCAAAATGGTTTTGAATTTACAAGAGGATATATATGTTATTATGTTTAATTTTGATCATTTTTGTTCATGTTTTGGATATATTTATATTCCTCGGGATCTCATAAATGATTTTGGATATTTTAATCATTTTATGAATGAGAATAATTACGCCACCAATGTATTTAATGCTATTGGTATTGATCATTCCCTATGAATTTTCCCACAATATGTTTTTTTGAAATATTAGAATTTACTCTTACATAACAGTTTGAGTAATTAATATCTCATAGATGTTTGAACATCCATCATATTTGACTATCAATTTCCATGCTCAGCCTTAATCCCCATATTGCGGTAGGTTATAATATCTTCCTAGGTTTGTTTTATAGATCTACATTGGATACAGTAAAGGGTGATCTTATTGTATCCATCATGGACTTTTATATGGGGGGGGGGGGGGTCCACTACCCCATGTTATGAGTTTCGCCCCCATCGTGCTCATTATCAAGTCTATGAATCCCACCATCCACTCCATTTCTGCCCAATAAGAATGTGTAACTTCCCATATAAAATCATTTCCTGAAACATCCACTCAAGGCTCGCACGTCACCTTCTTTAGTGGATCTCTTTGGAGAAACATGGATTTTTGAATGGTAAATCAATCCATTGGTAATTTATCTTGCCCAAGAGATGACGAGGGACATCAACATTAACTTGGGGATCTAACATCATCATCAAACTTTATATGAGCAGGGCCTTGGACCAAGTGAGATTTTGTTACATCAAAAAGTACTAGAAATTATGGTCATTTATCTTGAAAGTGTTAATATTATCTTCTACTACTTTATTTTTTCATGGCTGGTAGTAACATATATGGTAAACACTTAAAGCTTATTCAATGAAACCCATGGCCTCAGGCAAGGTGACACCATTTACCAGAGTTTCTTCATTATCATCCAGGTTATTCTCACCCACCTTCTTCATAGGATCCTAAGGAATTGTGAAATTCTCCCATACTTTAGTTTGTTGTGCTCCCCTTCAATGCACCACATCATGTTTTCGGATGACATGATAATCATCATGGATTCCTCAAGAAGATCCCTGCAAGGCCTTAACAGGTTAATGGAGGAGTATTGCCTCTAGAGTGGCCAGAATGTTAATAATAGAAAGAGAATCATCTAAATTTCTTGTAACTAACTCCCGAGACAGGTTTCATATGTGAATAGAATCTTGTACATGAATATAAGGGTGTTTCCCATTTATTTTCATGGTCCGTCTATCGCCCCCCCCCCCCCCCCCAAGACTCAAGACAGGTGACTTTACGCCCTCCTGAACTGGAACACAAACCGTATTGTTAACCGAAAGAATAAATAACTTTTTTTGAGGGGAGGATTGCATTGCTGAATAGCGTGTTTCTATCCTCAGAAGTCCATGCTATCTCTTTGATCATGGCCCTAAATAAGGTGATAATTAATATCGATAATGTACATGCGGGATTCATTGGGATCCCATTTCCGAAGGAAAATGTCACTGGGTATCTTGGTGTAGGATGGAGAGGCCATCTAAAAAATGATGGATTAATGTGTGGAGTCTCGAAGACACTCTTCTATGCATGAATTCAAAATTAGCATGGGAGGTCACGGAACAATGCACCCTGTGGGGGACCATCACTCATGCACTCTTTTAGGGTAACCAAGCATCTGCAGAAAGCATATATTCTCACCTATATTCTAAGAATGAATCCCTTTTTCATATTCTTAAGACATTATATCATTGGATCATTAGTAAAGGGAAAATCTCCTTTTGAAATTATAATTGGGTGGGGAAAATCATTACTTACTCAGGTTTTCCTACTCATACAATTTCTTACATATAATCCAACGATCAACCATATTTCCTCAATGCCCTCCTGATGAAGGAAAATTAAAACCATGTTCACATTATCGAGCTATGATCAGCGCCAAATATGTGTGTCTTCACCGCCTCTCCATGTGGCCTCTTCCCAACAAAAGACATTCATTATACCCGCAACATGCATCATCTGGTGGACTCGTGGATGACTCTCTTTCAGGCCAAGCGCATTCCTTAGAAATTCAATATTCAAATATGGAGACTAAGAATAATGGTAGTACCCACCAATGATAATATAAATCTGTTCAAAATCAGTATGACCTTATGTGAATTTGCAGTAAGAGTCACATGGAAGAACGTTCATGTCACCTCTTCTTCGATAGAAAATGGGGATATGAGGTCTGGTCTTACTATGGATACTTCACTTCCTTTTTCAGTCCATTTATAGCTTAACATTCCTTCCATGAATGCAGGTTCCATGGTTCAGTTGAGGGGATCATGGAGATGATGGAACATGCTACTGTAATGCATAAAGGCTGCTAGTGTTCGTAACTAGGAAGTAGAAAGGGGATCCACAAGGTTGTGGAAATGAGTGGTCACTCCATCATCAATCGTTCCAACAATTTACTCATCAGACTGTTCCGGGTCATAGTCACCTGGAAGGAGGCCTCATACTTGTAATTATTCAAGCCCATTCCCCTTCCTCTATTCCCACCAACAACTCCTCTTTGGGAAATTAGGTCAGTCATCTTGGCATTCCTCATCGAAATAGGTCTGGGTACATCCCTCCAAGATGAGGTAATGTCCATGTTAACAGGACATTCAATACATTGAAAGAGAATCATGGACATCCAAGATATTGAAAAAGGTTCGCTGGTCCTGCCCAATTCTCTTTAGGGTCTTGGTGTCTTCAAGTGGAGGATAGAGTACTTGGTCATCAAATTTCACAACATCTTTTATAAAAACATCACAGTGATGCAAACAATATGGGAGGGTAATGGTGTAGCTTACTACCTAGCCTCACTGGGCACCTCTAGCTCCGAAGGCCTTTTCCTGTACAATATAGTCAGTCTAAAGCTATCCATGATCAATATATTCATAGGGGATTCCCTTGGACTCAACTATATTAGACCATCCAATTCACCATATCCCCATATTTTCCCCCTATCTCGTTGAATAAAAAGTTTTATAAGTATAATGATGAGTTTATTAATGTTTTGGAAAATGTTCATGTGAAATCCTCTCGCAAGAAGATGATTCTACAAGGGAACAAATAAGAGGATGAGATTAACGGTATTAGTTATTCTCTTTATGGTTGTGAGACCATTATTTAGTGGGCACATTACATAGAGAGTATCCTTTTCATCAAGATATGATATACTGTAACATCCACTACTGAAATTTCTATACTATGATATTTACACCATTCACTATGAGTTGTCTCCCGAATAACCATAAAGATTTTCTGTAAAATTAAAATTAATTTTTGGTGGAATGGTATGAAACATGATATACCTATCATTGTATATAACTTTTATACTATCCGATATATAAATTATTACCACCAAAATCATTTAGGGTTTCTCCATCCACATCACATTAGGATATGGAGTCAAATTAGATATCATTAGAATTTATCATTTGTTTATATCTAAGTCCCCTTGTTATGAATTAAATATGGTAATCCATCTATTAGTTGACTAGATGTTCGCATTTCATAATAATATATGACACAATAAAATTTAAGACCAAATAAGGATTTATGTATACAATATTTTAATAGTTTTTGGATTTCTTTTATACATTATCCAATAATCAGACACTTCTTATGTCTCAAAATTTTGAATGATATTTAGAAGGACCTAGGAAATTAGCTCACATTGATAATATTATATCATCCTAAAATATAATGTTATATGGAATGTGATAGTCATATTCTAGAGCTTATTATTCATGCTTATGGATTAAACATTACATGTACATGGTATAGCCATGCATAGATGGTTGAATTATAATTTAATACCATTTAAAAGTCATTAATAGTAATGGATCCCTTGGAGTATTCTTATTGTGTTCGTGATTTTTTCTATATTGATCATCAAAGGTATGCAAATACTCTTTGGTTGTACTGAGTTTGTTCCAAGGGACAACAATTAAGACAAATTTGTTTCTTATCATTTGGTGATGACTCATATCCAATTAATTTATTATTCTGATTTTCCTTGTAACATTTCAAATTTTTATGATTGTGATCTAGAGTTTTGGATATTCTCTCCACAGATTTATCGATTACGGATTTTAATGTAATGGAAGATGGATCCTATGTTTTGGGGACTATTTGAGATAATGGAATGGCTAGGATATATATATATTATTTCTTGTATTTACAACCAAAAATATCATGGATCCATGATTTATATCATCTATATCATTTGATTATGTTACAAATGGATATTTATCATGTACTAAATAAAGTGTATCTCAACTAAGAGTTATTATTTTCAATGATGAAAAAACAATTCATGTTTTTTTCTCGGGTAAATATTATACATGTAATGCTAATACATCTAGTTAATATATTGTTGTAGCATAGATCTAATTGTAATGAAACATGGTAGTAGGAATATTTGAAGTATTAGAAGTTGAATCAACTCATTTGATGGATTTTTATGAAATAGTTATTTTGTGTATAAAATGATATATTTTTGGGAGAATTATAAATGCACATGCCAATATTAGTTAGTTCACATGTGATATTTTTATGTTTTCTATCAGTGTATGTTATATAACATTCTGGTCCTTTTTTGATCGGTTATAGTGGGGAAAATGTGTTGAGGATTTATTTTTTATTTATTGGGAGTTTTTGTTTGGATATAGATTATTATTAAGGATTTGGATTTTAATTTATAAAAGAAAACTCTACATGTAGTTCACTTGATCATTGACGGAGGCCACTTGTTAGTTACTATTGGATTTTCAGTGAGGATTACCTATAGAAATACCACCATAACACTAGTATGGGTGTATAGATATGTATGAATTATTCTATCACTACTATATAGCATGTGGACACATACAAACCATTCAATAAGCAAGCTAGTGGTTTTAGTATGTTTGTAAAACCCTATAGTCTGCATGTGGCCTCCACAGGCTCCCCGTTGGTGGTGTAATGGGATTATAATGTTTTGTGAAATTTAAAATTTTTTAAAATTGATATTTACTTATTAATTATAAATCAATATCCATTTATAGTAATATATAGCATTTGATATGGATATTCTCTTTGGGTGTTATTGGATAACTCAATTCAATTCATGTGTCATATTAAAACCCTAATCAAACTACTGTTTCTTTATTGGATAGTTAATCTTTATTATTATCATAAATACACATCTCTATCAAATTGCAAATATTTATCTCAGAGTTTTTTCATCTTTAATTATGGAATTTGTTTTCTTGGTTTATAATCTAATTTCATTTTTTTATTTGATGTGTAATTAATGGAAATTGATTAGATCTAGAATCATCATGATGTATTAATTAATGATATGTGGTGTAATGTATTAGAATATTTCATTATTTGTTTGCGATAATGTAATTTTCGGTAATTATGATTCTTATATATTAATATATTACATACCGTATTTAAATATTGATTATTGATAAATGGAAATGTTTGACCAGAAAATGTATATCCTACTGTCTCCATCATTGTTACATAGTCTATTCTCCATAACCATATTTCATGATATAGTTTAAAATTATAATGGATGTTAAAATATTATTATTAAATGTAAATACCCGTAAATTTCATGGCAATTTTTTTCTTAATTTTCTTTAGAATTTTGCAAGAGCGCAGTTTCTGACGGCACCTGATTCCGAGGCCCGGTGTGCCCAGAATCATTTTCAGAAGTTTTGGCTCGGGTACGTTCAGTGAACGGACGAGCGGGTTTTTCTACTTTTGAACCGGTGCCCGGAATCGAATTCGGAGGGCACCGATAAAATCGCAGCGCCGATATTCTCTTAGAAACGCCTCTTCCGGAGTTGAGTTTGCTCGGGTGTGGTTTTTAATTTTTGGGCATAATGTTAAGAAATAAAATAATATTGCGACAACTTTATTTTATTTCACTTAAGCCACTTGGAAGCCACTTGAAGCCACTTATTGATGGCTTGAACTGAGTTGAACCGGATAGGATGCTATCCATAAATATCCTACCCCCTTGGTAGGATATTTGTGAGGTGGGGCCCACACGAGCCCCGTCGTTTCTTTCCGCTAAGAAACGCACCCGCAAAAACCCGTCTTTATGAAAGTCAACTGACGCATTTCTTAAAATATTAACAGAACATTTAACTGGGAGGTTTATTTCGTGAATTAAATGGGCTGTTTCGTTCGTTGAATTAATTCAACGAATTGATTAGTCGTTTCTTAACCAGTTATCAACTTCGTTGGCGTAATAATAAAATAAGGACAACGCTCGACCTCTGGTTTTTTGCGCGTTGAGAAGATTTGAGAGGACCCTTGTATCTTATTCTCCCTTGCGAAGAACGTGAAGAACGCGAAGAACACGAAGAACGCCGAACTCGGAAATCGACGACGCTTCCGTCCGAGACGTTCTTCCCCGCTCCGATCTCCGATCACCAACTGTTTGAGGTGAGTGATTTCAGGGTTCCTCTAACGGTTCTTTTTGGTTTTAAACGAAACATAGATTTAATTATTTATAATTTTATATCTGTTGTTCTTGGTCCGTTGAGCTCGCCAACTCAACGCCGGATCCCGCGACGACGCGGCGCCTTCCCACGACGACGCGACGATCCCCCTCTTCCGCGACGAGCTTTTCCACGAAGAACGCCTGCGTGCGACGACCAACGATGTAGGGAGTTTTTGATTTGGAATACCCCTATTTATATTCCCATGAACGTTCTTTAAATATTAAAGAACCGGTTTCAAATGAACAATTTTATTTTATTAAAATTGTCGGTTCAAGTGTTGAACAAAATTCTCACGATTGTTTATCTCTAACGCGGAGGGAGCGGGCCAAACGAACACGGCCCGACGACCCTCAGTCGTTCTTCATTTTGTGCGGATTTGGCGGCCGACGAAGGAACGTGTCGCAACAGATGTTTGACGATCCCGCAGTGAAGAACGAATCCCGGGAGGAGCAATGGTGCAGACTGTAAGAGAATCGGACCACCGGAACGATCTCGGTGGCCCGCGGAACTCGCCGGCGGCACGGGTCCCCGGCGCGGCGGCGCTGGAAGCCGGGAGTGGTGCCGCCCCGGCGCGCCACCGGACAGGCCGCCGCGACTGAATCCGCGGCGGCGGCGGCGTGCGCGGACCCGCGGTCGCGCGGGTCCGGTGCCCTCGGACGCGGCGGAAGCCGCGTCCATAACTCAACGCGGCCCCACGCGGGGGGTCGCGGCACCACCAGGCCGCGGGGGCGGCGCCCCGCGTGCCTCAGCCGTTCGGCCGCTCTGCCGAACAGGGCCAAGCCAGTCTGACCAGCCAAGCCGCGCCCTGGCCGGACCGGACCGGGTCGGACCGGTTCGGGTCGACCCGGTCGGCCGAATCCCGGGGGGGTCGGGCCGGGTCGGCCCGGGCCCGTACCCCCCCGTCTTCGGACGATCTTCGTTCAAATGGTCGTATCTTGAGCTACGGGCCTCCAAACGACCCGCAGTCAGCGGCAACACGATCCTTGGATCGAGGCGGTCGTTTCGTTATATCGCACTCAAGGTTTCGGAATACTTTGAGTTCGGCCGGGTTGGTTCGTACACGAAACCAACCGGGCCCTCGGAGCGAAAACGTTCATATCTTGAGCCACGGACGTCCGATTGACGTGCCGTCAGCTTTGTTGAATTCCTCTAAGTGAGACGGATATTTTGGCATACTCAGCCCGAGGTTTGGACGCAGGTGGGGTGAGGTCAGGTTGGTTTTGCCTTAAAAACCAACCAGGCCCCTAGGACGAAAATGCCAATAACTCTCAGACCGATCGTCTGAATGACGCGCCGTCTGCGACACTGAGTTCTTGTTGACGATACGGAACTTTTGGATACATCAACTTCTTACTTTGTGTCAGTTGATGTATCGGCCTCTCGGCTCGTGGAGCGGACCCTCCCAAACGAGCTTGCTGTGTGCGGGAACCCTAGAGCTGGCTGCGACTGCTTCTTCGACAGCGACGACCGTGCAGAGATCCTCAGTGGACTGCGGCGACGACTGTACAGAGATCCTCAGTGGACTCCGAAGACGACCATGCAGAGATCCTCAATGGACTGCGGCGACGACTGTGCAGAGATCCTCAGTGGACTGCGGCGACGACTGTGCAGAGATCCTCAGTGGACTCCGACGACGACCGTATAGAGATCCTCAGTGGACTACAGAGACGACTGTGCAGAGATCCTCAGTGGACTGTGACGACTACTGCACTCAGCGATCCAACGTGGATTAGTGTTACAGGTTTTGTGTGGGCCCGGTCCGGTGTGGGCCCGATCCTGTGTGGGTCATTGCGGGGGTTAGTTACCTATCGATCCTTCGTGGGTCCGACGACTTAGATGGATCAGTGATCGTCTTATCGTCATCCGAAGAAGTATACCTGTGTTAGCTGAATCTTGTGTTTCTCACCTTTGTGGATTGTGTTGAGCTATCCTGCGTGGATTTACTGTTTACTCTCCTTTGTGGATTGTGTTGAGCTATCCTGTGTGGATTTACTGTTTACTCTCCTTTGTGGATTGTGTTGTTCTATCCTGTGTGGGTATACGTTTTCTTTCCTGTGTGGACTGGGTTGTGCTTGGGCTCAGACGTTGGAGCCGAACAGGAATTGATGACTTAGGTATATGTATGGGCATATACCTAAGTCGTGTCAGATGTTACTTCTTGATTGTATCTTTCCTTTGTAGATTTTGGGAGACCTTCGAGGGTCTTGGGGTCCCTACAGAGTAGCTTATACTCACCCCTGCACGGGCTTTGCCCGCACTACGTTGTGTTGGTTGCAGATGACGGACAGCGCTGATCGTGTTGGAGGCGTGCGCAGCAGGACGGTACCTGGAGATGGACCACTGGGCGGGACGTACTCGGAGCGGTCAGGTGGACCCGAGGTGTAGTGGAGGCTATCTGTACCCACCATTCAGGTGGGATTTCCAGAGGACGGCTCGACGCTGCAGTTTTTCCCTTTCAGTTGCTGTTTTTCCTTTCAGTTGTACTTTACTGTTGGGCTTGTATTTCTGGTCCCTTTTACTTTCAGCACAGCTTGTACAGTTTTTACTTAGTGTTTACTTTTCCGCATGCTTACTCTGTGGTTCTTGTTTACTTTTCAAGGGCAATGCCTTCCCTTTTTGTTGGGATTCACGCCTTGGTGCTAGTCTCCAGCCCCTGGCCTATGGAAGGTGGGCTTGGGGTAGTCACGGCACGGGCCCCGAGGACGGGTCGTGAAAAATTGGTATCAAAGGTGGTCGGTTCTACCGCAGACTCTGATCATTCTTCTATGTGGAGAAATAGTGTTTAGCGTATTGAGTGTGGTTATCCGTCCAGGGAGTCCAGTGTTGGTGCGGCGGACGACGTATCCATACACTAGGACCCTGACTTCTGATTTCTGACTTAATGCACGAAAACATTGATTGCATGTGTGTTTCAAGTTTTCTCTGTGATTACTTGTGTCAGCTCACCATGTATACTATTCTGACCATGCCATTCTTTTTTCCTTTTCAGGATGGCACGACGACAGAAGCCAGCTAGGGTTCCTAGAGTAGAGCACGACGACAGCCCGCCGAGCGACGAGGCCTCGGTACAGGGCCCATTGACAGCAGAGGCACCGACGACACCTTTACCCACCGAGCCCCCGATGCTTCCAGCACTGGCAGCTGACGACGCACGACGCCTCGGAGCTCTGCATGAGTTCTAGAGCCAGCGACCACCCAGGTTCCATGGGGAGTCGGACCCCTAGGTAGCCGGGGACTGGCTGGAGGTAGTCGTCCGAGTTTTCAGGCTAGTGAGGACACCATCAGACCTCATGGTGATCCTTGAGGCGAGCCTACTGCACGCAGCAGCAGGGCGATGGTGGAGCCTGATGCTCCAGGTACACGATGAGGCCTCCCTCATCTGGACAGACTTCGAGAGCCTCTTCCACTCAGAGTTCGTCTCGGCCACCCTCCGTGCGGTGCGCATCCAAGAGCTTCTTCAGCTGCGGCAGGGAAGCTTGACGGTCGCCCAGTACGCGGCGAGGTTCACCGACCTATCACGCTACTCGACAAATATGGTACGGGACCCCTTCTTCTGGGCGCGGACCTTCGAGCAGGGATTGAGACAAGAGATCAGGGCATCGCTGATCTCCCTCAGCATCCCAACCCAGGCAGGAGTACTGGAGCGATCCCTCCTGATCGAGAGCTTCCTGGCTGAGTACACAGCGAGACCTACCGCAGGGCGTCAGATAGCAGAGTCTTCGGCAGTAGGTAGCCGACGGATGACTCAGGGTTCCAGGCAGACCAGGCCCTCCGGCAGACGAACTAGGGACACTGGCTCAGCAGTGCAGGGCACTCAGCGCGGAGCCAGTCTTCCGAGAGGCAGGTTGTGCTACGAGTGCGGAGGGCAGGGCCACATGGCTCATGACTGCCCGACCCGCCGTACCGAGGGGCAGCAGACGATAGAGGGACCACCCAGGCAAAGGCAGAGGGTCGACCGTGGCGGTCCGCAAGGAGGAGGTGGACGAGGCAGAGGAGATGGCCGAGAAGCAGGTGGTGGGCGACGCTTTGAGGCTCTGCCACCACCACCACCAGGAGCCCGCCCCGACCACAGGGAGCTGGCAGGCAGAGACAGGCGCAGCTCCAGGCAGTAGAGGCCTACGACCACGGCGCGCCAGAGATTATTTGAGGTACGATCTGTGTCTCTTCCACCCTTGCTGCAGTTCTGATAGACATAAGAGTGTGTCACTCTTTCATAGCCACTGCCCTTGTTCGGAGCTCGGAGATTCCGACAGAGCTGTTGGCTCGATCCTTACAGCTAGAGACTCCTACGGGAGCAGACTCGACGATTACGCACTAGTGACGGTAGTGTGAGATTACTCTAGGAGGCGATAGATCGGTTGGGATCTTCTTGTAGCGGCGTCGAGGCCTTACGACGTCATCTTGGGCATGGATTGGTTATATACGGTCCATGCTCAGATTGACTACATTAGGCGCAAGGTGCGATGTGTGCGCACCGACGGGAGCAGGTTCACCTTCACCGGCGAGAAGGGAGCCTTAGCAGCACAGGATGGACTCACGCAGAGGAGAGGTCAGCCCATCACTCATCCGTTGGCTAGCCACATCCTGGGAGAAGTTGACGTGCGGAGTCCCAGTTTTCCTACAGTGGTGGATCAGTACGCGGACGTCTTTCCCGACGACGTTCCAGGACTACCTCCTCGCAGATAGGTAGACTTTTATATTGACCTGTACCCCGGGAAAACCCCGATATCCACTCCAGCATATCGGATGGCCCCTGCTGAGCTTCGAGAGCTGTGGGTACAGTTGGAGGACTTGCAGGGCAAGGGGTTCATCCGACCCAGTGTTTCACCCTGGGCTTCCCCGATATTGTTCGCCAAGAAGGCGGACGAGAGATTGCGACTGTGTGTCGATTATCATCGCCTGAACCAGGTGATAGTGAGGAACAAGTATCCGCTACCCAGGATTGATGACCTCTTCGATCAGCTCAAGGGGGCACGGTGGTTCTCGAAGATAGACCTCAGGTCAGGCTATCATCAGCTCAGAGTTCGAGACGAGGATGTGCAGAAGACGGCCTTCAGGTGTCGGTATGGCCACTATGAGTTCTTGGTTATGACTTTCGCCATGACCAACGCTCCAGCAGTGTTCATGAGCCTCATGAACAGGATCTTCCAGCCATACCTCGATCGATTTGTCGTAGTCTTCATCGACAGCATCTTGGTGTACTCGACCATGGAGGAGGAGCACGCCTACCACTTGCGTGTTGTACTAGACACACTCCGAGGGCACCAGCTTTATGGAAAGCTCTCGAAGTGTCAGTTCTGGTTACGTGAGGTCCACTTCTTGGGGCACGTCATTTCTGAGGCGGGAGTTGCAGTGGATCCTATCATGATCGAGGCAGTGCTAGCTTGGGAGCCACGCAAGAGCGTGACAGAGGTGCGGAGTTTCTTGGGCCTAGCCGGATACTATCGAAGATTTGTGCCGGACTTCTCCAGAGTTGCGGCCCCACTCTCAGCATTTACGAATAAGGGGAAACCCTTCGTTTGGTCAGAAAGATGTCAGCAGAGCTTCCAGGAGCTGAGGCAGAGGTTGACCAGCGCACCTATCTTGAGGTTTCCTAAGGAGGGAGTTGGATACGTAGTCTACTGGGATGCATTAGGGACCGGACATGGGTGTGTCCTGATGCAGGAGCGGGCCGTGATTGCCTACGGATCACGTCAGTTGAGGCCGCATGAGCAGAACTACACTACCCATGACTTGGAGTTGGCAGCAGTGGTCTTCGCCCTGAAGACATGGCGGCACTATCTGATGGGCGAGCACTTCACAGTCTTTTCTGACCACCAGAGTCTCAGGTACATCTTCTCTCAGAAGGACCTGAACCTGAGACAGCGGCGATGGATCGAGTTCCTCCAGGACTATGGCTTTGAGATAGTCTATACTCCTGGGAAGGGGAACGTGGTAGCCGATGCCCTCAGCATGAGGATAGGCATCCAGCTACTTGAGCAGGCGATAGAGAAGCTAGCCGCCTTGCAGATATCCTTCGTGGATAGATATGGAGAAGCCTTCCTTCAGTCTCTCACAGTCTCTCCTCCACTTATATAGCGGGTCAGAGAGGCACAGCGTGGGGACGCTGACTATGAGACACGACGTGCACAGATATCCTCGGGACAGGAACCTGATGGTTTCTCCTTTGGAGCATAGCACGACGAACTTTTTAGAGGACGTACCTTGGTACCAATCGCTTTATGAGAGCAGGTGCTGAGAGAATTTCACACTTCTCCTTTGGTAGTATATCCTGGAGTGGCGAAGATGTACCAGGATCTCAGACGTTAGCACTGGTGGCCGGGCATGAAGAAGGTTGTGGAAGATTTCGTTTCTCGGTGCCTCAACTGCTAGCAGGTGAAGGCAGAGCACCAGGTACCAGCAGGCTTTGTACATCCCTTGGTGGTCCCGGAGTGGAAGTGGGATGGCATATCTATGGACTTCGTGACTGGACTTCCACGCACTTCCAGAGGTCAGGACTCCATTTGGGTGATTGTTCACCGACTCACCAAGTCGGCACACTTCTTAACCATTCGAGAGCAGGGCATAGTGGAAATCATGGGGCTTCTCTACGTTCAGGAGATTGTACGGCTTCACGGTGTGCCATCGACTATCGTCTCTGATCGGGATGCTCGCTTTACTTCCCGGCATCGGAAGGGGTTGCAAGAGGCGTTCGGGATGCGACTACGTCTGAGCACCGCCTTTCACCCTCAGACATATGGTCAGACGGAGAGGACCATTCAGACTCTTGAGGACATGCTCCGTGCATGTGTCCTTGACTTTGGTCGCAACTGGGAGGAGCACCTACCCTTGTTGGAGTTCGCGTACAACAACAGCTACTACTCAACCATTGGGATGGCACCCTACGTGGAATTTTACGGCAGACCATGCAGATCTCCTTTGTGTTAGACAGACCCTGGAGAGTCAGCACTTGTGGGACCATAGATGGTCCAGGCCACTACAAAGAAGGTCCAGGTCATCCAGGAGCGGATGAGGACAGCATAGAGCCGGTAGAAGTCATATGCTGACAGGAGGCGGAGGCCACTAGAGTTCGAGGATGGTGACCACTTCTTCTTGCGTGTCCCACCTCGACGAGGTTTGCGGAGATTTGGCCAAGGTGGCAAGTTGTCTCCACGCTTCATCGGGCGTTTCCAGGTCCTCAGTAGGATTGGCGAGGTGGCTTATCGCCTGGCTCTACCACTTCAGTTGCACCGGGTGCACGACTTCTTCCACGTATCCTAGATGAGGAGATACGTGCACGACCCGACGCACATCATTGACTATGGGGAGATAGACGTGGATGATGGGGCGACTTTTGCGGAGGTCCCAGTGGAGATAGAGGATCGACATGAGCAGGTCCTACGTGGGCAATCGATTCCTCTTGTGCGCATCGGATGGTAGCACGGGAACCTCCAGGAGAGCACTTGGGAGCGGGAGGCTCAGATGCGTGCTCAGTACCAACTTTTGTTTCCCTAGTTTTTGATGTATCTTTACAGGGACGTGAAGTCCTGAGGTGGGAGTAATGTTAGGAACTGTAAATTTCAAGGAAATTTTTTTATTAATTTTCTTTGTAATTTTTCAAGAGCGCAGTTTCTGACGGCACCTGATTCCGAGGCCCGGTGTGCCCGGAATCATTTTCTGAAGTTTTGGCTCGGGTACGTTCAGTGAACGGACGAGCGGGTTTTTATAACTTTTGAACTGGTGCCCGGAATCGAATTCTGAGGGCACCGATAAAATCGCAATGCCGGTATTCTCTTATAAACTCCTCTTCCGGAGTTGCGTTTGCTCGGGTGTGGTTTTTAATTTTCGGTCTTAATGTTAAGAAATAAAATAATTTTGTGACAACTTTATTTTATTTCACTTAAGCCACTTGTAAGCCACTTGAAGCCACTTATTGACGGCTTGAACTGAGTTGAACCAGATAGGATGATATCCAGAAATATCATACCCCCTTGTTAGGATATTTGTGAGGTGGGGCCCGCATGAGCCCCGCCGTTTCTTTTTGCTAAAAAACGCACCCGCGAAAACCCGTCTTTATGAAAGTCAACTGACGCGTTTCTTAAAATATTAACAGACCATTTAATTGGGCGGTTTATTTCGTGAATTAAATGGGCTGTTTCTTTCATTGAAATAATTCAACGAATTGATTAGTCGTTTCTTAACCAGTTTTCAAATTCGTTGGCGTAATAATAAAATAATGCCAACGCTCGACCTCTGGTTTTTTGCGCGTTGAGAAGATTTGATAGGACCCTTGTATCTTCTTTTCCCTTGCTAAGAATGCGAAAAACGCGAAGAACGCGAAGAACGCCGAACCCAGAAATCAACGACGCTTCCGTCCGAGACGTTCTTCCCCGCTCCGATCTCCGATCACCAACCGTTTGAGGTGAGTGATTTCGAGTTTCCTCTAAAGGTTCTTTTTTGGTTTTAAACGAAACAAAGATTTAATTATTTATAATTTTAAATCTGTTTTTCTTGGTCCGTTGAGCTCGCTGACTCAACGCCGGATCCCGCGACGACGCGACGCCTTCCCGCGACGATGCGACGATCCCCCTCTTCCACGACGAGCTTTTCCGCGAAGAACGCCCGCGCACGACGACCAACGAGGTAGGGATTTTATGATTTGGAATACCTCTCTTTATATTCCCGTGAACGTTCTTTAAAAATTAATGAACCGGTTTCAAATGAAAAATTTTATTTTATTAAAATTGTCGGTTCATGTGTTGAACAAAATTCTCACGGTTGTTTATCTCTAACGCGGAGGGTGTGGGGCAAACAAACACGGCCCGATGACCCTTCACCGTTCTTCATTTTGTGCGGATTTGGCGGGCGACGACGGAACGTGTCGCAACGGATGTTTGACGATCCCGCATTGAAGAAAGAGTCCCGGGAGGAGCAATTCCGCAGATGGGAAGAGAATCGGGCCAACGAAACCATCCCGGTGGCATGCGGAACTCGCCGACGGCGCCGGTAGCCGGGAGCAGCGGTGCCCCGGCGTGCCGCCAGACAGGCCGCCGCGGCTTCAGCCGGGGCGGCGGCCGCACCTGTAGACCCGTGACCATGTGGGTCTGGTGCCCTCGGACGCGGCTGAAGCCGCGTCCATAACTCAACGCGGCCCCACGCGGGGGGCCGCGGCACCACCAGGCCGCGGGGGCGGCGCCCCGCGTGCCTCGGCCATTCTGCCGCTCGGCCGAACCGGGCCGGGCCACGCCCTGGCCGGACCAGACCGGGTCGAACTGGGTTGGGTCGACCCGGTTCGGCCGACTCCTGGGGGGGGGGGGGGGGTCGGCCCGGGCCCGTACCTCCCGTCTTCGGACGGTCTTCGTTCAAATGATCGTATCTTGAGCTACGGGCCTCCAAACAACCCGCCGTCAGCGGAAACACGATTCTTGGATCGAGACGGTCGTTTCGGTATATCGCACTCATGGTTTCAGAATACATTGAGTTCGGCTGGGTTGGTTCGTACACGAAACCAACCGGGCCCTCGGAGCGAAAACGCTCATATCTTGAGCCAAGGACGTCCGATTGACGTGCTGTCAGCTTTGTTGAATTCCTCTAAGTGAGACAGATCTTTTGACATACTCCGCCCAAGGTTTGGACGCAGGTGGAGTGCGGTCGTGTTGGTTTTGCCTTAAAAACCAACAGGCCCCCTAAGACGAAAATGCCAATAACTCTCAGACCGGGCGTCCGATTGACGCGCCGTCTGCGACACTGAGTTCCTGTTGACGATACAGAACTTTTGGATACATCAACTTCGTACTTTTTGTCAGTTGATGTATCAGCCTCTCGGCTCGTGGAGTGGACCCTCCCGAACGAGATTGCTGTGTGCGGGAACCCTAGAGCTGGCTGCGACTGCTTCTTCGACAGCGACGACCGTGCAGAGATCCTCAGTGGACTACGACGACGACGGTGCACAGATCCTCAGTGGACTCCGACGACGACCGTGCAGAGATCCTCAGTGGACTGCGGTAACGACTGTGCAGAGATCCTCAGTGGACTGCGACGACGACGGTGCATAGATCCTCAGTGGACTCCGACGACGACCGTGCAGAGATCCCCAGTGGACTGCGGCGACGACAGTGCAGAGATCCTCAGTGGACTGCGACGACTACTGCACTCAGCGATCCTATGTGGATCAGTGCTACAGGTCCTGTGTGGGCCCAGTCCTGTGTGGGCCCGATCCTGTGTGGGTCCGATCCTATGTGGGTCCATGCTCAGCGGTTCTGTGTGAGCCAGTGCCCACAGGTCCTGTGTGGGCCCAATCCTGTGTGGGTCATTGCGGGGGTTAGTTACCTATCGATCCTTCGTGGTTCCGACGACTTAGACGGATCAGTGATCGTCTTATCGTCATCCGAAGAAGTATACATGTGTGAGCTGAATCTTGTGTTTCTCTCCTTTGTGGATTGTGTTGAGATATCCTGTGTGGATTTACTGTTTACTCTCCTTTGTGGATTGTGTTGAGCTATCCTGTGGGGATTTACTG
This sequence comes from Viscum album, assembly GCA_963277665.1. NCBI lineage: Eukaryota > Viridiplantae > Streptophyta > Magnoliopsida > Santalales > Viscaceae > Viscum > Viscum album. Next base: position 1,292,403,297 of record OY728145.1, on the reverse strand, counting down.
TTTACTCTCCTTTGTGGATTGTGTTGTTTTATCCTGTGTGGGTATATGTTTGCTTTCCTGTGTGGACTGGGTTGTGCTTGGGCTCAGACGTTGAAGTTGAACGGGAATTGATGACTTAGGTATATGTATGGGCATATACCTAAGCCGTGTCAGATGTTACTTCGTGATTGTATCTTTCTTTGTGGATTTCGGGAGACCTTCGGGGGTCTCGGGGTCCCTACTGAGTAGCTTATACTCACCCCTGCACGGGCTTTGCCCGCACTACGTTGTGTTGGTTGCAGACGACGGACATCGCTGATCGTGGTGGAGGCGTGCAGAGCAGGACGGTAACTGGAGGTGGACCACTAGGCGGGACGTACTCAGAGCGGTCAGGTGGACCCGAGGAGCAGTGGGGGCTATCTGTACCCACCCTTCAGGTGGGATTTCCAGAGCACGGCTCGACGCTGCAGTTTTTCCCTTTCAGTTGCTGTTTTTCCTTTCAGTTGTACTTTAATGTTGGGCTTGTATTTCCGGACCCTTTTACTTTCAGCACTTCTTGTACATTTTTTACTTAGTGTTTACTTTTCCACTTGCTTACTCTGTGGTGCTTGTTTATTTTTCAAGGGAAATGCCTTCCCTTTTTGTTGGAATTTACGCCTTGGTTCTAGTCACCAGCCCCTGTCCTATGGAAGGCGGGCTTGGGGTATTAACGGAACGGTCCCCGAGGACGGGTCGTGACATTGAATCATGATTATTATGATAATGATGATATTACTATATAATATGTGAATGAACCATATCATTCAAGAGAAAACAGACAAGAGGAAACCACAGATTAAAAAACCAAAACAATGAAAGAAATGTAATATTAATAATAAAGGATGATATGATTCAATTATAGGATAAAATATGATATTATAAATATGTATATGGTTCAAAAATTACATAATTAAATGATTAAAAAATTACACACTGTGGTAATGAATGTTAAACCAAATAGAAGCATCATTTAAGGGATTTTTTCTCAATTTTCTTTCATTAAGAGATATTTTTTTGTTATACACAAATTTATTTTATATGTTGCATATAAATATAAATTTACATATAATATCAGGACTTATTAATAATTAATGTTATTTTAGTTTCAATTTTATTTATCATATCCTAGTGGATTTGACATTGATGTCACCATGTGGTAAACAATTTAATTTCTCAATTTCATTTCATTGGGTTGTATTACTTCATCATCATTATTGATATTATAAGATTATATTTTTAATAAATTTTAACTGAATATTTGCATATTTACACTTGTATGAAGTATATTTATAAGTGAAATTAATAATAAATTCTTCAATTATTTGTCACATAGATGTCATAATCCCTTTATGAGTTTATTTAACAGTCATATTGTAATCAATTTTTTTTATTTTAGAATTTAAATTTAAGGAAATTTTTATATCAATGCATAATAAAACCATATAATTTTAATTGCCTCGATTAATTATTGATAATATACTGTAATAGTACCATTTTTCTACCCATTATTATTTAACATAATTTTGTATTTTTTGATTAAAATCCATCCTTGTTTATATCTTCAAAATGAAAATATTTTCTTACAAAATCATGTTTTATAAAAATGATTTTAAATTTTTTAACCCTTTAAAAATGATTTAGTAATGCCATTTTAATCATTTTGACTAGTTAATTTTTTTGAAGGAATAATATATTTTATGAAAATTTCACTTTTATAACATCGTTATAGAGAAATTGGAATGTTATTTTAAACAAGTTAGGAATTCATGAAATTTCATAAAGACTTCAATTCCATTTCATTTTTGATTACACTATTTTTTTACAAGTATATGTTTCAAGATTTTTTTCCAAATATTCTATAAATTCATTGTTTATAAATATATTTTTCAAAGGATTGTATTTTAAAATTGTTTTATGTTTTAAAAAGTGGTTTACAAAATGAAAAGTATAGTTTCCCAAGAATTATTGTAATGATATTTTTATGGTATTTATTTTCAAAAATGACTACAACCTATAATTTTAATTATATTAAATTATGGAAATTATTTTATTAAATCCATAATTATGATTCATTCAGTTGTTTTATGATTATTTTTGCCTTGGACAAATGAATAATCAATTACTTTTTAATTTATTTAGTCATTTATATCCCATTTAAAAATCACTTTCATCTGATAATTGGAAATTATAATTCCCTTAACTATACAAAACATTTGTCGAGGATATGATTAATTCCTTTGTGGTATTTCATTTCAACATAAGGTGTTTTAATTTGAATGTTAACGGATTGAATGGGGAAATATTTTTATATCAATATGCTTTACTCAATATAGAAATATGATGATAAGTCATATTGTTCATTAATTAAATATATTATTTGATAGATGTGGAATTTATAATATATGAATGAAATAGGTGGGTCACAATTTATAATATCCTCTAGATGAATCTATAATCTCATGTAGTGAATCAGAAATCTAGAAGAAAATTAGTGGAAAAACAAAACATATTAAGAACCATTATTTTTAAACCATTTTATGAAAGGTTTGGATGGAATAGGGGTCACGATTCTTGAGATCATGGAATCTAAAAATTACTCATTTCCATCATTTATAATTAATTTATTGTTATTCATGATATTTTCCAAAAGATATTAACTCTTGATGAATTTAATTCAAATGTTTTCATTAATGGAATGTGTTTTTAGTTATTTACTATTCCATATTCATTATCCCATACATAATTATGATTTCAAATTCAATGATTAAATTGAATGTTGGATCAACTATTTTTCTCTTATTATTTATAATTAACTATGATATTTATATATTGATATTTTCTCTTTATGAACTTCTTTATCAGTTTAATTATTACACAACATGGTTGTTATATTATTTACCATTCCATATCGATTTTTATTAATGATTGATGATAACTCCCACTGTTCTAAACCCATATTTATAATTTAATTTAAATGTTTTTTTTCTATCCCTAGGAATCAATGAAGTATACAATGTTATATATTAATGAATATTTGAAAGGAAATAATGATCTTCGTTATTTTTTTTAATTTGTGTATTCAAATATAATTATTCATGTATCTATTTTAGAAATACTACTATACTATTCAGTAGACGTGGTGGAAAAGCAGGCTTCTAATGAGAATTCGTTCCTAAGATTAATAGATGTGATTATTTAAATTGAAATTGAAATTTGTTATAATGACATAAATATCATGAATCTAAATTTTATTAAATAAAATGTACTTTTATAATAATTTAAAAACAAAATAAAAATTATAAATTGATTAAATGAAATGATGATTTTCAATGAAAAAAATATAATTAATATTTCTCTTAAAATAATTATTTTTATAAATTCCCCAAAATTTCACCCTATGATGATTTCGATATTCTGATTTTGAATATGAAATTAATTGTATCAAATTTATTATTAAAACATTCATTAATTAATATAACTATTTTTTCTCAAAATTGAATTAAAAGTAGTTATTAGAGAAAAAGGTTTTTAAAAATCATATAATTACATTACCAAAAATACTAATATATTTTTTCATAGGTATATTATCTTTATCTAAATTTTTTTTCATTTTTTTTATAATTCATATGACTATTTTTATTCTCTAGGTTGTAAATTTAGGAATTAATTTTAATATTAATAACATATCACATTTAATTTAATCTTAGTGATGTGTGTAACCCAAGCTATGAGATAAATTTACATTATGATAAAATATCATTGCTTGAGCCAGCACTAACCAAGACGTAACTCCCCAAGCCCTCCTCTGGTATGTAAGTGGACAATGACTATTGAGGAGTAGTCATATGACATAGATGGGTGGCCTTTGCATAATGTCACTGTACTGAAGCACCTCCAAACTCCACCATCTAAAAAAAATTTATACAGAACTATAATCTAAAATGAATTTATAAATCAATGCTAAAATAGAGTAAAATAAATGAATTAGAAGAATAAATATGGAATAAAAAATGCCCATCAAAAACTGTAAAATCATCCAACCTGTACAGAAGGACCACGTCACTGTCAAATACAATTTTCATAAATCTCCTCATCACAGCTCCGATAAACACCGATCTTAGTCCATATCATTAACATCATCCTTCCTGTTGTCCTTATATGACACTTTTGAAGGGATTGGGGTCTACAAAAGATATAACACATGTACGAAAAGGGAAAATATGGGATATTATGACAATACATAATAGTCACACCCAAAAAACCAAAAGAAATGGATGAAACCCAAAGAAAAAGTCTAATTGAACATTCAAGGGAGAACCCAATCAAGATAGAAACGCCATATCGATCTATCCTAAGCTATACATGACTAGTTATCAAAATCTATTAGGATGCCCACCTATAAACAAGACCCAAAACTACATGGGCTCCCAGAATAACCCATATATAATAATATTATACTACAATTCTATGAAGGATCCAATGTTATATCATGATACATGATTCTATTCAAGGCTATAAAAACAACACATATCCATTAGAGCACAAACATGATCTCATCCATCCTATATGACACCCGTCTGAGAGATACACATTATCTGATGAAACACAAAATTTAAAACTCTAATACCTAGCACTAGAGGTCCCATCAATTCTAACTTTCACCCTACACAATATAATAGGAACCCATCTAGAGAGGCCCACCCTTCACGACTTCAACAAACTATTTGTGCAATGCACCAAACAATTCATGATGCACAACATATATAAAAATAGAAAATAGAGGAACTTCTACCTCGCCATTACACTAAATTTGAAGGTGTACTTGATCATAAATGACTTGTGAATGATGTTCTAGTCTTATTTGGGGTGGGCCAATAATAAAGAAATCATGGGATTAGTATCTCTTAACCGAGTACGGCATTTGACTATTGAAGGGTCCCAATCCTCATAATCATACTCAATAACTTAGGGTTCTCCAAATTTTATGGAAAACCTGCTCCCCACTAATAGTCGATGAAGTTGGACTTTTACTTTTTATATGATTTCTGACACCCTGGTACGATAGTGGAGTACAAATCAAAGGATATAGTAACCAAACCTTGATACAATAAGGGAGTACCACTACCATTTTGGTTATGGGGACCCAAACACATACATAATAAAAGAGTACCAACACTTGACTGGAGGACCCGATACCCGGTATGATATGAAATTTCCAACACATACTGATTAACAAGTGTGGAGGACTTTCACAAAAGAATAATAGGGGATTAATAACACCAACGATAGTTCCCCCGCAACCTAATAAGATAGGGGATTGCCTGCTCTATCTATGAGTCACATATGGGGGTTCTTCACCATATAATGGAAAGTGTGTACTAAATCTTCTGAGTGAACTTCCTCAATGGTACATAACCCACACAAATGATATTGGGAGTTCAATATCTCCCAAATTAGATAGGTAAGGGAAACTCATTCCTCAATTCCATAGGGATGTACCTGTCCCATATTCTCTCTCGATGAACTATTCCAAAATATGAAATTTGTCATGTTCCACTGAATGTAGCATCACACTTATGATTAATTTATTCATTATAATTCCATGGTTATGATACCCGCTACAAGTTACAATAATGTAAAACCTCTCCATTGTCCTAATAATTATACGAGACGCACAACCAAAGGATATATGGAAGGATTTTGTCCCCAACATCATCCCAAAGAAAAAACTCGATCCCCAAAAAATGTCAAGTACTGCTACACATCATTGTTCTCAAAATCACACAACATCGCATCTCATAGGATTAATGGTAGGGCACCATAACATTATATGAATAAAAATACTATTGAAATGCTACTCACATGACCAAATATGAGTTTTATGAAAGATTTATGCCACAAGGAATATATCATGAATATCCACATGAAACTAATATTCATGTAATAGGGACCAAAAGACATATAAGCCCACCAATGATCCTCATTATGACTCCATATGACATGGATTGGATAGCCATGAAGGCAAACAAGACATGTATATAAAATATTTTGTGTGTACCATTTCACCTAACCCTAGGCACAATTTTTCCTCTACATGGCTTGACCAACTATTCCTCTCACACGACAAGTACCAACAGGTACATGGTGTGTCAAGGCTAAACAACCAATTGGCCATGCTAATTTATTAAACCAATTTATGACCCCACATGACCAGGTATATTGGTTTTGTTGTTCTATATTACATTTTATGATTCCATTTCTACACCATCCATTCCTATTTCGAAAGAACACTAGGTCACTACATGGTGTGCAACCCTGGTAGATGCAATGAATCCCCAAAAGGTCATATTACATGATCAAAAATAACACATGACATGCCCTACAAGTCTATACAAAGTGTAGATGGTACTTCAATTAAAAAATTACCTTGATCTTCACCCAATTTGTGTTTTATTTCCCTAAAACCCATAGATCAACATAGGATGGATATTTATCATTCATAATAGTGATCTCAAACTTTAAAAATGAACATATAACAAGATGAGCACAAAAACTCAAAAGACAACATCCTTTTCAGTGAAATGACGAATCTCTAGGAATAGAATGACACCCAGATCATGATGATTCTCTATTTTATGGAGATTATTATCACAAATGTTTCATAAAAACACATAATCACTTCAATAATGATTGGATTCCATATATCACCAAAAGGGATAGAGGAGTGGTGTCCCCCCTGTGAATTGTTAAAACCTACATGAAGGGGGGGGGGGTATTTAGGTTTTATTTATTAATAAACATTTAATAAATTTAACAATATCAAAAAATAATACTTAATTAAATAAATCATGCTCACAAACTCGGTGTTTACAACATTATGTCAGAAAAAATGTAAACATGATGTTCTCAATTCAACCATTTTCTCATAATTTTGATTTGAGAATAATTCTAGGTGTTATTCAATGTTTCAAGAGAATCATAATTCACAAGACAAAATACATTCAATATTTTTAATATCAATGTTCTAAGACTCAATATGCTCCAGAATCCCACCAAAAATATGTGCTTGAATTTATAAATATCTTTTGAAATATTATAATGTATTATTGGTTATAACTAGAGTCATGGAAATTCCCCGCACCATAAGGTTGTTATCAATAAAAAGAAAATTCCATGGAAGAAGGGAATGAAACATAGATCTTCACTGGAACACCCATGCTAGTCATCACACCCAGGGTTCCTATGATACTAACAATCACACACTTGATGGAACCAAAAAGGGCAAACCCGAAACATGTTCAACTTGAAATATGTTGACCTCATGCAACAACGATACATGTGTATAGTCAAAATTAATATTTTGAAATTCACTAATCAAATAATTATATATACTTATTTAGGGTATAACGGTACACCACCTCTCTAACCTGACATAAATACCGACATAAAACCACAGTGCACATCCGCCATTGGGATAAATTCACCAACTCCTCCTAAAGATTATTCTATTCTAGGTTGACACAGATAACATGAACATACATGTGACAATATACTGCCACCCATGTTTAAACATTGGGTCGTAGTAGACCCTTCATCATCAAACATATATATGTAACATAGATTACAAAAATAGATACCCCACCACACCCACTAGTGGAATACAAACTAATTATAGATGGTTTGAAACCAATACACACTAATGAAACGTCATAGAGTGTAACTCCCATATTATAAAATGGTTGTAATAAATGCACCCCCGCCAATATGAATAAAAGGTATGAGGTTCAATTAGAAAGGATCCATTGGAAATGTTAGGAATAGATCTGACACTCTAGTTTTCCACCTCTCCTAAAACACACATGTATAAGGAACAACCCCACCAATCCTTGATAATCCAAACATTGGAAAAAACATAATTTCCTACACATATTTTTTTCACATCAATTAATCTCAGTCAGTAAATCATCCTTATTTCTTGTAATTCCATGGTTATTATTAAACACGACAGAACCCCCTTGACCATTTCATTTAGAAAGATTATTCCAAGCACATATAGGTACTAAATATTAAAAAATGGAGTCCCAAATGCTAACACTGAGTCTTAAGGTAAATTTTTCTACTAACAAAAAACACATCACCTGGCCTTGAGTAGAAATGTAAGAGAGACTCATCAATCACACATTTACACTATCAGCTTTGGGTGACACTGACTCACATGCATGGTTTTACTCATGTCAAAAAAATACATAACTATGGGGGAAGAAAACATATTGTTTTTTCACTCGAGGGTACCTCTAGAAAAACTATAAAATAGTTCTACTAATGACCCCACATCAATATGGCTAAACCTTCATAAGGAAGTGAAAAAAACAATACCTCACTGTAGTTCCAACCTATTAGTACTCTAGAAAGTAGAAATTACATAGATTGTACCTCTATTTATCCTTATAAAAGTATGACTAAAGGCCAATACAACATGAAACGTTTCTCCCCCATCCTCCATCTCCCTAATCATGGTGTGGACCACTGGGGGTGGTAGAGAAAACACCTTGAACCACATACCACCTCCTAATACTCTCACATATCCACCATCTCAACCACCATCATGCAAAACTCCCTTCTCAAAATGCTATTGTATATAAGAAGGTCCATCAAAAAAATATTTTATGACATTATGGAGGGTGATAAAATTTATATAATTACTCCAACAAAAATCAATACTATATCAATTCCTCTCGTATGGATGTCTTAATCCATGGTGTAGCTTATGTGTAATAGGTCCAAATGCTTGATTCTAGGAACGAGTATTCCATTTATTCCACTATCCCATCATCTATCACCTACCTATGGATGCATATATCCCATCTTCATGACCACCTACAGGACCTCATCCTCCCATCCCTCCACCAAGAAGCTCTCAACTACTGGATCTTCTTATAGTTTCCTTGTCTATGTGGGATTGAACATGGAAAAACGTCATTTTTGGATGACACTACAAAGAACCTAATCAATTTCCCATGATAGGAATAAAGGGTCTCATAGAATATCTAGGTAGTATTAAGAATGGACAATGAACCTCACTGAGTAATCTTCCATGACGATGATGTTTGTAGGAAGCTATAGATGCTCTTGTATATGAACTGATATCAATTTCACTAGGTAAAAATATACCTTGAAGCATATTTTGAATTCTTCACAAGTGAGTTTCACCTCATCATGGAATTGTGCCACCATACTCCTCCAAATAATATCCAAACCCAACATAATTATCACCACTAGGACCACCATATGACCAGTATGTTTCCTCAGAATTTATATAACACGTGTGATTTCCACGACCCCTTCATCAACATCATAGAGGAATGGAACACCCAGTTTCTTAAAAATTAATACCTTTGAAAATCGTGCAACATACTCATCAGGTGGGAATTATCGGCCTTTATTCCTAGAAAAAAATTATTTCACAAGGGGTGGTGGTTCAAATAGTATACCAATAGATAGCTCATCCTCTAAAATAGTGATCTATACCAAAGCCTTGTCACATAAACATTATTTAACAAAAAAAACTATGGAACCTTTTTTTTGTCTTCATGGAGGCATCTTGAACCAGATTCAGGATGTTCCACGGTCAAACATTATATTCTGGTAGCTGACACATTGGGGAAAAGAAAAACCCAAAACATAGTCCTATAACATGAATGCAAAATGTTTCCCTTTCAATAATTTTCCCAATGTACCGAGTAAAAAAATGATATAAGAGTCCTATTGAATGGATAGATAATCCTAAGTTCCAATACATAAGTACCTAGACTCAAAGTTAAATTTGAAACACCCTAAAACCATTGATATGAAACCCAAAACAAGATCATGAATTTGGTGTCCAATATTTGAACTCACTATGCAAATAATCTATCACAAACTGAACATGTGGGTCCTAGGCCACATCTCCCAAAGTCTGTATCCAGTATGCCAATTGTTGGAGACTATAACCAATCGTGCACATCACATATATGGGAGACCCTTTCTTTAATTCCCTGTATACATGAATCGACAAAAAACTCCACACAACAATGTAGAGGTATAATAATTTTGATACTAAAATCGATGCATACATATATCCCAATCTATATTAGAATAAAAATAATAAATATTTAAAACTGAAAATCACACAACCATCAGAAACATTATAAGTGTTCAACTTTCTTAGAGGGAGTGTATTGATGTAAAATGATAAATTCTTAATGATCCTAGACATAGTTCAAATAAACACCTTGGTTGGTGTATCTCATTAGTCTAGGTCTGTGTTAGGTCCTTCTGGCACTCTGTTGAAAATAATTTTATAGAAACAAGAAAAAACTCATGTGGTTAATCACATGGTTGGTTGAGTATAAAAATAATTTTTATGAACCCCAAAACTCCAAATGAAAATGGGGATGTGAATGAAAATTTTCAACCAGACCCAGCCAGAGGGAACCTAATTACGCGAAAAACTCCATCTCAAACTATAATTTCCTATACAATGATATTCAACTCATTTCCAAGGGGTGTCAACCAAAACACCTGACAAAACACCAAAATGGATCCCATAATGGACAAGATATTCACATCTCAGAATTGACATCTCATGAGGTTTTGACCACATTTCCATCTTTTAGATTCTAAATAAGGATCAAAAAGAAAAACATAACCAGTAAAAATGTAATGACACAAACATTCATTAATGGAAATACCTCTTTATCTAATTAAATGTATCTTTATTTAAAATGGTTATATAAAATGTAAAATTATTTGTTCTTTTGTTAAGAATTTTGACCAATGATAATATAGATGATGAACAGTGATCACATGATTAGTATAAATATATGGATTTAACAAAACCAATTTACTCATACAAAGGAAGTGATGACCTCATCCATTAGATTTGTCACATACGAAGCCCATTTGATGGAACTTGGAAAAGAGGTCGCATCATTTGGCTTCACTCTTGACCAATACCAACACGAGATTTATCATGTCAAGCTCGAACGGAACCGTCTACGGGACAAGTGGATTTTGATTGAAATCACCATTCGTGCAATGTTATCCAAGCCACCCCAAGAGTCTGTCACCATCACGTACATTACCCTTTGGTCTTATGCTGTAGTTTTTATGTGATTATTTAATAAAGACCTAGAACTATGTTTATATACATTATTTTTGTATATAATAGTGAATATACATTCATTTTATTATTCTTACCTTGTAAATAGTTTTCACGGTACAAATAGTGATTTTAGTTAAGATTCAAAATGAAATATATTTTGATGAATTCATGGATTTCTGAATTAAATAATTTTTTAATAATATATTATTTTTACTATTAAATTATTTATTTATTAAATATAAATGATTGTATAATTTTAGGAATGCAATTTTAATTTTTATTAAGGTTTTAAAGCCATTTTTTTTCAAAACTCATGAATTTTCGATAAATGTCAGTTTTTATTTTAAAAGTGAACATTAACATATAAAGATAATTATTTAGATATAATATATATTATTTTAGGAATCAGGACATCAGAATTATCCAATAGTGAATTTTTCATAATTTTCTGAGACAGTCATAATTTTGGGTAAAAAATAAATACCTTTTAAATATATAATGTGTTTTATGACATCATAATGACCCAATAGTGATGTAATAAAATACTATACGCCTTTTAATCGTCCAATATATGTTTTACCATTAAAATAATGTTATTTTGGGTTTTTTCACTTATTTTACAAACCATTAATGGACCCTTCAATACTTATTAAACGTCTTGTCTTTTTAAATTGTTTTCATTGGGAGTGTCACTCACCTCCACATAAGCAACCCCATTATTTTAATAAGTTCGGTATTTGGCCTTATAATTTTTTTTCCACTACCCTTTTCCAAAAATGATGGAAAAAAAACCATGGGCTGGTTTGTGGTTTGGATTAGTTTAATGTGAGGGTCCCAATCCTAAATAATAATGAATTACCTCGTCTTTCCTATGTAATCCAACACATGATCCCACAACCTCCTCACTAAAAGCCATTGGATTTTAGCAAACCTCTGAAATTTTATCTCTAGAAACTCCCAAGGTTCCCCTAGATCCTAGGATGTCTCTCTCAATCCTCTCTCAAGCCTTTGGAATCACACATCCATGTAAGGGTTTTTCTTCCCTTCTCATTTTTGTTGAATTTTTTTTAATGTGGCTGTGCCCTTTTAATTTTAATTATAAATGTGGGGGTATGGTTTCTACGTTCCCCCATACTGTCCTTTTTATGATTTAGTGATGGGATACCCCTTTATATCTCATTAAATTCCTCCAATTTACACCTGTTACTACATCAAAATTTCGAAAGGAATTTCTCTCTCTTCAATTACATTCAAGCAATTACCTTGAATCATTAATACAAAGTCCATTAAATTTTTTAGGAAATATGTTTATATGTTCCACATACTATACATTTCATGTACATATTATGAGTGAAACCTTTCTCTCTCATCAACCATTTTTATGAATTCTTACATCACGATGTTACGCTGCCGAAATTGCACCAATTTTCCATACTAATATCATTGTGTAGTGAATACCATGACCATTTATCTATCAAAGGTGTTTATATTTATTCACATTTACTTATTGATTATAATGTTTCATATACTAACTCCACATTCCTTTATCATTGATTAAATGATGGTGTTTTATGAATCCGTGATATATGATCCATGTGGCACACATATGCATGAAATGAACTGTTTAAGAATGATGCGCCCTTATATTTCTCCAAATAATTGGGTCAAGTATCGTATCATGATTTGTCTTGTTCATTGGGTGCTTACTCTTACTAATTCATGTTCAATTAGGATTTACTCGTGCTTCATATACAATGAGGATTTACTCATTCTCCATGTTTAATGATCCTGGGCTCATGCTAATTCCATCTTTAAGTGTTGTTGCCATATTTCGTTGTTATGATTATCATGGTTTATCATGAATTTATGTTCATGATTATCTTGTTCTCGATTGATATGCCTATTTTCTAACATGTATTTTATTTTTCATGTTATTACATGATTATTCCGTTACTAGGATTTATAGCTCACCCATTTCTTATACATGTGTTCAGGTTATTCCATGGAAAGCTAAGTATGAGGGAATGTAGTGGTCATGTAAGGGATGTTATCAATAAAGATGTTGTATTTCATGTTTAATTTTTTTATGTAATTATCCTAAGATACAAATACACTAGACCTATCGATATTCTATTTTGTATTATGTGAGGTTTCTGTAATAAATTATATTTAACTGTGTAGTAAAAGATCAGGGTTGTCATTGTTTATATAAGAGGATAGGTTTAATTATTTCTGGGAATATGATTTGGAAACCCTGGTGAAGCATTTGATACAATATTAAGAATAATAAAAACACCCCAAAGTTTTGTTGAGTATTGAGTAAGTGTTTTATCAAGAAAATGCTTCCCTGTTTGTATACGAGCAGGTAGAGGTGACTCTGGCACAGATGTATCGTACGGGTAAAACATTAAAATACTTCTTTGAGCTAGACTTGAATGAGAACTGGTGCACGAAAACGGGCCTTGCTGCACTCTTGGTTATGACACTCCCGAGGGATATGGTTTGGTAAATTCACAAGCATAATATGAACCATTATTAAGGGACAAAAAATACCCTAGGTATATATGTTTAAAAGTAAATCATAGATAACATAGTCTAAAACCAACTGATTCATATGTTAAGGAAATAAAATATATTTATAAGTCATTAGTTTTGTCCATGGATTACCGTATATGTTTTACCCCTAACTCTCCTTTTATTCCAGCCAATGGCCGGTAATATGAATAATCAGGATAACAACCGATGTGAAGATAAATGTGACGATTGTAATAATGAGATACCCAATCTGATGGGAGTGGGAATCAAAAATTTTGTCATGATTTTATCTCATAAAACTCAATCTTTTAACAGAAACATGGGTCACGAGGTACATTCTCCTAGCCCTAAGAAATTACAAGTCACTATCGATAGCTTCATGAGAGAAAGCCCTCATACTTTTAATGGATTATCTGATTCCTCAATCATTAAACCATGGATCAACTCCATTGAAATGATCTTCTCCATACTTCAATGTTCTGAACAAGAGATGGTTTTGCTAGCTGCTTATCATATGGAAAGTGAATCTGGTCAATGGTGGACGTTGATAAAAAATATGAAGCCTGAGGAAGAGATCGAGGCATTAGAATGAAATGATTTCTTGAAGATGTTTTTCGATAAATATTTTCCATGTACCCTCCGACTTAATATGGAAAGGGACTTCCTCTCCCTATTGAAAAAAGATGAAGAAAATTTTGTAAAATACAAGTAAAACTTCACAAGGCTTTCACGATACGCCTATGGCTCTGTCGTTACCCATGAATGCAAGGTTGACCACTTCTTTGGTGGGAAGAAACCTAGCCTTCAGAAAGCACTGGCGATCCGTGACATCGATAGCTATGAAGAAATTGTCTTATGTTCCACCAAGATTGAAATCGAGATCCATTAACCTCAGGGGTATCATGGGGATACAAAGAATAAGTAAGACACCAATACCGATTGGCCGATGGATAAATCCAACGGTTCTAAGAATATCCATCACCCCACTTTCCAAATGTTCGGAAAGAAGCACCATAGAAATTTTTTACTGTACGAAGAAATTCATTAGGTGTGGAAGGGAAGGGCACCTAGTTGTTAAATGTCAGCAAGAAAGAACTGCAGCTATAACATAGGAGTGGAATACTCCATTTGATCCTGAACAGGTTGTTCATTTCTACAGCTGCAAAGAACAAGGGAATATTGAAAATTAGTTCTCTAAGCAAAGGGGTTTTAGAGTCAACAAGCATCCTCCAATGGAGCAAGGGCATTCTTTTTCCATCACTACTACAAAAGTGAACCCTGAAAATGATGTGGTGACAGGTATGGTAGTTTTTCATTCAATAACGGATAAAATACTTTTTTATTTAGGTTCTACGCATTCTTTTATATCTCAAAAGTATAGTAGAACAATCCTAGGACAACTAAAAATCATAGAAGTGAAGATTTCGGTGAGTATGAAAAATGGGGAAATCATTGCATCTCGTGAATATAAATCCTCCCCTGTTATAATCTACGGATTAAAAATCCTATAAAAGCCCTTAATACTCCCTCTAGTAGAATTTGATTCCATTCATGGCATGGATTGTCTTTCCTTATATAGATGCAACATAAATTAACGTGAGAGGGAAATCACACTCCATTTGGAGATTCGTCCTGCGATTATTTTCATGTTCAAGGAGGAAGATGAATATTATTTATCTCCATAACCTCAAGAGTGGATATTACTGCCCTATGAGCACACATATCTAGCTCAAATGATTGAGTCTAAGGAGGGAAACATGCTAGAAGAAAAGCCTATTGTGAGGTAATTCACAGTAGTGTTTCCGAATGAATTTCTGGATCTTCCTCCTAGTAGAGATGTTGAATTCTCAATTTATCTTATACCTGGGGAGTTTCCAATATCCATGACTCCATATAGAATGGCTGTTGTAGAGCTTGAGGATCTGAGGAAACAAAAACAGGAGAATCTGGATAAAGGGTTTATACTCCCTTGTGCTTCACTATGGGGTGAGCCATTCCTCTTCGTCAAGATGAATGATATGTCAATGCCCCTTTCCATCAATTCTCATGAGCTCAACAAATTAACGATAAAGAACAAGTATCCACTCCCACAAATTGATGACTTGTTCGATCAGCTACATGGTAAACAATACTTCTCCAAGGTATATTTGCGGTCGGGATACTATCAAATAAGGGAGAAGAAGGAAGATATCCCCAAGGCTTCCTTTTGTACACGATACGGGCACTATGAATTCATAGTAATTCATTAGAGACTCACTAACTCTATATCAATATTCATGGAAATGATGAATAGATTATTTAGAGATTTACTCAAAATATTTGTGTACGCCTTTATAGATGACATTCTAATATAGTCCAAAACCATAAAAGGTCATGAAAAGAATCTAAGAACTGTACTAGAGACCTTATGGAAGGACAATCTCTATGAAATGTACAACAAATGTGTGTTCTGTTTGAAGGAGGTCTCATTCTTGGGCCATATCATCACAAGAAATAGGATATTTGTGGATCCCTCTAAAATAGATGCAATTGAGCGGTGGTTGAGTCCAACATTGGTAACAAATATCCATAACATATTGGGGTTATCGGGATATTATCGACGATTTGTGAGAAATTTCTCATGATTTTCCAAGCCATTAACTAAGAAAACTCAGAAGGGAGTAAAGTATTCTTGGAGTGATGAATGTGAATAAAGCATCAAGGAGTTTAAAAGGGGGTGTATCACTACGCCCGTTCTGACTTTACCAATAAGTGGAGAACTTTTTTTTTATTCTGTGATGCTTTGAAGAACGACCTAGGATTTGTGTTGATGCAAAATGAAAAAGCCATTTCCTATGATTCAAGGAAATTGAAAGTTCATGAACAAAACTTTCCAACACATGACCTCGAGTTGGATACAGTGATCTTCAATTTGAAAATTTAGCAGAATTATCTCTTTGGGGAGAAGTGTTTAATATATACAGACCACAAAAGCCTCAAGTATATATTCACTCAAATAATGTTGAACATGCACCAATGAAGATGGTTAGAGATATTTGAATACTATGACTGCTCAATCCATTACCTCCCTAGGAAAGAAAAAAAAGTGGCATATTACCTAAGTAGAAAGGACTCATCGATTGTATCATTGATGAGAATTAAAAAATATCCAATATTATTAGGTTTGATGAAGATGGACATGGAGATCATAAAGAAGGGAACATCATCAATCCTTTCTCAAATTAAAGATCAACTGTCAGTTTTGGAAAGGTTAAAGGATTCTCAAATGGATGATGTTGGAAGCCATGAAAAAGTGGAAGCTATTGGAAAAGGTTAATACTCATAGTTTAATGTTAATGAAGAAGTAATTTTTTGATTTAGGAAAAAAATATGTGTTCCATAAAGTCCGGAGATGAAGAAGTATTTTTTTGATGATGCACGTAGTTCAGATTTCTTTATTCACCCAGGAAATAGAAAGATGTATCGAGATCTCCGAGAGAATTATTGGTGGGATAATAAGAAGAAGGAGATCACTGAATATACATTAATGTTCCTGGTGTGTCAGAAAGTGAAGTAAGAGATGTAGAAGTCTTAGGGGATGATGCAACCATTTCCCATACTAGAATGGAAATGGGAGAAACCCACCATGAACGTTTTCACCGAACTTCCGAAGACATCCAAAGGGAACAATGCAATCTAGGTTGTTGCGGATATTCTTACAAAGGCCGCAATCTTCATTTCTATTCAAGAGGATTTCTCTTTGGATCAACTGGCACATATATATGTCAGAAAATGTGGTGAGGCTTCATGGAGTACCACTCTCTATTATTTCTGATCGATATCCAAGATTTACCTCTATGTTTTGGATGGGTTTTCAACATGCTCTGAATACTGAACTGAACTTCAGTACGACCTATCATCCTCAAACTGAAGACCAATCGGAGTGGACTATCTAAAAACTTGAGGATGTGTTGATAGCGTTCTCAATGGACTTTAATTGATAATGGGATCAACAACATCCTATAGTTGAGTTCTCTTATAATAACATTTTTTACTCGAGCATCCAAATGGCACCATGTGAAGCCCTTAATGGGAAAAGATACAAAACACCAGTGTGTTGGGATGTGGTTGGTGAGCATAATATTCTTGGACAAGAAATGGTCAATGAAATAGTGGAGAAGGTAAAAATCCTTCAGCAGCATATGAAGGCAGCCCAGAGTCGACAGAAGAGTTATGTTGAAACCTGTCAATGAGATCGTTAGATTAATGTTGTAGACAAGGTATTGCTACACATATCTCCGTGGAAGATGGTCATGTAGTTTTGAAATAAAGGGATGTTAAGTCCAAGGTATATCGGACCCTTCAAGGTTCTTTATCTTTTTGGGGTTGGGGCCTATTGGCTAGCACATCCACCTATCATGGCCAAGGTACAGAATGTCTTTCATGTATCCCTCTTAAGGAAGTACATACCTGACCCTTCACATGTACTCTCTTCTGAGGTGGTAAAGTTAGAGGATGAGCTTTCTTATAAGGAGAAACCGGTGAAGATCATATATCATAGTGATAAAATTCAACTAAATAAGACAATTCCCTCATCAAGGTGTTGTGGAAAAACCACATTTTTGAACAACCGGTATGGGAATTAGAGGAAATGATGAAGTAGAGATATCCAGATCTATTTTATTGTGGTAAAAGTTAATTTCAAGGGAGAAATGTTTTAAGGATGGATGATTGTAATGATCAAAACATTCATTAATGGAAATCGCTATTAATATAATTAATTGCCTCATTATGTAAAACTTTTATATAAAATTTCAACTCCTTTGGTTTTATGATAATAATTATGACCATTGCTAATATAGTCGTTGAACAATGATCACATGATTAGTATAAATATAGGTATTTAACAAATCCATGTTACTCTCACAAAGGAAGTGAATTCCTCATCTAGTAGATGTGCCCCATACAATGACCATTTGTTGGAGCTCAGAAAATATGTGGCATCATTAGGCTTTTCTATTGACCAATACCAAGATGAGCTTTGTCACGACCCCCTCCCCACAAAGTATACCCCTCCTGGGCCGACAATGTGAAAAGGGAGATAATAACCCCCGAGTCCCGCCTCCAGTAGGCCCCGGGTTGGCGACTAGCACCGAGGGTATAATAACATACAAATGGGAGTCATTAACCTCTAAGAGAACACATGCAGAAGAGAGAGATAGAATAGACTCCAACCAACTCCAACTCATAACTGAAAAAGAAACCCGAGTACATATACGAAATTTCATGCAAAAGTACTACAACTGAAAGGGGAAACTAAAAGTACCCAAAAGAATGTAAAACGACAGCGACCACAAGCCCGAACAGCTCCTCCTCAAAACGCAAGCTAGTAGTAACCAGCTTGATCTCCAACCTGCTCCAGGTGACCTGAAAAATAGTTTATATGTACATAGGGTGAGAATAACAGTATACTTAGTAGGATCCTCCCCAAGACTCTCGTGCAAAAGTAAAGAAAGCATGCTAAAGCCCAGTGAACAACAAGTGAAACTAACTCGTCACCTAAACAGGTATACTATGTTCCCAACCTCACCATGGCTACTCTCACCAAGTAACGCATACAAGAATATAGCATATAGTAAAGAATATCAAGGGTACACAGCTACTACTTCCCCACTGGTTTGCCGCTTTGCCCCAACGACATACGTCATGTGCATCTCTCTCCAAAGGCTTTCCCGTAGACACCTGGGCTAAGCTCCACAATCTGCACCTCGTGCACCACATAGGCTTTCCCGTAGACACCTGGGCTAAGCACCACACCATCCTCACAACCAAAGTAACCAGGTAGTTTCCGGGAACCACCATATCTCGTATAATGTGTATCATACGTCGAGTATTATACCTCAAGCCAACATAGCCCATACGCTGAGTAAGGATCCTCAAGCCATCACAGCCTATACACGTTACACCTATAGTAGTCCATAGGTACTATATCCAGAATATATGTGTGGGAAATAACCACAAGCCATTACAGCCCTCTACACACATATATGGGGTAACTAACCGCTATGCCTCATGGCACAAGTATCTACCAAGAGAAGAGAGCGGGGCCAAAGGGGGTAGTCATCCATTCAACCTCCCATCAGAATGTTGGGGAAAACACCCCCCATGGCTCAGAATCCTCGGTGTGTCAGTTGCCCTTACCGACAGGGTGGAGTAGCGTATAGAAACACAAAAAGTACTGAATATATAAGTAACTCACATCCACACTATGGGCATTACCTAGTCTTAGATACAACTGCAGCTAACGTCTCTCAGACTCCAGGCTGCTACTTCAAAGACTAGGTATCCTATAAGCACACAACCAATTGAAGAACTATATTAGATTACTCCATTCTCATTTATTAGTTCCACTGTACATTAATTAATTCTTTAAATATTAATTAAGAATGAACAATTCCACATTAAACTGAATTGGCATCACATTCAAAAACAACTGCTCCTTTTTAAGATTCACATCACCTTTAAATTCCAGCATCTCCATCCCCGTGGATTTTCACCATTTAATCAAACATTCGTTACAGAATTACTTTTCCACATTCCCAGGCTTTCTAGAAAAACATCCTATGCTTCTAAACACAAAGGAGGCTCAACACGGTGAGTAAATATACTACCCGTCGAGTCTTTACCACCTATAGAAAGAGCATAGACCCATCCTCCATCGGGAGGCTAAACACGGAAAGCACGTGGCATACCCCGCGTGTCTTCGCCCCCTTCGGAAAGAGGGTAAGCAAGACCAGCTGCCTTGAGCAGTGGGGAAAAGTAAAGCAGATTGTCATTCAAGAAAACCGCAAGCAACCAGTAACCACATCCATCCCATTCCATCACCCCTGGTGTCCTCCCCGACACCCACATGTATAAACCGATGCATCTCGCCACACTAGGCGTCATCCGCTGCCACAACCACAAGGCCTCCATGCCTCCACATATCACAACAGCCATCCAGGCTCACATCACGGCATAAGCAGCAGGAAAAAAAACATCAAAAAATGGGCTCTCGGCCCTTTAACAAGGCATTCATCCTTCAAACACAATGAGCACTCAGAGCTCCAAACCACAAGGCATTCAGCCTTACAAAAAAGCGGGTAACTCAGAACCCTTTTGAAATTCCAACATAATCTGTTCTCTAATCCATATTGAATTAACAGATTTGTTATTCGTAGGTTCCAATCATGGATACCTAATCAGTAAGCTATCACAATTAAATAACCATTCTTACTTCCCTAATTTGGTTATCCTCAAATTAGAACTACAACAATGACAACAACCAGATTAATTTACATGCCTATTTATCTTTAGCCAATTAATTAACAATTAATTTCGGCTTTACGTTCATTACCAATTTCTATCATAAACGAACAACAAATCAAAGAAAACATAGTTATCACTATATCTAGGAAAACATGAGGCAAATCGTTATCAAGTTATAAAGCAACAACATGCGATCAACCAATTCTTTTAATCCGGTTCAAGTATTTAATTAGGTCAATTTCATTGTGATCCAAAGGGATAAATCATTCTAATTCTACGATTGCACATAAACTATTAGAGATGCCATGAATCCCCTACCTCGAAGAGTTCTTGACGTCCTTTATCCACACAGCGGGCCACAATCCTTCTCTTGCGACAACTTATGTGGAAGAATGATCGACACAGCTTGGTTGCATCAAAACAAAGCAGAACCAATCCTAGGAGTAATGATTTATTTTGCAACTCCTACGGAAAGGATTGAAAGGTTCTAGCACCTCTTAGTTGAGAACAAAGGGAAAGAACAAGGGAGAATGATATCTCATCCCTTTTTAAGATTTAACGAGGTGGTGTTTTAAGATCCGGTTAATTCTCCATTAAAAACGGATCGCATTAACACACGCAGTTTGACCAAGTAAAACATTCCAAGCCTTAGGAATAATTAATATAGTATTTATGGAATTTGAATCAGCATTAAGAGCCCTTAAAATAAGGCTTTAAAAGTATTTTACGTAAAAAGAAACGTCAAAAGGGGAAAAACTGTAGGAGTCTGGAAACACTGTTCACCAACCGTTACTGTACATGAAACCGATCTGTGAAACCGATCTGTGAAACGGATCTATCACAGAGATCCGTGAAACCGATCTGTGAAACCGATCTGTGACACCGATCTGTGAAACCGATCTGTGAAACTGATCTATCACACCGATATGTGAAACTGATCTGTGAAACCGATCTGTGAAACTGATATGTGAAACTGATCTGTGAAACTGATCTGTCACACCGATCTGTGAAACCGATCTGTGAAACGGATCTGTGAAACTGATCTGTCACACCGATCTGTGAAACCGATCTGTGAAACCGATCTGTGAAACTGATCTGTCACACCGATCTGTGAAACCGATCTGTCAGACCGATCTGTGAAACCGATCTGTAAAACTGATCTGTCACACCGATCTGTGAAACCGATCTGTCAGACCGATCTGTGAAACAGATTT
Source organism: Viscum album (assembly GCA_963277665.1). Classification (NCBI taxonomy): domain Eukaryota; kingdom Viridiplantae; phylum Streptophyta; class Magnoliopsida; order Santalales; family Viscaceae; genus Viscum; species Viscum album. Next base: position 1,292,381,100 of record OY728145.1, on the reverse strand, counting down.
GTCACACCGATCTGTGAAACCGATCTGTCACACCGATCTGTGAAACCGATCTGTCAGACCGATCTGTGAAACCGATCTGTCACACCGATCTGTGAAACCGATCTGTCACACCGATCTGTGAAACCGATCTGTTAGACCGATCGGTGAAACCGATCTGTTACTGTTCATAAAACTGGAAACACTGTTCACAAAACTGGAAAATTGGCAAAGTGTTGGGGATAAGTCCGCTTGATCTCCCAGAACACCTCCAACACCAACATTTCACAAAGTAATGGACTGGAGAGGTCCGGGCCATTACATTAGATACCTCTCAAAACATTCTCGTCCTCGAGAATTAAAAACCAACCCAGAAGAGAAGAGGGGTCCGAACAACCACCCCATAAGATACCTCTCAGGGAAAAACCACCATGAGTTGTTCGAAAGCTGGAACAAAACTCTGACATCCGGGAACAAACAATCCATACCCAAACAATTCAAACATAACATCTCATCAAAGGTACATAAATAAAACATGAAAGGTCCAACCACAAAGAAAACATCATTAAAAAGAAAGGAGTTAAACATTAAACAACTCTCGGTACTGAGCACGTATCTGTGACTCACGCTCCCTGGTACTCTCCTCCATGGCACCGTGTCGCCACAAGACACGAACTAAGGGGATAGAACGCCCACGCAACACTTTCTCCTTGCGGGATTGGATCTCCACCGGTCGCTCCTCGATGGTTGCATCATCATCAATATTGATCTCTCCCCAATCGATAACATGAGATTCATCATGAAGGTAACGACGGAGCTACGATACATGGAAAACATCATGTATCCGACTCATCAGAGGGGGAAGTGCTACTCGATACGCCACACCTCCAACACGAGCTAACACCTCAAAAGGCCCAACAAAACGGGGAGAAAGCTTCCTTCCGTGACCAAACCTTCGCTGCCCATGACGGGGATTCACCTTTAGAAACACATGATCCCCAACATTAAACTCTAAGGGTCTCCTTCTTTGATCAGCATAAGATTTCTGACGATCTTGTGTTGTCTTCATCCTCTCACGAATCACCTGAACCATCTCTGTTGTATTCTGCACTAGTTCTGGTCCGAGAATTGCGGACTCTCCGACCCCAGTCCAGCACAACGGAGAACGGCATGGCTGGCCATACAAGGCTTCAAACGGCACCATGCCGAAGGTAGAGTGAAAAATATTATTGTAAGCGAACTCTACCAAGGGTAAGTGCTTCAACCATGAACCTCCAAAATCAAGAACACAAGAGCGCAACATGTCTTCAAGAGTCTGGATTGTTCGCTCTGTCTGACCATCCGTTTGAGGATGAAAAGCAGTGCTAAGGCACAGTTGAGATCCAAAAGAATGCTGGAGACCTCTCCACACCCTAGAGGTAAAACGAGGATCTCGATCAGAAATGATCGTCTTAGGAACTCCGTGAAGCCTCACCCCCTCTTCCAGATACTGCCTCGACAAAACTTCCACTGAGCTTGACTCCTTGATCGCTATGAAGTGGGATGATTTTGTTAAACGATCCACTACCACCCATATAGCATCATGTCCTCCCGGAGCTCGAGGTAAACCTATAAAAAAGTCCATTGAGATGTCCTCCCACTTCCACTGAGGAATCTCTAAGTGCTGGAGAAGACCACCGGGAACACGGTGTTCGGCCTTCACCTTCTGGCAGACTAAACATCGAGACACACATTCTACAACTGTACGCTTCAGCCCGAGCCACCAAAACTGACTCCTCAAGGATCGGTACATCTTCGTCACACCAGGATGTACCGCCAAGGGTGAACTATGGAACTCTCGGAGAAGCGTCTCGCGCATCGCCAAGGGAACAAAAATCCTACCATGATACAACACTCGGTGTTGTTCATCCTCCGACCAACCATCAGGGGCCTCACAACATACAACTCTATCTCTCCAAACATCCACCTCTAGATCACACAACTGAGACTCTTCCACCTTCTACATCAGGGATGACTGCACCGTCATCTGGAAAAGACAACCTCTTCCCCAAACTTCTCCCATATCAAGATGCAAAGCTGATAGCTCTTCCATCACTCTCCAAGAATCACCAAATTCACGCACAACATCATTACGTGACTTTCGGCTCAGTGCATCAGCAACAAAATTACCTTTTCCAGGTGTATACGATATTTCGAAGTCGTATTCCTGCAAGAACTCCATCCACCGACGCTGCCTCAACACTAGCTCACAGTCTCTACATACTTCAAACAAGCTAGATCGACCTCCAACTTGCGTAGTCAACACCAAGGGCACTGGAAGCCTCTCTACCTCAAGTCCCAAATCATGGACAAGGGTAGGAGATATAAAGGAGTGTGTCGCTCCTGAATCAAACAAGGCATACACCAAGGTAGAAAACAAGCAAAGGGTACCTCAGATGATGTCTGGCTCGCCTGGAGCTGGCAACGCTAGAGCATGAATCTGACCACGACCACCTCCACGACCTCTCTGACCCTGATGAAGACCACCACCACAGTCGCGCTCTGCTCTCTGTGGACGGGGAGCGTCATGGGGCTGTCCTCTGCCTGCTCCATCTACCCCCGGGTGATCTAAAGATGGTGCAACCCGCTGTTGCTGCCTCGGCTGGAACTGCCCTAATGGAGGAACCTCGAGTGGAGCGCCTGGTGCACGATGACTGCTCTGAAAAGTCGGGCACTCCCACCACAAGAAAAACAAGCGCTTGATCCCTTGGCATAGGTCTGAGAGTTGCTACCTCCGGAGAAACGAGATGGAAAGGGTTGGGACCTACCCCCAGGTGAACGAAAACTCTTCTGTCCTGAAAACCGGGAACCCCGGACCACAGCTCTGCTTCGTGAAGAATCATGACGATTCCCCTCTCGTGACGATCCGGTCCTGGTCAAAGTCCTCTCAACAACCTCTGCCCTTGCCAGCACCTCAAGATATGTCTTCATCATAAATGGGGTGACCTAGCGCTGGATCTTTGGACGCAAAGCCTCCTCGAAATGCCTCGCCCTTGCCTCATCATCTGGTAACAGGTCTGAAGCATATCGTAGAAGGTTCCTGAAACAGATTACAAACTCTCGAACACTAGAGCTCCCCTGTCGAAGGGTGAGTAGCTCCTGGCGACTGTATTCCTTCACAGTCGATGAAAGAAACTCGACTCTAAACCTGTCTCGAAACTCCTCCCATGAGATCGATGACTCCTCACGATCACCGAGGAACAAGAACCACCACTGCCTCGATGCTCCACGCAGCATCGTCACAACCAAGGAAACCCAGTGTTCCTTCCGAGCACGAATCAAACTGAAGCCTATCTCGACCTCCTCCAACCAGTCTTTTGTGCTTGCATCTGAAATGGAGCCCTCGTACTTCTGTAGACTCTGGCGCGGGAACTCTCGGAGAGTCTTCCTCCAAGTGTCATCGTCGTCAACCTCTACCCGGCGACGATCTGCTGGAACAGCCTGCTGTGCATCTTCTGCGTAAACCTGACGAGGACGTCGACCTGGAGCCATACATGTAAAATAACAATTGTTAGAGCTCCTAAGACTGGAATATGGAAGACTCAACATTAATTAGTTAATTGTTTTGTTTTATTAATTTTAGGTTACCTATCCCAAGGTCTACCCATTCAAACACAAGCGCAAAGAATAATGATGCATGATCCTTTCCTAGGTCTCTACCCTGCAACCAGTATCCCTTTGTTTAGTAGCCATCGTAAACTTAAAGGTCCGTGAAACAGATCATAGGGGGCCCTGAACGCCTATGTCTCTGCCGGTCTCCAGTGTTTACCCCACTTTCTAAACATTAATGACACCGTTGCCCTACCATCCCATGCATCATCACCTGTACCTAACTCCAAACTCCATCATATCCCTCAACCAGACCTCTGATACCACTCTGTCACGACCCCCTCCCCACAAAGTGTACCCCTCCTGGGCCGGCAATGTGAAAAGGGAGATAATGACCCCCGAGTCCCGCCTCCAGTAGGCCCCGGGTTGGCGACTAGCACTGAGGGTATAATAACATACAAATGGGAGGCATTACCCTCTAAGAGAACACATGCAGAAGAGAGAGATATAATAGAATCCAACCAACTCCAACTCATAACTGAAAAAGAAACCCAATTACATATATGAAATGTCATGCAAAATTACAACAACTGAAAGGGGAAACTAAAAGTATCCAAAAGAAAGTAAAACGACAGCGACCACAAGCCCAAAAAGCTCCTCCTCCAACCGCAAGCTAGTAGTAACCAGCTTGATCTCCAACCTGCTCCAAGTGACCTGAAAAACAGTTTATATGTACATAAGGTGATTATAACAGTATACTCAGTAGGATCCTCCCCAAGACTCTCGTGCAAAAGTAAAGAAAGCATGCTAAAGCCCAGTGAACAACAAGTGAAACTAACTCGTCACCTAAACAGGTATACTATGTTCCCAACCTCACCATGGCTACTCTCACCAAGTAACGCATACAAGAATATAGCATATAGTAAAGAATATCAAGGGTACACCGCTACTAATTCCCCACTGGTTTTCTTCTTTGCCCCAACGACATACGTCATGTGCATCTCTCTCCAAAGGCTTGCCCGCAGACACCTGGTCTATGCTCCACAATCTGCACCTTGTGCACCACATAGGCTTGCCCGTAGACACCTGGGCTAAGCACCACACCATCCTCACAACCAAAGTATCTAGGTAGTTTCCGGGAGCCACCATAGCTCGTATAACGTGTATCATACGTCGAGTATTATACCTCAAGCCATCACAGCCCATACGCTGAGTAAGGATCCTCAAGCCATCACAGCCTATACACGTTACACCTACAGTAGTCCATAGGATACTATATCCAGAATATATGTGTGGGAAATAACCACAAGCCATTACAGCCCTCTACACACATATATGTGGTAACTAACCGTTGTGCCTCATGGCACAAGTATCTACCAAGAGAAGAGAGCGAGGCCAAAGGGGGTAGTCAGCCATTCAACCTCCCATCAGAATGTTGGGGAAAACACCCCCCCAGGGCTCAGAATCCCCGGGGTGTCAGTTTCCCTTACCGACAGGGTGGAGTAGTGTATAGAAACACAAAAAGTACAGAATATATAAGTAACTCACATCCACACTATGGTTATTACCTAGTCTTAGATACAACTGCAGCTAACGTCTCTCAGACTCCAGGCTGCTACTTCAAAGACTAGGTATCCTATAAGCACACAACCAATTGAAGAGCTTTATTAGATTACTCCATTCTCATTTATCAGTTCCACTGTACATTAATTAATTCTCTAAACATTAATTAAGAATGAACAAATCCACATTAAACTGAATTGGCATCACATTCAAAAACAACTGCTCCTTTTTAAGATTCACATCACCTTTAAATTCCAGCATCTTCATCCCCGTGGATTTTCACCATTTAATCAAACATTCATTACAGAATTACTTTTCCACATTCCCAGGAATTCTAGAAAAACATCCTATGCTTCTAAACATAAAGGAGGCTCAACACGGTGAGTAAATATACTACCCGTCGAGTCTTTTCCGCCTATAGAAAGAGCATAGACCCATCCTCCATCGGGAGGCTAAACACGGAAAGCACGTGGCATACCCCACGTGTCTTCGCCTCCTTCGGAAAGAGGGTAAGCAAGACCAGCTGCCTTGAGCAGTGGGGAAAAGTAAAGTAGATTAACATTCAAGAAAACCGCAAGAAACCAGCAACCACATCCATCCCATTCCATCACCCCTGGTGTCCTCCCCGACACCCACATGCATAAACCGATGCATCTCGCCACACTAGGCGTCATCCGCTGCCACAACCACAAGGCCTCCATGCCTCCACATATCACAAGAGCCTTCCAGGATCACATCACAGCACAAGGAGAAGGAAAACAAACATCACAAAATGGGCTCTCGGCACTTTAACAAGGCATTCATCCTTCAAACACAATGAGCACTCAGAGCTCCAAACCACAAGTCATTCAGCCTTACAAGAAAGCGAGAAACTCAGAGCCCTTTTGAAATTCCCACATAATCTGTTCTCTAATCCATATTGAATTAACAGATTTGTTATTCGTAGGTTACAATCATGGATACCTAATCAGTAAGCTATCACAATTAAATAACCATGCTTACTTCCCTAATTTGATTATCCTCAAATTAGAACTACAATAACGACAACAACCAGATTAATTTACATGCCTCTTTATCTTTAGCCAATTAATTAACAATTAATTCTGGCTTTACGTTCATTATCAATTTCTATCATGAACGGACAACAAATCAAAGAAAACATAGATATCACTATATCTAGGAAAACATGAGGCAAACCGTTATCACTGTATAAAGAAACAACATGCGATCAACCAATTCTTTTAATCCGGTTCAAGTATTTAATTAGGTCAATTTCATTGTGATCCAAAGGGATAAATCATGCTAATTCTATGATTTCACATATACAATTAGAGAAGCCATGAATCCCCTACCTCGAAGAGCTCTTGACATCCTTTATCCACACAGTGGGCCACAATCCTTCTCTCGCGACAACTTATGTGGAAGAATGATCGACACAGCTTGGTTGCATCAAAACAAAGCAGAACCAATCCTAGGAGTAAAGATTGATTGTGCAACTCCTACGGAAAGGATTGAAAGGTTCTAGCACCTATTAGTTGAGAACAAAGGGAAATAACAAGGGAGAATGATATCTCATCCCTTTTTAAGATTTAACGAGGTGGCGGTTTAAGATCCGGTTAATTCTCCATTAAAAACGGATCGCATTAACCCACGCAGTTTGACCAACTAAAACATTCCAAGCCTTAGGAATAATTAATATAGGATTTATGGAATTTGAATCGGCCTTAAGAGCCCTTAAAATAAGGATTTAAAAGTATTTTACGTCAAATGAAACGTCAAAAGGGGCGAAACTGTAGGAGTCTGGAAACACTGTTCACCCACCGTTACGGTACATGAAACTGATCTATGAAACTGATCAGTGAAACCAATTTTTGAAACTGGTCTGTCACACCGATCCGTGAAACCGATCTGTGAAACCGATCCGTGAAACCGATCTGTGAAACCGGTCTGTGAAACCGATCTATGAAACTGATCTGTCACACCGATCTGTGAAACTGGTCTGTGAAACCGATCTGTGAAACTGATCTGTGAAACTGATCTGTGAAACTGATCTGTCACACCGATCTGTGAAACTGATCTGTGAAAATGATCTATGAAACCGATCTGTGAAACTGATCTGTCACACCGATCTGTGAAACCGATCTGTGAAACTGGTCTGTGAAACTGATCTGTCACACCGATCTGTGAAACCGATCTGTCAAACCGATCTGTGAAACCGATATGTGAAACTGATCTGTCACACTGATCTATGAAACCGATCTGTCAGACCGATCTGTGAAACCAATCTGTCACACCGATCTGTGAAACCGATCTGTCACACCGATCTGTGAAACCGATCTGTCAGACCGATCTGTGAAACCGATCTGTCACACCGATCTGTGAAACCGATCTGTCACACCGATCTGTGAAACCGATCTGTCAGACCGATCGGTGAGACCGATCTGTTACTGTTCATAAAACTGGAAACACTGTTCACAGAACTAGAAAATAGGCAAAGTGTTGGGGATAAGTCCTCTTGATCTCCCAGAACACCTCCAACACCAACATTTCACAAAGTAATGGACCAGAGAGGTCCGGGCCATTACAAGCTTCATCATGTCAATCTCGAATGGAACCATCTACGGGAAAGTGAAAGTTGATAGAAATCACCACGCGTGCAATGTTTTCCAAGACACCCCAAGAGTATGACACTATTTCGCACCAAACCCTTAGGTCTTATGAGGCTATTTTAAGGTATTATGTAAAAAATTGCTAGTAATATGGTTATGTACATTATTTTTTTATATAATAATGAATATACTTTAATTTTATTTTTGTTACCTTGTAAATAGTTTTTGGAGCACAAATATTGTTTTTAGTTAATATTTAGCTTCGAAAACTATTTTGATGAATTAATGAATTTTTGAATTAAATAATATTTTAATAAAATATTATTATTGTTATTAAATTATTTTTTTATTAAATATAAATTATCGTTTAATTTTTGGAATTCAATTCTAGTTTTTATTATGGTTTGAAAGAAATTTTTGTCAAAAACCTTGAGTTTTGGATAAATGTCGGTTTTTATTTTAAATTTGATAATTAAAATATTTAGATAATAATTTATTCAAAATAAATATTATTTTTGCAATCAGGACGTCGAAATTATACATTGGTGTATTTTTCATAATTTTCTGAGACAGTCAATGTTTTGGGAAAAAATTAAATTCCTTTTTTATATATAATGTGTTTTATGAAATAATATTGTACCAATAGTGATGTAATATAATACTATTATAATTATTATCGGACAATATACATTTTACCATTAAAATAATTTGATTTTGGGTTTGTTATACATATTTTACAAAGCATTAATGGACCCTTCATGACTTATTAAACATCTTGTCTTTTAAAATTGTTTTCCTTGGGTGTGTGACTCACCTCCACATTAAAACCCCATTATTTCAAGAATTTCGCACTTAAGAATTCTGAAATATTGTTTTCTACTTTTCTATTTCAAAAACCATGGTCAAATACCATGTTCTAGTTTGTGGTCTTGATTAGTTTAATGTGAGTGTCCCAAACATAAATAATAATGAATTACATCACCTTTCTTATATAAACCAACCCAAGCTCCCACTTCCTACTTGATAAAAGCCTCTAAAGCTCATGAAACCTCTTCCATACTCTCTGTAGAATTCTCCCAAGGTGCGTTAATCTCCCATGAAACCACTCTCAAGTCTCTCTCAAGCCTTTGGATGAAAACTTTCACGTAAGGGTTTTTCTTCCTTTCTCATTCTGTCAAATTATCTTAATGTTGTTATTAACTCTTAATTTTGATTATAAATTTTTGGGTATGGTTTATCAACTCTCCCATACTTCCCTCATTATGTTTTAATTATGGGATACCCATTTATCTTTCAGTAAATTCCTCCCATGTACACCTGTTACTATGCCGAAATTCTGAATGGAATTTCCCTCTCCTCATTAAATAAAGCAATTATTTTTTATCATGATTCTAAATTCCATTAAAATTGTTTTTAAATGTATATATATTACCCCCTTACTCTAAATTTCACGTAAATATGATGATAAAACCCTTTCTCTATCATCAAACATTTTTATGGATTCTTACGCCACGTCGTTACACTGCAGAAATTGCCCCGATTTCCCAAGCCAATGTAATTGTATGGTGAGTACCATGTCCATTTATCTATCAAGGGTATTAAACTTTATGAAAATTTACTTATTGATTATAAATATTCATATATGAGTTCCACATTCTTTTATCGTGGAGTAAATGATGATGTTTTATGAATCCATGTTATATGATCCATGTGGCACACTTATGCATGAAATGAAATGATTAAGAAGGGTGAACCATTATAGTTATCCAATGAATTTGGTAATTTATTATATCATGATACTTCATGTGCAATGGGTGTTTACTCATTCTAATGCATGTTCAACGAGGTTTTACTCAAGATTACTGAGCAATTAGGATTTACTCATGCTCCATGTGCAATGATCTTTGGCTCATGCTAATTCCATGTTAATTATTGTTTCCACATTTCAATGTTATGATAATCAATATTTACCTTGACTTTATTTTTTTGATTCTTTTGTGCCCTATTGATATTCATATTGTCTAAAATGTATTTTATTCCTCATTTTATTCCATTATTTTTACGTTACTGGGCTTTATAGCTCACCATTTTCTTATGCATGTCATTAGGTTATCCCTTGCAATGCTAAGTAAGAGGGAATGTTTTGGTCATGTAAAGGATGTTTTAAGTAATGATGTTGTATTTCATGTTTTAAGTTGTTAGGTAGTGATCTTAATTTCCAAAGACACTAGACCTCTCGATATTCTATATTGTATTAGGTGATGTTTATGTAATAAATTATGTTTAATTGTGTAATAAAAGATCATGGTTGTAATAAAAACACATTGCATAATCTCTTCCATCATGAATGGTATCCTTATCAGAGATACACTCAATTAGTAACAACAAAAAATATCAACCATGAATTCCTTATTACTCGAGGTATTATCAATGATAACATGCACCATGTTCATATTCAAAAGAACCCAAGTGGAAAACCCAACCCCTCACCAATTTATACAAAATTGGTTGAATTTACCTAAAGTATGAACCTTGTGAATTCCCTATAATGCGATGAAACAAAGGGACTTACACCCAGAAAATATAAGAGAGTACTAACCCCCATGTAGAGGACCAATTCTCTAATACGACAGGGGAGTAACAACAATGCTGGATTAACATGTATGGAGCACCCAGAACCTCATACAATAGAGTAGTAATGACTCCAAGGATAGATGACCTACACCCTAACATGATAGGGGTGTACTTAGTAAATATTTTCATCACATAGAGGGGACCCATGAATGAGTCCAGTAAAGGAGAAAAAATATTATGAAATTAATACTCTAAAAGTATAAAACCCACACACATTATGTTGGGAGTTCGATATCTAGAGAATGATATAGTTATGGTAAACTAGTTCCTTGATTATATATGTGAGGACTAGTCCCAAAATCTCTCCCTAAGAACCACAATAATCTACCACACTAGTCATGTGTTTTGGTATAGATCATTACACATGTCATTTCCCATATCATAATAATGCCACGGGTTGGGGACCATCACCCTATTACAATAGTAGATCACCATTTTAATGGACATAATAGTCTAGGATAAAACATCTTAAGGTTGTGTGGAGGAATATTGACCACTATGTTAACAAATTGAAAAACCCTGATCCATGTCCAATGATAATCCCCACTACACAACAACAGTGTTGAACTAAGTACCCATTATATATTGTAGGATAATTCAGAATAAACCATCATGTTATATGTGGAAAGTTGCACTACATTGGTTACCCACATATGCCAATATGAGTTTCAATGAAGGGGATACTCTAAGAGGGAGATATATAGAATATCTATTGGAACGTATGGGACATGAAATGGGGTCCTTGTGTAATGATAACCCACATGATCAGATGGTTGTGCCTCCTAATCACTCGATTGGATAGCCATATATGAATACAATACATGTAAAACCAGTACATGTATTGTTCTACTTCACCAAACCCCAGGCTATGTTCTCCCTCTAAATGGCTCAGAACGGCATCCCTCTCACTCATTATGTACCAATGGGTGAAAATTATTTCCTTTAATATGTTCTCATGTTTAGAACCCCATGTCCATGTACATTATTTTTCTAGTTCTTTTCAACCATGTATGATCACAAACTATGCAATACATCTCCTCCGGCCATATTACATGGGGTTACTATATGACATTTAACTACAACACCTAGAATATAGACCCCAAATGTCATCTTCTTCAAACCTGAAGAACACATGGTGTGTTCCTCTAGACTAAAATATATGTATATATTAAATATATTTAGTAATTACCCTGAGATTTTCCTATTTCATCATGATATTTCCCAGAACGTGTAGATAATACTAGGAGGGAAATAAAAATTCCATTATAGGGGTCTACCCCATTAAAAATATTCACAAAAAATGGTTCAGTACCAAAAGTGAAAAATTCATACTTTGAGAGATAAACACTAAATCATAAGTTGAATAATGACATATGGACTATGCTTCTCGTCAATCTTATGATGATCAACATTAATAATAGATATAAAAAGTAAATATTTGAATCAATTTAGCCTAGTTTCAATCCATCTCCAAATGTGAAGAAGCATATTTCACTCATCCTTTTTTCATATTTTAGAACATGAGAGGGTTCAATGATTTAGGTTTGATTTATTATGTAATTTTTCATTTGAATAATAAAATCACTCCACAAATCCCTTCCAAATCATTTTCCCTCACCATCCTGGGGTGTAAAAAAATATTTATTTCCTAGGGTAAACCCAATGTTATAAACACAATAGCAGTCTCTAAATTTTGATATGAGACTACTCTGGAAATCAATACTATTCCCCATAAGAAACTATGTGTTTAATATGTTCAATACCACTTCACTGAGGCTCTTTGGGATGGGAAATCCATTTCCAACTAATACCTTAGATTAGGAAATGTCTTCAAAAATATTCCAAATATCTGTATGTCAAAACCAGATCCATTAAAATAATAATAATCCATATAAAATTAGGGTGATACACATTGAATTCTATTATATCATGGAGGTTGTGGAGTCCTAATCATATGACAATCGATTTAGGAACATCCCACTAATACCTAAGGAGGTGAGAGGTTTCATCTAAAACTATATTATGTGTTATAAAACACATCATAAAATGATCATGATGTGTCAATGGAATTTTTAGGGTATGATAAAATCATATTAAATGTTTTATAGAAGTCATATCTTTTCTCGGAGCTCATGATGCGGGAACCCTAGCGCATGCCGTGTGATGACTCCCCCCCCTTCTTGGAGGTGGGAGGGGGGAGGATGATCTGGTTCCACTGACGTTAAAGACACAAACCCCCTTTGACTCATTTACTAACCCTAATTATCTCCCATATTTTCCGTCGATTGCATTACATCCGAAGGTGCCTAATCTTCATCTCGGGAACCCTCATCTACCGATCTCGGTGTTGGAGTTCTCTAAAGAGACAAATCATCTTGATCTGACCATGGTGGCTCGATTCAACTCATGAAGGTCGTCTGTGGATTAATATTATTGATGTGTCTTTGACAAATGGGAATTGCAGGATCGAGCAGTGGTTGACCTCCTTGGAAATCATCACTTAATGATTTGTTTCGCCTCTGATGAATATCTGGTTCGTGCTTGGTCTAGCACCCCTCGACGTTGCAACGACTGTAAGTTCATTCTATTTCGGTGGATGATTGAATTCAGTATGAATCGGGATCCCACTTCCCTCCCGATCTGGGTAAGTCTCCCCAATCTTCCTTTACTCATTCAAAATCCATCGATATTTTGTATGCTTGATAATATTATAGGTCGCTTCCTATGTTATGATGTGTGTACATCTACCCGGTGCCACTCGATTAATCCCTAGTGCTGTGTTGAGGTGGATGTCTCTAGACCGCTGGTGGAATGTGTGTGGATTTCAGTCGGAGAGGAATTTCGATGGAAGCAAGAGGTTATCTATGAATCATGGGTTGATTATTGTTCAAGATTCAAGAGATTGGGACATTACTATTTGAGATGCCATGCCGGGTTACAGAGCAAGAGGCCACCAGCACCGAGCTCTCTCGCTGAGGACATGAGACCTTCTGTGGTTGAATCTGAGACAGGCAATCTCGGACCACGGGGCACGCTGTCTGTTAACACCTCCAAGGGTGTTTCTTCAAATATGTTGGTTTCTACGGTATTTGTGTGGCTCAGGCAAGATCTGAATAGGGGAAGGACCTACAGGTATGTGATCACAATGGTTTTGGCGATGGTGGTGTGACATGCCCTAAAAATGGTCTCACGGCTGCAGTTCTTCATCAGCAACCTGAGGCATCTATTGTGCCGGAGAGGGATGTCAATTCTCAACTCGACTGGTCTAATGCTGGTGCGGATACACATAGGGAAGAGGGTAGAAGTGGTGTTATGAGAAAGTGTAAGAAGGTGTCTGATTTGAGTCCTGAAATAAATATCATGAAGGGGTTTTCCCAAGATGTGAGGCAAATTCAGTCTACTGGATGTAAGCAGAATAGAAATATGGAGCTTGTAGGCGGGTACAGTGGTAAGGGTAATGTTTCTCGTTGTGTTTTGATTAACATACCCATGGAGAATCGATTTCAAGAGTTAGGCATGGCGGATGGGTATGAGAGTCCTCCTATATGTGGAAGTGGAAGCATGCAAAATGAGTTCAAGGAGAATGCAATAATGTGTAAAGGTGGGATTGACGCTGAACATACAATGGCAGAACAACCTTTCTATTTGGAAATCATTGACATGAATAAGCAATTTCATCCAAACCAGTTTGTGCAGTATAAATAGATGTAGTTCCATGGGAAATGGGGATACCTTGCTGACAGTGATAAGGAAAATCATGAGGAGATGGTTAGGCCATCATATAGTGAGATTGTGCAAGTGGGGAACAAGACGATGCCCGTGATCCAGGACAAGGTGACTGCTTCTCCGCGTGGAAGGAGGAAGAAAGACAACTTCTATTTGGCAAAGCCGATACCTACCAGATCAACAGTCAGAAATATGCAATCTTCAAATGAGTTTATGGAGCTTGAGCGGTTGAATCTGAGGAGGAAATATAAAAAGGATCTGAAGCACTATGAGAGTTCAGTGTGGGAAACAGTGACTGAGGAAGAGTCTTTTTATCATGGAGGTGTTGAGGGGTATGATTTTGAAGATTTTTAGTGACTATGTTGGTTCTAAAATGTTTTTTTCATGTCATTTTTTTCTTAGTAAATGGTCAGGGGTTCTCCCTCATTTTAAATTTTTTAAATTTATATGTTTTACACCATTTTAAATTATTCATGGCATGTGATTCAATAATTTTGATGTATAATACTTCTACATTTTATTATAATCATCAATGGGCCCCTGTGAATCCCATCAACAACACAGTGATATGTTCTAGGGGTAAAATCTCTATTGAATTATCTATAAAATATCATGATCCTTTAACCAAAAATATGATAAAATAGAAAATGTTTCTCAAATTGAATTTTTTTAAACTATATTTTTTTTTATAATTAATATTTTTCCCTAAATATATTTCATTATTATTCGATTATACCTTGATAACATAAATTAACCATTGAAATGCACTTGAGTACCAATGTTAATGGATGAAAACAATATTCTAATGAAGCAAGACTATCAAATAATCAATTATATTTTATTTTTTAATGAATATACATTAAATACATTTTTTGAAGAAAATATAAAACAAAATGTGGTTTATTGATCTCATAAAAGTGAATGATATTTCAAATATCATTTGAAAACTATAATATAAACACATATAGGTAACATAATCAACTATCACGTAATCACCTTCTAGATATTTAGATGAAATTATATGTGGGAATATAACTAATTAATTGTGATCGGGGATTGATTCCCCCACACTATAAGTTAGAGAATAAATAATATAATTTATTTAGTGACATATAATTGGCTAATATGATTCCTATAAATGGGTAATTACCCTTGTATTGGACACAGAGTTCCTCATAAGGGGATATTATGAACATGATCGGTTATAATAATAAAATATATTTCACCATAATTAATATTATAATTAATTTGTTTTTGTAACACGTTTTTTTAAACGAAAAATCAATACATTACCTTCTAAAATATATTAAAATAATAATTTATCATTTACACAATGTAAATATCATAAATTCCAAATAATTATAAATCAATATCAACAATACCTCCTAAAATGACCAAAAAATTGAATTCCATAAATCACATCAATAAGAAAACCCGTAATCTAGGAACTAAAAATATTATAACCAAAATATATTTTTACTAATAATTCGAATTTTTTTAGATTTTATAAAATTCATAAAATTTCAAAAAATATTCAAAGATATTTTTAATATTTTTAAGGGAAAACAAAAAGTTTATTTTCTTTTTTAATTTCAATTATAAAATGTACTAGAATTATAGAACCCTAAAAATTATAAAAATTAAAAATATTTATATTTTTTATCCAAATTATTTCTAGAAATTAGTTGTATTTCACTTGAAGAATGAAATTTATATTTGATAAAAATAGATTCAAGAGGGAAATTTAAATTGACTCCTGTTATGAATAACCTATTTCGACTAATAATCATTCAAAAATATGAAGAAATATTTATATAAAATATAACATTTCTCTTAAAAATACAATATATATTACATTTATGTTTATAAAGAGGTTTAAATTTACTATAAGATTAATTTCTATGGATTTAAGACAGTTATGTGGACTAGAAAATTAGTAAATTTTGAATGATACAAGTCTCGAAGCCAATGATAAACACCATATTAGAATTTAAAATAGATAATTATATTTTTACTTTAAAAATATTATCATGTTAAAAATTAAAATATTTTCATAGTGTAATAAATTAATAAAATACCCTTTGTATAGTAAAATAAATGATAAAGGGAATATTTTTATTTATAAATATATGATAATATATCATTCTAAATTCTTGTTTCAATATGTGTTTGATATGATCAATTGTTCATTATAAATATTATAACCTTTTTAATACAGTATCATGGATTAAATAAATCTTATGGAATGGATAGAGTAATTTTGTTATGATATGTGATATTCACATTAAATCTCCGTAAATTTATTTAAATAAAAATAGATTAAGAAAATAAAGGAATAATTTTTTGATATTTATGGAAGATTGAGACTCGTTATAAAATGAATGACACATAGTGGAATGAATCAAACATTTATCAATGTGATTTTTGTCCTTATTAGTATGCCATAAAACACTTGAATCATATAGAGAACATAATTTTAAAAATATTCTCACAAATAAATAATAATATAATTGAGAGTTAATGAAATTAATGAAAAAATACCAATGGAATAGTAATCTACATATTGGAATAATAATAAGGAAATTTAGAATAAAAATATAGCACTTCGAATAATAAACACACTTATGAAATTCTAAAGAACATTTATTTATCTTATAAATGAAGGAATTCTATATTTATATCATGGAATACGGATATAAATGTTTTAAAAATGAAAAATATGTGTTGGTAATCATGTAAAAAATAAAGGATCATTCAAATTTTTATAATTAATATAATTATTTAATATTAATATTATTTTAAAAAAATTTATACAAAAATTACTTCAATGTTTTATTATATATAAAATATAATTTTATGTGATTATAATTATTTTTCTGAGGGGTTAAAAAATCAATTATAATATTAAAATTGTTACTTATCAAATACAAGATGTTTTTTCTAATAAATAATTTTATCAAATATAGAATATTATTTTTATAAAATGGGGTGAATTTATGAAATATAAAACATGAAAAAGGATCATGTGAATTTTATTATTTTTCTTATTTAGTTAAAAATTTTCAGAATAATGATATAACAAAATTTATTTTATAGGATAAATACATGAATTTTTATCATGGATGATTCCTATCTCATATATGAACCATTATCTTAGACTATCCTCCCGTAGTTACTTTGTTTAGACATGTTAATCAAAAATATTGATAGTCTTGATCCAAAATAATAATCAGATGGCCAAAATAATAAAAAATACTCATCTCCTCCCTTATAAATACTACCCTGCACCACCTCTTATCATTAAAAATTCTATGACATTTATATTTTGTAAATTGTGAAAATTTCTATTCCCAAGACTCTTCCACACGACTATTAGAATATTGTCTAACTAAATTGTGAAATTCAACTTCTTTAATAATGTTCTCAACGAGGGATAATTCAAGTTGTAAAATAATCATTCTTTCCCTTTTAATTTCATTTATCTTATCATCCTATCCTCACCTACCCTTATCTAATTTAGAACTAAAACTATTATATCACATGTATATAAATTTGTTTTGTTTTGTATTATTGAAAATCAATAATCAAATCTATTATCTTCTCCTTTTATTTTAAAAAATTAATACATTGTCTATGATGTATTGACTCACATCCATCATATATTATGGGTTTTTCAAATTCATTTCCACTTAAAAGGATTGTAATTAAAATATAGTATGATTTAAAAATATTTTAATAGGAATACTATAACATAATTAATGATATAGCACAAATTCAATAATATAATATTTAGTAATATAAAATTATTTTTTTCGTGGATACAAAAACTATCAGAATAAAATAAAAATTTATCATTCATGTTTTATCAAATTAATTGAACTAATATATTTAAAAATTATTTTTGATAAAATTTAAACATATGAAATTTTAATAAAAATAAATAATTTGACATAAAAATAAATATTCTAAATTTACAAGAACATCCATAATTATAAGTAAATAGATCAAAAAAATAGAAAATTAAATGCTGCAGAAATAATAAAATTAAACAATTTCACTCATCAAAATGGTAATAATTGAACTTCAAAATTTATATTTAATCTAACAAATTTAAAAGATGTTTTGAATTTAGTAAATAATTATTATAGTTTTGTAATCCAAGATATTAAGTTCATGATTAGAACACATGATGTATCATTTAATTGTATTTATAAATTCCATGGAATTATCCAATGTTTCCATTATGTTATTAATAATGACCTCATGCTTATGTTTTTATGTTTATGATTATGATCACCCATGTAATATTTTTTATGTCTGTTATTCATCATCCTACTGGGATTTTACCTAACTTATTTTTTTTATATATATCCTCAGTTGACTACAAGTACTAATTAGAATGTTATATTTATAAGTATAAATAATGTTATTTTAAATATATTTTAATGTTTTATTATGAAATTTTATTATGTACCTAATTCTTCCATAGCATGAAACCTATGGATCTCAGGTTTTTAATATTTATATGTTATTTATCATTTTAATTTTTGTAATATTACTAAATGAATGATGATTGTCTCTAAAGTTGGTATCAATGAAACTGATAGATGATTTTGTAATTATATTTATAGAACATTATTTAAAAACCTTAGTATAATACTTAGTATACGTAAACATCCATGATTAATAGTTATAGAAATGGATAAACATAGGGATCTTATATAAAATACATTTAGAGTTAATTATGTAATTGAATAAATAATTAATTAAATATTTGTTGACTTTCCAATATTAAAAAAATTTAAATTGTTAGTAAATGGTTGGAAAAATGAGATATGGATCCAATTTCACATTTTAGAGAAAATAGATTGATTTCATGAATGAAATCTACAATTCCATGGGAGTGTGAGTTCAAAACATCATAATAATTCATATCTAGCTATCTCAAGCATTGAATAATAACATGAATCCAAAGGAATATAAGAATTAAACCAATTAGGATCATATATCCATTGATCCATTTTTTTGGAAATGAACAAATTCATTTATTGAGTCTTCTGACTGGTTGTTTTAGAACAGTGGGAAAACTCAATAAAGAAGATATTTTCTACTCTCCACTATTCTATGAATGAAAAGGCTACTTGAGCCATTTATTGTTTATATGGTGATGATGATCAATTTTTGTGTATGATAAAAAAATATTAAAATGTAATATAAAATATAATATATTGAGTGGAATGAATTTATGAATTTTTTTTACAAATTGTATTTCTTTATAAATCATCATAAAATGAAGGAGGGAGAATTAATATATCTAAAAAAAATTAAACTGAATATATCAAAAAATTGAAGAAAAACATTATATGTATTAAAAGATACTCCCCATTATTTCTATCAAAAAAAATAAAAAATATCTCTATTATTTTATTTTTTAAAACATAACATCAAAATGAATCTATATATTAGATACATTAGGGGTTATGAATAAATTGTTTGATGTGATCTCAATGTCAA
The DNA here is from genome assembly GCA_963277665.1 of Viscum album. Lineage (NCBI taxonomy): Eukaryota > Viridiplantae > Streptophyta > Magnoliopsida > Santalales > Viscaceae > Viscum > Viscum album. The sequence goes on along the minus strand of OY728145.1, from coordinate 1,292,361,490 downwards.
GATAGAGTTTGTAGAATGGTCCCATGGTTTTTGATATAAGAATACATGAATTATATTTTATTCATTACATTCCAATTACAAGGGAAGAAATAAGATCCAACCAACCACATGTAAAAATTGAGGGAATAATAGTATTTGGAATTTCTTCAAGGGGATGAGGAAATTCATTTAGTGTGGTAGAGATGGTCATCATGATAATGAAGGTAGAAGAGGCATAATGAATACACTATCATTTTTGATGAAAATATTACACCTATAAATATAACACATATGGTATAGTGATTAAACTATTGGATGAAAGGGAACCATGCACACTACAGTACTAATCCTCGAGTCCTTGAGGGTAGTCACTTATAGTATCCACCAAATGTAAACGAGGAAAGGGAATGCATTTTATATAACGAAAGATGATCTAGTGAAAGAAAATGAAGTCATAAAAGGTACAAAACCTAGTCACTCAATAGTCTTAAAATTCTTATTTGATTATAGTTCTAAAAATTAGGTTATATCCTACAAGATATCTGTTACTATGTAATTGAATCCATGATACATTTAAATAAAGATATCTTAAAACCACATAGTGGGGAAATCCATGTAACCGATGTGTTGGAATATTCTCGTATTGATGTATGTGGTAATATTCTCCCATAAAAATATCACAATTCCAACATTAGTAGAATTATACTCTATAATGACCATTTATTGGATCTTGTTATATATAGAACACATAAACATTATGGTAAATAAATTATCGTTTTATATTCTGAACCATCAAATTCTGCTTAAAAATGAATGGATGGTCATGAAAATATTTTTGAAAATCACTCAATGTTGAGAGTGTTGATATATTGTGGTGAAACATATATTTTTTTAAAATATTCATCAAAGGAAAGTGTCAAATATGTCAAAATATCTATTATATAGAAATAAACTAATGTATTTTTTAATGAGTTACACAATATTCCCACAGATCATGACAACGTTTTCTAAAATATAAATTATAACCTGAGTATCTCCTATTTCAAAAATTTAATATTATATGGAATGTATAAAACTGGAGGAGTTATAGAAGAAGCTAGTAGTAAATTTGGACAATGGATTCATATTTCATATTTCATCACCGTCGGGTGGGCCAGTTCACTTTGTAAATAAAAAATATGGAATAATTTAGTTGTTCATTAATTATATAGAGCTCCATAAGGTCCCCAAAATGAAAAAGTACCCACTTCCAAGTAACATGAGTTGTTTGATCAACCATTAGAATCTCATTACATTTCAAAGGTGGATCTTCATTCTTGATATCAATATATCAATGTGATAAAATATTATATTCAAATGAATGAATTCCATACAAGGTATGGGCACTATGAGTTCCTAATTATGCCTTCCGTACAAACTAATTCCTCTAAAATATTCATGGATTGGATGAATTGAGACCATAGAAGGTATGAATTAGAGAGTTAACTAGTCAAATTCTGATGAAACAAGATAATATGTGGTGTAATTTTTATAAACCACTAAACAAAGAATTGGAGGAATGTCCAAGACCTACTTCAGTCATAGAAACATAATTTTCTTGGTCTAGAATGGTACTACTGAAATTTTTGGAAACATTTCACACAATTATCTAGATCGATAACATTGTTAACAATAATATAAGTAATGTATGTCATGATAAAAGAGTCTGAGGATATCTTCTAGTTTATAAATAGGAGGTTAATCACTACACATGTAATCACCCTACAATCTTGTGGGGATGGTTATATGACAAATAACAATTCATCAAGGAATGTCTTGTGTGTTTTAATCATTAATAATGATAATGAAATATCATAAGCCTTGTGTCAGTTGAAGATATATTAGTAGAACTACATGACACATGCTCTAGAGCTAGAATTTATGATCATTTCCGTGATGATATTGTCGAACTATTTATATAGTAATATGTGTGATGTATATAATGATTAAAATAGTCAAAATTATACATTATCAAATAATGAGGTAAACATAAGTCTAAGGAGATGGTTATAACTAATAAAATAATATGATTACACTATTTATTTACATCATGTAAATGTGAAAAAGGTAGTTGAATTTCTTATAAGAAAGGAACATGATAGTCTATCAACATTTTGGGTTGATAAATACCCCATATCAATTTATATACAATGAATGGTTTCAGAAAATTATAATTTTATGGAATACATAATATATTTCCCAAATTATTTCACAATAATATATCAATGATAATATTATGGTGGAAAAAACGGTTCATCTGGAACAAAAAATTAATGAGAAAGTGGTAAAATAATGCATTCTATAAGAGTTCTATGTTTATGAAGTTGATGTTACACATATTGGAACTAGGATTTGTCTGGAGTAATCGCATGAGATATAGAAGGATAAATTGAATAATACATGTAGAGAAACTTTCTCCATTCATCTTGGAATGTTCAATATGAACAGTAAACATTGAGAACACTATTATTAGGAAAACATGAATAATGAGATATGAAAATACATCTCACAGTGTTTGGTATGTCAGGTAGTTAAATTAAAAATAGATATTCACATGGATGATTTGACCAATGCATATTACCAAGTAGACATTGGATAAAATAATTATGGACATGTCAATGTAATTTTAAAGATATTTAAATGAAGTAAGGTAATATTATTTTTCGGGGGTCAATACACCAAGAACACCCACTTCATTGTTATTTGTGAAGATTTATCTCTTGAACAATATTCTATGATATATGTGACTGATGTTGTGATGCTGAATGGGGTTCCAACATCAATCATCTCTAATCATGATCAAAGCATCTAATAGAAATTATAGAGAATTATTAAAAATTATTTAAATAAAAAATTAAATTTATTCATGGAAAATAACCCCAATAATATGAAAAGTCCAAAAAAACTTTTCAAAAGTACGAGGAAAAGTTGGGAGTATGCTGAATATAATTCAAGATAATGGGACTAGAATAACACATTGGTGGAGTTTTCGTAAAACAAAAACATACACTCGAGTATTTAGATGGATCCATATTAATATCTATATGGAAGTGATATACAAATCCATTTTTTAAAAATGTTGTGGGAAGAAATGATTCCTAGACTTTCTATAGTACAAGAGATGACTGAGATGGATCAATCCATCCCACAACACATGAATGACTCTCATAGATAGTAGAAGACCTTGCTCAGAAATGTAGAAGGGATTTGGAGTCTGTATTTGGAGACAATTTTTTCCTTTATATATAATCATGGAAGATATTGCTGTTGTTTGGAATGAAGGGTAAGATTAGAGCAAAGTAAATTGTCCCCTTTGATATCCATGATCATATATGTGTAGCGTCCTCATAGATTTCACTTTCACAAACCTTGTCTGATGTTCATGATGTTTTAAATATATCCCTATCAAGGATGTGAATTTTATATACATCACATGTAATAATCATAGAGGTGGTACAACTACAATATGATCTATATTATGTGGAGATACTTATAATAATTTGGAATATAAGAGACATGGTTCAACACAACAGTACAACCCACTTGGTGAAGTTATATTATTGAAATTATATGTATGAAGATGAATCATGGGAATTGAATAAAGATATGAAGGGGAAGCACCCTCACATATTTTCACATTAGTATGTTAAACAAATTATTTTGGATGAAATTTAAAATGGGCAGAATAAAGTAACAACACAATCATTTATTAATGGAATTTTCCTTAATATAATTTTTTCGTGAAACACGTGAATCACAAAGGGAACTGAATTAACAAAATATTCTCATAAATGATTCATAAAATATGTGATATTTATAGAGATTCAAGTACTTATATCGATAAAATATTAACAGAAACATTGGAATATAAATTACACCATTATAGATAGTAATCCAACCATTACAATAGTAATGTAACCTATCAAAGAGTAAATAATATTTATGTATCTTATAAATTAAAATATAATATATTTATATCATGGTATATGTAAATACATATTTTAAATATTATAAAACAAATAGTATATTTTTAAAAAAAATTAATGTTTATTACAAATGTTATAATTCAAAAATTTAATCAAAAAATAATAATTTAAAATAGATTCATAAATTTTTGTTTTTGTTTTAAGAAAATGTTCTGATAATGATATTAAATGCTTAAGTAATTTTTTAATGGGTCAAAAAATGATTGTAATATAAAAAAAGTAATTTTTTTTAAAATGATGCATTTACATAGAAAATTAAAATTTTCATCTTTATAAAACCAATTCAATAAATTGGCATCTAGTTTTGATATATACATTTACAATAATGGTTAGAGTGATTTTATTGGTTTTTTGCAATATATTTAATTTTTTGGGAATAATGAAATACGAAAAAATTACAATCTAAGGTAAATACATGATTCATTGCATCCCAAATGATGTATGGATGATGTAAGAACCATTATCTATAACAATAATTACCTAGTTACATTCTGTAGTCAGTGAAATAACCACTCTTTATAGTGTTGAGTCAAAATAATAAACAAATGAATAAAATAATAAAAAAACACCCCTCACATCTCATATAAATATATATTGACAAACTCTTGTCCTGACACATTCTATGCCATGTAGATTGTAAAATTTATACAAAAATCTATCCTCATGCTCATTCATCATGTTTTCTAGCTTCTTGTATCAACAAAAGACCAAATAAAACAATCTAAAGCTGGTTCTCATCGAGGCAACATTCACGATGTTATATCATGAATAATTCTCTTTTAATTGTTTTTTATATCCCCTAAAAGGACACCATATCCAAAGTGGCATGAAAAATCATGTATTATATATATACTTTTACATTATATTTTATTCTAAATAAATTAAACATCATCCACGATGAATCGATTAATTTTCATCATGGATGACATATTTTCATTTTCCATTACTACATTGAATCATGATAATAAAACCATTTTTATATTTAGAAAAAATTATATAATTAAGATTATAACTTCTTTTTTGTTATAAAACATATTTATTCACATAATATTTAAAAAATAATAATATTTTTCGATGGTTGGAAACACCGCCAAAATAAATATATAATATTTTAAATTTTTTTTAAATGAATTATACAAAAATAATTAAAACTAATGGACTATGATGCTATTTAAAATAATGGATCTTCATCAATGATGCATAATTTCACTATTGGATAATTATTCAAATTTTATAATAGTATAAATATTTTTATACAAGTTAACATAAAATGAGACCATGAAAATGAAAACTCACCAAATAGTGAAGTAAACAATATAACTCATCAAAATTTCCATAAAAGAACATGATAAAATTAAAATAAATCAAATAAAAGTATAATTGGTTATTATTTATGTAAGTAATTAATCTTATTTTATTATTGATGATTTTAATGTCAATTAAACATCAGATTTGGACATAAGGTAAGGGGATTCTCGAACCCATATCCATTTATTTGGATTATTCCTCATTCATGACATATTTCAATATGGATTTTATTTTTAAATTACATAAATATAATTTCAATTTTAGTAACTATTATCTCAAGGGATAAACGTGTTTCCAATATAAATTTAGGGAAAATATATTTATTTATAAAAATAATATTTCATTATAGAAACACATATTGACACCTATAGTGTTATTTATTCTTTGCTAAATAATTATGAATCTTATACAAAATATGGTTTCCCTTTTCTATTACAAATAAGAAGTTTACATATTAAATAATGACTCGTGAGATCAGTATGAATCTTAATATGTTACATTGGATACTTCATGAATTTTATTGACATAAACTCTATATATCATGCATGATCTTGAAATGTTTATAATGTGATAGGTTTTACCTTAATGTATATCTATAAAATGTAGTAAGTAATGTAATTTTTACTTAGATAATGTGAATAATATGTGAGAAATATTCGAATATTTTTTACAATGATGATGTAATGATTATTCACATATGAAATGTGTGAATGTGATGATATCTTTATCAGAAACTATGAGTGGTTTTTGGCAGTTACGATATGATGTTTCATTTTTATGCATTCCCACATTCCAATATTTTATCAAATGTTTCCCCTATGGTGTTTATAATGATTGTATTCTTATTTTATTACACTAATACCTATGATCTATCATATTATATTATTTCATAACACTTATTCACCCTCTTAATATAATTTTTGGCCAACCATTTATATGATATTAATTCATAGGTAAATAAATTTACTATAAATAGTGTTATCATTATGATGATAAAAAAGCATATTTTAATTAAATGTTTACTTTTAATTTTTAATAAGTTACATATGTTACTAATTTTCCCATATTATCAAATGTTTGGATCCAAGATTTCTAATGCTAATAGGTTGTTTTTCATTAAAATGATGTATTAGTAATATATGAAAAATAATGGTCACTATATATGGACAATATTATTGATTTATTAGACAAATGAAATATTATAGTGCTCCTCGTTATTTTACATTTAATTCATGGGTTCCCATTATAATCCACCACTAAAAATTAATTAGTTGAAGACAATAAAAAACAATATGAATTCAATATCAAGGGAGGAATGAATATCGTTGTGTGTTTATAACCTATAAAAAAGACCATTATAATGATAAATATATCCTAATATATATTTATAATAGAATCCAATTAGATTAATGAACAAATCCAAAAAATGGAAGATATATTTTTATCATATGTTAAATATAATAAAAAAACCCATAGATATTATCAACACTACCATATCATATTTTAAACTATTATAGAACATCATATAAACATGTTAGTGATTCACTACACCACCATTTATCAATCTTGTAATCTAAAATAATATACCATATTAGTATTTGTAAGGAAATATATACAATTAGTTCCCAATCAAACCTCACATTTACAAACTAAAAATTATTAATAAATCCTTAGTAAATGAAATTTTTATGTATATATATATATATGTGTGTTCCTTACCTTCCATTTTGAGAAATGTAAATAAGCATTATTACAGTGTTCATTTAATTTAAAATCTCTATGAATATTATATACCTTCATCCCATCCACATTTCTACCGTCAATCATACACATATTCAAATCAAAATCAAATCATTAACCCTATTTCCCAACTCTATTAATAATTATATATATATAACATTAAATCCGATTTTTCATGATAAATGTAAAACAAATTACATATGATTTCTTTATTACCAAACAAATAACAACATAATAGCATGATTACAATAACTACACAATAATTAGTTTATATGTAATTACCCCATATTTTCATGTGAAGGTTTAATTTGAATGTGTAAAAAATATGTATTTTGATCCATTTTAGCTGAAAATATAGGTAATTATGTAATTTAGTTGAAATAAATTAATTTGAGTTGGGAAAAAATATATTCCCATAGATCAATTTTCCTCAATAAGATAAATGAGTCATTACATGACATATTCTGATCCTGTTAGTTGGGACTAAACCCAAAATTTATATTATTGTGAAAAAAATAAGAACTTAGTGTCCCAAACTAAATTTCCAGGGGAATAATTTTGGTTTAGTGTATCACAAACCCACCAATTATGATGTAAAACTTAATTTATTTGTAATTCCCCCAATTTAAATATACCATTTTCACATTTTACCTATACACAAAAAATATGGTTAGACCATCATTGTTCCTTGTTTAACTAATATATTATATATTTTCCTAAATATTTATTTTAACATGTTTTCTTTCATTTTGTCACAAGTATTTAGGATATATTCTATTGTCCATAAATTTTTTATTTCTTTACATACATCTTGTTGAATGAAAATAAATCCATAAATTATAGTATCTTATATAGTTTATGGTTACATTTAAATCATATGATTCATTTAAGAATATCCAATAGGAGGATATCTAAATATAATTGGTTTTTATCCATAAATGCTTCCATAATTATTATAAGTTTCAGGATTCATATGATATATTGGAGTATTCATTTGAATTTGGACTACCTAAAATGAATCAAAATATGGATTCCTTTGGAATTAAGTAATATATTAAGAGATTATTATATATTATGGTTTATAAAATCCATATTTATTGAGACCAGTATATTTATTACCAAATCCACATCATATTTTGAAAATATATATAGAGAATATAACATGTGAGGGTTATCTTTTCTTACTATTTAATTTAATAATCCTCAAAAAAATCCATGAACGACATTAAAAAAGTAATTATTATTTAAATTCAACGCAAGAGGAATATTTTTCTTATTGTGATACAATAAAATTTTTATTTCACCCTATTGAAAATACCTTTGCAAATTAATATTTTTTTGAATCTAATATCATTCCAAATGGATGTCAGGAATTTCATTTCTGTTCAAGGTATAAAACTTTATGGTCATGGAAAAGACACAAAATAAATTTAATTGAGACAAAAATAAAAATATTTATGAACCATTATCCCTTAATATATTATATCCACTTGGTGATTAATGTTCACCCTTGCATATGTTATTGTAATAGTGTTTATCCAAAAAAAATTATTATTAATATATTTCTGGCGATATTTTGTCCACACATTATAATTTTCAGTTATAAGTGAAAATATATTCAGCATTATTATCATTATGTTAAATAAGATAAATTAATCCCCATGTTTATTGATTATTATTATTGTTATATCCCTATTCACCATGTTATTTTTTATTCGTAGGATATTAACATATTTATTATTATTTAAACATATTAAATCTGAATTACTAGTTTACCATGGATTATAAAAATGTTGTGCTAATAAATTGTTAATTACTTTTTGGTTTAAAATTATAACACATGGACATCAGTGAGGTAAAATAGTGATGATGGCATGTTTAACAAGAATGTAGTGATGATGTTGATATCCCAATCACCATTATTATTATTGATTTATATCGTGAACTTTCCCAGGGGGGCCCATGTTCTGACTCCCCAAACCCACCTCTAATAGAACTAGGGCTGATGAATAGGACCGAGTAGGCATATAATTAATTTGGGAGGTGAAACGAATGGCCTATTTTCGCCTATTGACCGGTCAAGGTTCCGGTGATCTGCAAATGTGTATAGCAGCACTCGGGTCAAATCCTCGTCAATTACTGTTTGTAATAGTCATTTGTTTTTAGTTGATTGTATTCTGATTGGGGGGTTTGTTTGCAGAGCTTAAATGAAGTGATTAATGATTGGTGATTGATTTAACAATTTGATAATTATTTGGGTGTGTTCATTTTTAGGGAGTTAAGCTTGTGATATCCTGGATCTTTGCTTTATATTGTAGTTAATTTAGCACCAACTATGCAAGATAATCTTTATTTGAATTACTAAGTGTTAAGGCTTTAATTCAATACTTTACTTAACTTAGTGTTCTAATCTCAATCAGATATTGTTTATGGAAGTGTATTTATGGATCCAATAATCCATGGAAACCACATGTTAAAAAAACAATTCATTAATCCACGACATGTAAAGTCCAACATACACAATGTAAAATTCAAGAATATTCATCGAGAAAAAACTCTAAATCTATTCACATCCCGAAATTTTGAGTAAATAAAATACTATATTTACTCATCCATTGATATTAATATTAATATGTTTTATATAATTATGATGATGAATTAACAATAGAAGAAAAATAAAGGGATTAGATAAGAGTGGTACATCGAATACACACACACGAACAATGATGAAAATTAAAAATGGATTTTCAATTGAATAAAGAAGAAAAAAAAAGGAAATGGGATTCAACAGAATTTAAATGATTTTAAGAACGTTTATATTAAACTAAATAATATGGATGAGAATAAGAGATATTTAATATGAAATTTTCATTAAAAAAGAATCACAAAACACAAACTTACAAGTTTACAAACGAAGAACAACACAAAAGTGAAAGGAAATAAAGAGAGAAGGAAGGGTATCTCAAGTTAAAAAATGAGTATAGAAGGTCCTCCCATGTCTTTATCAAGGCTTTGGTAATGCTAATATGTTCTCTTTTCTTCTGAAATCTAATCCCCTTGAAGGAGAGGTGGGGAATGCATTTATATCCCAAGGAAGTGGACTGTTTTCATTCCCAATTTGTCTCTCTAATTGCATCGCCATGTTGGCTATTAATAAAGATGAATATTGAGATATCTCCTTCTTAAATTTTTTATATAATAATTTTGTCCGACTACTCTCAAAATTTGGAGGCATTTTGACATATGGAGTCATTGTAATGACGGTTTGATTAAACAAAGGTAAACTATCAATTTCTATCCATTCTTTTTAGATGGACAAAATGTGAATGGATTTTAGATTAAGAATATTCCTTCAAATCTGAATGAATTATTCAAAAAAGACGACTGCCTATATCTCTTAGTTCACACTAGAAAATTTCAGATCAAAATGATGTCTATATCAGGAGCCATGTCATCATCGCTATACTGATTTAAATTATCTGCCAAAAATGTGATCTGAGATTAAATCAATCATTTGGGCCTTATTTCATTAGAGTTGGGCCATGAAATTTTTATCCAATACTCCATTAATTATCCTTAAAATATTTGAGAAGATTAAAGGAAGTTGGACATTCTGATTGTGCTCAGCAACTAAATCATCATGTCTAGTGCAGTTTGATCCCTGATTCTATAGGGCTTCTTGTTAGGTAGATATAGGACTTATAATGACCGTTTTGGTCCATTATCCCTTCTAATGAAATGTTGTATATTGAATTGGGAATCCTACAAAACAATAACCACAAAATTTGGATCAGTATTGTGATATTTATAAATAAAATAGTAAACTGACTCAATTGGTCTACATTAAAAATGCTAAAAAATTCTACTTAGTATTAAAACATTAATATTTCACATAAATTATGATCATTTCATATAAAATCAGTGAAGGTAGTATTTAATATGTATTTAAAATATGAATAACGTAAACTCCCACAAACTTAGTCTTTTTCATGTCCTCATGTGCAATAAATAAAAAAACATAACAAAATCATTTTCACTCTCCAACAAATATTAAAATTTTGTTTTCTCCAATCAGGGGAGGATTAGACTATTTCACTCATCCATTTTGATTTCCACCACTATTTGTTATAGAGAAAATGTTCCAAAACTAAATCATTTTTTCATGCTCAAATTTAGAAATAGAAAAAGTTGACACTCAAAACTCACACTTCTCAAGATGATAAAATTCATTTGTGTAGGTTTACTCTTTCCCCAACAAAAAATTAAAATCATAGAGCATTAAAAGATCTCTCAGCTTCCAATCCATTTAAAAAGTGAAAAATAATCAAGAGGTATTTTTAAGGGGTTTTTCTGTGGCTCTGGGATGGTAGGAATATAATTTCCAAGAGAGATAAGAAGAGGGGTAAAACACCAACATAGAAAATCAATGCACATTTTTTTTGAAATAAAAGCTGAAAGGGAATGAAAAAATATATATACAAGGGAATTATTGTGTGAAGAAAGAAAAAATAGAATATGTGAATTTGAATGGTATGAGAATATGAAATATTTATAAACCAAAAACCTTCTCCCAAATACATAATAATATAATTAAACTATTCCTTTTTTTTATTTTATTTTTCTCTTTTTTCGAACGTCAAACATGGAAAAGATATCACACTCATATACCAACCCATGAATGATCTTCTAATGACACTAATTGTAATAGTTATAACAAGATAAAAGGTTTAGGAAGTGTGATTTTTGACCTACCCAAGAAATAACCAATTTTTTTTTCAATTTTTTAACACTTGTCAATAACATTTACAAAATTACATAAATGACAGTATATTAAATTCCCCAAAACACACTGAATGACAACATCTACCCCGCACTGAAATGGATTCTTTCCCTCAAGCATATTATAACATGGTGAAATCAACAAAGGGTACCCAATATAAAATATGTTCCCCCCACACTTAAATTTTAAAAAAAAATGCACAAAAAATCCTTGTTGATATTGGGTGGGAAAAGGTATTGAGATTGTAATGTGGCTATCAATGAAAAATGTATCATAGTATCAAATGGGTTTTCAGAAGGAGGATTAATGTAAGGGAAATGGGAGACTATTTCTCTACTGTGATTCTCATGTGGTTCATAATATGCCTATATCATATTAATACACACAATGGTAGGAAATTCAGCTCGAATGTCCACAAACTCAAGACTCACAAATGGGGGTGAAAACACATATTTTGAAAAGATTCCCATAGGTTTCCTTGGCATAAAATAAAATTTGGTTTCTCACGGATCGGGAAAACCATTTTACAAATAAAAAATTGAGCATTGAAAATGTGTTGGTTTTGACACATAATTCTTTATCCAATGTCATAATGAAAATAAAATATTTTTGAGATGAAAACATTCTTGTTTACTCCCTAAAATTGTGGGACAAAATAAGAAAATTGGAAGGTGAATAATCATGAATCGTGAATTTTCATTTTTTTAATGAATTTTTTTTTTGTTCTTTAGTTTTTTAGGTTTTTTAGATTTCTATATAAAGTAACACCTACACAAAATATAAAGAGTAAATAAAAGGGGTTGATGAAGAAAGAGGTATTGAAATAAAATAAAAGAGATGTGATGAAGAAGAAAGATATAGAGAGAGAGAGAGAGAATGAGTTAAAGTGAATAAGGTATCCCCTATTTGGATTTGGATGGTTTCCATCTCCATCTAGTGGTAGGTTGGCTAGAGAAGTTGGGGATCTAGTTGAAGTCGATGTTGATCCAAGATTGCGTGTCCTCTCATGGTGATGCTTTAACCGATGTCCATTAACTATGAATGTCCTTTTAGAAGAGGGGTCTTGGACTTGCACTGCACTAAATGGATAATCATTAGTAATAACAAAAGGACCTTCCCAATGTGAATTAAGATTACCTGGGTGAAACCAAAATAATGAATTGAAGAGAATTACCTTTTCACCTTCATGGAATACCATTATCATGATGTGTTTGTCCTGGAGTACCTTAGCCTTTTCTTTGTATAGATTTGGATTCTCATAGGATTCAAGTCGATGCTCCTCCAATTCAACCAATTACATCAATATTTCTTCACCAGATATTTCACAATAAAAATTACAGGCTTTTATATCCCAAAATGACTTATGTTGGATTTCAACTGGTATAAGACATGCTTTAGAAAAAACTATCCATAAAGGATACATCCCAATGGGTGTTTCATAGGCACTTCAATTAGCCCAATGTGCTTTACCAAGTCTTTCAGTCCAGTATTTTCTGGTTGGATTTACAATTCTTTTAAGAACTCTTTTCACTTCTCTATTAGAATATTACGCCATGCAATTTGTTTGGGGGTGATATGCAATTGAGGTTTCATGCACAACCCTATTTATTTTCATAAAATATTCCATTGTTCCATTACAGAAATGGGTTCCTAAGTCACTAATCAATGATTGAGGCGTTTCAAATCTATGGAAGATGTGTGACTTTAGGAACTCACTAATAGTATGGGAATCATCCATTCTAGTGGGTTTGGCCACGACCCACCTAGAAATATAATCAACTGTAAGAATGATGTATGAGAATCCATTAGACGGGGAAAATGGTCCCATGAAATAGATGCCCCAAACATAGATGATCTCTCATAAAATTAAAGTCTTTTGGGGAATTTAATTTCACTTTGAAATTGTGCAAAACTTTTGGCAAGTGGGACATGATTGACAGAACACATGTGAGTCCTTGAAGAGTGAAGGAGAGAAGAATCCAGAGTCTAGGACCTTTCGGAATGTCCTTTGTTGTCCAAAGTGGCCACCACTAGGCATTGAGTGACATAATTATAAGATAGAAGAATGTTCATTTTTATCAACACATCTCTTAATTACCATGTCTACCCCAATTTTCCAATGTTTAATTTTTTCCCAAAAATTGTGTTTCAAATCACTTTTCATCTTCATTTTCTGTTCTTTTGAAAAACAAAATTAGGAAAAACACCAGAATCTAAGTAATTTACAATTGGGGAATACCATGGTATTTTTGGAGTGAGAGATGAAAGGTTCACAGTGGGGAATTCGGGATCGATGATATCAGAATGAGAAGAATTAGAAATTCTACTCAAGTGATCAGCCACAGGGTTTTCTTTTCCTGGTCAATAATTTATTTCAAGGTCAAACTGTTGGAGCATTAGGATCCATCTTATTAGCCTCCATTTGGAATCAATTTTCTTGAGTAAGAACTTTATAGCAGAATGGCCGGGGAAGATTATGATTTTGGCACCTAAGAGATAGGGCCAAAATTTATATAAGGAAAAAACCACTGATAAAAGTTCATTTTTAGTGACAGTGTAGTAAGATTCAGTTTCATCCAATGTTTTTTAGGAATAATAGAAGACATGAGAAAGTTTTTATCTTCTTTGACCAAGAACATCCCCAACGGCTTTATCAAAAGCATCACACATCAACTCAATGTGTAATGACCAATCTGGGGGATGGATTATTGTGGAACATGTTAGTGATGTTTTTAGTTCAAAAAAGGTTCTGGTGCACACCTCATCGAAATGGAATGTGAAATAATTTTGGAGAAACCGAGTGAGGGGGCGGGAAATTTTATTGATGTTATGGATGAATATCCGATAGAAACCGACATGGCCGATAAATAAATGGATGTATCAAACAGATGTGGGTTGAGGAAGTGATTGGATCACTTTAATTTTGGTAGGATCCACTTCAATACCATCTTTAGAAACTATGTGCCCTAAAAAAATACCATTTGTAACCATAAAGTTACATTTTTTCATATTTAACACATGTTTACACATGAAACAATTTTGAAGGAATAGATAGAGTGAATTCAAACAAGAAACAAATGAATCACCATAAATGGTGAAGTCATCCATGAAGACTTCCATGCAGTGTTCAATGAATTCTGAAAAGTTACTCATCATACATCTCTGGAATGTTTCAGGAGCATTTCAAAGTCCAAAAGGAATTATTCTATATGCATATGTTCAAAAGGGTCATGTGAAAGTAGTCTTTTCTTGGACTTGAGGTGTGATTTGGATTTGGAAGTTGTCTGTGTATCCATCAAGAAATCAATAGTGTGACATTACAGCTAATTGTTCTAGCATTTGATCATGGAATGGGAGGAGGTAGCGATCTTTTCTTGTGTTGACATTTAATTTCTTATAGTCAATGCACACACTATAATGACCCTTTCTTAAAACATTACATAATCAGGAATTAAAAGAATAATTCACATAGAGGATCTTTTTAGGTTTAGAGTTTTAGAGAATGAGTACATAAATATTACTTCTCAAAAGATTTCAAAGTAGAAACATCTACCAAGTTTCCATAAAATAAAAACTCTTAAATATAAAAATTACTAGTTCAATGTTTTAGATAGCATGTCATTCCTTGATCCCATCCGTGAACCTATTCATATTTAAGTCCTCTGGAGAACATTCTAAAAACATGGGATGAGCATAAAAATCCCAGTAAATGATTCACAAAGAAAAAAAATGTTAGTTTTTCCAAAAAACAAGTAATCCATGATAACTTTATCAAAGTAATACTTTTCACCTTTATGATGTAGTAAATACTCTTAACTGAATAAAAGATCACTACTTACCCGTTATAACCAAAATATTGCCAAAAAACACAAATAAATAACACATAACATATAAAGGTAACTTGGGACATAAACATACTTAAATGGAATAACCATACGGTCAACTTCCACACATATCACTACATGGAATAGCTATACAGTCGACTTCCATACCCAATGCATTTGAGGTTATAATGTAACCACCCATCCTAGTATTCAGGGAACCACCCGTCATATGGTTTATCACGTAACCACCTGTCAAATGTCCAAGTACCATTATAAAATCATAAGACATAAAACAAGTATAATGGAATGAAAACATATCCACATTTCAATCACAAGAGATCATATAATGATATTATCCTAAATAAAAACATCTAACAATATCATTAATACTCTATGGGATAAAACCCCCTTTATACATTGAAAATATTAAAAGAAGACATTTAAAAGAGATTTTAGAATCAAAGTTTCTCATACCACTTCAAAACTTTTGAAAGGGTTTTAAAATATTCATGTCACTATAAATAAATCCTTAAAACCATTTTTAAAACATGGACATGGATGATAATTTTTTAAAATAATGAATCTTTAAAACCATTTAAAACAATGTTTTAATAAAAGAGTCATATTCCATTTTAAACATTTAAATTATAGGCCACAAGAAAGTGGACCATTTTTGAAACATTTAAATAACTTTACTATAGACATAATATGGATATGGAATGTCAAAGGGGCTGTATATAAGTTTATAAAAGAATAAAAGTACATATCATTATGAAATGTCTCAATGAGAAGAAATTGATATGTAATCCCAATCAAGGATCATGCCATTAGGGAAAGGATAATGAAAAGGCATAATTATGTGTGAAAAATATAAATACAACAAATATAAGTGGATAATCAGTGTAAAAAATCATATGTAATCCACACATATTCATAGAACAACATAATCAAGCAGTAGGGGTTTAACCCAAAGAATTGATATTGGGTTAAGAAGTTCCTTTACAAAAATTTGACAACCTAACGACGTCACATTAAAATTCATAAAATGAAAGGATGAGAGATAAAAATGGCATCTCATCACTTGGAAATACCATTTACATCAATAAGGATACATAAGAACATATCCCAACATTAGAATATGTAAATTAAATGACATAACAAAAAAGAAGTCTTCTAAAAAGATGAGTGTGAAAGGTTCCCTTACCGATTTGGGTAACATTCAAAACGTACACCCCATGAAAGAAGGACAATAAAACATTGATTTAAATACTCATAAACGAAATTATATTACAAAAATAGTAGAATAATGGGAATTACAAACACTACTCAATGTTAATGGTGAAAAATGTAGTTTAAATCTCACGGGAATAAATATGAGATTCAAAATCCCTTACGAAGACTCGGCAGCCTAATGGCACCACATAATACATCCAAAAATGGATTGACGAAATAAAATAGGGACTACCATCATATGAAAAAATAAATTACAGTAATAGAAATATAAAATAACATCCACTAACATAAGAAAGAATAGCTTAAAATAAATTACATAAAAGAGAGTACTTAAAAGAAAGATAGAGGTAGGATCCCTTATCTCAAGTCTGACTTGTCTTGTTCATTTCATTATATTACTGAATAATAAACTTTGGTCAATTTATAATTGCTTAAGGACCTCCTTTGAATATTCATATTCAGTTCATATAAAATATTATAATGTTATAATAATTGGTTAATAATGTGAGTTCATTTCAGACGTTTTTGTCGATGTTCGGTACATGAGTCAAAATTGAACTTGTTGGAAAAGAAATCTACATGTAGTTATAGGTACATAATCTCCAGAATAGTATTAATGATTTAAATTTCATATATATCCCATATATATTCATTTTATACTATTCCATAACATTTGTAGATAAAAAATGAAATCCACCCTTCATGGAGACAGTAGGCCGTATGTACGCATGAAAGCTACTTTCATTTCATTGTCATATTAAGGGAATTAAAACTAAATGATAGGTATATATATTATAATTACAGAATTATTTCAATAATTTAGATTTAATATATGACATATATATCCATTATATATATGTACTTATAATAGTACATAACATTTGAAGATAATAAATGAAATGTACCGTTCATGGAGATGGTAAGCTGTACGTACGGATGAACGCTACATTCATTTCTATTTCATACATTAATGGAATGAAAAAAATAATGATACATAGTTATACTATAATTAGTGTATAATATAATATATTAAATCACTAAATCCATCCTTTATACATCTCACATATGGTATTAACGATTCAAATCACTTTGAGGGGGCGGTAGTCCACAGTTCCTAAAATGAAATTATCACGTTTACCCATTATGAAAACCATAAAGATATGGAATAAATGAAAAATACAGAAGCATAAGGAATAAATAAACATAATTTATATATCATATATAAATACAGTGACATCTTACTGTCCACCATGAGAGGTGTTAAAACAATATTCTACAATCATCGTTTCGTGAGGCAGTAATTCACCACCAACAAAAACAGTATGTTCTTTAACCATTAGATGGAAGTGTGTTTGTGTGTAGATTTAATAATCCTCATAAGATCCTCCTAGTATTTTTAAGATACTGGTTTTGTTAAAAAATAAAGTAATAAAAATAGTTTAGGGGGTTGGAGAAGAAAAAATAATACAAAAGAACATAAGAGAAAACATTACATTCAAATCGGATTACACTTTTTGATTTGAGCAGAAAGGCTTCCTTGGAAAGACTTCATCCCAATGAAAGGATTCAAAGAGTAGGAGAGGGATGTTGAGAGAAAATATGAGTAGATATTGGTCGATCCAAAGGCTTGAGAGGTGTGGGTATGGGGGTAGAGGTGGGGGCCTTTTATAAGAGGGAGGAGGGGCACTCTTGGAATGTCATGAAAAGTTACATTATTATAAAATTATTTTCAGATATTATAGGTCCCAAAATTATATATTTCTAGGATAAGGTGATAAGGGTTCTAAATACACCCATCCAATAGCTTTTTGACACGTTTATTTCTTATATTGTACATTATCTATTCATTTTATTTAAATCGTTCAATAATGTGGTAATCGCTGCATCATCACGGTGTCATAAATAAGTTAATTTATTTAATGTCCAAAATTTATAAAAAAATACTATAATGTAAGAAGTATTTTTATATTTCTAATAAATAGTTATCGTTAACAATATGACTTGTATAGCTCGATGTAAAAATTGTTTTAGTAAAACAATACATGTTTGTGCAATTTTTATTTTAACGGTAAATAAAAAGTTATTAATGTCATTTTCTTACCCAAGTGGCTCCATGGGGTCCCCAAGTTGACCCATGGATTTTCATGGTCGTCCATGACTCATCAAATAAGGTTAGGACATGTTTCATGGACATTTCAAATTATTATAACATTATCTTTACCTTAAATTACACTAATTACATTTAATCACGATTAATAAAACATAAAAGTTACTATTCACCAAAAAATTATTTAATACCATTGAACTACATTTTAAATCCTAATTACAACCATGTATGTTAGAGTTTTAAAAATAAAATCACAGAAGTGGTAAAGATTCATTTAAACGAAAAATCATTTTTTTAACTACCACTTAGTGGTTTCACTGTTCATCAAATATTGAGGGTTTTCAGAAAAATACAAACAATTCACCCTATGCTATATTAGATATTCCAAATTGAAAAATGATGTCTATTTTAAAAAATTAAAAACATTTAAGTTGCCTTAGTTAATTTAATAATTAATTCTCGTTGTCAAAAACAAATAGCGTGTTTTTAAAAACCAATATATAGTAAAATATTGACTCTAGTTTAAGTCCAATTTCAGAGTGAAATTAATTCCAATATCCTCTATTGGATTAAATGGTAAAAATATATTCTAATTTCACTTTAAAAAAATTCAATAGATTATTTAATCATATAAATAAATTAAATTATAAAGAGGTTTTGAATTAAAATACAATATTTTTTACTTATTCATTAAAAATGAACTTTATCGAAAAATTAACAAAAACATACACAAAGTAAATTTTGATGTCCCGATTATAAAGAAGGATTTTATTCGGTCCAATATAACATATCAAATTGTAAAAGAGTGGATTTAAAATGGTTTCACCATCAAAAGGCGGTTAATCGACCCTTTAAATAATATTATAATATTTACGCTTAAAATTTGATTCTTTCACATTTTAAGCCTCTAACATTTATTGGATAAAAGTAATTTTTTTTGACAAACATATATAATCATTTTTTAGTTAGTTATGTTCATTCCCATCATTACAATGGCTATGTGTTAACTACCATTTAAGATAATATTTTTATTATTATTAGAGTGAAACGTAAGATTTCCATGAAACGTGTTGTTGCGTATTGGGTACGCCATAGAGCATAGAATTCCCATTAAATTAATATTAACATTTTATTCACAAATATGGATAAATATAAAAATTCCATATTCTTTATTTAACTGGGGTGTTACACACACACCATTTGTTCTTCACTCGATTTGTGACTATCTTACCATGTTCATTTGTGACAACAGTTATCCCACCCTTCATAGGTACAACATGAATTGTACTAACCCATTCGCTATCAGAAATTGGGTAGATAATACCCACTTGAAGAATCTTGGTGATCTCTTCCCTAACTACATCAAGGATGAGTGTATTGAGTCTTGATTGTGGTTGTCTAATTGGTTTTTATGATTCCTCAAGATGGATGTGATGAATGAAAAGGGAAGGGTAGATTACTGGTATGTCATCTAGGGTCCAACCTATGGCCTTTTTGTTTTCCTCTAACACCTGAACAAGTTTGGTCTCTTCGGTTTCAGTAAGTGAAGATGATATAATGACAGGATATGAGTGATCATGGAAAAGGAATTTATATTTCAGGTGTTCTGGAAGAGGATTCTGATCAGTCTCATCTTTCACTTTTGGGATAAATAACTCTGGAATGGAAGAAGGGACTTCAGTTGCTTCAGATTCATTTTCCTTAATACTTTCCAAGGTGGAGCAGTAGAGATCATAATTGAAGTGGGATTCAAGAGAGTTTTCAATATCCTCTAGATTGATAGAGTATATGGATGAAAGGTCAACATCAAATTCACCAATTATGACTTTGTTAATCATGGGGATTATTTCACAAGATCCTTTGTCATTAGCTCATGAAGAACATGGTGGATTGTTGTTCAATTGAATCTTAGAAGTGTCCTTAGAAGCATGGATTGAGAATGCAGAGTGATCCTCAGATGAGTATCACATGGCTTGGAAAATGTTGAACATGACCGATTGGTCACCGAATTCCATGGATCATATGGTTGAATGGATATCAATCTTGGTTCTCACAGTCATGGGTAATGGTCTTCCAAGAATTACTGGAGATCAAGAAGAGTTCATCTCAACATCCATGTCATGGACATAGAAATTAGCAGGGAAGATAAGATCATCGAATCAAACAAGTACATCCCCAATTATTCCCTCAGTAATGGCAGTGGTTCGATTTTCTAACAGAATAACAACACCTGTTATATGTAAGGGACCAAGACCAAGGTTGGAGAATATGGATTTGAGC
This sequence comes from Viscum album, assembly GCA_963277665.1. Classification (NCBI taxonomy): domain Eukaryota; kingdom Viridiplantae; phylum Streptophyta; class Magnoliopsida; order Santalales; family Viscaceae; genus Viscum; species Viscum album. The sequence continues at coordinate 1,292,340,214 of OY728145.1, read as the reverse complement.
ATGACATTAATTTAGGCTCCTAGGTCTATGAGTGCATCATCAAAGTTGGAACTTCTGATTTGGCATGGAACCATAAAGGTCCCTGGATCTTTGTACTTTATGGGAATAGACTGTGGGGTGGAAACATTTTCGAAGGTCCTATTTTTCCTCCTATGGGTACACAAATCCTTGAGAAACATGGAATACATAGTAATTTGTTTTATGGCATCTAATAAGGGAATATTAACTTCAACACATCTAATCATGTCTACCATTTCAGGATTGGGTTCAAAGGACTTCATTGGAATAGAAATGTCTTTAGGAAAAGGGATTGGGTTCCTATGTGGAATAGAAGGATATGAGGGAATGGATTTAGGTTCCTTTTTAAATATTGTTTTCTTTTCATTTTCTAGGTCAAAATTTAAAGGGGGGGGGGGGGGGTTGGAGGACATATCATGAGGCATAGAAATTTTCTTCCCCGATCAATGTGAAATTGCACATACATTTCCATTGGGGTTGGGTAATGGTTGAGCTGGGAGTTGGGAAGAATTGGATGAATGCTTTTGACTAAGGTGGGATGCAAGTTGACCAATATGGGTTTCAATGTTCTTGAGGCTAGAATGGGTGAAGGATGAAAGATATTACACTCCACATTCCCATGGTTGCTTGGAAGAAGAGGATTGTCCCGGATTGGGATTACCTAGATTTTAGTTCTTGGGAAAGTGATTGTATTGGTTTAGTAATTTGTAAGGCTCAATAGGATAATGGAAACAAGGAAAAATATTGTTCCTTTGAGGTTGAGGAATAAAAGGATATGGTTGTTGGAAATTACCAACACCTTGACCATATTGAAACTTTTTTTGGATTTTAGGAGGGAATTGAGGGGGATGAGATATGGGATTACTATACCTAAGGCCTTGGTAATATGAAGAAGAAAAGGGCTAAGAGTGTGGTTGATTGAAGTTTCTAACAAACTGACCCGATAGTTGACGGTTTGTGTTCCACTATTCATATGCTGCATTGAGCTCCATTGGACGAGATGAATCATATTGATCCTCTTGAATTTTTGGACATGTGTTAGTTGGATGAGATGGGGATTTTAGGATTCCATATTTTCTGACAGGTCTAAGAAACATTGACTGTGGAGAAGACGAGGTTGGGGATTTGGTATCCACATTAAGTTGTTGGACAAGACCTATAAGTTCACTCATCATCTCTGTCATCTTGTTCAGCTCAATTGATTGATTATCTTGAGTTTGTTTGAATTGAGCATGTGCTCGAGTATGTAATTTTTGTGTGTTTGCGGCCATGTTTCTTATACTATCTCTTGCAGTTGTAGTAGTTTTATCCACAAGAGCACCCCCACTTGCGGTATCAATGAGATTTCTCTCCAAAGCCAATAACCCCTTATAAAAGTATTGTATCTAGATTTTTTCCTGGATTTGATTGTGTGGGAGGGTTCAAACAAGCTTTTGGAGCCTCTCCCAGTACTCATGGAGCAATTCACTTGGGAATTGACGAATACCACTTATTTCCTTTCGGATAGAAGCATTATGAGAAGCAGGAAACAATTTTTCAAAGAAAAGTTACTTCATGTCATTCCTTGTGGTTATGGAACTAGGAGGTAGGTAGTAAATACATGACATAGTGGTTTTAGCTAGGGAGAAAGCTAATGCTCGAAGATTGATTTGATTTTTAGAAACCCCTTGAGGCTTCATGGTAGAGCACACCACTTGGAACTATTTAAGGTGGAGATGTGGATCCTCACCGGCTAGCCCGTGGAAATGTGGGAGAAGATGAATCAAACGCAATTTGAGTTTGAAATTAGGTTCTATGTTTGGATATTGAATACCAAGAGGTTGGTAATTCATATTAGGGGCTGCAAGTTCTTTAAGGGTTTGTTCCCTACGATTGGCCATTTCATATTCAACTAGTTGGATGAGGACTGGTTCTTGAATGAGATGATTATCTGTTATGTTCATCTTGAGTTAGAAAAGTTTTTGCTCAATTTTAGGTTTAAAAAAATATGAGGGATTGTTTGGGAGGCTACAAAGCATCCAGGGAGATGTTGGAAGAAAGGGGAAGTTTGGGTTTTCATTGTATATTTTCATTTTATGATTTTTGTGAGAAGACAGGGTTTTCTTTGTGTTTTTTTCAATTTTTTTTACAATTTTTTTTACAATAACAAGAAACTAGTGAATAATTAAGGCACCATACCTAGAAATGGCGCCGTTTTAAATGCATGACTGATTTTCTCAAATCGATCGGTCAAGGTTTCGGTGCTCTGATAATGTGTAAAGCAGCACTCGGGTCGAATCCTCTATGATGACAATTTATAATAGTCATTTTTTTAGTTTGTTGTATTCTGATTGGGGGGTTTTATTACATATATTAAATTGAGTGATTAATGATTGGTGATTGATTAAAAAATTTGATAAATATTTGGGTAAGTTCATTTTAGGGATTTAAGCTTGTGATATCCTGGATCATTGCTTTATATTGCTGTTAATTTAACACCCACTTCGCAAGATAACATTGATTGGAATTAATAAGTGTTAAGGATTTAATCAAAGCCTTACCTTAAATTAGTTTTCTAATATCAATCATAGATCATTGATGGTAGTGTATTTATGTTTCCAAAAATCAATGGAAACCACACGTTAAACAAAACAATTCATTAATCTACGACATGTTAAGTCCAACATACACAATGTTAAATTAAAGAATATTCATCGAGAAAATACTCTCAATCACATAGCATCCATAAATTTTGACTCAACCCAATAAATATTTACCCAGGAATTGAAATTAAAATTAATCTATTTTATATATTTATGATGATGAATTAACAAGATAAAAAAATGAAAGGGATTAGAAAAGACCGGTACGTCGAACACACACACGAACAATGATGATAATTAAAAGCGGATTTTCGATTGAATGAGGAAGAAAAATAAGGAAATGGTATTCAACTGACTTTGAACTATTTTAAGAACATTATTATTAAACTATATATGTTAGATTAGAATAAGAGATATTGAAGAATAAATTTTCATTAAAATAGAATTACAAAACTCAAACAAACATGTTTACAAATGAAGAACAACACAAAAGTGAAAGGAAACACTGAGAGGATAAAGGGTATCTAAAGTGAAAAAATGAGTATGGAAAGTCCTCCCAAGACTTTGGAAAGGATATGGTCTTGAAAATATGTGCTCATATCTTTTGAAATTCCAACCCCCTTGAAGGAGAGGAGGGGGATGCATTTATATCCCATGGAAGTGGACAGTTTTCATTCCCAATCTATCACTCCACTTACATCACCATGTTTTCTATTCTGAAAGCCAAATCTCGAGATATCTAATTATAAAATAATGTCGATAATAATTATGGATGACTACTCTAAAAATTTGGTGACATTCGGAAATATGGAGCCAAATTTATTGTTGTTTGATTAAACAAAGGTATAATGACCATTTCTATCCATGCTATTTTGATGGCCAAAATATGAATGGATTTTGGAACAGAACGATGCCTTCAAATCCAAATTACTTCTTCAACAATGTTGTATGATTATATCTCCTATTTCACACTACAAAATATCAACTCAAAATTATGTCTAGATAAGGACACATGTCATCATCACTGTATTAATTTTAATTTCGGCAAAAAATGTAGGCTATGTTTAAATGAATATGTTGGCCCCCTTGTCTTTGGATTTGGGCCTTGAAATTTTATTCAAACACTAATTTAATTATCTCCCAAACATTGGAGGATAATAAAGGAATTTTGACTTCCTGATTGAGACCATAAATTAAATCTTCATGGATGGTCCAGTTTATTCACAAATTCTGTAAGCCTTCTTGTGTAGTCGATATGGGCATTAAATTGGATGATTTGGCCCATGATACCTTCTAATGAAATGTTTAACAATGAATTTCGAATATTAATGAACAAGAACCACACAATGTGGACCAGTATTGTGATATTTATCAATAAAATAGTAAACTGACTCAGTTGGACTACTTCTAAACATGCTCAAAAATTATACTTAGTATTAAAACATTAAAATTTCACATAAATTATACACATTTCATATAAAATCAGTGAAGGGAGTATTTAATAAGTAATTATAATATGAATAACATTGGGATTAATTTACATTGTACCTGTAAACATGCACCCATCTCCACGGAAAAAATGAAGAAATGTAAAAACAACTAAAGAAGAAAATGAATGCATAAAACAAAACCCAACAAAAAGTGTATGAAAGGAGAATAATGCGAAGTAATGTGAACTAGTCTAGATTACTATCCCACCAAAATTATTAGTTGGGAAAGTAAAAAGTCCAACCTATTATCAAAATTGGTACAGGGAAAGCTGCTTGATGCTCAAGGAACACATTGGTCTCCCTGAACACCCAAAGATCTGTATGGACCTAGTTTTCCCTGAACTACACCAAAATGTCACTTGTCAGAACAAGACACACCATGTGAATGAAATTAAGGTATAGTGTAGAGTATAAAAATAAATATTTGACCCAAAAAAACTATAGATAAATACACAAGTGAATTTATAGTCATCTATACAAATCACATTTATGCAATACATGTATGAAGAATGTCTAGATATACTGAAAATCAGACATGTTGTCCATAGGTAATTCACAACTATTTCATTCCTTCACAATGGATTCATTATGAAGATTCCGAAAATTAGTAATCTTATAGAACACACTCCCATGTCGAAAATAACTGAAGAAATTCAACTAATAAGAATTTTTCTTCGGGAACTATCATGAGAGAGATACACTGATAGATCTAAAGAGAGAAATACAAAACAATTGTTTGGGATAAACTCCCTACACAAGTTATGAAGATCAATATACATAGATGATGATAACATCTATGGAAATGGTGTGATATGAAGACTCATCTAGATTCCACTTCAATATAAAGGATCATCATATGTTTTGATTGGTTATATCCATACCAAGATTCTACATAGGGTACATTAAAGGATAAAGGTTCCTACTATGGTCCCCTCGATGGGGATTCTAACAAAACTATCTAAAAATTCCTACTGAATTGATTATACACATATGAAATTGTAATTTATACCTTAGGTTTTTTAGGGGAATGAAAAATGGAACCAACGCTGGTGAATCTTTTCCATCATAAGGTGAAAAAGATATTCCACCCATTGTAATAATGTGTACATGATGTGCAGTATGGCCACATGCCATGTAACTTGACCCTAGGTACCACCCAGGTTCAATGGAACATGTAATCACAACATGTCATGTATAATAGGTGTACACCGTGTGTAGAAAAATTCACAGACTATGTCACACTATCCGGGTTCTGATCAGTGTATGTTGGACATGTTCCAGTATGTAGCTTCAACACGTGTACTCCTATTTGAGTACCAATAGAGGGAGTAACCCATGAAATTAGTTTCTCCAAGCCACTCGGTGGAGTACATGACAAGTAGGAAAACCATGTACTCCATCCCATATCTGTGAATCATGTAGGAACATTCCATGTCTCAAGTAAGGAACCACATTCCATGTGATAGGTGGATCACACTATTAGATTCATTAAAACTTCTCAAAAACCTAGACGCAACTCATGCGGGTGGCATGGGGGGGGAGGCATGTCGTGTATTCTTAAATTCAAGTAGTTTTCTTCATTAAATTATAGAAACCATGGTTTACACTACCTTATCTCTTACACTTCTCCAACCACTATTTCCAACCATTCCTGGTTATGAAACTCAAAATATGGGGTCTTCCCATCCCTCCAACACCTATCAGTATGATTTTATCCTTCAATAATATCATGAAATATGAATGACTTTGGTCATTAGTTTTTATCATGAACAAGAAATCAGCACCCTCTGTCATTCGATTTTCTGTCGAAACCATCATCCCACCACCACTAAGTTGTACTGATTCCAAATCATTAATTTTGGATCTTAGGGATTTGATATGATGGTACAATGATAATTTTTATGTATTGCATGAATAATATGAAGAACATGAAGAATTTCATGGATGAAAAAGCTCACTGAACAACCCAAGGAATGATCATAAGGAATTTTTTGTTTCGTCCATGATCCATTCCATAAAAATGATCAAGATAAAAAAATAATATATTCATCCCCATATTCCCAGAATCAAACCCTCCAACATTAATGATCAAACTGAAGGTCTTCCTGTTCATTTGTTGATATACATCCATCATTAATTATATTAATGGGGGAAATAAGGTATTAGAATAATAATTCCCTAACCGGGGGTTGGGTCATTCATTGAATAGGTTTGGTCTTGGCACATTAACTATTATAAATAACAATCATGAATGATTCCCGCTCATCTCAGATTAAATATATTCCATATTTTTTCATCGAGATAATTTTTCATGTTCTCTACAAATCCTTTGATAAGTTATAAGGATATGATCCTAACACTTGATTCATTCTATGAAAGATAATTAAATGAAACATTTCTACATCATTGTGAAATCGTAAATTAAAATATATCGTTATTTATTTTTTCATTTAAAATGTTAAAAAATTATCTTTCATAGATGACCTACTCCGACCAGTTCTAGGCCTCGCTTTTGGTAAAGTCATTTCTGTGATTGCAATAGTTCCCTCAGATTTATGATCTAGGCACCCATTTAGAAGTTATTATACTTTTGGAGAAACATATTTTTATTGTTCTATTTAAGATATTTTATATATTTCATAAAATAATTCAGGGAACATTAGGCCTTGTAACATCCCACTATCTCTATTCCTAGTCTCAAATTAATCCCATATAATATTTAAAAATTATAGAAAAAAAATATGGAACATAAAATTCTCCCCACCATGGGGATTTAACTCCCTAAGAAGATAAAAATAATTGCTATATTAAATGATGTTAGTATTGCAAAAAAATATTAGCCTCCCACTCCCACATGCTCTCCTTGATATTCCCCTACTTCCACCAGACACACACCAAGTGAATCGATCACCAATGAAGTATCAGGTCCTACAGATACTCAATCTCCACTGGGTACTAACCAATGTTTTCTTCATCATTAACATGTAGATCTCCCCAACCAATGATGTGTAATTGTTCATACACATACCTCATCATATGTGATAGAGAGAAGACATTGTTTACCCAGTGAAACTGTGCGGGTATATCTAAGCGATACGCCACCTAGAAAGCTGTATGTAGTTTTTAAAAAGTGATGGTAAACCCTAGAGATAACTTGTCTCCCCGTCCAAACCATCATAACTGCTGTCGAGGTGATACCCCTAGGATTACTTATTATTTTTAATCAATCTACAAATTTCCAGATTGTCTTTCATAATAAGACTTTTGATAGATATAAATATTCATCATCTACTCATGGATGATCATCACCTTCTTAGTAGTAGCTCATACTGACTCTAAGCCCATGAGTTATCACTCTCTTATGTCAATCTCATATAGTGGTGACCTGTAGGCTCGCATGTACAGATCCTCAAACTATGCCATACTAATCATGGAGTGTTAGCTTTTTTTTAATTCAAAACCCAATAGAATTAGGTGATCCACACAACTATTGATGAAGTCCAACATGAAATCTCACATCATGTCCTCCATTACCTAAATGGTCCACTCTGTCTAATTGTTTGTATCATATGAAACACTTTTCCCAAGTATAACTGAGTCCTAAATCCCTCCTGCAACCCATTCCACAATTGGGATGTGAAATGATAATCCTGATTAGAATCTATCATCCATTTGATTTCATTGAGTCAAACTATCTCAGAGGCATCAAAAATATCTATATTGAACTCTACTCTTAGATAGATAACAAGTGGGATGTATTTTTTGTATGTAAATGATCAACCATATGGAATAATTTCCCCTATAAGCACATGGTAAACTCATCATGATTTTTATTAATGTCAAATTCCACCTCTATTCAAAAACCACAACTAGTAGAGCCAAACATGATAGAACCTAGTACTCAACCTTAACCTGCAGGCATGTAAGGCATCAAGAAATGAAATTTTCAAAACCCTTCTTCATCCCTATCAACAATAACAGATGTTGGGGATCCAGGAACAACATCATCATATAAGGGTTTACCACCAAAGGGGATTTATGAAACTCCATTAGAACATTCTCTCGTAATTCCACCTGTACTATTGTGCATCATCTAAGAAAAATAACATTCTCCAGAACATGTGAATATCAATCAAATACTTACCTTTTGAAAATATATGAACATATGTTGTCATAATTTGTATCCCCATGTTGTGCCTCCCTAACATGTTGTATGAGTGGAGGGGTTAAAATAATCGGCTAAAGGTAAACTGATCCATCTCCATCCATGAAGGATAACTATAATGAGGAAAAATTATCCAACACAATGTTCACCAACTATGAACTAGTTCTATTGGTGAGAGAATCTAACATCCTGTTCCCATTGATAGATGTATAGAATATTTCAATGTCATATTCCTGGATGAACTCTAGCTATTACCACTATCTAGTGTTGGGATTCTTCAAATATAATAAAAACTTGAGACACTTGTGATCAGAGTGGATGATATAATGATATCCCTTCAGTTAGTACCACCATGTATTCACGTCAGAGTAAACTATTTCAAACTAAATATCATTTTCCATGTAGTTTTAGTCATGTGGTCTCAATTGGAGTGGAACATTGGAAATCACTTTTGTCCTCTAAATCAGTACAGAACCATGTATGGTCTCTTATTCATCAAATAATACTACATACTGGACACCATCCTCCATCAATATCTTGATCAGGGGGACTTTTAAACTATGGCTCAACTATTGAATGGCCTTTTGAAAACTCTCTATCCCCATGAATGGATTCCCCTAACTATTGAATGATTTCATAGGTCCATATGTCCTTGATTTATTAGCGATGAATCTACAATAATAGAATTCCAGCCCAAGGATTTTTTGTATCTCCTCATGCTCATATATGTATCCCTTGAAAACATGGCCATGACATTGGTTGGGTCCACTACCACTCGATCCACTAAGATAACATGTATCATAAAGATTACCACTTGAATATAAAACTTGCAGACCAAGAGCATCACATATAACATGTTCTCTTAGAGTATGTCTAGACACATCTACTGGTGTATCATGTGATACACCTTGGATTCTATGAAAAAAAATGATATCATTGATTAAAAATACCAAAAAAATAGACTACGCAAGGATAAATGATATTGTTCACGAGTCCCATGAACAATGCTAGGTCATTTATCATGTCAATGGGCATTACATAGTACTCATATTGACCATAATTTCATATGAATGTTTTCATCGGTATATCCCCATCCCATGCTCATAGTCAGTGGTAGCCTGATCAAAATTCATCCTTCAAGAACCATCATCCCCCCATCAACAGATCGAAGATGTCATTGATCCTCTATAGTGGATAGTTATTTTCATAGTCAGATAGTTCAAGAACTTGCAATACATAATACCTCAAACTCTAGTCTTATTTCCTTAAAAACAAAACTCTGTCTACCTATGTTGAAAAACTTGGCTTCATAAAACCCATCCTCTTTATGACCTCTAGTGGCACCCTCAGCTCAGGAAGCTATGCATGAGCCATCTAATACATTTCCGAGGATATAAATGTCATCTTAGGGTGTATGTTGATACAAATATCTATCTCCTAGTGAGTTGGAAATCCTAAGACATCTTTTTTGAAGACATCCTCATACATTGAAACTACTACTGGGAATTGAAAGATCATAACATCTTCCACTCTGAGGGTAAGGCTAGACAACTGATGAGTGATATTCCACACCCTCTAGTTCATGAGACCATCATGTGATTCATGGTTTTCCCTTACAGTCACAAAGAAAAACCTATCCGATCTCCATGGACATGCGACACCCTTTACCAAATGTAGTAAATCATGGATGGATCGAAGATAAAAAATCCATAATATGAATGACGCCATAATGACTTAATGCTGCCTCCATGGGAAACCAACTGAAAATCTCACCTTTAAGGGTAGGGTCACATTACGAAAAAATATGTGTGCTCATCTGATCTCCTCCAGTAAGGGTATTCAAGAAAAAGTGTTGATTCAATTGTTGTACATAAATCTCTAGATCTCAAACAAGAGACGTATTTGGAAAAAAATTATCAGAACCTGGGTATTCATGTATGAAATTCAGGGTAGAAAAGGAACAAATCATAGATTAGATCATCCCCAGATTTCATGGGTCATACGCCTCAAACACAGGTAGCATTCCCTGCCCATGTCATCAAAGTCACTAAGCCTATAACAAACTTCATGGGGGGGGGGGGGGGGTTGTATGTCAAAACGACTTCCACCCCCTACAACTCTCATTATTCCTCATCCACTTCCACCACCTAGAGGATCTGCCTTTTCCACTCATTGAATATTCCTAGATGGTCTATCCATCATCCCCTATCTATAGCTCACCAGGCTGGGAAATCTCTAGAGGGATTCCCCCAGATGTCGAATGTGTTGCATCAACTCTTTCATGGATGACTGGATCCATCCTGAGATCCATAATCTAAATATCTCATATCTTGTGACCTCTTGTAATGTCTCTCACATCCATATCCCACTTCTTTGACTTTTATTCCACATTTTAGAGTTATCTACAATTTTCTACCAAATTATGATCATCATTGGATACATCTGGTTTGCCAATAATCTATTAACCACCAATGATCACTAAATCACTCTAGCATAATTCAGAATTCATATATGTGTAACGATGGATAAAATGTCATGACATAGTACTGGCTATATGTTATGATCCTAGATGTAATAATATCTAACCATATAAATCTACTATATAACAAGGTTGATGAACATTGATGAATGGTTTTCCATTTTTATGATACCCTACTAGAGCTAATGAAGCTCTAGTATATGCACACTTCTATGTGTAACTAGAGAAAACTCCTCTATAAGGAGATGATAAAACTCCATCCAAGAAAGAGCCACAACATCTTGAGTGTACATGGTCAAACTCTATCATTTCTGTGTTGATCCATGATGACGGATCGTAACAAGGATCACCATCTGGCCCGCATCTGTCTTAATTGGATAGAATACTTTGGTAACCAGCTGAAGCTATTCCTCACAAGCCTAAGAGTCGGGATCACGTCATAACCAGAAGGATATGTGTCCCTAAAACTCATGGAGCAAGCCCAACCTACACTCCTCGTCTACTGGTAGTGTTGGAATCATGTGATTATCCACTGGTGGAAGTATATATGGTGCTCCACCTAGAGGTAAACCATGGGGCACTGGTCCCTTTATCGAAGCCTCATCATAAAGGTGGTTATCCCCATGATTGTGATTCTAAATCATATATGTTATGCATCTCAGAGATATCATGTATGAAAAAAAATATACCATTATAAATGATTATATCTAGAGGGATAACTTGAAAAGGACAAGGAAACACGAAAAATTTATATATGATTCATGTACTATTATTTTACATGCAACCAGTGTTATTATGTGACGATACCAAAAGTATGTTTTTAGAGTCCCAGTTTTTGGATATGTCAGCCTCCCACACCAAAATCAAAGTCCCTGGCCTAAAATATGAACTCAAAACACTAGTCATTGTTTCTTCCAAAGAATATAGTACAACATGAGAGTAATGTGAAGTAATTTAAAATGGGCTATAATACCATCCCACCAAAAGAAAAAGACTAAAAAATAAAATTTCGTACAAGAAAAATAGGTATTTTGAATACTTCTCCATTCCATAGGAGCACCTCATTTTATACTATATTATAATTATCTATCTAGTCCTAGTCTTCCTTGTAATCCGTTAAATGATATATGGTCTTCACTAGATAATACATATGCATGAAAATCCCTTGTATGGGTGAGTATAACATCACATAATAAGACACCTGAAAACCAAAAAACAATACAAAATGGATGTTACTGATAGCTCTATGTTGTACATGTCTCCAAAAAATATAATTAGAAAATCATGATTTACACAAACTCAAACCTATAGTATAGAGGTTAGTCATAGAAACTGCGTACTATCCCTAAAGATTTAGTCCAAAGATTCAACGAAGAACTCATCTAGGATAACACACTCTTAGGTCTAATAACAGTGATAAAGTCTTCCTGAGAAATTATGTTCATTAAGAACATTCATAAGGGAGATACACTGATAGATCTAAAGAGATAAATGTGATACTCTCGTTATGGGAGAACTCACTCCATGGGTTGGGAAGATCATGAAACACAGATGATGATCAATGTTTGGTCCATTATGGGATACCATGGCTCATCTAGATTCACCTTCTATGTAAAGGATCAACATCATAGAGTATTGGTAGAAATTATTACAGTTATATACTTATGGCTCCGTAATTGATAGTGGGGCCTACTCCATGCCTCTCCAAGGGGTTTCCAACTACTCTATCGAGAATGTCTTCTTGAAGGAATAGTCGTGTTGGGAAATAGGTAATGAATCCAATTAACCTTCATGGGAATGATAAAGTTAAAAAAACCTAAAAAATAATATCTAGGATATAGTATACAATAGATTCATTCCTTGTAGTAAGGGGTACACGACATGTAATAGAGTTACTCGTCGTGTCCCTTGACCTCGACCAATACCCATGTTCAATGGAAAATATCATCAGAACATGTCATGTAGAAGATGTTTAGAAAATATGTATATAGGTTCAAACTACATGTCCTACTATTCAAGGTGTAGTATGTGTATGTTGAACATTTACCTATACAAGAATTTATACCATGTACTCATGTCCATGTACTAGTATATTGGGTAACTTGCGTAACCAGTTTTTCCAAGATGTTTATCGAAGTTCACTCCATATAGAAAATCTTTGTACTTTATCCCGCATCAATTTGTGATCCAATATATATTCTATGTCTTAGTGAAAGACCTATACACTGTTTGAAAGGTGTCACATGCCATGTGACTCTTTCACAATATCCTGAAACACTAGACGCTACTCAGGGGTAAAACACAATGTATTAATGAATACATTCCATGTTTTTTTGGAAAACTCCAAAACCACTGGTTCATCCTCTTTAATCTCTTAAACATCTTCAACTATCATTTATGGACACACCTAGTTAGGAATCATGGGAACTGTGGTCGTCTGGTCGCCCCATCACAAAATCAGAAATATCTAAACCATGAATTAATTTTAATAGATCACCATAGATCTTTATTTCAGATGATGAAGAGGAAATCAAAACCCTGCATCATTCAATACACTATTACAGCCATCACCACTCATTTGTCGAGTCATAATGATGCCAGATCAAAAATTTCAGATCATTGTACCTCAAAATGAAGGAATAATGATAGTTTGTTCATAAACCAAGAAATATAATAAGAACATTAAAAATATCACAGGAGAAAAGAATGTTGAAAAATCTATGGGTTGAACCACAAAATTTATTCATTTCTACCTCGATCAGTTTCATTTAATGATCAAGATAACAAAATAGTATAATCATCCCCAAATTCACACAATCACACCCAACCACCATAATGATCTAACTGTGGGTTAAACTATTTTGGGTTGATCTATGTTTTTCATTAATTATATCAACATGTAAATAAGGTATTTAAATAGAAATTACTTACCTCAGTGTTCGATAATTCAATGAAGAGGGTTGGTTACTAATCATCGAATTTGGTGAGATTTTCATGAACAACGCTCATTGATCCCTGATCCAAGATCCATTGTCATTTTTCATTAAGATAATTCTTCAGGTTCACAATTGATCATCTACAATTTTCAAGGGATATGAACCTATCCTTATATCCTTTCTAAATGGAAAATTAAAATGAACATCAGAGCGTTGCTATGAGAAATTAAAATAAAATAAATCACAAATATTTGTGTTCATTAGAATGGAATAAAAATTAACTGTCATAGCCAACCCATGTTTGCTGGTGTCAGGCCTAGAATATGGTTAAGTCATTGCTCTAAACACAACAGTTCCCTCTGATTTCTGATTCATGAAGTCTTTTAGATGTTATTAAACTTTTTTCAGAAAAACACTCAGGTATGTATTTAATATATTTAATATATTTGAAACAAAATTTTCCGGAACACCATGCCTCAGAATAAAACAAAGTCTCAATGCCTAGTATAGAATTAATCCCATATAATATTTAAAAATAATATATGGAAACATTCGAGACATTGTGATGTGTTTGATAAGCTGCTCACATTATTTAAAATTGATGATTATGATATCCTTTTTGACTTAATTATTATTGGTTATAGTAATAAAAAATAAACCCAATATTATATTATTATTATTGATGGACCATTCACATACACTCTTATAAATTAATGATAAATCATTTATCTAATAATTATTAAACTGATAACTAATTCACCACTAGTTTATCTTAAAAATAATGAGTTTCTATTCATTGTAGTTGTTTTAGTGATTATAATTATTATTCCCCTATGTTTCTTTATATTATCAGTGATAGTACAATCACAAGATCTTATAATTGATTTAAGATTACATTTTTCTCCACAGTCTTTATTATTAATGATAATATATTTACTCATGTTAATTTTATTAGAACTAATTACAAATTCTTTCTATTGTTGAGTGCATATTGTATTGAGGGACCGTCCCATTCCATAGTTATCCTTAGTGAGTATATTCATTCATCGTAATTTCTATCAAAACATCATATAATACAATATAAATTATTAGTGATGATTATTTTTAGATCACATTGTCTATGAAATGTGATATTTATGAAGACATAAAAGAAAATGGTTATTGTTGAAATAATGATTAAATACCATACACCAAACACACACCCACTATCATAGTACTGTATACATTACTATTAGGTATATATATAATTAAAAGGGATTTTTTTACAATGTTTGATATTAGATTAAATATGGTCACTATGACGGGATTAATAAATACTCAAAACCAAATATTTTAGATATATTAACTCTCTAATATGATTTAAAACATTTTTTTATATTATTATCTCATCAAATGATTAGATAATTTATATAAATCCTTTATGAAATTATATTTTTATCATATTACATTATATCATGTGTTATATACATGTTATTGATTAATCATCTATAGAATAAATTACATAAATACACTGTTTGTACCCTCTTCATGTGTTCTCTTTAAAAAGGATAACTTCATAATATCAATTAGAGAAAAACATGAAAAATAATTTCACTCCATAGACTGTGAGGGGTTTTATTTTATTTTTAAATAAATAATTCATAGATGGTCTCTATAATAAAAATAGAATAATACTTGTATTAGTGAAACAATTAAAAAATAATCGAAAAAAATACTCGTCCAAATAAAATGATTCAATGTGTACTCAAGACATAAATTATCTAAATTAAATTATTTAATTCCACAATCTATATTATCCAAATCATTAAAAAATGAATAAATCAAAAAACACGAAGTGGTAATTTATATGAATTCAATGATGTAACTGACATAATATTCGACCTCCTCTAAAATCACAAAACACGAAGTGGTAATTGATATGAATTCAATGATGATGAAGAAAAACAAAAATATATAAAGTACTATCTACCATTAACTATATGTACCTATAAATAATTAAATCGTGGTTTTATGTCCAAAAAGGTTTCCATGTAGAGGGCTATATATATACCTTCTATTGATATCACCCATGGTGTCTCAAAGCCAGAATAAAATAAATATTTTTTTGAATATATAGGTCCCTACATATTCATAAATATTAAAAAAATATTTTACAATAATCAATTAGAGTGTTATAATATTTTATAAAATATATAAATTAGGATAACAATATGTGTGTAACACATATATCTATAAGAAAACCAAATAATATCTATCTATATAGGTAGGTTTCATACTAATTATTCATACATAGATATGTACATGTTATGTAATATGTGTCTTAATTAAATTATTCCAAGAACCCAATATCATTGTAATAGATGTAAGGGTGCTACAACCATATGTTTTAACAAAATGGGAATCAAGGCTAAAATATTTTTTGGGAAACAATAATAAACATCCTATTCAATGATAGAGAAAATGTGTATAATAACATCCAGGGATGAAATACTAATCTATGAATTCAACGCATGATTTTTAGATCCTCTCCATCATATTGAATTTAATCTCAATGATGTTATATGTTAAAATTATACAAAACATAGTATTTTGATATGTGATATGCCAACATTATTGGAATTAAAATTTTGTATTGAAGTTATACTTCCCCCCTAACGGTTCACAAGTTTAATAAACACATGAACTTTTAGTTACCCTATTAATATCTCAATGTATAACATATTAAATTATTTATTAAATTCAATTTGTGTCATCATTAAATTATATTTGTTAATTTGTATATATTTTATAAATGTTCAATTCTAACTAATAAGAAGAAAAACTAAAAAATAATGATTTTTTAAGAATATAATAATATGTTCATCGGTAGGTGGGATTTATTTCATTAATTAATCATAAAAATGATAGAAATCAACTATTCATTCATATGACACCAAATATTTCTTTTCAATTTCTTTTTCAGGGTGATCCTCTAATTCTTCTTGTAATCAATGGTCCCCTAGAGGTTTCATATGATTTGAGTTAGACTGACACTCCTGTATAAAATTAAATATGTTTATCTCTATAATTGTTTCAAATTATGTTTAAAAAATTAATATGAAGATATTTCATAATAATTTCATAATATAAACATTAAAACTCATTAATAACATCCTAGAATTAAAAATTAATGGTGTTCATTGGATTTAGATTTTGGAATGAATATTTCATTGAACATTTACTTATTATAGAACCAAAATATATCCCAATAATGAAAATTCATAAGTTATTATAATACTAATAACCTAGTGATAATAAAAAATAAGTATGGAGTTATCTAAAAAACTCATTGTTGGAATATCTTATTAATATTTCTCAAATGGTACGATCAAAAGGATAACAAAATATGATCATATAAGAATAAAACAATATAAATCATTAAGTATTCTCTATGTAATATTATAAGATTAAATATTAAAAAATTATCGATTTATAATGTAATAATAGTGTATAAAAATAAAATAAAAATCATGTTACAAAGAGAAAATATAAAAATAAAATAAGTAAATTTAAAATAACAATAGGTACATTAATTCATTATATTAAAGAAATAATGATGATGCATTATTTTCTGGAAAAATTCCATGAATTACTTTGTGAACAAGGAATAATGGAAATGACTCAAAAGGGAAATATATTGAAATACCCATGACTCATATTGTAAAAAAAGAAAAAATTTAATGGCTCAGGTTGTGGTCAAATTAACATTACCTTACATCACATTCTGAAAAAAAAAACAATTCCCACAATGAACATCATTGATAGATGAGAAATTAAAACATAAAAAATATTTTGGAAGATGCCATAGAACCCCATCAATAAAATAATTATCATCTATACCTATGTGTTCTATATAAAAAAAATCTTCCATAATATCAAAAAGATCAATTGGAAATAAATTTTACATTTTTCAATATTTTTAAATTCTGTAAAAATGTCTAACTTCAATAATAGGAACAATTGACTCTAAAAAAATATTCTTCTAATATAATTTCTCACATGTTAAAATAGATGATGATTATTATATTATTAATCATTTTGGGACATATATATTTATAATAATTAAAAAAATATATAATTGAAAAACTAAAAAATGCTTTTAGAGAATATTTTTTATCAATTTTTTAGTTATTTTAAATTAAAAATAATAATAATAAATAATTTAGATGAATGTAAAAAGGAAAAATTAAAAAAAATCATAAATATAAAACCGAAAAATAAATCCTTAGTATATACAAATAGGTTTTCTAGAGAAAATATAGATTGGAATTTAATAATACTAATATTTATTGTAAATACTTTATGATATATTGATTACTTCTTTATTGGAAACACAAAAAGTTTAAAGGATCATAAAATATTATTTAGAAAATAGGCATTGAGTGTTGTTTATCACATTGTAAAATACATACTTAGGTAAAAAAATATTGAATGAAATATTTTTTAGAATAAATCAATATGATCATATATAATATACTACATTCAAGGAGAATAATGTTTATTCTTAACAATATATCATTTTTAAGAACAAGTATGCCACCCAATGAGGAATAATTATGGTATGAATATATTAAAAGGGATTTTAGGAAATGGAAATTTATATCCAATGAAAAATTAGGAAAATTAAAATATAAATAAATCAGACGGTTTATTTTAGAAGATATATAATGATAATGGCCAATAATAATAAACATAACTCAATGTTCATAAATTGATTTAAAAAACCCATACAACATTAGTTATACCTAAATAGAAATATCTTGAAATAATAACATGCAATGGATATTTATATACAGTTTTTTTATAAATAGTATGGTAAAATGAATCCATATTGAATTATAGACAAAGTAAAACTAAAAATTATTGTTAAAATATAATATAATTTAATGAATTTAAATTAAGAAGATGAATCTCTTAAAATTAATACCGACATAAAAAATGTTAGACAACCAAATGTATTATAAGAATAACCATCATAAAAAATTAAATTAAAACCTTATTTATATCTATGATATTTTCTAATCATAATTATTAATCATTTATTATTTATTAATTATATAGTAATTGATTATTTTCATCATCAAGTCATAGTAATTATGATTGTTTCACAACATTATTTGTAATGTTGATGATGATACCCTAACAATGATACTATTTTAATTGTTCGAAGATTAATTAGAAAACTAGAATAGGTGATAATTAATTATTTTAAATTTTTTCATTTCATTCATTTAGATATTTACAAAAAATTTCTTGATATTAAATAAATTATGAGATTATTTTGATAAATTTGAAACAAAAATAAATTTATATCTTTAGAATTATTTAAATATAATTTTTAAAGCTACAAATACAAAATCATATCATAAAAATAATTTAATTTCGTTAAATAAAATATTTCAAACATCTATTTAGTGTTATAAAAAAATATTTTATAATATCATTTCATTAGATAATAAATTATTTTTTCATGAAATTAAAAACACTCAGATTTATGAAAATGAAGATATTATATTAATGTATTATTATATTAAATTTTCCTTTAAAATAATTTTATAATACTATAGGTATTAATAGGAATAATCTTTTTTATAAGAAATATATATAAATACTCTAAATAATTATTCATTTTACAATAATTTAATTTCATGTTTCAAATTATATTTTATTCATATCTGTTTTTATTAAATTTTGTAAGAAAAAATTATAAATTAATATAAAATTTCAAGAATTTTTTTGAAGAAATTAATATAATTATTTAAATAATTATTTTATTATATAAACAATAACATTTCTCTGTATTTTTCAATTTTGTTTGAAAAGATTAATATTATGACTTCTATATAACAAGTTGATTATTTTTATATATTGGAAAACTAGAATTCTATATTGGATTTTATTAAAAATCGAATTACTTCATTTTTATTAAAATAATCCCAACATAAGTATTTACATAAAAAAAATGCTTTTTTTAATATAAATATTTTCTATACTTAAAATACATTTTTCATAAAAGTTGTTGTATCACATTTTTCATAAAAAATTTTAATACAAATTCATAAATATTTTGAAATTTAATCCGATAAAAAGTAATACATTTTTATAATAATTTTGTAAAAATTTGGGAATGTTCCATCATTTATGTTTTTTGTCCTTATTAATAGAAACAATGGTGAATCATTTAGTTATGAAGGTAAGAGTAAAAATTATTTAATATAAGGAAATCAAATTGTTAATGGTTTAAAAGATCGAAAACTTATAAAAATAATTTTATACCGGCATATTTTGATGCTATATCAAATCATATTTTACGATAAGTCATTTTAGAGTCATTTTTATAGATTAATATTATCATATAATTTAATATTTTGGAAATTTCCATGTGTTTCCACTCCATAAATTATAAAATAATACCCAGATATTTTTTTTGCAACACATGAAATACCTCTTACCTACACTATTAGCTTACCAAAATCCTTTCCTAAAAATACCCCCACATCAGAGAGTTCTTGGGTAGGACATACCAACATATAAGGAAGACATTTAGTATAAACCTATTAATGCTATCTAATGAGGAGGTATTTGTTGTTAACTAAGTGTTTTGTTTTTAATTTTATCTTTTTCCCCCAAAAAATATATAAAATATTTTCATATGATAATTATATTATATGATATATAATATAATTTTGTTACGTTTCAGATATAACCTATTTTCATTTTCATAACCATCTAATGAAAAAATAATAAGTGACCATGCATACGTGTAGAGTACAACATCACAGGATGATGAATTGAATTTTTAAACACCAAACCTTTTAGTATGTAATATTAATTCTCTAATATTAATTAATACATTATATGTTACATAAATTTAAAATTTTAATTTTTAATAAAAAATAAAATTGTTTATTTACCAACAAATGGAAGATAAAAACATCACATGTGTGCGCGTAAAAATGGTCACACCATAAATAAATACATTTTATTATTCATCATACCCTCAAAGGGATATTACATTTTGGTGGATATAAATAATGAATTTTATCATATAAAATAGTTCTAATTATCTAAATCTAAATATAAATCATATCTTATTTATCTCATGTTCATTGAAAATCTAAAACGATAGTCATTAATTTTTAGAGACTATGTTTTATTTGTTTTCAATGTAATTAAATTTTTACAACTACTATACAATATGGGTTATAAAATTATAGCTACTGTATAAAATTAATAATTTTTCTAGATTTATATTTCTTATATTATATATTCTAGAACAATTTTTACCATTTTTAACCTACCGAATACTATTTTGACGTATTTATGAAACATTCTCAAAATAATTGAAGAAAAATTGTTCAATTATGTGATTATATTTGATATGGTAGTAAGTGAAAGAAAATTATTAACATGAAATCCACTTTAAAATGATTTTTAAACAAGTTAAAAATTAATATATAGTACTTTTTCATTATGAAAATATTTTGCATCACAATATGGACTCAAAGTAATATACTCATATCCCAAATTCTATTTCATTAAAACCATAGTTTTTTTAATCACATGGATTATTTTGGTTTTGTAAAAAATACATTATTAATTATTTTTATCATAATTCTCAAAACAATTATATGTTTAATAATATATTAATTATTCATTCCTTTCAATTTTCTTTGGTTAAATAGTAATCACGTCCGACGGGATTTTTACTTAAACCCTATATTAAATGATTTAATGTTTTCCATTAATTGTTAATTTATATCCATGATATTTTAATTGTTTTAATTTTGTTATAAATTTATTAAAATCAATATTCATATTCATATTATGCCATTTTTTAAATACTCTAATATGGTTTTAAAAATATTCTACTAAATGTTTTATAATTTTATAATTTTTTTCTATTTTTAAAAATGATAGAATGTATTTTTTTAATATATATGACATGGTAATAATTTTACACCATCAATACCATTATTCATTATGTGTAATCCTTTCTAATTTTTAAAATAATATATTAATTTCTATTGCTTGAATTTTTCAAAAAACAATAATGAAAAAAATGATTTCATTGTTATTTTTATATAAATCATGATTGTGTTTCGGTAAATTTGTTTAACAGAAATTTTTGTGATAATTCATCATATAAATGTATTACTATATGTGTTCTATTTGTCTTACTATCATTATGATTTTTTATGATGATGATTTAGTCTAATATAAAATTTAAATTCATTGTGTGATTAGTATGTTATGAAGATAATTATGTTACCATTAACCTACTCAGTTATTCCATTTGTAAGGGTTCATGTAAGGGTTTTATTTTTAATATTCCCCATGGTAGGTACATGAAATTATTGTAAATAAAGTTTTTTCCATTGAAATATTTTTATTTCACAGGTTTTGACAATGAATTTTGGGTTAATGTAATGATTATTTATTTTATGGGTAAAATAAATGTTATTATGAAATTTTTTCATGGGATCTCATGTTTCTTTAGGAAAAACATTAGATTATGATTTTTCATTTAGGATTTCATGTAATGTGATTTATAAAAAATAATCTTCAGTGAAAATTATTTCAATTGAATATAAGTTATTATTTGAGTTTAAAGATTATTTATAAACTCAAAAAATCATCAATGATATCGTAGTTATAAAACTGACAAATGAGATTATTTTAATTTTTTATAAATTATATCATTTGAAAATATTTTTCTCATCCTGTGTATTAAAAATTTATTTCATAAGGATTATGTATGAATATAAACATTAGTAATGTTAAAGTCATATATATAAAATTTACCTTGAAATAAGTAACTATTTCTGTATATAGAACATGTTTTATAGGAAATTGATATCTAGTAAAAATATCTGACTTAGTGTAGTTTTTAATCCAAAACACATAAAATATTGTCTAATATATATTAATGTGATTCAATTTTTTAATTTGATATTTTATTTTTTGGATGTCTAAAAGAAGGTCACATTTATCAATATTAAATCTATAATAGTAAAGCTTATATATTTAGCAGAACATCCCTCTTTGTGACTTTGGGATTGTTATAGTTGCTAATTGGGTAAGGGTTTTTAAAAAGATCATGTTTAGTTTATTATTTAATGATAATAATATTGAACTCTTTAAATATAATATTTAGTATTTTAGGGTGAATTATTGTTATTTATGATAAATAGTTAAATATAAGAGAACATAGTCATGGTTATCTTAGTGTTTATCCAACACATATGATACATTATTATTATTTTTATGACATTATCAAATTATACATTATTAATATAGTAATCAGATCGAACATGTATGAAAACAATTAACAATTAAGTTGAAGGAAAATTGTAAGGTTTTTTTGGATAACCAAGAAAATATATTGGGTTCTATAGTGTAAATTCATATTGAAATTCATAAAAAAATAAAAATATGTGGTTAATAACCAGAACCTATGTGACTTTCCAACCACACCAAAAAAACGGGGTTTTCTTGCAATTTAAGATGATAAATATCATGGAGGTAATATGATTAATAATTTTATATGTGATTCAATGTGGAATAAGAAACTAGGTTAATGTCTTAAAGGATGGATAATTTGTCTTATAAGTGGTAAATAAAGGAATATAGTAGTAAAAAATAAAATAAAAACCATTTGATTATTAGACACCATGAAACTGAATAATGTTATTCCAATTGTATAAATTTATTTCCTTAAATGTGGTCTTAATTTAAATTATTTAAATCAATGACTTTGGGGGGAATTCACAAAACGGGTATTTACAAGTCCATATTGATAAATTTTTATAATTATCCAATTCCATTATATTTTAAAATTAAGAATCTCTTAATAACATATAAATTGAATGGATAATATTCGAAAAATGTTATATATTGATTAATCAATGTAAATGACTTCTATTTTATTTATAGAAATGAATTATTAAATAATATTTTATTTTATTTTTTATCTAGAGAGATTAATTTGTTTGAAATTTACTAAGTTTTAATAAATTATTTTCATGTATTTTATGAAAAATGGGTTTTTGAGAAATAATTGTTTTATATTCTATAGTCATGAGTACAATATTATTCCAAACACATAGTATTAAAACTATATTTGATAAAGAGGTAATTATGGTTGATTTGTATAAAAGGGTTATTACATTTCATATAACATATATTTTTGTGGTACATATAACCATCATATTCAAAGAGATTTAGTAATGATGTGGAACAACCTATTTTTTATGATGTTTTCTATTTTGTGTAAATTATATGATTATGTTAACTGGAACAAATTTTTTAACATAAGATGGTTTATTATTTGTAAAATAAATATTGAGTAATCGTTAAATGCATATATGTACTTGTTTTATTCATATTTATTTATATTTTTGTGGAATATATTTTTATATTTTATAGGTAGTATAATTTTGAAAAATATAGTTTTTATATGAAATTATGTGTGACAAATTTTGTTTACAGATAAATGAAAATTTTATTTCAGATGAATATCTGATTTTTTCATTTATATTATTGGGTATTGAACATGGTGAAGAATAATTTGTAAAATATTATTCAATGTTATGTATGAAAATATTATTTCCTATCATTGGGTTTTATTATTGAGGATTTTTATATTAATGTTTTATTTGTCTATAATTAATATTTTTTAAACATTTCTATATAGTTTTATAATTCAAATAATTGTGTGATGATGGGGAAATAAAATTTCATTATCTTCTTTCTATTTCATCTATTAAAGGTATATTTTCTATTTTTTTGAATGAAAAATGCATCATTAACATTAATTTCATAGAGTAAGATATGTGATAAATGTGGAAATTGAAACAAATAACCGAATAATACATTGTTTCTTATAAAAAATAACTAAATAATGTAGAACTATATTATTATCTTCCATATATTGATAGTTAATGAAACTTTTTAACATAGGAAATTAATTATAGAAATAAAAATTTTATCCTCCAACATTTATATATGATGAATTTAATTCCACAAGAATACCCTATAAGAATATGGTAATTAGTTAATTATAATTATCATGAACGTGTTATATATCAATCTATATTATTCATTAGATGTTATTTTTCTCATCCATATCAATAATTTAACATCCACTAAATATCTCCTTATCTAGGAACCTGATTATTTTTTATTCAGTGAAACAATAAAATTTAACATTCCCTATATCAAAGGAAATTCATAATATCAATTTTTATGATTAATATTTTAATCAAATGAATTTTGTAGAATTTAAAATATGTTTCATTTCAAGATAATATTATTTATCTTCCACCTCATGGAATTAATTGTGAAACATATTTAAACCATTTCAATCACAAATGACATAAAATTAGGTGGATAAAATTTCAACAATTGATATAGAATATATTATGTAATTACTTTATAAACTTTTATTTATATTAAATATATTTAGTAGTTATTTTAAATAGAATATAATTATTTAGGGTAATTATAATACCATATAAAAATATTTTTAATTATATTTGATTCTTATTTCTTAGTAATTAGATTAGCGGTACGAATAGTAAAAACCACATTATGATAAATATGTAGGCATGTTAGATATATTTAAATTTATATGATTAATACATAACAAGAAAATCCTAAATTTTAAATATTAAGTTTATAAATAAAAAACATGTTAACATATAATACACATTTGGGTAAAAAATATTGAATGAAATTTTTTTTTGAATAAATGAATATGATCATATATGATATATTACTTTCAAAGATAATAAAGTTAATTCTTAACAATATATCATATTTAAGATAAAATAAGCCATCCAATGAGGAATAATTTTTGTAAGAATATATTAAAAAGGATTTTAGGAAAATAAAATGAATATCCAATGAAAATTTGGTAAATTAAAATCTAAATAAATCAGAGGGTTTATTTTAGAAGATATATAATGATAAATTCCAATAATAAGAAACATAACTCAATGACCATGAATTGATTTGAAAAACCCTTGGAACCTTAGATAGACCTATACAGAAATATCTTGATAAAATAACA
Source organism: Viscum album (assembly GCA_963277665.1). Lineage (NCBI taxonomy): Eukaryota > Viridiplantae > Streptophyta > Magnoliopsida > Santalales > Viscaceae > Viscum > Viscum album. The sequence goes on along the minus strand of OY728145.1, from coordinate 1,292,314,432 downwards.
TGAAATGGATATTTAAATACAGTTTATTTATAAATTTTATGGTAAAATGAATCCATATTGAATTATAGACAAGAAGAAAATAAAAAAAGTTATTAAAACATAATATTATTTAATGAATGGAAATTAATAATATGAATCTCTTAATATTAATACTACCATAAAAAATGTGATACAACCAAATGTATTATAATAATAACAATCACAAAACATTAATGAAAACATTTTTTATATCTATGATATTTTATAATCATCATCAATAATCATTTATTACTTATTAATTATATTGTAATTGATTGTATTCATCATCAAGTCAGAGTAATTTTTATTGTTTCACAACTTTATTTTAATTATTATGATGATCCCCTTACATTGATTCTATTTTAATCATTCATATATTAATTAGTAAACTAAAATAGGTGAAAAATAATGATTTTAATTTTTTTTATTCCTTGAGATATTTAAATAAAATTTCATGAGATTAAATAAATGATGATATTATTTTGGTAAATTTGAAAAAAAAAAAGTATATCTTAATAATTATTTAAATATAATTGTCAATTCTAAAAATACATAATCATACCATAAAAATAAATTAGTTTCCTTAAATAAAGTATTTGAATCATTGATTTAGTGTTAAAACCAAATATTATATAATATCAGTTTATTAGATAATATATTATTATTTTCGTGGAATTGGAGACAATAAAATTAATGAAAATTAAGATATTATCTAAATTTATTATTATATTAAATTTTCCGTTGAAATAAATATATAATACTATAGTTATGAATAGTAATAATATTTTTTATGAGAAATATATATAAATACTCTAAATAATTACTCATTTTACAATAATTTAATTTCATCCTTTAAAATTATGTTTTATTCCTAACTGTTTTTATTGAATTTCGTAAGAAAAAATTATTAATTATTAATAAAATTTCATGATTTTTTGGAAGAAATTAAAATATTTTTTTAAATAATTATTTTAATATATAAACAATAACATTTCTCTAGAATTTTTTAATTTTTTTGGAAATGTTTAAAATTATCATTTTTCTGTAATAAGTTCATTATTTACATATATTTGAATATTTAAATTCTATATTGGATTATATTAACATTTTAATTACTTACATTTTATTAAAAAAATCAAACATAAGTATTTCCATAAAAAAATATGCTTTCTTTTTTAATATAAATATTTTCTCGACTAAAAATTCAATTATCATAAAAGCTTTTTTATTAAATTTTTCATATTTAATTTTAAAATTATTTCATAAATATATTGAAATTTAATTGGATAAAAAGTAATCCATATTTTTAATAATATTATAAAAATTTGTTAATGTTCCACCATACATGTTTTTGTCCTTATTAATAGAAACATTGGTAAATCATTTAGTTATGAAGGTTAGAGTAAATATTATTATATAGAATGAAATCATATTGTTAGTGGTTAAAAAGAACTAAAACATGTATAAATAATTTTATATTTTCATATTATGATGCTCTATCATATCCCATTTTATGGAAAGTTATTTTAGAGTCATTTTACTAGATTAATATTCTGATATAATTTAATCTTTTCCAAATTTCCATGTGTTTCCACTCCCTCAATTATAAAATGATACCCAGAAAATTTTTTTGCAACACATTAAATACATCTTACCTAGATGATTACCTTACCAAAATCCTTTCCTAAAAATCCCTCCAAGTCATAGAGTTTGTGGTTCAGTCATACCAATATATAAAGAATACAATTAGTATAAACCTATTAAGGTTATCCAAGGAAGAGGTATTTGTTGTTAACTAAGTGTTTTAATTTTCTTTTTTTCTTTTTTCCCCATAAAAAATAAATAAAATATTTTCATATGATAATTATATTATAACATATATAATATAATTTTATTATTTTTTGAATATTACCCATTTTAATTTTCATACCCATCTAATGAAAAAATACGAATTGACCATAAAAACGTTTAGACTACAACCTCATGGGATGATGAATTGAATTTTTAATAACCAAACCCTACAGTATGTAATAATAATGATTCAATATTAATTAATACATTATATATTACATAAATATCATAATTTAATTTTGAATAAAAAATAAGATTGTTTATTTACCAACAAATGGATGATAAAAACATCACGCGTGTGCATGTATAGATGTTCGCGCCAAAAATAAATAAATTTTATTATTCATCATACCCTAATATGAATATTATATTTTGGTGGATATAAATAATGAATTTGATTATATAAAATAGTTATAATCATCTAAGTCAAAAAATAAATCATATCTTATTTATCTCATGTTCATTGAAAATCTGACATAGTAGTCATCCATTTGTAGAGACTACCTTTTATTTTTTTTCAATGTAATTAAATTATTATATCCACCAAACATAATTTCTTATAAAATTATAGTTAGTGTATCAAATTAATATTTTTTCCAGGATTTATATTTCTTATATTATATAATCAAGAACCATTTTTACCATTTTTAACCTACCAAATAAAACTTTGACCTATTAATGATACATTTGCAGAACAATTGAAGTAAAATTATTCAATTATGTGATTATATTTGACATGGTAATAAAAGAAATAAAATGATTAATAAGAAATCCACTTTAAAATGATTTTTAAACAAGTTAGAAATTAACAGATACTAATTTTTCATTATCAAATTATTTTTACATGATAAGATGGACTCAAGGTAAGATATTTATATCCTCAATTCAATTTAATTATGACCATATTTATTTCAACCACATGAATTTTTTTGGTTGTGTAAAAAACACATTATTGATGTATTTTATCATAATTTTCAAAACAATTATATGTTTAAAAATATATTAATTATTCATTACATTCAATTTTCTTTGGTCAAATGGTTATCACGTACCAAGGGATATTTACTTAAACCCTATCATAAATGATTTAATATTTTCCTTTTATTTTTAATTTATATCCATGATATTTTAATTGATTTAATTTTTTTATAAATTTATTAAAATGAATATTAATATTCATACTATTCTATGTTTGAAATACGATAATATGGATTTAAAAATATTCTACAATTTTTTTTATCATTTTTTCATTTTTTGACATTAAAAAAAAATTTTTGAATGGAATTTTATAATATATATGACATGGTAAGAATTTCACAACTTCAGGACCATTATTCATTAAGTGTAATCCCTACTAATTTTTAAAATAATATAATATTTTTTATGACAAGAATTGTTTTAAAAAAAATTAAAAAAATGATTTCATTATCATTTTAATATAAATCATGAATGAGTTTCGGTATATTTGTAAAACCGAAAATTTTGTGATATTTCATGATATAAATGAATAACTATATGTGCTTTATTTATATTATTGTCATTATGATTTTTCTTTGAAGATCAGTTAGTATAAGATAACATTCTAATTCATTGTGTAATTAATATGTTATCTAGATAATTATGTTAGTATTAACCTACTCTATTATTCCATTTGTAAGGGTTCATGTAATGGTTATATTTTGAATATTCCACAAGGTAGGTACATAACATTCTTGTAAATAAAACTCTTCATTGAAAATTTTTATTTCACAAATATTGAGAATGAATTTTGGTTTAACGTAATGATTTTTTTATGGGTAAAATAAATATTATTATAAATGTTTTTTCATGGGTTATCACGTTTCTTTAAGAAAACCATTAGATTATGAATTTTCATTTAGGATTTTATATAATGTGATTTATAAATAATATTATTCAGTGAAAATTATTTCATGTGTATTTAATTTATTATTTATGTTTAACATATATTTATAAACTAGAATAATCATCAATGATTTCATAGTTATAAAACCGACAAATATGATTATTTTCATTTTTTAAAATTTATATCAGTTGAAGATATTTTTCTTATCTTGTGTATTAAAATGTTATTTCATAGGGCTTATGTATTAATATAAACATAAAAAATGTTAAAGTCAGAGATATAGAAGTTACCTTGAAATACGAAATTATTTCATTATATAGAACTTGTTTTCTAGGAAAATTGATACCTAGTAAAAATATCTGATTTAATGTAGTTTTTACTCTAAAACACAAATAATAATGTTCCATATATATTAATGTGATAATGTTTTTTAATTTGATATTTTATGTTTTGGATGACTAAAATAAGGTCACATTTATCATCTTGAAATCTATAATGGTAAAGAATATGTTTTCAGCACAAGATCCCTTTTTGTAAGTTATGAATTGTTATAGTAGGTAATTGGATAAGTGTTTGTAAAACAATCATGTTTAGTTTTTTATTTGATGATAAGAATATTTAAATCTTAAAATAAAATGTTTAGAATTTTAGGGTGAATTATAGTTATTTTGGATAAATTGTTATACAGAAGATAACATAGTAAAGGTTATCTTAGTGTTTATCCAACACATATGATAAATTATTTGGATTTTTCTGACATTATAAAATTTTCCATTATTATTTTAGTAACTGGATCGAACATATATGAAAAAAGTTAATAATTAAAGTGATGGAAAATTGGTAGGTTTTTTTGGATTGCCATGAAAATATATTGAGTTATATTGGGTAAATTTTGATTGATATTCTTAAAAATATAGCAAAATATGTGGTTAATAACCTTAACTAATGTTAGTGTCCCACCACACCAAAAAATGGTGTTTTCATGGAATTTACTATGATAAATATCATGGAGGATGTATGATTAATAATTTATTATAGTATTTAAGGTGGAATAAGAAACTAGTGTAATGTATTAAAGGATTGATAATATGTCTTATAAGTGGTAAATAAAGGAATATAGTAGTATAAAATAAAATAAAAAATATGAGATTATTAGACACCATGATGCTGAATAATGAAATTCCAATTGAATAAATTTAATTCCTTAAATGTGGTATAAATTTAAATTATTTATATCTATGACTTAGGGGGGAATTCAAAACATGGGTAATTTCAAGGCTGTATTGATAAATTGTTAAAATTATCCAATTCCATTATAGTTTAATATTAGGAAACTCTTAATGACATATAAATTGATTGAATAATATTGGACATATGTTTTATGTTGAAAAATAAATTTAAATGATTCAAATTTTTTTATAAAAAATTATTATTAAATAATAAGATAGAAAATATTGGTCAATAGATTATAACACATATTCTAATATAAATTTTTCTATATATAATGATTCAAGAGTCATGATATAGTGATAAATTTACGTTTTATCATTATATTAAAGTCATTATAATTTATTTTATTTTTTATCTAGAGAGATTATTTTTTGTTAAATTTATTGTGTTTTAATAAACTATTACAAGTATTTTAGGAAAAATAGGGTATTGAGAAATAATTCTTTTATATTATGTGGACATGAGTGTAATATTATTCCAAATATATTGTATTAAAATGATCTTTGATAATGAGGTAATTATGGTTGATTTGTATAAAAGGGTTATTACATATCCTATAACATATATTTCTGTGGTATATATAACCATGATATTAAAAGAGATTTATTGATCATGTGACACAACCTATTTTATAGGAGGTTTTCTATTTTTAGGATAATATATGATTATGTTAACTAGAAGTACTTTTACTTAAAATCGATTGTTATTTGAAAAATAAATATTGAGAAATAGTTTAGATGCATATATATTCTAATTTTTTGATTCATATTTATTAATATTTTTATGAAAAATATTTTTATATTTTAGAGGTTATATTTTTTTTAAAATATAGTTTTTATATGAAATTTTGTGTGAAAAATAAATATTGAGAAATAGTCTAGATGTATATATGTTCTAATTTTTTGATTCATATTTATTAATATTTTTATGAAAAATATTTTTATATTTTAGAGGTTATATTATTTTTTAAAATATAGTTTTTCTATGAAATTTTTTTGTATTGAACATGGTAAATAATATTTTTTAAAAAATATTGCAATTTTATGTATGAAAATGTTATTTTCCTACATTGGGATTTATTGTAGATGATTTTGATATTAATGTTTTATTTATTTACCATATATATTTTTTAAAAATTTCTATATAGTTTTCTAATTCGAATAATTGAGTGATGATGAAGAAATAACATTTCATCATATTCCAGCTCTTTTATCTACTAATATTATATTTTTTATTTTTTATGAATGAAAAATGCATCATTAATATTATTTTCATAGAGTAAGAAATGTGATAAATGTGGAAATTGATAAAAATAAACTACCAAACAATGAATATATTCTTATAAAAAGTAAGTAAATCATTTACAAATATATTATTATCTTCCCTATATAGATTTTGAATTAACCCCTTGACCTTATGAAATAAACTATTGAAATATAAATTTATCCTCAAACATTTATATATGATGAAATTAATTTCAGAAGCATCCCCTATAGGAATATGGTAATTTGTTAATTAACATTCTCATGAATGTGTTATCTATCAATATATATTATTCATTAGATGTTATTTTTCTCATCCATAACAATAATTTGATATCCCCTAATTATCTCCTTATATAGGAACATGATTTTTTATTTAGGGAAACAATAAAATTTCACTTTCCCTATATAAAAAGAAATTCAAAATATAAATTTTTATGATGTGTATTCTAAAAAAATATATTTTGTAAAATTTTAAATATATTTCATTTCAAGATAATGTTATTTATCTTCCACCTCAATGAATTTATTGTAAAATAGTTTTAAATCATTTCTATCAGGAATGACATAAAATTATGAGGTTATAATTTCAACAATTGATATAGAATATATTATATAATTATTGTATAAATTTTTGTTTATATTAAATATATTTAGTAATTATTTTAAATAGAATATTATGATTTAGGTTAATTATAATACAATATATAAATATTATAAATTAAATTTGATTCTTATAACTTAGTAATTAGATTAGTGCTAAGCATAGTAAAAACCACATTATGATAAATATGTATGCAGGTTATATATATTTAAATTTATTTTATTAATACAGAACAAGAAAATCATAAATTTTTAATATTCATTTTATAAATACAATACATGTTAACATAAAACATTATGTTTAATGATCTTTTTTTGATGTAAATGGTAAATCATTTAATTATAGCATAATCCAAGTCATTGGAGTGATATTAGGAACTGCCCTACATATGTATAAATCTAGATTTTCCACATCAATCATACAACACAATAATTTTTTTTTTTGCAATTTAATCCTACAATGAATGAATTTATGATTTATACAAAAAATAATGAAAAAAACAAGTAATGGTTACATCTTGATTATTTACAATGAATGAAAATAGAGTTTTGTATTCACAACAAAAATGCTTTGTATATAAAATCATGTGATTATTTTGGAATCATGAATGTTTTAAAATTATATTCAAGAGAGTTAACAATAACATACATTGATATAATATCTGTAATGGGACATAATATTGGAATTAATGTATAATTTTGAACATATTCAATGATAATTTATATGGTTATTAAAAAGGAGGCTATTCAATTGAAATGATGATGGAGAGAGCTTCTTTACATTCAATGTTTTCTATTAAATAATTAGAAGAGAAAAAATGGTTTTAAGGAACCCCTTTAGTGGTATCGTGGGTGTGAAAACTAGATTCAATCCAAGATTAAGTTATTTAGAGTGACGAGAAATGGGACATATGGTTGATATGTAATGAAAAGGGGAGGTGAATATATGTAATAATATTCAAAAATCATACCTATAAATCTTGTTGATATGAAAATACAAAATCATTTTCAAAACCATATTTTGACCATATAAGTTTCTCAAGATGAGCTGTATCTAATATTTTTTGGATGAGATCCAAAAAACTAAAACAATTATTAAATTGTAGGTTGATGGAATGTATCTACATAAATAATTTTTTCATGGTACAAAAAATATCAAATAGGATTCATAATATTGAGTAATGATATTATGAAAACATTTTATCACAATAAAATATATCATTATAATTAAACGAACTGTTTTTATGAGTAAATCCCTTTAATGTATTCATTGCATTAAATTTATATTGTTTTGAGTTATTATTTTGGTTGTAAATTTAGACAATAATTAGTTTTTAATATAAAATCATCTACCTTGGAAAATTTTAAAATATTTACCACCGGATGATATGGAAGTGATATGTTGATAATTGAAAATTAATTCATGAAAATATTTTTATTATCATATTAATTTAATCTTTTAAATATAAATCATTTTTATAGAAAGTAATTTTTTATGGAATAACCAACATTATGAATGATAGAAATATATATTGGGATATTATAAAATAACATAATATTTAATATCTAAATAAATATTGATTTATAAGAACATTTAAAATAAAATTAATTATATTTAATATTATGAAATAATGAAAAAAATATTTATACTAAATATACATTTTAAAAATATTATGCCATGTAAATTTATGAAAAATATATTTATCATATGCATCATATAATAATTTTTTAAAAAAAATTCAAAACATAAGTATTTTCCTAAAAATATGCGTTATTTTTAGTATAAATATTTTCTCTACTAAAAATACATTTTCTAGAAAAGTTTTTTTATCACTTTTTTCATATTATATTTTAAAATAATTTCATAAATATATTTAAATTTAATCAGATAAAAATTAATCCATAGTTTTACTAATATTGTAAAAATTCGGTAATGTTCCATTATTCATGTTTATTTTCTTTATTAAAGAAAATATTTGGGAATAATTTATTTACGAAGGAAAGAGTAAAAATTATTTAATAGAATGAAATTAAATTTTTTATGGATAAAGAGAACTAAAAAATTTATAAATAATTTTATATTTTCATATTTTTATGCTATATCATATCCCATTTTACGATAAGTCATTTTATTTTCATTTTTCTAGATTAATATTCTGATAAAAATTAATCTTTTGGAAATGTCCATGTGTTTCAACTCCCTCAATTATAAATTGATACCCATATATTTTTATTCAAACCAGGAAAAACCTTTTACCTACACTATTACCATACCAAAATCCTTTCCTAAAAAATTCCCCCAAGTCATAGAGTTCGTGGTTCGGTCATACCAACATATAAAGAATACATTTAGTATAAACCTATTAAGGTTATCTTAAGAGAATGTTTTGGTTGTAAACTCTATAATTTGTTTTTCATTTTTTCTTTTTCCCCGAAAAAATATCTATAAAATATTTTCATATGATATTTACCTTATATCATATATAATATTATATTAATAGGTTTTGGATATAACCCTGTTTCATTTTCATAACCATCTAATGAAAAAAAATAAGAATAGACTATGCATACGTGTAGACTACAACCTCACAGGATGATGAATTGAATTTTATATCACAAACCCTTTTGTTATGTAATAATAATGATTCAATATTAATTAATAAATTATATATTACATTAATATTAAAATTTAATTCTAAATAATTTAATTTTTTACCAACAAATGGAAGATAAAAACATCACTCGTATGTACGTATAAATGGTCGCACCATAAATAAAAACATTTTATTATTAATCATACCCTCATATAGATATTACATTTTTGAGTATATATATAATTAAAATGATCACATAAAATGACTATAATTATCTAAATCTAAATATAAATCATATCTTATTTATCTCATGTTCATTGAAAATCTAGAATGATTGTCACTCATTTTTAGAGACTACCTTTTATTTGTTCTCAATATAACTAATTTTTTGTAACCACCATACATTATTGGTTATAAAATTATAGTTAGTGTATAAAATTAAAAAAATTTCATTGATTTATATTTCTTATATTATATAATCAAGAACAGTTTTTACCATTTTTAACCTACAGAATAGAATTTTAACCTATTAATGAAACAAACACAAATCAATTGAAATAAACTTTCTTCAATTATGTGAATATATTTGACATTATAATATATGAAAGAAAATGATTAATAAAAACCCTCTTTAAAATGATTTTTAAACTAGTTAAAAATTAACATATACTAATTTTTCATTAAGAAAATATTTTTACACGATAAGATGGACTCGAGGTAAGATATTCATATCCTCAATTCTATTTCATTAAGAACATAGTTATTTCTACCACATGGAATATTTTGGTTGAGTAAAAAATACAATATTGATGTATTTTATCATAATTTTGAAAACATTTATATCTTTAAAAATATAGTAATTATTCATTCCATTCAATTTTCTTTAGTTAAATGGTTATCACATCCTATGTGATTTTTACTTAAACCCTATATTAAAAGATTTAACGTTTTCCTTTTATTTTTCATTTATGTCCACGATATTTTTATTCTTTTAATATAGTTATAAATTTATTAAAATGAATATTCATATTCATATTATACAATTTTTGATATACACTAATATTGTTTTTAAGAATATCCTACTAAATGTTTTATCATTGCTTTATTTTTTCATTTAAAAAATGTTTGAATGGAATTTTTTAAATATATATGACATGGTAATAATTTCACACCATAAAGACCATTATTCATTAAGTGTAACCCCTACTAATTTTTTAAATAATATACTATTTTTTATTGGTTGAATTTTTTTTAAATTTATTTTGTCAAAAAATGATTTCATTGTTATTTTTATATAAATCATGAATGTGTTTCGGAATATTTGATAAAAATAATATTTCATGATATTTAATGATATAAAGGTATGACTATATGTGTTCTATTTTTCTAATTGTCATTATGATTTTTTTAAGATGATGAGTTAGTCTATTATAACATTGTATTTCATTGTGTAATTGGTATGTTATATAGATAATTATATTAGTATTAACATACTCTGTTCTTCTATTGTTAAGGGTTCATGTAAGGGTTCTATTTTGAATATTCCACAATGTAGGTAGATGAAATTCTTGTAAATAATTTTTTTTTCATTGGAATATTTTCATTTGACAAGTATTGACAATAAATTTTGGTTTAATGCAATGATTATTTATTTTATGGGTAAAATAAATGTTATTATGAAAATGTATTCATTGGTTCTCATGTTTTTTACGAAAACCACTAGATTTTGAATATTCATTTATGATTTAATATAATTTGATTTTTAAAAAATATTATTCTCTGAAAATTATTTCATGTGTATGTAAGTTATTATTTATGTTTAACATTTATTTATAAACTAAAAAAATCATTAATTATTTTAATGTTCTAAAACGGAAAAATGGGATTATTTTAATTTTTAAAAATTTATATAATTTGAAGATATTTTTCATATCCTTTGTATTAAAATGTTATTTCATAGGGACTATGTATGAATATAATCATTATTAATTTTAAAGTCAGAGATATAGAATTTACCTTAAAATAAGAAACTATTTCATTATATAGAACTTGTTTTCTAGGAAAATTAATATCTAGTAAAAATGATTGATTTAATGTAGTTTCTACTCTAAAAAAAGAAAATAGTGTTCCATACATATGAATGTGATATAATTTTTTTGTTTTATATTTTAGGTTTTAGATGACTAAAATAAGGTAACATTTATCAATATAAAATTTATAATTGTAAAGATTATGTTTTTAGCACAAGATCCCTTGGTGTGCGTTTAGAATTGTTATAGTTGGTCACTGGTATTGATTTTTTAAACCATCATGTTTGGTTTTTAATTTGATGATAAGATGTTTCAACTCTTAAAATATAATGATGACAATTTTAAGGTTATTTATAGTTATTTTGGATAAATAGTAAAATAGAAGATAACATATTGAAGGTTATCTTAGTGTTCATCCATCACATATGATGGATTATTTTGATTTTTCTAACATTATAAAATTATCCATTATTATTGTAGAAATCGAATCGAATATATATGAAAAAAAATTAAAAATGAAGGTGAATGAAAATTGGTAGGTTTTTTTGAATGACCAAAAAAATATATGGAGTTCTATAGGGTAAATTCATATTGATATGCATAAAAATATAGAAACATATGTTGTTAATAACCTTACGAAATGTGAATTTCCTACCACACATAAAAAATGGGGTTTTTATGGAATTTATGATGATAAATATCATAGAGTAAATATGATTAATCATTTTGTTTGGAATTAAAGGTGGAATAAGAAAATAGTTTAATGTTTTAATGGATGGATAACATGTCTTATAAGTGGTTAATAAAGGAATGTAGCAGTAAAAAATTAAAAACAAAACCATGAGTTTATTAGACACTATGAAACTGAATAATGCAATTCCAATTGTATAAATTTAATTCCTTAAATGTGGTCTAAATTTAAATTATTTAAATTTATGACTTGGGGGGGGGGGAATTCACAACACAGGTATTTAAAAGGTCTTATTGATAAATTATTTGAATTATCCACTTCCATTATAGTTGAATATTAGGAAACTCTTAATGACATATAAATTGAATGAATAATATTCTACAAATGTTTTAGGTTGAAAAATCAATGGAAATGATTCATATTTTTTATAGAAATGTATTATAAAATAATAAGATAGAAACCATTGGTTAATTGGTTGTGATATATTTTAGAATATTAATTTTTCTACATATAATGATTCAAGAGTCATGAGATATTGATAAATTTAAGTATTATCATTATATTAATGTCATTATAATTTATTTTATTTTTTATCTAGAGAGATTATTTTGTGTCAAATTTATTGAGTTTTAATAAATGATTAACATTTATTTTAGGGAAAATAGGTTTTTGAGAAATAATTGTTTTATATTCTGTGGGAATTGGTATAATATTATTCCAAATACAGAGTATTAAAATTATCATTGATAATGAGGTAATTATGGATGATTTGTATAAATGGATTATTACATTTCCTATAATATATATTTTTGTAGTATAAATAACCATGATATTCAAATAGATTTAGTGATGATGTGACACAACCTTTTTTATGAAGATTTCTATTTTGTGGACATAATATGATTATGTTAATTAGATGTACTTTCTACTTAAAATGGAATATGATTTGAAAAATAAATAGTGATAAATCGTTTAGATGCATATATGTTCTTTTTTTATTCATAGTTATTTATATTTTTATGAAATACATTTTAATATTTTAGAGGATATATTATTTTGTAAAATATATTTTTTAAATGAAATTATGTGGAAAAAATGTTGTTTTCAAATAAATAAAAAATTTAATTTGGATGAATATCTAATTTTATTATTTATATTATTGGATATTCAACATGGTAAAGAATAATTTTTAAAAAATTATGCAATGTTATGTATGAAAATATTATTTTATATCATTGGGTTTTATGGTTTTGAATTTTGATATTAATGTTTTATTTATTTATCATAAATATTTTTTAAACATTTCCATATAGTTTTCTAATTCATATAATTGAGTGATAATGGAGAAATAACATTTCACTATCTTCTTGCTATTTCATCTGATAATGGATTATTTTTTATTTTTAATGAATGAAAAATTCATCATTAATATCAATTTCATAGAGTAAGAGATGTGATAAATGTGAAAATTGTTATGAAAACTACAAAATAATGAATGTTTTCTTATAAAAAGTAAGTAAATCATGTAGAAATATATTATTATCTTCCCTATATAAATAGTAAAAGAATACATTGACCTTAGGAAATAAATTATTGAAATAATAATTTTATCCGCAAACATTTATAAGTGATGAATTTAATTTCACAAGCATCCCCTATAAAAATACGGTAAATTTTTAATTAACATTATCATGAACGTGTTATATATGAATCTATATTATTCCTCAGATGTTATTTTTCTCATCCATATCAATAATTTGGAATCCCCTAATGATCTCCTTTTCTAGGAACCTGATTATACTTTATTTAGGGAAACAATAAAATTTCAATGTACCTATATTGTAGGAAACTCATAATATCAATTTTCCTATTGTGGATTTTAAACAACTGTATATTGTAAAATTTAAAATATAATTCATTTCAAGATAATATTATTTATCTTCTACCATAAGGAAATAATTGTTAAACAGTTTTAAAAAATATCTATTAGGAACGACATAAAACAAGGAGGATAAAATTTCAACAATTGATATAGAATATATTAACAAATTAATTTATAAATTTTTATTTATATTAAATATATTTAGTGGATGTTTTAAATAGAATATAATGATTTAGGGTAATTATAATACAATATAAAAATATTTTTAATTATAATTTATTCTTATTACTTAGTAATTAGATTAGCGGTAAGAATAGTAAAAACCACATTTTGATAAATATGTACGCAGGTTATATATATTTAAATTTATTTGATTAATACATAACAAGAAAATCCTAAATTTTTTATATTTATTTTATAAATAAAAAACATGTTAACATGAAATACATGTTTGGGTAAAAAAATATTGAATGAAATATTTTAATAGATGAATATGATTATATATGATATAATACTTTCAATGATAATAAAGTTTATTCTTAACAATATATCATTTTTAAGAACAAATATTCCATCCAACGAGGAATAATTGTAGTAAGAATATATCAAAAAGGATTTTATGAAATGGAAATTTATATCCATTGAAAATTTAGGTAAATTAAAATATAATTAAATCAAAAGGATTATGTTCGTAGATATATAATGACAAAGGCCAATAATAATAAACATAACTCAATGATAATAAATTGATTTAAAAAACCCATGCAACATTAGGGAAACAATAAAATTTCACTTTCCCTATATAAAAAGAAATTCAAAATATAAATTTTTATGATGTGTATTCTAAAAAAATATATTTTGTAAAATTTTAAATATATTTCATTTCAAGATAATGTTATTTATCTTCCACCTCAATGAATTTATTGTAAAATAGTTTTAAATCATTTCTATCAGGAATGACATAAAATTATGAGGTTATAATTTCAACAATTGATATAGAATATATTATATAATTATTGTATAAATTTTTGTTTATATTAAATATATTTAGTAATTATTTTAAATAGAATATTATGATTTAGGTTAATTATAATACAATATATAAATATTATAAATTAAATTTGATTCTTATAACTTAGTAATTAGATTAGTGCTAAGCATAGTAAAAACCACATTATGATAAATATGTATGCAGGTTATATATATTTAAATTTATTTTATTAATACAGAACAAGAAAATCATAAATTTTTAATATTCATTTTATAAATACAATACATGTTAACATAAAACATTATGTTTAATGATCTTTTTTTGATGTAAATGGTAAATCATTTAATTATAGCATAATCCAAGTCATTGGAGTGATATTAGGAACTGCCCTACATATGTATAAATCTAGATTTTCCACATCAATCATACAACACAATAATTTTTTTTTTTGCAATTTAATCCTACAATGAATGAATTTATGATTTATACAAAAAATAATGAAAAAAACAAGTAATGGTTACATCTTGATTATTTACAATGAATGAAAATAGAGTTTTGTATTCACAACAAAAATGCTTTGTATATAAAATCATGTGATTATTTTGGAATCATGAATGTTTTAAAATTATATTCAAGAGAGTTAACAATAACATACATTGATATAATATCTGTAATGGGACATAATATTGGAATTAATGTATAATTTTGAACATATTCAATGATAATTTATATGGTTATTAAAAAGGAGGCTATTCAATTGAAATGATGATGGAGAGAGCTTCTTTACATTCAATGTTTTCTATTAAATAATTAGAAGAGAAAAAATGGTTTTAAGGAACCCCTTTAGTGGTATCGTGGGTGTGAAAACTAGATTCAATCCAAGATTAAGTTATTTAGAGTGACGAGAAATGGGACATATGGTTGATATGTAATGAAAAGGGGAGGTGAATATATGTAATAATATTCAAAAATCATACCTATAAATCTTGTTGATATGAAAATACAAAATCATTTTCAAAACCATATTTTGACCATATAAGTTTCTCAAGATGAGCTGTATCTAATATTTTTTGGATGAGATCCAAAAAACTAAAACAATTATTAAATTGTAGGTTGATGGAATGTATCTACATAAATAATTTTTTCATGGTACAAAAAATATCAAATAGGATTCATAATATTGAGTAATGATATTATGAAAACATTTTATCACAATAAAATATATCATTATAATTAAACGAACTGTTTTTATGAGTAAATCCCTTTAATGTATTCATTGCATTAAATTTATATTGTTTTGAGTTATTATTTTGGTTGTAAATTTAGACAATAATTAGTTTTTAATATAAAATCATCTACCTTGGAAAATTTTAAAATATTTACCACCGGATGATATGGAAGTGATATGTTGATAATTGAAAATTAATTCATGAAAATATTTTTATTATCATATTAAGTTAATCTTTTTAATATAAATCATTTTTATAGAAAGTAATTTTTTATGGAATAACCAACATTATGAATGATAGAAATATATATTGGGATATTATAAAATAACATAATATTTAATATCTAAATAAATATTGATTTATAAGAACATTTAAAATAAAATTAATTATATTTAATATTATGAAATAATGAAAAAAATATTTATACTAAATATACATTTTAAAAATATTATGCCATGTAAATTTATGAAAAATATATTTATCATATGCATCATATAATAATTTTTTAAAAAAAATTCAAAACATAAGTATTTTCCTAAAAATATGCGTTATTTTTAGTATAAATATTTTCTCTACTAAAAATACATTTTCTAGAAAAGTTTTTTTATCACTTTTTTCATATTATATTTTAAAATAATTTCATAAATATATTTAAATTTAATCAGATAAAAATTAATCCATAGTTTTACTAATATTGTAAAAATTCGGTAATGTTCCATTATTCATGTTTATTTTCTTTATTAAAGAAAATATTTGGGAATAATTTATTTACGAAGGAAAGAGTAAAAATTATTTAATAGAATGAAATTAAATTTTTTATGGATAAAGAGAACTAAAAAATTTATAAATAATTTTATATTTTCATATTTTTATGCTATATCATATCCCATTTTACGATAAGTCATTTTATTTTCATTTTTCTAGATTAATATTCTGATAAAAATTAATCTTTTGGAAATGTCCATGTGTTTCAACTCCCTCAATTATAAATTGATACCCATATATTTTTATTCAAACCAGGAAAAACCTTTTACCTACACTATTACCATACCAAAATCCTTTCCTAAAAAATTCCCCCAAGTCATAGAGTTCGTGGTTCGGTCATACCAACATATAAAGAATACATTTAGTATAAACCTATTAAGGTTATCTTAAGAGAATGTTTTGGTTGTAAACTCTATAATTTGTTTTTCATTTTTTCTTTTTCCCCGAAAAAATATCTATAAAATATTTTCATATGATATTTACCTTATATCATATATAATATTATATTAATAGGTTTTGGATATAACCCTGTTTCATTTTCATAACCATCTAATGAAAAAAAATAAGAATAGACTATGCATACGTGTAGACTACAACCTCACAGGATGATGAATTGAATTTTATATCACAAACCCTTTTGTTATGTAATAATAATGATTCAATATTAATTAATAAATTATATATTACATTAATATTAAAATTTAATTCTAAATAATTTAATTTTTTACCAACAAATGGAAGATAAAAACATCACTCGTATGTACGTATAAATGGTCGCACCATAAATAAAAACATTTTATTATTAATCATACCCTCATATAGATATTACATTTTTGAGTATATATATAATTAAAATGATCACATAAAATGACTATAATTATCTAAATCTAAATATAAATCATATCTTATTTATCTCATGTTCATTGAAAATCTAGAATGATTGTCACTCATTTTTAGAGACTACCTTTTATTTGTTCTCAATATAACTAATTTTTTGTAACCACCATACATTATTGGTTATAAAATTATAGTTAGTGTATAAAATTAAAAAAATTTCATTGATTTATATTTCTTATATTATATAATCAAGAACAGTTTTTACCATTTTTAACCTACAGAATAGAATTTTAACCTATTAATGAAACAAACACAAATCAATTGAAATAAACTTTCTTCAATTATGTGAATATATTTGACATTATAATATATGAAAGAAAATGATTAATAAAAACCCTCTTTAAAATGATTTTTAAACTAGTTAAAAATTAACATATACTAATTTTTCATTAAGAAAATATTTTTACACGATAAGATGGACTCGAGGTAAGATATTCATATCCTCAATTCTATTTCATTAAGAACATAGTTATTTCTACCACATGGAATATTTTGGTTGAGTAAAAAATACAATATTGATGTATTTTATCATAATTTTGAAAACATTTATATCTTTAAAAATATAGTAATTATTCATTCCATTCAATTTTCTTTAGTTAAATGGTTATCACATCCTATGTGATTTTTACTTAAACCCTATATTAAAAGATTTAACGTTTTCCTTTTATTTTTCATTTATGTCCACGATATTTTTATTCTTTTAATATAGTTATAAATTTATTAAAATGAATATTCATATTCATATTATACAATTTTTGATATACACTAATATTGTTTTTAAGAATATCCTACTAAATGTTTTATCATTGCTTTATTTTTTCATTTAAAAAATGTTTGAATGGAATTTTTTAAATATATATGACATGGTAATAATTTCACACCATAAAGACCATTATTCATTAAGTGTAACCCCTACTAATTTTTTAAATAATATACTATTTTTTATTGGTTGAATTTTTTTTAAATTTATTTTGTCAAAAAATGATTTCATTGTTATTTTTATATAAATCATGAATGTGTTTCGGAATATTTGATAAAAATAATATTTCATGATATTTAATGATATAAAGGTATGACTATATGTGTTCTATTTTTCTAATTGTCATTATGATTTTTTTAAGATGATGAGTTAGTCTATTATAACATTGTATTTCATTGTGTAATTGGTATGTTATATAGATAATTATATTAGTATTAACATACTCTGTTCTTCTATTGTTAAGGGTTCATGTAAGGGTTCTATTTTGAATATTCCACAATGTAGGTAGATGAAATTCTTGTAAATAATTTTTTTTTCATTGGAATATTTTTATTTGACAAGTATTGACAATAAATTTTGGTTTAATGCAATGATTATTTATTTTATGGGTAAAATAAATGTTATTATGAAAATGTTTTCATTGGTTCTCATGTTTTTTACGAAAACCACTAGATTTTGAATATTCATTTATGATTTAATATAATTTGATTTTTAAAAAATATTATTCTCTGAAAATTATTTCATGTGTATGTAAGTTATTATTTATGTTTAACATTTATTTATAAACTAAAAAAATCATTAATTATTTTAATGTTCTAAAACGGAAAAATGGGATTATTTTAATTTTTAAAAATTTATATAATTTGAAGATATTTTTCATATCCTTTGTATTAAAATGTTATTTCATAGGGACTATGTATGAATATAATCATTATTAATTTTAAAGTCAGAGATATAGAATTTACCTTAAAATAAGAAACTATTTCATTATATAGAACTTGTTTTCTAGGAAAATTAATATCTAGTAAAAATGATTGATTTAATGTAGTTTCTACTCTAAAAAAAGAAAATAGTGTTCCATACATATGAATGTGATATAATTTTTTAGTTTTATATTTTAGGTTTTAGATGACTAAAATAAGGTAACATTTATCAATATAAAATTTATAATTGTAAAGATTATGTTTTTAGCACAAGATCCCTTGGTGTGCGTTTAGAATTGTTATAGTTGGTCACTGGTATTGATTTTTTAAACCATCATGTTTGGTTTTTAATTTGATGATAAGATGTTTCAACTCTTAAAATATAATGATGACAATTTTAAGGTTATTTATAGTTATTTTGGATAAATAGTAAAATAGAAGATAACATATTGAAGGTTATCTTAGTGTTCATCCATCACATATGATGGATTATTTTGATTTTTCTAACATTATAAAATTATCCATTATTATTGTAGAAATCGAATCGAATATATATGAAAAAAAATTAAAAATGAAGGTGAATGAAAATTGGTAGGTTTTTTTGAATGACCAAAAAAATATATGGAGTTCTATAGGGTAAATTCATATTGATATGCATAAAAATATAGAAACATATGTTGTTAATAACCTTACGAAATGTGAATTTCCTACCACACATAAAAAATGGGGTTTTTATGGAATTTATGATGATAAATATCATAGAGTAAATATGATTAATCATTTTGTTTGGAATTAAAGGTGGAATAAGAAAATAGTTTAATGTTTTAATGGATGGATAACATGTCTTATAAGTGGTTAATAAAGGAATGTAGCAGTAAAAAATTAAAAACAAAACCATGAGTTTATTAGACACTATGAAACTGAATAATGCAATTCCAATTGTATAAATTTAATTCCTTAAATGTGGTCTAAATTTAAATTATTTAAATTTATGACTTGGGGGGGGGAATTCACAACACAGGTATTTAAAAGGTCTTATTGATAAATTATTTGAATTATCCACTTCCATTATAGTTGAATATTAGGAAACTCTTAATGACATATAAATTGAATGAATAATATTCTACAAATGTTTTAGGTTGAAAAATCAATGGAAATGATTCATATTTTTTATAGAAATGTATTATAAAATAATAAGATAGAAACCATTGGTTAATTGGTTGTGATATATTTTAGAATATTAATTTTTCTACATATAATGATTCAAGAGTCATGAGATATTGATAAATTTAAGTATTATCATTATATTAATGTCATTATAATTTATTTTATTTTTTATCTAGAGAGATTATTTTGTGTCAAATTTATTAAGTTTTAATAAATGATTAACATTTATTTTAGGGAAAATAGGTTTTTGAGAAATAATTGTTTTATATTCTGTGGGAATTGGTATAATATTATTCCAAATACAGAGTATTAAAATTATCATTGATAATGAGGTAATTATGGATGATTTGTATAAATGGATTATTACATTTCCTATAATATATATTTTTGTAGTATAAATAACCATGATATTCAAATAGATTTAGTGATGATGTGACACAACCTTTTTTATGAAGATTTCTATTTTGTGGACATAATATGATTATGTTAATTAGATGTACTTTCTACTTAAAATGGAATATGATTTGAAAAATAAATAGTGATAAATCGTTTAGATGCATATATGTTCTTTTTTTATTCATAGTTATTTATATTTTTATGAAATACATTTTAATATTTTAGAGGATATATTATTTTGTAAAATATATTTTTTAAATGAAATTATGTGGAAAAAATGTTGTTTTCAAATAAATAAAAAATTTAATTTGGATGAATATCTAATTTTATTATTTATATTATTGGATATTCAACATGGTAAAGAATAATTTTTAAAAAATTATGCAATGTTATGTATGAAAATATTATTTTATATCATTGGGTTTTATGGTTTTGAATTTTGATATTAATGTTTTATTTATTTATCATAAATATTTTTTAAACATTTCCATATAGTTTTCTAATTCATATAATTGAGTGATAATGGAGAAATAACATTTCACTATCTTCTTGCTATTTCATCTGATAATGGATTATTTTTTATTTTTAATGAATGAAAAATTCATCATTAATATCAATTTCATAGAGTAAGAGATGTGATAAATGTGAAAATTGTTATGAAAACTACAAAATAATGAATGTTTTCTTATAAAAAGTAAGTAAATCATGTAGAAATATATTATTATCTTCCCTATATAAATAGTAAAAGAATACATTGACCTTAGGAAATAAATTATTGAAATAATAATTTTATCCGCAAACATTTATAAGTGATGAATTTAATTTCACAAGCATCCCCTATAAAAATACGGTAAATTTTTAATTAACATTATCATGAACGTGTTATATATGAATCTATATTATTCCTCAGATGTTATTTTTCTCATCCATATCAATAATTTGGAATCCCCTAATGATCTCCTTTTCTAGGAACCTGATTATACTTTATTTAGGGAAACAATAAAATTTCAATGTACCTATATTGTAGGAAACTCATAATATCAATTTTCCTATTGTGGATTTTAAACAACTGTATATTGTAAAATTTAAAATATAATTCATTTCAAGATAATATTATTTATCTTCTACCATAAGGAAATAATTGTTAAACAGTTTTAAAAAATATCTATTAGGAACGACATAAAACAAGGAGGATAAAATTTCAACAATTGATATAGAATATATTAACAAATTAATTTATAAATTTTTATTTATATTAAATATATTTAGTGGATGTTTTAAATAGAATATAATGATTTAGGGTAATTATAATACAATATAAAAATATTTTTAATTATAATTTATTCTTATTACTTAGTAATTAGATTAGCGGTAAGAATAGTAAAAACCACATTTTGATAAATATGTACGCAGGTTATATATATTTAAATTTATTTGATTAATACATAACAAGAAAATCCTAAATTTTTTATATTTATTTTATAAATAAAAAACATGTTAACATGAAATACATGATTGGGTAAAAAAATATTGAATGAAATATTTTAATAGATGAATATGATTATATATGATATAATACTTTCAATGATAATAAAGTTTATTCTTAACAATATATCATTTTTAAGAACAAATATTCCATCCAACGAGGAATAATTGTAGTAAGAATATATCAAAAAGGATTTTATGAAATGGAAATTTATATCCATTGAAAATTTAGGTAAATTAAAATATAATTAAATCAAAAGGATTATGTTCGTAGATATATAATGACAAAGGCCAATAATAATAAACATAACTCAATGATAATAAATTGATTTAAAAAACCCATGCAACATTAGTTAGACCTAAAATAAAATATCATGTAAAAATAATATAAAATGTAAATTTAAATACATTTTTTTATAAATTGTATTGTAAAATAAATCCATATTTAATTATAGAAAACCTGGAAGCAAAACATTGTTAAAACAGAATATTATTTAATGAATGGAAATTTAGAAGTTGAATCTCTTACCATTAAAAATAACATATAAAATGTGATACAATAAAGTGTATTATAAGAATAACCATCATGAAAAATTAATTAAAATCTTATTTATATCTATGATATTTTCTAATCATAATAATTAATCATTTATTACTTATTTATTATATTTTAATTGATTATTTTCATCATCAAGACATATTAATTTTAATTGTTTCACAGCTTGATTGTAATGATGATGATGATCCTCTTACAATGATTCTATTTTAATCGTTCCTAGAATAATTAGTGAACTAGAATAGGTGAAAATTAATTATTTTAAATTATTTGATTTTATTCCTTGAGATATTTAATTAAATATTCATGAGAATAAATAAATGATGATATTATTTTGGTAAATTTAAAAAAAAAATTATCTTAATAATTATTTATATATAAGAGTCAAAGCTACAAATACATAATCATTCCATAAAAATAATTTTTTTTCTTAAATAAAATATTTGAATCATCGATTTAGTATAATAACCAAATATTTTATAATTTCATTTCATTAGAGAATATATTACTATTTTCGTGGAATTGAAGACACTAAGATTAATGAAAATTAATATATTATCGAAATGTAATATTATATTAAATATTCCTTTGAAATATATATATAATACTATAGGTATGAATAGGAATGTTTTTTTATGAGAAATATATATAAATACTCTAAATAATTTCTCATTTTACAATAATTTAATTTCATGCTTCAGAATTATGTTTTATTCATAAGAGTTTTTAATGAATTTTGTACGAAAAAATTATAAATTATTTATAAAATTTAATTTTTTTTTGTAGAAATCAATATATTTTTTAAATAATTATTTTAATATATAAACAATAGTATTTCTCTGGATTTTTCAATATTTTTTGAAAAGTTTAAATTTCTGATTTTTATATAAAAAGTTCATTATTTTTATATATTCTAAAATTTTAATTCTATATAGGATTACATTAAAAATTGAATTACTTAATTTTTATTAAAAAAATTCAAACATAAGAATTTTCATAAAAAATATTATTTATTTTTTAATATTAATATTTTCTCAATTAAAAATACATTATTCATATAATATTTTTTTATCACATTTTTAATATTAAATTTTAAAATAATTTCATAAATATTTTGAAATTCATTCTGATAAAAAGTAATCCATAATTTTAAAAATATTGTAAAAATTTGGTAATGTTCCAACATTCAGGCTTTTTGTAATTTTGAATAGAAACATTGGTAATTCATTTAGTTACGAAGGTAAGAGTAAAAACTATTTAATAGAATGAAATAACATTATTGGTGGTTAAATAGAACTAAAACTTGTGTAAATAATATTATATTTCCATATTTTGATTCTCTATCATATCCCATTTTATGATAAGTCATTTTAGATTCATTTTCCTAGATTAATATTCTGATATAATTTAATCTTTTGTAAATGTTTATGTGTTTCCACTCCCTCCATTATAAAATGATACCAAGATATTTTTTTTGAAACACATGAAATAACTCTTACTTACACTATTACCTTACAAAAATCCTTTCCTAAAAATACCCCCAAGTCATAGAGTTTGTGGTTCGGTCATTCCAAATTATAAAGGTGACTTTTAGTATAAACATTTTAAGGTTATACAATGAAGATGTATTTGTTGTTAACTAAGTGTATTGTTTTTCATTTTTTCTTTTTCCCCCAAAAAAATTATATAATATTTTTATATGATAATAATATTATATCATAAATAATATAATTTTATTATGTTCCAGATATAACCCATTTCTGTTTTCATAACCATCTAATGAAAAATAATAATTGACCATGCAAATGATTAGACTAAAACCTCGTTAGACGATGAATTGAGTTTTTAATCACCAAACCATTCAGTATGAAATAATAATGATTCAATATTAATTATTAAATTATATATTACATAAATTTCAAAATTTATTTTTGAATAAAAAATAAAATTGTTTATTTAGCAACAAATGGAAGATAAAAACATCACTCTTGTGCACGTATAGATGGTCACTCAGTAAATAAATACATATTATTATTCATCATTCCCTCATATTGATATTACTTTTTAGTGTATATAAATAATGAATTTGATCATATAAAATTGGTATAATTATCTATATCTAAAAATAAATTATATCTTATTTATCTCATGTTCAGTGAAAATATGAAACAGTTGTCATCCATTTGTAGAGACTCCATTTTATTTGTTTTCAATGTAAAAGAATTATTATAACCACCAGACATTATTGGTTATATAATTATAGCTAGTGTGTAAAATTAATAATTTTTACAGGATTTATATTTCTTATTTTATATAATCAAGAACCATTTTTACTATTTTTAACCTACCAAATAATATTTTGACCTATTAATGAAACATTTTCCAAACAATTGAAGTAAAATTATTCAATTATGTTATTATATTTGACATGGTAGAATGTGATTTAAAATTATTAATAAAAAATCCAATTTAAAATGATTTTTAACTGTAAGAACCTAGATCTTCATTTGAGTTTTGTTTTTCCTTTTTCTAGAGTTTTTTTGAAAAATGAAGTTTCTGTAAATTCTTTAAGTACATGCCGTGTATTTTATGAGTTTTCACCATGTAATATTTTTTCCCTCAAAACTGTGTGCTGGCCATGCCCGTTCCACACACATGGTGTGTAGGTGTTATGTGGAGGTCGATTTCGGTAGAGTATGGAAGGACCTAGTACATGCCATGTACTCTAAAAGTACACGCCGTGAACTTTTTTTTATTTCATTCATCAGACCGTGGTCTCTCCTAATGCTCATAAATATCTTATTCTCCACCTAATTCCATCTAGAGCATCTAAAAAGGAAGATTATTCTATGAGAGAATGATCTGTCATCGGTTGTCTGAATGAAAATCTGTCGATTGGAGAAAAATTGTCGCGGTGAGTTCTTGGTTATTCTTTGGCCTCGTTTCCGGATTCCTTCTCTCGTGTGAGTTATCTGATGTTGAAAGTTTTAGATTTTGTTGTAGATCTAGTCTGTTCTAGGACTATTCACGGTCCAATGTTCAATTATATCTATCTTCAAGGATCATGGTAGGTGGTTTGTTTCCCTACGTTGAAGTTCTATGAGTTTGTTTGGAAAGGTGCCAGATACCCATGTATCAGGTATCCTGAGTTTAAGATTTTGATCCTATTGTTTATTCGCCCTATATTTCTTGTTATATTATGATTAATTGAAGCTAATATATGCCTAGTTTCATGTTTGAGGATCACCCCAAAGGAGTTTCTCCCCCTTTTTGGGTGTTTATCGCTGTTTGGCACCTTTTATCTGTGAGGCAAACCCTATTGCGATTGTTAGTTTACCGGTTATCACTGATTGCAAGCATTCCCTACTGTTTAAATGATTTTTATGCATGATATCTATTATCCAAGTAGTTGATGAACTTACCTAATGCTGATGACAGTCGATTATGCACGACTGGACTGCTTAGGGCTGTGAGAACCTGGTGTAAGAGATCACAGAAGGAATAGATGATTATGTGCTTCACTAGAGGGTATACGGGATTTAGTTTTGTACGTAGGACCTACAGGAATAGAAATTTGTGCTTCCCAATATTTTTGTTAGTATACACATGCATCGTGACCACATGAGGAATTAGATTTAAGTACTTCCTCAGAGTGTCTGTAGCTATTGTTGCAAGACCATAGGGGAATTGACAAGAGAGATTCCCGGAGTGTCTGTGCCTTGTTCGATTACTGGACTATAAGGGTCTTCTAGTTGAGCCACCCAAAGGGTCAGTATGAATTTTTATTTATGTTTGGTTATGATGAGCCCACCGTGACAAAGAACAAGTTTGGGTTTTATACTGCTTGTGTTCGGTAGTCTTATGAGATACCTACTGTGTTATTTTCTTACCTTGGAATAGAAAGCTTTTCTAGTTTTCTATGGTTGTTTAATTAAATGAATGTGAATGGAATTTTGTTGGATTATTTACTGGTGTACTCTTAGTCTATTACTGTACTTATTTTTCTTTTCTTTTTCTATATTACTCACTGACAGTAGGGCACAAATCCTGTGGTGGTTGCCTACTAGGATTTGTCTCACACCCTATTTGGGTCCGTCTTTTCGGCCCAAACAGAATATATGGTTGCAAGTGTTGCTAGGGATTTTGGCCCTTCTACCTCAGGTACTTGATTACTGGTTTGAGCTGGAGAGCATGGGATCGGGCTTTAGCTCGTGATGCTGGTGGAGTTTCTGTTTATGTTTAGTACTTTGGGTTCAGTTGTATTTCAGCCGGTTGACTTGTTTACTGCTTTCCATAAATACATTTACTGTACTGAATCATTATTATATCGGACATTGCTTCTACTTTTAGTTCAGTTTTCGTATACTATTTACTTCTTCCGTTATTGATTATGTTATTCTTTGGATTTATACTTTACCAAATTAGGATATAGTTTCCCCACTAACTCACAAAGACCCTTGCTTCTAGTCGGCGGCCTCTGGCATTTGGGGAAACACACTTGAGGTCGTGTGGC
Source organism: Viscum album (assembly GCA_963277665.1). NCBI lineage: Eukaryota > Viridiplantae > Streptophyta > Magnoliopsida > Santalales > Viscaceae > Viscum > Viscum album. The sequence goes on along the minus strand of OY728145.1, from coordinate 1,292,286,725 downwards.
GAACCGGTTACGGGGCACCAGTGTTTTGGCTCTAGATTCGGGTCGTTAAAAAGTGGTATAAAAGTAGTTTTCTTCTTTTATATTGCCTTACTGTTTTGTGATAATAGACATGGATAGGAAGAAATGGGTGGTTAGTACTTAACTGTGCCAGAGAGTAATTAACCCGTTTATAGGGAAAAACTGTATTATCTCATAACTTCAATTTTCAGTTTATTTTAAGTGTTACAGTTTATTATATTTCACCATTGGGTGACACACATGTTTTGTGATACAGTTTATATGATTATGGATCTATTCTGTTGCAACCCGATGAGATGAGGGTGTTCCATCTCATGCATCATATAGGCCCTGGGTATGAAATCACAAGTCATGCATTTTACCATGACATCTAGGGTGCATTAGAATTTCATGCTGTTGTGATAGATGTCGTGATAAATTATGGATGTTTTTGTGATAGTAGTTGTGACTGGCATACTTTTTTTGCTATTTTACATTATATATGCATTGTTATGCTAGAAAGATTTGATTCGTGGGGAGTATGGGCCCCCACTGATCGGAATTTGGCAAATAGATGTTTGTTTTTCAGTGCTTCTTGCATTTGGTGAATTTTCTGAGCTACTTCCCAAAAAACCCAGAATACATGACATGTACTTTATTAATACATGTTGTGTAGTTTCTAAACCATGTTATTAACTGTGTGAACAGAGACACGGTGTGGTGGAGAGTCTTTCGGGACACAATGTGTACCATAAGTACACGTCGTGTGGTATTCAACCGTGTACCCGGCCGTGTCACTAAAAAAAGAGTCGGGGAAACTCATGTAGTACACGCCGTGTGTTATAGGAACACGCTGTGTAGTTTTCTTCTGGGTACCTGGCCGTGTCACTAAAAACACGGGTCGGTGAAACTCGGGTAGTAAACGCCATGTTTTTTATGAACATGCCGTGTAGTTTTCTTCTAGGTACCTAACCATGTCACAAATAACATGAGTTGGTGTTATCTATTCTTATACACTCTGTATTTTCTCGGAACACGCAGTGTATGGTTCAGCTATGGAGTCGGCCGTGTAACCACTACACGGTTCGCCGAAGCCTGTCTAGTACATGCCGTGTCCTTAGTGAACATGCCATGTAGTTTAGAATTAGGAGGAACGTGTACGTTAGCCATGTAAAGAGACTCGAGAAGGGGAACAGATTCCAGGTACACGCCGTGTTGTGGGACAACACGCCGTGTTGTCTGGGATGTTACACGACCAGTGGTGACAGAATTATACACCCATGTAAATGGCTTTAACAAACACGTAGTGTAGTATAAATACAGGCTGTGTAGTCGTGTTATGCAAACTTAAGATTTCCTCCCTTATATTCCAATTTTGTACTCTTGTGTTTTCTATCCTTATTAATTCTAAATATGTGGTGTGTTGTTGACCTTTCAAGGATTTGGCACCAAAAAGTCCTCTCATTGCACGTCAGGAACCAGGCAGTTACCGTACGCCTGATAAGGAAGACCATGGACTACCAGTAGTTCCGCCAATCGTTCCGTACATGGCACCTGCAGTGATTCCAAACACTGGTGTCGATGCTCAGTTCATAGAGGGTTTCATGAGGTTCATGCGGACCTTCTAGGGAGCTCATCATCCTTCCCCATATGTGGCAGAGCTGACGCAGATCTTCCAATAGAAATATCCTCCCATATTTACAGGGTATGGAGGACCTCAGGCTACAGAGTCAGGGATAGAATACACCTTTTCCATCTTCGCACATCTGGAGACACCCCCAGATAGAAGGGTGAATCTTTTGACTTACATGTTGAGAGATTCAACCAAGAGATGGTGGGATGTAGTCTCGTAGGCATGACGCTAACATACTATGGCTTGGGATGAGTTCCAGCGTACGTTCCATGACAACTTCTATCCGGTGATGCTGAGGGATGACAGTTCCAGAGAGTTCATGAATCTGGAGTAGGGTACTCTTTCGTTTATAGATTATTCCTCTCGTTTCACTGAGTTATAGTGTTTCTCTCTTGTTCTGATAAAATGACGAGTTGTTTTTGGAAAGGAAGTTTGCGGAAGGCCTCAAACCAGAGATTTTATCACAGGTGAACATCTTCCAGTTGACTTCAATTACCCTAATAGTCAACCAGTAGCTGATCACAAAAACAGAATCTGAGAAAGACTCGAGCAGTTTACCAGGGCGGTTCAGAATCCAAGAATAATTCAGTGCATACTGACAGCAGGAAACGCCACCAAGAGTCTACTCGAGGTGACTCGAAGAAGAGAGGTAATTCTTCTGGGAGATGGGATCTCCCTTCTCAAAACTAGGTGGTGTGCTATGAGTGAGGAAAGATCAGGCATAAGAATCCTCAGTGCCCGAGATATCCAATGGAGTGCCGAGCTTGTGGAATGATGGGTTATCTATAGCGTTTTTGTAGGGTTATCCTTCCACCATCTAGTGGAGGTGGATCAGTTTTAACTCCTCATACAGAAGCAAGATTACAAGTTCCACAGTAGACTGGGGGATGGGGTTCTGCAGGTTGTTCAAGCTAGGGTTGAGGTCATGGACACGATGGTCAGGCTCAGGGAGGATCAGCTCAGGGATATCAGGCTGCTACACAGGGCCGCGGTAATGGCCAGATGTTTTCGGGATAGCAGATCCATCGAGATCAGTATCCTAGACCTTCCACAGTTTGAGGTACGATATTAGTATCATTTTTTTACCTTATACACTTTTCGATACTGAAGGTTCTCATAGATTTATTTCTGTGCACACCATAGAGAGACTTAGACTTACTATCCTTACTTCTGAGGATATGTTTGAACTAGATAATCCTTTGGGACATAGAACTACTAGTGTGCATCTGTGAAAGGAGTTCCCCCGTGAGGTTGGTGGGTGTCACTTCAAGTGGGATCTTTATGTCCTTGAGATAACGAGTTATGATGTCATTCTTGTAATGGACATTCTAGTTCCTTTTCAGGCCTTTTTCGATTGTTATCGTCGTATGGTGAGTTTCACGTCACCCGAGGGTGGTTGTTTTCTTCATAAGGGAGAATGGTATGTCCAGACAAGCAGAGCTGGACTAGAGCATCATGGGTTGGGAAGTGTTACATCCCAAATTTCAAGTTTATATTTGGACGATCATGGGACTTCTCAGATGGACTTCCCTCCTGTAGTAGGCTGTTTTATGGATGTCTTTCCAGAAGGCTTTTAAGGGTTGCCTTCAGAACGTGAGGTAGACATATCTATTGTGCTTGTTCCAGTAGAAGTTGTGGTATCCATACCTGCTTATAGGATGGCTAACCCTATGATGCAAGATCTCAAGAAGCAGTTAGAGGAGTTGTAGGTGAAGGGTTTTATCTGACCCAGTAATTCCTCTTGGGGTTCTCCTGTGTTGTTTGCGAAGAAGGTGGATGGTAACTTACAGCTTTGTGTGGAATATCGAAAGATAAACCAATTGACAGTCAAGAATAGATATCCATTTCCAAGGATTGATGATATTTTTGATCAGCTTCAAGAAGCCAGGGTATTCTCAAAGATTGACAAGAGATCCATCTATCAACAGTTGTAGGTCAGACCATATGATATACCTCTCACATCATCCCAAATTTGGTATGGTCTGTATGAGTATCTGGTTATGTCATTCAGTCTCACGAATGTGCCAGAAGTTTTCATGGAGCTAATGAACAAATTTTCCCATCCTTACTTGGACTCTTTTTTCGTTGTCTTTATGGACGATATCTTGGTTTACCCTCACACTCGACACGAACATGCTATCTATCATGAGATCATATTGAGTACACTGAGAGGGCATCAGTTACATGCTATTCTATCAAAGTTCCACTTATGGATGGACATGATTATCTTCCTAGGCTATTTCATCTCAAAGACAGGAGTATTAGTAGACCCAGAGAAGGTGAGATCAGTAGTTCCCTAGGAGTAACTAAAAAATTTCTTTAAGGAACAGAGTTTCATTAGACTGGCTAGTTATTAAAGGCAGTCTATATAAAACTTCTCATGCTTAGAAGCTCTATTGATAGAATTTAATAAGAAAGGTGTGAAGTATGTTTGGTTAGAAGCATGTGACTCAGCCTTCCAGGAGCTGAAGTGGAGATTGAATTCAGCACCGATTCTAGTTCTTCCAGAGCCGATCCAGAGTTATATAGTTTTCTGTGATGCATCTAGCATCGGGCTTGTAGTAGTTCTTATGCAGGAAGATCGAGTGGTTGCATACGGATCTCGGTAGTTGACACCCCATGAGATAAACTATGCTACGCATGACCTCGAGTTGGATGTGGTTGTTCATGCTTTGCGTTGTTGGAGGCACTATCTCATTGGAGAGAATTTTGTGGTATATACTTACCACAAGAGCATCAAGTATATATTTACACAGCGTGACCTGAATCTGAGACAGTGGAGGTGGGTCGAGTACCTATAGTCTTTTGACTTCTAACTTTCTTATACACATGGAAAAGGCAATGTTGTGGAAGACGCACTGAGTAGGAGGAATCAGTTACATGCAGTTCAGGAGGCTAGTAGCGAGTGTCAGCTAATGGCTATGTTCTCTGAGATGCATTCTGAGGTGCATGACAGACTGGGATAGACGGTTCTTTCTTCTGTAGCTATTACCTCTAGTCTTTCAGATCGAGTTCGAATGAGGCAGCTATCAGATCTTGAAGGCCATGTCCTTCGTACGGGTGTGTCAGATGGAGGCCCTACTCTAGGGTGGACAGTGGGTGATAATGAGGTTCTACGTTTTCATGGACACGTATGGGTTTTAGGGGACATATGTGAGGAGCTGAAGCGGGATTTTCATGCTTCAGCATGGGCAGTTCATCCTGGTGTCACCAATATGTACAGATATTACACCGTCAGTATTGGTGGCCAGGTATGAAGAAGGATGTGGCTGGTTTTGTTATGCACTGTTCCACATGCCAGCAGGTGAAGGCATAACATCGACGACCAGGAGGGCTTTTACAGATGTTACCCATTCCTGAGTGGAAATGGAATGATGTCCCTATGGACTTTGTGATAGGGTTAACATGGTCACCTTGAGTAAATGATGTGTTTTGGGTTGTAGTGGACAGTCTCACGAAGGTTTCACACTTCTTGATGATCAAAGAGACCTTCAGTATTGGTGATATGAGACCGTTGTACATCTGAGAGATTATACGTATGCATGGAGTTCCACTCTCCATTGTTTCAGACAGGGATGTGTGTTTTACTTTTCACTTCTGGAAGGGGATACCAAGGGATTTGGGTACACAGGTACTTTTGAGTACATCATACCATCCCCAGACTGATGGCCAGTACGAACATATAATCCAGGTGCTTGAGGATATGATCTGATCTTGCATTGTACACTTTGGAGGTACTTGGGAGAAACATATCCCTCTGGTAAAGTTCTCCCAAAACAATAGTTTTCAGGAGACGTTTCATATGGAACCTTGAAAGGATTTTTACGATAGGTCATACATATCTCTTTTATGCTGGCTATAGGTAGGAGTGGCATCCTTGCTGGGACCTCACCTCGTTCAGGAGACCACGGAGTAGCTGGAATTGATTCGGAAGAGGATGGATACTACACAGTCTCGGCAGAAATCTTATCCTGATCAGCGGAGACGACATCTGGAGTTCAGGGATGGAGATCAGGTTTTCCTGCGTGTTACCCCGAGGATGGTACATAAGAGTATTAGGAGGCATAATAAGCTTTCATCGAGATACGTCGGGCTGTTTGAGGTTTTGGAGAGAGTTAGGTTGGTTGCTTATAGGTTATAGTTACCTCATAGGTATCAGGTTATGCATGACGTCTTCCATGTTTCTCAGCTTCGAAGGTATTTCTCATACTCGACTCATGTTTTTCAACATGAAGAGGTTGAGCTGGAGCAGGATACATATTTCTAGAAGGATCCTATTAGGATTATCGATTGCAGTATGAATGTTCTCCATGGACGGTTTGTTCCTCTAGTACGGGTGCTATGGCAGCACGGGCCAGTGGAGAACGAGACCTGGGAAAGGGAGGCCGATGTGCAGTCGCAGTGGCCAGAGTTGTTCAGGGTTTCTTCATCCATGCCTCATTAGGGAAATTCGGGGATGAATTTATTTACGGGGGGAAGCTTTTAGGAACTCGAATCTTCATTTGAGGTTTTTTTTCCTTTTTCTGGAGTTTTTTTAAAAATAATGTTTCTGGAAATTTTTAAAGTACATGCCATTCAATTTCTGAGTACACGTCGTGTATCATTTTCTTCTTGAAGCCATGTGTTGGACATGCCCAAGACACACACACGGTGTATAGGGGTGACATGGAGGCTGATTTTGGAAAAGTACGGAAGTACACACCGTGTACCTTCTTTTTTATTTAATTAATCGGACTGGGGTCGTGCCTAATGCTCATAAACATATTCTTCTCCATCTAATTCCATCCAAAGCATCTGAGGGGGAAGATTATTCTCCGAGACACCGATCCTTCATCGATTGTCCTAATCGAACTCCGTCGATTTCAGATGAATCACAACGGTGAGTTCTTGGTTCTTCTTTGGCCTTGTTTCCATATTCCTTCTCTCATGTGAGTTATCTAAGGTTGATCATTTTAATTGTTTTTGAATATCTACTCCGTTCCAGGATGATTCACGGCCCAAGGATCAGCTATATCATTCTTTGAGGATCAAAGTAGGTGTTTTGTTTCCATACATTGAAGTTCATTGAGTTTTGGTTGCAAATGCGTCGGATACCCATGTATCGGGTATCCTGGGTTTAAGATTTTGATCATATTTTTTATTTTCCCTTGATTTCTTATTAGCTTATGATTAATTGTTGCTAATATATTCTTGTTTGAATGTTTGAGGATCACCCCATGGGTGTTTCACCCACTGTTTGGTTGTTTATCTCTGTTTGGCACTGTTTCCCTGTGAGACAAACCCTATTGCGATTGTTAGTTTACTACTTATCACTGATTGCATGTGTTTAATACTGTTTAAATGTTTTTGATGCAAGGTAGCTATTATCAAAGTAGTTGATGAACTTATTTAGGGCTGTTGATAGTCGATTATGCACGTCTGGACTGCTCAGGGCTGTGAGAACCTGGTGCGAGAGATCAAAGAGTGAATAGATGATTAAGTGCTTCCCTAGAGGGTCTGTATGTTTTAGTTTTGTACACAGGACCTATGGGAATATGACTTTGTGCTTCACAAGAGTCTTCTTAGTTTAAAAATGCATCAAGACCACATGATGAATTAGTCACAAGTGCATCCTTAGAGAGTCTGTAGCTATCATTGCAAGACCATATGGGAATTGACATGAGAGATTCCCATAGTGTATGTGCCTTGTTTGATTACTGGATTATAGGGGTCTTCTAGTTGAGCCACCCAGAGGGTCAGTGTGATTATTTTTTGATGGTTAGTTATGATGAGTCTACCAATCCAATGAAAATTCTTGGGTTTTGTACTGATTGTGTTCTGTAGTCTTTTGAGATACCTACTGTGTTACTTGCTTACCCTAGAATAGAATGCTTTTCTAGTCTTCTCTGGTTGTTTAATTAAATGAATGTGAATGGTAATTGGTAGGATAATTTACTAGTGTACTCTTAGTCCATTACTGTACTTATTTTTCTTTTCTTTTTCTATATTAATCACTGACATTAGGGCACAAATGTTGTGGTCATTGCATACTGGGATTAGTATCACACCCTGTTTGGGTCCTACTTTTCGGCCCAAACAGATTATATGGTTGCAGGTGTAGATAGAGATTGTATCCATTCTACCTCAGTTACTTGATTGCTGGTTGGAGCTGGAGAGCATGGGACTGGACTTTGGCTCGTGATGCTGCTGGAGTAGTTGTTTATGTTTAATACTTTGTTTTCAGTTGTTTTTCAGCACGTTGACTTGTTTACTACTTTCCATAGATACATGTATCATACTACATCATGACTATATCAGATATTTCTTTTACTTTTAGTTCAGTTGTCGTATGTTGTTTACTGCTTCCACTATTCATTATGTTTATTCTTCCGCTGGATACTTTACCAAATGAGGGCATAGTTTCTCCACTGACTCACAATGGCCCACACTGCTAGTCCACAGCATCTGGAATTTGGGGAAACACGGTTGAGGTCATGTGGCGAACCGGGTACATGGCACCAACATTGTGGCTCTTGATCCAGGTTGTTACATAAACAGGAGAAAAATTAACATATACTAATTTTTCATTATGAAATTATTTTTACATGATAAGATGGACTCAAGGTATGATATTCATATCCTCAATTATATTTCATTAATAGCATAGTTATTTTAACCACATGGAATTTTTTGGTTGTCTAAAAAATACATTATTGATGTATTTTATCATAATTCTCAAAACAATTATATGTTTAATAATATATTAATTTTTCATTCCTTTAAATTTTCTTTGGTTAAATGGTTATCACATCCTATGAGATTTTTACTTAAACCCTATCTTAAATGATTAAATGTTTTCTTTTTATTTTTAATTTATATCCATGATGTATTTATTATTTTAATTTTGTTATAAATTTATTAAAATTAATATTAATATTCATATTATACCAAGATTGAAATTCGCTAATATGGTTTTAAAAATATTCTACTAATTTCTTTATCATTTTCTTATTTTTTTCATTTTAAAAAATTATTGAGCATTTTTAATATATATGACATGGTAAGAATTTCACACCTTCAAGACCATTATTCCTTAAGTGTAATCCCTACAAATTTTTAAGAAAATACAATTTTTATATTTCATGAAGTTATTAATAGAAAATAATGAAAAAAAGTATTTCAGTGTTATCTTTATATAAATAATGAATATGTTCTAGTATATTTGTAAAATAGAAAATTTTGTGATATTTCATGATATAAATGTATGACTATATGTGTTCTATTTGTCTTATTTTCATTATGATTTTTTATTATGATGTGTTAGTCTAATATAACATTCTAATTCATTTTGTAATTAATATGTTATCTAGATAATTATTCTAGTAATAACCTACTATATTATTCTATTTTTAAGGGATCATGTAAGTGTTCTATTTTGAATATTCCAAAAGGTAGGTACATAACATTCTTGTAAATAAATTTTTTTCATTTAAATGGTTTTATTTGACAAGTTTTGACAATGAATTTTTGTTTAATGTAATGATTATTTAATTTATGGGTAAAATAAATATTATTATGAAAACGTTTTCATGGGTTCTCATGTTTCATTAAGAAAACCATTAGATTATGAATTTTCATTTATGATTTCATGTAATGTGATTTATAAAAAATATTATTCTGTGAAAATTATTTCATGTTCTTGTAAGTTATTATTTGTGTTTAATATTTATTTATAAAATAAAATAATCATAAATGATTTCAGAGTTATAAAACTGACAAATGAGATTATTTTAATTTTTTAAAATTTATATCATTTGAAGAAAATTATCTTATCTTGTGTATTAAAATCTTATTTCATAAGGACTATGTATGAATATAAACATTACTAATGTTAAATTTAGGGATATAAGAGTTACCTTGAATTAAGAAACTATTTCTTTATATATAAGTTGTTTTCTAGGAAAATTGATATATAGTAACAATATCTGATTTAATGTATTTATTACTCTAAACCACAAAAAATAATGTTCCATTCATATGAATGCGATACAATTTTTTTAATTTGATATTTTATGTTTTGGGTGAATAAAATAAGATTACATTTATCATTACTAATCTATAATGGTAAAGAATATTTTTTTAGCACAAGATCCCTTTGTGTGAGTTATGAATTGTTATAGTTGGTAATTGGGTAAGGGTTTGTAAAACAATCATGTTAAGTTTTTTATTTTATGATAACAAGATTGAACTCTTAAAATATAATGTTTAGTATTTTAGGGTAAATTATTGTTATTTTGGATAAATAATTAAATATAAGATAACATTGTCAAAGACATATTAGTGTTTATCCAACACATATGATAGATTATTTTGATTTTTCTGGCATTATAAAATTATCCATTATTATTTTAGTAACCCGATGGAACATGTATGAAAAAATTAACAAAAAAGGTAAAGTAAAATTGGTACGTTTTTTGGATTACCATGAAAATATATAGAGTTTAATAGGGTATATTCGTATTGATATTCGTAAAAATATAGAAAAATGCGTGGTTAATAACCATAACCAAGGTGAGTTTCCTACCACTCCAAAAAATGAGGTTTCCATGGAATTTACGATGATAAATAACATAGTGGTAATATGATTAATCATTTTTTATTGGATTTAAGGTGGAATAAGAAATGAGGTTAATGTCTTAAAGGATGGATAATATGTCTTATATGTAGTAAATAAAGTAATATAGTAGTAAAAAATAAAATAAAAACCATGATTTCATTAGACACAATGAAACTGAATAATAAAATTTCAATTGTATAAATTAAATTCCTTAAATTTGGTCTAAATTTAAATTATTTAAATCTATAACTTAGGGGGGAATTCACAACATGGGTATTTATAAGGCTGTATTGATAAATTGCTAGAATTATGCAATTCCATTATAGTTGAATATTAGGATACTCATAATGACATATAAATTGAATGAATAATATTAGACAAATGTTTTATATTGAAAAATCAATTGAAATGATTCCTATTTTTTATATAAATGTATTAATAAATAATAAGATAGATAATATTGGTAAATAGATTATGACATATATTAGAATATTAATTTTTGTATATATAATGATTTAAGAGTCATGATATAGTGATAAATTTAAGTTTTATCCTTATAATAATGTCATTATAATTTATTTTATTTTTTATGATGAGAGATTATTTTTTGTGAAATTCATTGAGTTATAATAAATGATTAACATGTATTTTAGGAAAAATGGATTTTTGAGAAATAATAGTTTTTTATTCTGTGGACATGAGGGTAATATTATTCCAAATACATTGTATTAAATTGATCTTTGATAATGAGGTAATTATGGTTGATTGGTATAAATGGGTTATTACATTTCCTATAGTAAATATTTATGTTGTATATATAACCATGATATTGAAAGAGATTTAGTGATGATGGGACACAACCTAATTTTTACGACGATTTCTATTTTTGTGGACATTATATGATTATGTTAACTGAAAGTACTTTTTACTTAAAATGGATTATTATTTGAAAAATAAATATATGGAAATTGTTTAGATGCATATGTGTCCTTTTTTTGATTCATAGTTTTATATTTTTTTTAAATATATCTTTATATTTTATATGTTATATTATTTTGTAAAATATAGTTTTTATATGAAATCATGTGTGGTAAATTTTGTTTACAGATAAATGAAAATTTTAATTTGGATGAATATCTGATTATTTCATTTATATTGTTGGGTATTGAACAGTGTAAAGAATAATTTGTTAAAAAGTGTGTATTTTTATGCAGGAAAATATTATTTTATAACATTGGGTTTTATTGTTGAGGATTTTGATATCAATGTTTTATATATTTATCATAAATATTTTTTAAACATTTCCATATAGTATTCTTATTCGAATAATTGAGTGATGATATATAAATAACATCTCTTCATCTTCTGGTTCTTTCATCTATTAATGGTATATTTATTATTTTTTATGAATGAAAAAGGAATCATTAATATTAATTTTATAGAGTAAGAGATGTGATAAATGTTTAAATTGATTTAAAAAACTACCAAATTATGAATGTTTTATTATAAAAAGTTTGTAAAGAATGTATATATATATTATATTCTTCCCTATATAGATTGCGAAAGAAACCCTTGACCTTAGGAAATAAATTATTGAAATAAAAATTTTATCAGCAAACATTTATATCTAATGAATTTAATTTCAGAAGCATCTTCTATAGGAATATGGTAATTTGATAATTAACCTTCTCATGAACGTGTTATCTATCAATATATATTATTCCTCAGATTTTATTTTTCACATCCATATCAATAATTTGATATCCCCTAATGATCTCCTTATCTAGGAACCTGATTATTTTTTATTTAGGGAAACAATAATATTTCACTTTCCTTATATCGAAGAAAATTCATAAAATATATTTTTATAATGTGATTTTGAAACAAATATATTTTTTAAAATTTAAAATATATTTCATTTCAAGATAATATTATTTATCATCCACCTCAATGAATTAATTGTGAATCAGTTTTAAACCATTTTATGAGGAATGACCTAAAATAAGGAGGATATAATTTCACAAATTGATATCGAATTTATTATATATTTATTTTATAAATTTTTAATTATATTAAATATATTTTATAATTATTTTAAATAGAAAATAATGATTTAGGGTAATTATAATATAATATATAAATATTATTAATTAAATTTCATACTTATAACATAGTAATTAGACTATCGGTAAGAATAGTAAAAACCACATTATGATAAATATGTATGCAGGTTATATATATTTAAATTTATTTGATTAATACATAACAAGAAAATAAAAATAATTAATATTCATTTTATAAATAAAAAACATGTTAACTTAAAATATTTTGTTTAATGATCCTTTTTGATTTTAAATGGTATATCACTATGTTAAAACATAACCCAATTCATTGGAGTGCTATTAGGCACTACCCTACATATGTATAACTCTAGGTTTTCCACATAAATTAAATGAAATAATAACAAATTTCACCAATTTAATCCCATAATGATGTAATTTATGATTTATACAATGAATAATGAAAAAATAAAGGGATGGTACATCTTGATTAATATCCCTGAATGAAAATAGTGTTTTGTATTCACAACAAATATGCTTTGTATATAAAATCATGTGATGATTTTGGAATCATGAATGTTTTAAAAGTATATTCAAGGGTGGTAATAAAAGCACACAATGATAGGATATGGTTAATAAGACATAATATAGAAATTAATGTTTACTTTTGAACGTATTCAATTATAATTAGTATGGTTATTATAAAGGAGGTTATTCAATTGAAATGAGGATGGAGAGAACCTCTTTACATTCAATGTTGTCTATGAAATCATTACAAGAGCTCAAATGGTATTAAAGAACCCCTATAGTGGTATCGTGGGTGTGAAATGTAGATTCAATCCATGATTAAATTATTTAGAGTGATGAGAAATTGGAGGTATTGTTTGTATGTATTGAAAAGGGGATGTGAATGTATATAATAATATTCAAAATTCATACGTAGAAATCTTGTTGATAAAAAAATATAAAAACATTTTCAAAACCACTTTTTGATCATATAAGTTTCTCAAGATGAGCAGTATCTAATATTTTTTTGATGAGATCAAAAAAAACTATAAAAATATATTAAATTTGAGGTTGATGGAATGTATGTAAATAAATAATTTTTTAAGGTACAATAAATTTCAAATATTATTTAGAATATTGAGTAATGATTTTATGAAAACATTTTATCACAATAAAATATGTCATTGTAATTAGAAGAACGGTTTTTATGAGTAAATCCCTTTAATGATTTCATTTAATTAAATTTATATTTTTTTGAATTATTATTTTGGTTGTATATTCTGACAGTATTTAGTTTTTAATACAAAATCAGCTACCTTTGAAAATTATAAATTATTTACTATCGGATAATATATAAGGGATATATTTATAAATGAAAATTAATTTTTGAAAATAGTTTTCCTATCAGAATAATTTAATATTTTAAATATAAATAAATTTTTATTGAAAGTACTTTTTTTATGGAATAACAAACATTATGAATGATAGAAATATATATTGGGATATTATAAAATAGCATAATATTTAATATCTAAATAAATATTGATTTATACGGAAAACTTTAAATAAAATAAATTTTATTTAATATTAAGAAATTAAGAATAATATATGTATACTAAATATACATTTTAAAAAACTTATATCATGTAATTTGATGGAAAATATATTTTTCATACACATCCTATAATAACTTTTTTTTAAAAACATTCAAAACATAAGTATTTGCATAAAAATATGGTTTATTTTTTAATATAAATATTTTCTCTACTAAAAGTAAATTTTCTAGAAAAGATGTTGTATCACTCTTTTCATATTAAATTTTAAAATAATTTCATAAATATATTGAAATTAAATCAGATAAAATGTAATCCATAATTTTACTAATATTGTAAAAATTTGGTAATGTACAATCATTGATGTTTTTTTTCTTTATTAATGAATACATTGGTGAATAATTTATTTACGAAGGTTAGAGTAAAATTTATTTAATAGAATGAAATTAAATTTTTAATTGTTAAAATGATATAAAACTTGTATAAATAATTTTATATTGTCATATTTTGATGCTATATCATGTCCCATTTTACGATATGTCATTTTAGAGTCATCTTTCTATATTAATATTCTGAAATAATTTAAACTTTTGGAAATGTCCATGTGTTTCCACATCCTCTATTATAAAATGATACCAAGATATTTATTTTCAACACATGAAAGACCTCTTACCAACACTATTACCTTACAAAAATACATTCCTAAAAAATACCTTCAAGTCAAAGTGTTTATGGTTCTATTATACCAACATATAAAGAAGACATTTAGTATAAACATATTAAGGTTATCTGAAGAAGAGGTTTTTTTTATAAACTAAGTGTTTTTTTTCATTTTATCATTTTCCACCAAAAAATATCTATAAAATATTTTCATATGATAATAATCGTATATCATATATAATATTATTTTATTAGGTTTCGGATATAACCCTCTTACATTTTCTTAACCATCTAATGAAAAAATAAGAATTGACCATGCATACGTGTAAACTACAACCTCACAGGATGATGAATTGAATTTTTAATCACTAACCCTTTTTTTATGTAATAAAAAAGATTCAATATTTGTTAATACATTATATATTACATAAAATTTAAAATTTAATTCTGAATACCTTTATTTAATTACCAACAAATTAAAGAATAAAACATTACTCATCTGTACGTATAAATGGTCGCACTATAAATAAATACATTTTATTATTCATCATACCCTAATATATATATTACACTTTGGTGGACATAAATAATGAATATGATCATATAAAATAGTTATAATTATCTAAATATAAAAATAAATCATATCGTATATATCTCATGTTCATTGAAAATATGGAACAATAGTCATTCATTTATAGAGACTACCATTTATTTATTTTCAATGTAATTAGTTTATTATAACCACCATATATTATTTGTAATAAAATTATAGCTAGTGTATAAAATTAAGAATTTTTCCAGGATTTATATTTCTTATATTATATAACCAAAAACCATTTTTACCATTTTTATCCTACCAAATACAATTTTAACCTATTAATGAAACATTAGAAAATCAATTGAACTAAAATTATTCAACTATGTTATTATATTTGACATGGTAGTAAGTGAAATAAAATGATTAATAAAAACCCACATTAAAATGATTTCTAAAGTTGTTAAAAATTAACAAATTCTAATTTTTAATTTTGAAAATATTTTTACATGATAAGATAGACTAGAGGTAAGATATTCATATCCTCAATTATATTTCATTAAGAACATAGTTATTTCAACCACATGGAAGTTTTTGTTTGTGTAAAAAATGCATTATTGCTCTATTTTATCATAATTCTATAAACAATTATATGTTTAAAAATATATTAATTATTCATTCCATTCAATTTTATTTGGTCAAATGTTTATCACGTCCTATGGGATATTTACCTAAAACATAGCTTAAATGATTTAATTTTTTTCCTTATATTTTTCATTTATATCCATGATATTTTCATTGTATTAATTTTGTTATAAATTTATTAAAATGAATATTCATGTTCATATTATACCATGTTAGAAATACAATAATATGGTTTTACAAATTTTCTATTAAATGTTTTGTGATTGATTGATTTTTTTCATTTTATAAAATGTTTGAAAAGAAATATATATATATATATATATATGACATGGTAATAATTTCACACCATCAAGACCATTATTAATTATGTGTAATACCTCTTAATTATTAAAATAATATACTATTTTTTATTAGTTGAATTTTTGTAAATTGTGTTTTGAAAAACTGATTTCATTGTTATTTTTATATAAATCATGAATTTTTTTCAGTATATTTGTTAAATAGAATATTTTGTGATATTTCATGACATAAATATATGACTATAGCTGTCCTATTTTTCTTATTGTCATTATGATTTTTTATGATGATGAGTTTGTCTAATATAACATTCTACTTCACTATGTAATTTGTATGTTATCTAGATAATTATGTTATTATTAACCAAATGTGTTATTCCATTTTTAAGGGTTCATGTAAGGGATATATTTTAAATATTACACATGTTAGGTACATGACATTCTTGTAAATAATTTTTTTTTCATTGGAATGTTTTTTTATATGTTTTGACAGTGAATTTTGGTTTAATGAAATGATTATTTATTTTATAGGTAAAATAAAGTTATTATGAAAATGTTTTTATTGTGTAATTGGTATGATATCTAGATATTTATTTTATTATTAACCTAATATGTTATTCCATTTAAGGCTTCATGTAAGGGTTCTATTTTGAATATTCCACAAGGTAAGTAGATGAAATTCTGGTAAATAAATTTTTTTTCATCAAAATATTTTTATTTGACAAGTTTTGAAAATAAATTTTGGTTTAATGCAATGATTATTTATTTTATGGGCAAAATAAATTTTTATTATGAAATTTTTTTCATTTTTTCTCATGTTTTTTATGAATACATTTAGATTATTATTTTTCATTTAGGATTTCATATAATTGTATTTATAAAAAATATTATTCTGTGAAATTTATTTGATGTGTATGTAAGTAATTTTTTGATTTTAACATATATTTATAAACTAAAAAAGTCATCAATGATTTCATAGTTCTAAAACTGACAAATGGGATTATATTAATTTTTTAAAATTTATATCATTTGAAAATATTTTTCTTATCCTGTGTATTAAAATGTTATTTCATAGGGACTATGTATGAATATAAACATTACTATTGTTAATGTTAGAGATATAGAAGTTACCTTGAAATAAGAAACTATTTCTTTATTAGACCTTGTTTTCTATAAAATTTGATATCTAGTAAAAATATTTGATTTAAAGTAGATTTTACTCTAGAGACAAAAAATAATATTCTATACATATGAATTTGATATAATTTATTAATTTGATATTTTATGTTTTGGATGAATTAAATAAGGTCATATTTATCAATATGAAATATATAATGGTAAAGATTATGTTTTTATAATAAGATCCATTTTTGTGAGTTTGGAATTGTTATAGTTGGTAATTGGTTAAGAGATTGTAAAACAATCATGTTTAGTTTTTTATTTTATGATAATAATATTGAACTATTTAAATATAATGTTTATAATTTAAGGTTGAATTATGGTTATTTTGGATAAATAGTTAAATATAAAATAACATAGTCATGTATATATTAGTGTTTATCCAACACATATGATGGATTATTATGATTTTTCTGACATTAGAAAATTATCCATTTTTTTAGTAACCAGATCGAACATGTATGAACAAAATTAACAATGAAGGCAAAGGAAAATTGTTAGGTTTTTTTTTGATGACCAAGAAAATATATTTGGTTCCATAGGGTAACTTCATATTGATATTCTTAAAAATATAGAAAAATATGTTTTGAATAACCTGAACCTATTTGAGTTTCCTAGCACACCAAAAAAATGAGGTTTTCATGGAATTGAAGATGAAAAATATCTTAGAGGTAATATAATTAATCATTTTATATGGGATTTCAGGTGGAATAAAAAACTAGGTTAATATCTTAAAGGATGCATAATATGTCTTATAAGTGGTAGGTAAAGGAATATAGTGGTAAAAAATCAAATTAAAACCATGAGTTTATTAGACACCGTGAATCTTTATAATGATATTCCAATTGTATAAATTTAATTCCTTAAATGTGGTATAAATTTAAATTATATAAATCTATGTTTTAGGGGGTAATTTACAAAATTAGTATTTACAAGGTCGTATTGATAAATTGTTAGAATTATCCAATTCCATTGTAGTTGAATATTAGTAAACTCGTAATGACATATAAACTGAATGAATAATATTAGGAAAATGTTTTATGTTGAAAAATCAATGGAAATGATTTTTATTTGTTATAGAAATGTATTATTAAATAATAGGATAGAAAGTATTGGTCAATGGATTATGACATATGTTAGAATATTGATTTTTCTATATATAATGATTCAATAGTCACGATATAGTGAAAAATTTACTTGTTATCATAATATTAATGTCATTATAATTTATTTTATTTTTTATCTAGAAAGATTAATTTGTGAGAAATTCATTGAGTTTTAATAAATTTTTATGATGTATTTTAGGAAAAATGGGGTTTTGAGAAATAATTGTTTTATATTATATAGACATGAGTATAATATTATTCCAAATACATAGTATTGAAATGATATTTGATAACGAGTTAATTATGGTTTATTTGTATAAAAGGGTTATTAAATTTTATATAACATATATTTTTGTGGTCTATATAACCTTGAAATTCAAATAGATTTATTGATGAGGCAACACAACTTATTTTTTATGACATTTTCTATTTTGTGAACATTATATGATTATTTTAACTCGAAGTACTTTTTACATAAAATGGTTTATTATTTGAAAAATAGATATTGAGTAATAGTTTAGATTCATATATGTTATTTTTTTATTCATAATAATTTATATATTTATGGAATATATTTTTATATTTTAGATGTTATATTATTTTTTAAAATATAGTTTTTATATGAAATTATGGTTGAAAAATGTTTTTTACAATTAAATAAAAAATTTAATTTGGTTGAATATATGATTTTTTAATATATGTTGTTGGGTACTGAACGTGGTAAAGAATAATTTGTCAAAAATTATGCTATGTTATGTATGAAAATAATATTTTCTAGAAATGGGATTTATTGTTGATTGTTTTGATATTAATGGTTTATTTATTTATCTTAAATATTTTTTAAACATTTCTATATAGTTTTTTAATTCAAATAATTGAGTGATGATGGAGAAATAACATTTCATCATCTTATCTCTCTTTCATCTATTAATGATATGTTTTTTATTTTTTATAAATGAAAAATGCATCCTTAATATTCATATCATAGAGTAAGTGATGTGATAAATGATGAAATTGAAAAAAAAAACTACCAAATGATCTCTTGGATGTGTTATATATAAAATGATCTTATCCTCAAACATTTATATCTGATGAATTTAATTTCACAAGAATCCCCTATAGGAAGGTGGTAATTTTATAATTAACATTCTCGTGAACGTGTTATATAGCAATCTATATTATTTTTCAGATGTAATTTTTCTCATCCATATCAATAATTTGACATCCCCTAATGATCTCCTTTTCTAAGAACCTGATAATTTTGTATTCATGGAAATAATAAAATTTCACTTTCTCTATTTTGAAGAAAATTCATAATATCAATATTTATGTTATGGATTTTAATCAACTATATTTTGTAAAATTTAAATTATGATTCATTTCAAGATTATATTATTTATCTTCCAACTCATGAAATTAATTGTGATACAGTTTTAAACCATTTTAATCAGGAATGCTATAAATTTAGGAGGTTAAAATTTCAACAATTGATATAGAATATATTAGCTAATTATTTTATAAATTTTTACATATATTAAATATATTTAGTAGTTGTTTTAAATTGAATATAACGATTTAGGGTAATTATAATACAATATAAAAAGATTTTTAATTAAATTTTATTCTTATAAAATTGTAATTAAGTTAGTTGTAAGAATAGTAATAACCACCTTATGATAAATAAGTATGCTGGTTATATATATTTAAATTTATCTGATTAATACATAACAAGAAAATCATAAATTTTTAATAATCATTTTATAAATAAAAAACATGTTAACATAACAAATAATGTTTAATGATATTTTTGACGATAAATTGTATATAATTAAGTAAAAACATAATCCAATTCAATGGATGTTAGGACCAATAGGGGCCTTTATGCCCTGAGAGGGGGGTGAATCATGGTATGGATATTCTTTTTCAAAATTCTTCCTGCCCCACTATATCTTGACCTCTTTATTACAAGGGTTACTTTTTTTTCACTTGTGTTTTTATTATGATCACTTATTTTCTTCTTTGTCTAATGATGATGCTTCAAATGCAATGCAGGTAAGTAAGCAGGCAGACACAAAGACTTTTACTTGGTTCACCCTCACTGGGCTACGTCCAAGGACCATACGCCGACAAGTTCCTGTGCGTACCAATTCCACTCAACTTCACTAGCTGTGGATTACAATGTCCTGGCTAAATCACTTCTATTCCCAGGCTCACTTCCTTTAAAAAGTTTAGGGTCATCTCACTGCTTTCCCAAGGGCCACTCCCTGTTTCTCTCTCTTTGGCTCACTGCTGGTGGAGAGGATCACCTACTTCCTCTTCCTAAGCTCACTGCTCTAGAAGGGAATCCAATCACAGTTTATAGACATGTAAGTCTCTTCATTTGCATGAATACATGCATCCTTAACTGATGATGGATTCTCTCTTAATGTCCAACTTTCATCCACTAATGAATACCTCTTTTCATCTAAACACTGGGCAATTCCTTTTGGAAACACCTTCGCAAAGCACTCAACTTCGCTAGGCTCCCAATTTCGCGAAGCTCAAACAAGCCTTCGCGAAGCTCCTGCCTTTTCGCGAAGCACTCTCGCGAAGAACTCCCGCGAAGCTCAACTAGTTGCAAAGAAAATTCTCTCACGAAGCTCACTGAGCCAACGCGGAGCACACAACTTCCGCGGAGCTACAATAGCCTCCGCGAAGCTCCTCTTTCGCGAAGCACACTGGCTCTACGAACTACCTTCACAAAAATAGAGCAAATGATCTTCTCTGAAAAATCTATCCACTTCACTCGAAGGAGTCGGCCTCAATTTATATCCAATTCCACCGACCCTCGTCCCTTCCACACGAAGTCAACGCCACGACATATCAAATCGCGAAGCTCCAATGTTTCTGCCGGGATTCTGTCCAAATCGCGGAGCTCCACGGCAATTTTCCGTTCGCGGAGAATGTCGTAGTCGCAAAGATTCACCGTCAACATACCTTCGAAACTTCGTCGCTAAGCTCCCTCGCGAAGCCCAACATTCCTTCGCGTCTTCGCCTCAAAGCTCCCTCACAAATCCCTTCACCGCCGCGATGAGCTTCAGCCTCTGCCGTTTGAGAAGCTTGAAGTAATCGCGAAGCATCACCGCCTCCATTCTTCTGGTCTTTGCGATTTCCAAACCATGCATCCTATCTCCGCGAAATTCATGCATCCAGATCGTCCTTTCCTTTTTCATCGTTCTTTATCAACAAGGATTGTCAACAACTTCTTGGGAACTTGACAAATATCCATGGAAACCTGATTTGTCAACAAACACAACCAACCCAAAAATACATCAATGTTACCTTGAGGGATTTTTTCCCAACAATCTCCCCCTTTGGGTTTGTGGACAACTCTTCACAACTCTACTTAGAATGATTTTCTGGACTTTGATACCTCACTGAGTCTTCATCCAGTCGCTACCACCATTCGCCTCTTGCGATTCTGATAGCGTTCAAGGATTCACTTAACACGTAATCTAAGCCCACATGAGAAATGCTCGGTATAAGAAACAAGAGTAGTAGGAAAAGTTCATCAATGAATCACTTCATGTCAGACCCCAATTGTCGATTCCAACCTGAAACCAATTCTTAAATTGATAACAATTGTTGAACCACACTGATACCAATTGGTGAATAGCAGGACCCCGTCTCACACCATTCCAACACCACTGTTCTGATTTTATCACGATCCTCAGCTGTCGTGATTTCTATGCTTTGATCGATCACTTCTAGCATCGTCATATTTGATACTCTCCCCCTTAATCATTACTCCCCCTATCTAGCTGCTCCACTGGTCTGCTTCTCCCCATATTATTCATGATTTCTCAAATATCCACACTGCCTCCCCCTTTAACAATCACTATTTTCTCCCCCTTTTTCAACGAACCCAAAAGACACTCTTTTGTAGTCTGTAACATAGTAGAGAACACATATTAGCACAACCGGGAAGAACACATCATACCTCGGGGAGAGGGGGAGGTCCCACAGCCACACTAATTCAAGTGTGGGGAATCGACTGAACTTCCAGAGCCAGTCGATGCCTCTCAAAAACTTCCTTGGGTAAAGCCTATGTCAGAATGTCTGCAACATGTAGTTCTGTAGGCACATACTCCAACTTCACGATTCCCTACTCAACTTTCTCCTTGATAAAATGATATTTGATCTCAATGTGCTATGTCCTTGAGTGATGGACGGAATTTTTGCTAAGATTTATAGCACTTGAGTTATCACACTGGATTCCGATTGGAGACTTCAATTTAACTCCCATATCTTCAAGCTGGTGCTTCATCTATAATAATTGTGTGCATTCTTGAGTAGCCGCAATATACTCAGCTTCTGCAGTGCTCAATGAGGTGCAATCTTACTTCTTGCTAAGCCAAGAAATACACAATCCAACAAGATAAAATGCACCACCAGATGTTTATTTTCTATCATCTGCTGATCCGGCCCAGTCTGCATCAGTATATCCCAATAACTCTATCTGAGATTTTTCAGTATATGTCAAGCCGAAATCCACTGTGCCCTGGATATACCGAAGTATTCTTTTCACTGCAATCATGTGGCTTTCCTTGTGACTGCTCTGATATCTCGCTTCTTGGCATGTGGCAAATACGATATCAGGCCTTATTGCATTCAAGTACAAAAAACTTCCAATAATTTTCCTGTATTCTATGATATTAACTGCCATGCCATCTTCATCTTTAGATAATTTCATCCGGGTGGAAAACAAAATCTTCATCTCTTTGGAATTTTCCATTCCAAATCATTTCCAAACCTCGTTGGCATATTTGGATTGAGAAATGAATGTGTCATTCCTGCCTTGTGTAACCTGAGAACCAAGATTCTTCAAATACTGATATATCCTTCAATACCATGCTCTTGGTGCTTGTTAAATCCCATATAACGCCTTCTTCAGCCTGCAAACTTTCTTCTCATCCTCATGAATGAGAAAACCATCTGGCTTCTCAATGTACACCTCTTATTACAGAAACCCATTTTGAAATGAAGTCTTTACATCCATCTAGAACTCTTTGAACTGTCATGGCACTGCAATGGCTAGGAATAATCTGATTGTCTCCTACCTTGAAATCGGTGCAAATGTCTCATAACCATCTATTCCCTCTATCTGGGAGTCTCCTTTTCACATCAGTCGTGCTTTTTTTCCGAATCACTGTTCCATATTCATTCATCTTGTCTTAATAGACCCATTTAGTCCTGATGACGTTTTTATCTGCTGGCCTCGAAATAATCTCCCACATTTGGTTCTTCACAATCTGATCAAGCATTTTATTCATAGCATGAACCCAGTTTTCAACGTCAGCTGCATCAGCAATGCATTTCAGCTCTACCTGAGGTAGGAAAGATGTCTGCTGCAGTGACTTCATTATTCTTGTTTGAACAGGAGCTCACTGATCACTAATGATATTCTATCTATCAGTTTCAACTCAACTCTTTGGCTTCCTTGTAGACGCATACTTGACACTTTCTTGTTCATCATCAGTGTCTTCTTCTGAATCAGCATCAGCCACTTCTTCTCCCTGTGTTTCTTTCTTCCTCAACACTTTCATCAGGAAGTTGTTCACTGACTCATTTTTCAGTTGCTTCATTTCTTTCAGCTACTTTTATTAGATCTTTGTTGAGACACCTTTGATTTTCTCTTGCAGCTTCTTGGAATCCTGAAAATAGTCAGCTGATACCATATTGTTAGAGAAAATAGATAATCATGAAATGCATTGTTATTGCTGCTTCTCCCTGTGTTTCTTTCTTCCCTCAATAGGAAACACCTGAGCCGAGTCATCCAATTATTGCATTGATGGCTCTTGAATCTGATTTGGATATAGAATGCTCCCCATGTGTTACACAACACTTCTATCTGTTAGGCCCAATGGTAGAGACCGATAACCATTCTTCTCCACATGCACCATTTATACTAATCTGGCACTCAACATCGAGCAATTAACCAAATCTGTAAGCCTACTATGTTGAATATCGCTGTAGGAATCAAGTGACAAAGTTAACATGACAATCATATTCTATTATGCTCTGTTGCTCCATTTCTTCTTCAACTCTGGTACCTGATTTGAATCAATTGAAACTATAGAGCATATCACATATCCACTTCGCATCCTTAGATGCCACTTCCCCTTGGATCGTATCTCCCTAGAACCTAAAACAGATGAATCATCAGTTAATAGAATTTTTATACATAGGGAGAGGGGGTTTTCTTCCGAAATCTTCAAGATGAGGATGATGGTTGATCCTGATGGGTCAAACCATTGATTTTTTCTTGGAGGGCATCACACTCCTCTCTTGCTTCCTCCAGCTGCCTAGCCAACTTCAACTATTCTGGCCATATGACTAGGCATTCATTGCCTATATTCTGAGCCCTCTTATGATATGTAGATTTGGTAGGCTTGGCCATTCTCACCAGTTTGGGTTTAAAACCACTAGTACATAGCTCTATCTTTGATGTTCTTCCAAAATTCCATTTTTCATGATTATTTCTCTGAGCAGGAATCTCCTTTCATTCCATCATCCCATGCTTATTCCACCATTGCAAGGGTCTTCCTCTTTTCTCCACTGCTTGTTGTGGCACACGACTTGAATATTTTTCAAAGCATTCTTTGTTTATCTGCATTTTATCAGATTTATGAGTCGCCACCCTATTTTTCATTGGTGGTGGGTCCTCCACTGAATTTACTTTCTCCTTACTCATAGTTGTAGAGTTTCCTCCCTTTTTATTCCAGGTTTGGTCATGTTCTTTCTTAGAGAGAGGTTGTGAGTGAGACAGAGGAGATTAATGATGCACCTTTCATTCCGCTCCATGTGATTCCACTAAGGCTCTAAGCCTATTTTCCAATTTACCACCTTGTCTCCCAGTGTACGATTTCTCATTACACACTACTAGAGTCAGGAATCTCCTTTCACGTTCCTTTTCCTTCCCTACATTCTTCTTTCTACACTGTCTGGCCAAATCCCCATGATCAGAACATATGAAACATCTTCCATCAAAGACATACCTCATTTCATCATTCCTATGTCGAGATGTTGATGTAGCTTGAGTTCTACCTCTGAAATTGAGCTCTTGAGCTTCCTGACACATACTCATGGTGTGTCTCATTCTTCCACAATAATAGCATCTAACAAATGATTTCCTTTGAGAGACTCTTATTTCTGATTTCTCATGACACTTCATCTTATTCTCAGATTTTCTACATTTTCTGTTTTCACAATAAAAAATGTATTCCTGAGCCTCTGGACAGAAGCTTGATGTGTGGTCGTGAATCCCACAGAAATAGCACATGTCGTCACTTCTTTTTGTAACTGACCTCTTAGGCCTATCTCCATCACCTACAGGTTTTTCTCCACTCCTGGAACTTCTCACGGCACTCTTCTTATCATGCATGGGAGGTGATTCATCAAATTCAATACCAGCTTTTCCGAAACTTGCTGGTCATTGAGCAGAGAAAATATTATGTTGTTTCTCTTCAGAAATAGCATATTTGATCTTCATTTTATCATCACTTGTCGAAGGATGATCAAATAGTAAATGAAAGGCATCCTTCATTTTAGGCTTTCCTCTATCATTGGAACACTCTAATTCCTTCTTAACTGATTCTAGCTCTTCTTCCAACTTTTGAATCTCTATCTCCCTTGATTCAAGTTGGACATCAAGTTATCTCTTGAGAAGCTTCCCTCTACTCATATCATCTTTCAATTCACGTGTCAGCTTTTCCACCATTGCACTTTTCTTCTCTACTTTCAATTTTTCCTCAGAAACCGATTTACAGACAGATTCATTCTCTTTTTGTAGTCTTCGATTCATCTGAACTTCTTCAGACAACTATGCTACTAGATCATCATTTCTAGCTTTCAGATTCTGAACTTTATCTGACTTTTGATTCTCTTCATAATCACCAGCCTTTTGTTTTCCTTTCATTTTACCCATCTTTTGTAGTTCCTCGCCTTGAGAATCATTCTTCTCCATTAGGTCAGTTGCCACATCAATAAGCCTTTGATTTATGCCTCTTATCTTGTTGACCTCAATCTCTAATACCTTGATCCGGATATCTTTATATTTGGATTCTTCAGTGTTTCCAACATCACATGGAATATTAGGTTCTTCGATGCTCTTGACTTGATCTATCACTTTTCTATTCAAGCCATCGATATACCTTTCCTTTTCATCAATATTAAGCTTATACTCACCAAATAATTCTGAGTTCTTTGGTGCTGATAACTTGAGTTTCTCAATTTTATCCATCAACTCAGACTTCTCTTCTTCCTGCTGCTGCATATAATGTTTGTCATCGCGAACAAATTTGTTATCTTTCTTGGTTTTGGCTCTCCAAACATCTATCTCTTCTAGAGCAGCCTCTAACTCAGCTCGCATATCTATTCTTCCTTCAATTTCTTCTTATGTTTCAATATCACTCAGATGCTCATATACTTCACCCATTCCAACATCATGATTGAGTGAATCAATATTTTCCCTATCAGATTCATCCAGACCATCCTTCAGTAAGCTGTTTGATTCTTTTAGTTGAAGCACACTTTTTCTAAAAACACTTTCACACTGAGGGAATTTACCTTACTTCTGATTCATCTTTGATGCTTTTCCTTTTCCCATTGCAGATTGAGAGATAAGAGAAAAATGTATATTCAACCACACAGATCGACTACACCAAGTCGAAGCAAACAAATCTGATAAAAGAAACCAGCCCTCGGATACCAATTGTTATGACCAATAGGGGCCTTTATGCCCTGAGAGGGGGATGAATCAGGGTATGGATATTCTTTTTCAAAATTCTTCCTACCCCACTGGATCTTGACCTCTTTATTACAAGGGTCACTTTGTTTGCACTTGTGTGTTTATTATGATCACTTATTTTCTTCTTTGTCTGATGATGATGCTTCAAATGCAATGCAGGTAAGTAAGCAGGCAGACACAAAGATTTTTACTTGGTTCGCCCTCACTGGGCTACGTCCAAGGAGCATACGCCGACAAGTTGTCGTGCGTACCAATTACACTAAACTTCACTAGCTGTGGATTACAATGTCCGGGATAGATCACTTCTATGCCCAGGCTCACTACCTTTACAAATTTTAGTGTCAGCTCAGTGTTTTTTCAAGGGTTACTCCCTGTTTCTCTCTCTGGCTCACTGTCGGTGGAGAGGATCACCTACTTCCTCTTCATAAGCTCACTGCTCTAGAAGGGAATCCGATCACAGTTTATCGACATGTAGGTCTCTTCATTTTCATGAATACATGAATCCTTAACTGATGATGGATGATCTTTTAATGTCCAAATTTCATCCACTGATGAATACCTCTTTGACTCTGAACACTGGGCAATTCCTTTTGGAAACACCATCTCAAAGCACTCAACTTCGATAGGCTCCAAATTTCGCGAAGCTCAAACAAGACATCGCGAAGCTCCTTCCTTTTCGTGAAGCTCTCTCGCGAATCTCTTTCGCGAATAACTCCCGCGAAGCTCAAGTAGTTTCAAAGCAACTTCTCTCGCGAAGCTCAATGAGCCAACTCAGAGCACGCAACTTTCGCGGAGCTACAATAGCCGCTGCGAAGCTCCTCTTTCGCGAAGCACACTGGCTCCGCGAACTACCTTCGCAAAACGAGAGAAAATGATCTTCTCTGAAAAATATCTACACTTCGCTCGAAGGGTTCGGCCTCTATTTATAGAAGATTCCACAGACCCTCGTCCCTTCCATGCGAAGTCAACGTCACGTCATCTCAAATAGTGAATCTCCAAAGTTTCTGCCGGGATTCTGTCCAAATCGCGAAGCTCCACGGCAATTTTCCGTTCGCAGAGCTTGACGTAGTCGCAAAGAATCACCGTCAACATACCTTCGCGACTTCGCTACTAAGATCCCTCGCGATGCCCAACAATCCTTCACGCCTTCTCCGTGAAGCTCCCTCATAAATCCCTTCACCGCCACGATGCGCTTCAGCCTCTGCCGTTCGCGAAGCTTGACGTAATTGCAAAGTATCACCGCCTCCATTCTTCTGGTCTTCGCGATTTCCAAACCATGCATCCTATCTCCGAAAAATTCATGATTTTTCCATATGAAATTATGCTCTTCATGGAAATCCACTTTTCGCGATGCTCACCAAACTCCAAATTTTGGACCCCAAAAATTTGGCAAACACTAGGAAACGACGCCACCATGCACTGCTCTTTTTGTACCGCCTCCAGATCGTCCTTTCCTTTTTCATCATTCTTTATCAACAAGGATTTTCAACAAATTCTTGGGAACTCGACAAATATCCATGGAAACCTGCTTTGTCAACAAACACAACCAACCCAAAAATACTTCAATGTTACCTTGAGGGATTTTTTCCCAATAATGGATTTTATAGGCAATTCCCTACATATTTATAACTCTATGTTTTCAACATCAATAATACAAAATAATAAAAAAATTCTCCAATTTAATACCATAATGATGTAATGTATTATTTATACATAGAATAATGAAAAAAACAATGAATGGTTACGTCTTGATTAATAACCTGGAATTAAAATATAGTTATATATTAACAACAAAAATGCTTGGTATATAAAATCATGTGATTATTTTGGTATATTAGAATTTTTAAAAGTATATTCAAGGGAAGTAATAATAACATACACTAAAAGAATATCGTTAATAGGACATAATATATGAATTAATGTATAATTATTAACATATTCAATGATAATTAAAAATTTTATTACAAAGGAGGTTATTCAATTGAGATGAGGATGGAGAGAACCTCTTTACCTTCAATGTTGTCTATTAAATCATTATAGGAGCTCAAATGGTATTATAGAACCCCTTTAGAGGTATCATGGGTGTGAAAACTAGATTCAATACAATATTAAATTATTCATAGTGGTGGGAAATGGAAGGTATGGTTGGGATGTATTGAAAAGGGGTGGTGAAGGCATATAATAATATTCAAAAATTATACCTATACATCTTGCTGATAAAAAAATATAAAATCATTTTCAATCCCATTTTTTACCATATAAGTTTCTCATGATGAGTCGTATCTAATATTTTATTGGATGATATCCCAAAACTATAAAAACAATTAAATTGGAGGTTGATGGAATGTATATTCATGAAGAATTTTTTTAAGGTACAAAAAATTACAAATAGTATTCTGAAGATTGACTAATGGTTTTATGAAAACATTTTATCACAATAAAATATGTTATTATAAATAAACGAACTATTTTTATGAGTAAATACCTTTAATGAATTCATTATATTAAATTTATATTATTTTGAATTATTATTTTTTATTTTATATTCAAACATTATTTTAGTTTTTACTACAAAATCTACTACCTTGGAAAATTATAAAATATTCACCATCGGATAATATAAAAGAGATATGTTTATAAATGAATATAATTTAATGAAAGTAATTTTTTATTCAATAAAATTTAATCTTATAAATATAAATAAGTTTTTATTGAAAGTAATTTTTTATGGAATAAAAAAATTATGAATGATAGAAATATATATTGGGATATTATAAAATTAAATAATAATTAATATCTAAATAAATATTGATTTATAATGTCATTTTAAATATAATTAATTTTATTTAATATTAAGAAATTATGAAAAAAATATGTATACTAAATATATATTTAAAAAATCTTATATCATGTTTTTTTGATGAAAAATATATTTATCACTCGCATACTATAATAATTTTTATTAAAAAAATCTAAACATAAGTATTTTCATATAAATATGTTTTATTTTTTAATATACATATTTTCTCTAGTACAAATAAATTTTCCATAAAAGAAGTTTTATCACATTTTTCATATTAAATTTTAAAATAATTTCATAAATATATTGAAATTTAATCTGATTAAAAAGTAATCAATAATTTTCTTAATATTGTAAAAATTTTGTAATGTTCCATCATTCAGGTTTTTTTCATTATTAATGAAAATATTGGTGAATCATTTAGTTATGAAGCTAATAGTAAAAAATATTTAATAAAATGAAATTAAATATTTAATGGTTAAAAATAACTAAAAGTTGTATAAATAATTTTATATTGTCATATTTTTATGTTATATAATATCCCATTTTACGATAAGTCATTTTAATGTCATTTTTCTAGATTAATATTCTGATATAATTTAAACATTTGGAAATTTTTGTGTTTTTCCACTCCCTCAACTATAAAATGATACCCAAATACTTTTTTTTCAACACATGAAATACCTCTTACCTACACTATTACCTTACCCAAATCCTTTCCTAAAAAATACTCCCAAGTCATAGAGTTTGTGGTTCGGCCATACCAATATATATAGAATACATTTAGTAGAAACCTATTAAGGTTATTCAAAGAAGAGGTTTTTGTTGTAAACAAAGTGTTTTGTTTTTTATTTTTTATTTTTCCCCCCAAAAAATTCTATAAAATATTTTCATATGATAATTATCTAATATCATATATAATATAATTTTATTCGGTTTCAAATATAACCCAGTTTCATTTTCTAAACCATCTAATGGAAAAAATAAGAATTGACCATGCATACCTTTAGACTACAACCTCACGGGTGATGAATTGAATTATTAATCACCAATCCATTTGTTAGGTAATAATAATGATTCAATATTAATTAATACATTATATATTACATAAAGTTCAAAATATAATATTGAATAAAAAATATTTTATTTACCAACAAATTAAAGATAAAAACATCACTCGTGTGTACGTATGGATGGTCACGCCATAAATAAATACATTTTATTATTCATCATACCCTCATATAGATATAACATTTTTCTGGATATAAATAATGAATATGATCATATAAAATAATTATAATTATTTAAATCTAAAAATAAATCATATCTTATTTATCTCATGTTCATTGAAAATCTGGAATGGTAGTCATTCATTTGTATAGACTACCATTTATTTGTTTTCAATGTAATTAAATTATTATAATGACAATACATTATTGGTTATAATATTATAGCTATTGTATAAAATTATTAATTTTTCCAGGATTTATATTTCTTATATTATATAATCAAGAACCATTTTCACCATTTTTAACCTAACGAATACAATTTTGACCTATTAATGTAACATTCAAAAATAAATTGAAGTAAAATTATTCAATTATGTGATTATATTTGACATGTTAGTAAGTGAAATAAAATTATTAATAAAAAACACAATTTAAAATTATTTTTAAAAAAGTTAAAAATTAACATATACTTATTTTTTATTATGAAAATATTTTTACATGATAAGATGGATTCGAGTTAAAATATTCATATACTAGATTTTATTTCATTCAGACTGTAGTTATTTTATCCTCATGGAATTTTTTGGTTGTGTAAAAAATACATTATAGAAGTGTTTTATCATAATTATCAAAATAATTATAGCTTTAAAAAATATTTTAATTATTCATTTTTTTATAATTTCTTTGTATAAATTGTTATCACGTCCTAGAGGATTTTTACTTAAACCCTATCTTAAATGATTAAATGTTTTCCTTTTATTTTTCATTTATATCCATGATATTTTACTTTTTTTAATTTTTTAATAAAATAATAAAATAAATATTCATATTCATATTATACCATGTTTGAAATATTCTAATATGGTTTTAAAAATATTATCCTAATTTTTTTATCATTTTTCTATTTTTTTCATTTTAAAAAAATTGAATGGAATTTTTATTAATATATATGACATGGTAAGATTTTCACGCCATCAAGGAAATTATTCATTAAGTGTAACCCTACTAATTTTTAGAATAATATAATATTTTTATTGATATGAATTTTTTAAAAAAATAATGAAAAAAGGAATTCATTTTTATTTTTAAATAAATCATGAATGTGTTTCTGTATATTTGTTAAACACAACATTTTGTGATATTTCATGACATAATTTTATAACTATATGTGTTCTATTTGTCTTATTGTCATTATGATTTTTGAGGATGATAAGTTAGTCTAATATAAAATTCTAATTCATTGTGTAATTAGTGTGTTATCTAGATAATTATGATAGTATTAACCAACTATTTTTACCATTTGTAAGGGTTCATGTAAGGGTTCTATTTTGAATCTTCCACAATATGGGTACATAAAATTTTTTTAAATAATTTAATTTCATTGACATTTTTTTATTTTACATTTTTGACAGTAAATTTTGGTTTAATTCAATGATTATTAATTTTATGGGTAAAATAAATATTATTATGAAAATTTTTTCATGGTTTCTCATGTTTCATTAATAAAACCATTAGATTATGATTTTTAAATTAGTATTTCATATAATGTGATTTATAAATAATATTATTCATTGAAAATTATTTCATGTGTATGTAAGTTATTATTTGAGTTTTAAATTTATTTATAAAATAAAAAATTCATCAATGATTTCATAGTTCTAAAATCGATAAATGGGATTATTCTAATTTTTTCAAATTTATATCATTTCGAAATATTTTTCTTTTCATGTGTATTGAAATGATTTTACATTGGGACTATGAATGAATATAAGCATTACTAATGTCCAAGTCTGAGATATAGAAGTTACCTTTAAGTAATAAACTATTTCATTAAGCCCGAAGGTTCCTGAACTTCATTTCGGTAATCCCCAGCTTTCGCTTACAGTTTCGGAGTTCTCTGAGGCATCGAGTCACCTTGGTCTAACTCTGGTGGCTCGTTTCATCCATCGAAGACCATCTGTTGATGATTTCGACAGATTTGTGTTTGGAAAATGGGATCTGAATGATCGTGCAATCGTTGGCCTCTTGGATAGTCGTCACTTCATGATTCGCTTCACCTCGGAGGAAGACTTGGTTTGAGCATGGTCCAGTGCTCCCAGACGATGCAACGGCTGCAGATTCTTCCTCTTTCGGTGGACATTTGATCTCTGCATGAACTGTGATCCATCCACCGTCCCGATTTGGTGAATGTTGCGAAACCGCCGGTGGAATGGGTCCGGATTTCAGTGGGTGAGGAGTTTAGGTGGAAGCAGGTTGTGGTATATGAGACCTGGACTGACTTCTGCACAGCTTGTAGCAGTTTGGGGCATTCAGATTCTAGCTGTCGGATTCGGGGCACGCTTAAGAGGTCTGCAGATATGGGGAAGGGCATTGGAACTGGCTCTGGTATTGCACCTGTTATGGTGTCCCGGGGTGATTCAGTTAGGATGAATCTGTCAGGGGCTCATATGAACCCCTTGGTTTCTCATGTGATGAGCAAGCTGAGGCATGACTTGTGTAGGGGGGATGATTCTTCGGGTCCTACTTCACAGACTGCTCCTGTTGTTTTGGCTTCAGGTGAAACTGCAGCCGCAGGAAAGAGCCAGAAGGAAATCTTGGTCTCTGTTGTGTCGGAGAGGGTAGGACAGGTCCTTCTCAATCAGCCAAATACTGCTGTGGTGAATCATTGTCAGGGAAGTTGCAATGAGGATTTGGCTATGAGCATGCGGGGGCATGATGGTATGGCAGATTCAGATAAAGGGCATGGGTCTGCTTCATCTGGGAAGAAATGGAAATCTGCTGGTTGCAAAGATAGAAGATTTTTAGGGCATGGTGGAAACTGCAGTGGCCAGGATACTGCTGATAAGGGTGTGAAGGAAACTGTGACTATGGTGAATCGGTTCCAAGAATTGAGCAGGTTAACTGGGGATGAGATGCCACCCTTAGGTGGCAGTGTTGATTTGCAGAATGTGGGACAAGAGTCTGGTGTTGTTGATGCTGAATATACATTGGTGGAGCGGCCTCAATGCTTGGCCATTGTTGACACGAACAATCAGTTCCAACAGAACCACCTTGTGAGATACCCAGAGGTGCAGTATCATGGGAAGTGGGGGGACCTCGATGAAAGTGACAAGGAGAATTGTGAGAGCACGGTACTGTTGTCTTACAGTGAGATTGCTCAAGTGGGAAAAAAGGTGATGCCGGTGGCCCAAGACAAGGTGATTGCCCCACCTCGCGGGAGGATGAGGAAGGACTTCGCTAACTTGCTGAAGCCGATGCCGACCAGATCTGCTGTCAGAAGTATGCAGTCTCCTAATGAAGTTTCTTGAGTTGGAGAAGCTAAATCTGAGGAGGAAATATGCCAAAGTGCTGAAGTATTATGAGAGTTCAGTGTGGGAAACAGCGACGGAGGAAGATTCTGCCTATCATGGTGACGGTAAGGGGTGTGATTTTGAGTATTTGATGTGACTTTGTTGGGTCTGCTTTTCTTGTTACTGTCTTTGTTTTTGCTTTTTTCTTTTCTTCCTCTTATTCTGTGGCCTTCGGGCTATGGTTGTAAGGGGTTTTGGGTGTGGATCGATGGATCCCTCCCCTCCCTTGTCTGCAGTGTCTGTGTCTTTTCTTCTAATACAATTTGGGGGGTCCCAGGAATAGCCTGGACCCGAGCCTTCCATGTTTATATCTAGTAAAAATATCTGATTTAAATTTATTTTTACTGTAAAACACAAAAAAAATGTTCCATAAAAATGAATGTGATAAAAAAATATTTGATATTTTAGGTTATGGATGACTAAAATAAGGTCATGTTTGGTAGTATGAAATCTCTAATGTTAAATATTATCTTTTTAGCACAAGATATCTTTTTTTGATTTAGGGATTGTTATAGTTTTTAATTGGGTAAGGGTTTGTACAACAATAATGTTTAGTTTTTTATTTGATGATAAGAAGATTCAACTCTATAAATATAATGTATAAAATTTTAGGGTGAATTATGGTTATTTTGGATAAATAGTTAAATAGAAGATAACATAGTCATGGTTATTTTAGTGTTTATCCAACACATATGATGGTTTCTTGTAATTTATCTATCATTGTTAAATTATCCATTAATATTTTAGTAACCAGATCGAACATGTATGGACAAAATTTACAATGAAGGTGAAGGAATTTTTTTAGGAATTTTTGGATGACCAAGAAAATATATTGGGTTCGATAGGGTAAATCAATATTGATATTCTTAAAAATATTGCAAAATATGTGGTCAATAACCTGAACCTATGTTAGTTTCATAACACACCAAATAAGGGTTTTCAAAGAATTTACGATGATAAATATCATGGAGGTAATATGATTAGTCATTATATATGGGATTTAAAGAGGAATAAAAAACTAGTTTAATGTCTTAATGGATGGATTATATGTCTTATAAGTTGTAAATACAAGAATATAATATTAAAAAACCAAATAAAAACCATGAGTTTATTAGAGACCATGATTTTGAATAAATCTATTCCAATTGTATAAATTTTATTCCTTAAAGGTGGTCTAAATTTATATTTTTTAAATCAACATCTTAGGGGGGAATTCACAACACGGGTATTTATAAGGCTATATTGATAAATTGTTAGAATTATCCAATTACATTATAGTTGAATATTATGAAAATATTAATGACATATAAATTGAATGAATAATATTAGGCAAATTTTTTATGTTGAAAAATCAATGTAAATGATTCTTATTTTTTATAGAAATGTATTATTAAATAATAAGATAGAAAATATTGTTCAATGGATAATGAAATATATTAGAATATTGATTTTTCTATATATAATAATACAAGATTCATGATATTGTGAAAAATTTAAGTGTTATCATAATATTAATTTCATTATAATTTTTTTATCTTCATAGATTAATTTGGGTGTAATTTATTGATTTTTAATAATTGTTAAAAATGTATTTTTGGAAAAATGGGTTTTTTGATAAATAATTGTTTTATATTCTGTGGACATGAGTATAATATTATTCCAAATACATAGTATTAAAATTATCTTTGATAATGAGGTAATTATGGTTAATTTGTATTAAAGGGTTGTTATATTTCCTATAACTAATATTTTTGTGGTATATATAAACAAGATATTCAAGGAGATTTAGTGATGATGTGACACAACCTATTTTTTATGACATTTTCTATTTGGTGGACATTATATAATTATGTTAACTGGAAGTACTTTTTACTAAAATCATATATTATTTGAAAAATAAATATTGAATAATCGTTTATATGCATATATGATCTTATTTTTGATTCAATGTTATTTATATTTTTATAGAATATATTTTTATATTTTAGAGGTTATATTATTTTGTAAAATTTAGTTTTTATATGAAATTATGAGTAACAAATGTTGTTTATATATAAATGAAAAATTTAATCCAGATGAATATCTAAAATTTTCTTTCATATTGTTGCCTATTGACCTTGTTAAAGTGTAATTTGTAAAAAATTATGCATCGTTTTGTGTGAAAATATTATTTTTTAACATTGGGTTTTATTATTGAGGATTTTGATGTAATTTTTTAATTTATTTATTATAAATATTTTTTTAAACATTTCCATATATTTTATTAATTTTATTAATTTATTGATGACGGAGAAATAACATTTCATCATTTTGAGCACTTTTATGTATTAATGGTATATTTTTAATTTTTTATGAATGAAAAATGCATCATTAATATTAATTCCATAGAGTAAGAGATGTGATAAATGTGGAAATTGATAAAAAAAAACTACCAACTAATGAATATTTTCATAAAAAAATTAAATAAATCATGTAAAAATATATTATTATCTTCCTTATATATATAGTGAACGAAATTCTTGACCATAGGAAATAAATTATTTAAATAAAAATTTTATCCTCAATAATTTATTTCTGATGAATTTAATTTCACTAGCATCCCCAATAGGAACATGATAATTTGTTAATTATCATTCTCATGAATGTGTTATCTATCAATAAATATGGTTTCTCATATGCTATTTTTCTCATTCATATAAATAATTTGACATCCCATAATTATCTCCTTATCTAAGAACCTGATTATTTTATATTTAGGGAAAAAATAAAATTTCACTTTCCCTTTATCGAAGGAAATTCATAATAACAATTTTTATGATGTGAATTGTAAACAAATATATTTTGTAAAATTTAAAAAAGTTTTCATTTAAAGATAATATTATTTATCTTTCACCTCGAGGAATTAATTGTGAAACAGTTTTAAACCATTTCTATAAGGAATGAAATTAAATTAGGATGTTAAAATTCTAACAATTGATATATAATATATTATCTAATTATTTCATAAATTTGTATTTATATTAAATATATTTTTTAGTTATTTAAAATGGAATATAATGACATAAGATGATTATAATAAAATATAAAAACATTGTTAATTAAATTTGATTCTTATAACTTAGTAATTAGATTAGCGGTAAGAATAGTAAAAAGCACATTATGATAAATATGTATGTAGGTTATATATATTTAAATTTATTTGATCAATACATAACAAAAAAAAATCCAAAATATTTAATATTCATTTTTAAATAAAAAACATGTTAACATAAAATATTATGTTTATTGATCTTTTTTGACGATAAATGTTATATCATTAAGTAAAAACATATTCCAATTCATGGGAGTTCTATTAGTTGGTTCCCTATATATGTATAACTCTAGGTATTCCACATCAATCATACGAAAAAATAACAAAATTTTCCAATTTAATCCCACAATGATGTAATTTATGATTTATACATAGAATAATGAAAAAAGGGATTGTTACATATTGATTAATACCCCTGAATGAAAATAGAGTTTTTTTTTCACAACAAAAATGCTTGGTATATAAAATCATGTGATTATTTTTGGAATCATGAATGTTTTAAATGTATATTAAAGGGAGGTAATAATATCATATAATACATAATATAGGAATTAATGTATAATTATGAACATATTAAATGATAATTAAAAAGGTTATTAGGAAAGAGGTTATTCAATTTAGATAAGGATAAAGAGAACCTCTTTACATTAAATGTTGACTATTAAAGCCTCATAGGAGCTCAAATGGAATTAAGCAACCCCTTCAGAGGTATCCTGGGAGTGAAAAATAGATTTAATCTAAGATTAAATTTATTTAGAGTGATGAGAAATGGTAGGTATGGATGGTTTGTATTTAAAAGGGGAGCTGAATGTATATAATAATATTCATAAATCATAACTAGAGATCATGTTGATAAAAAATATAAAATCATTTTCAATCCCATTTTTTTACCATATAAGTTTCTCAAGATGAGTGGTATGGAATATTTTTTTGGATGAGATCCAAAAAACTAAAAAAAATATTAAATTGGAGGTTGATGGATGTTATATACAAAAAGAATTTTTTTAAATTACAAAATATATCAATTCTGATTCAGAATATTGACTAATGATTTTATTAAAAAAAATTAACAATAAAATATGTTATTGTAATTAAAAAACAATTTTTATCAGTAAATACCTTTATTGAATTCATTGCATTAAATTTATATTATTTTGAATTATTATTTTTGATTGTATATTCAAACAATTTTTTAGTTTTTAAAACAAAATCAACTACCTTAGAAAATTATAAAATATTCACCATCGGATAATATAAATGAGATATGTTTATAATTGAAAATAATTTTATCAAAATAATTTTCTAATGAAAATAATTTAATATTTTAAATATAAATCAATTTTTATTGAATGTAATTTTTTTAGGAAGAACCATCTTTATGAAAAATATAAATATATATTGGGATATAAAAAATGAAATAATATTTAATATCACAATAAATATTGATTTATAAGGACATTTTAATTAAATTTTATTTAATTTAATATTACGAAATTTAAAAAATTATGTATACTAAATATACAATTTAAAAAAAATATATCATGTTTTTTATGAAAAATATATTTATCAAACGCATCTTATAGTCATTTTTATTTTATATTATTTTTAAAAATTAATGAAAATTAAATCCATGTAATCATGAAATTCAAAAACAAAATTTACACCATTACACTAATAATATCATGAAATTTGACTCCATATTACCCTAGCATACTCTCTAAGGTTATGGAATGATATTTTAGTTTATTATTTTCGTTTTTTGACTAACATGGATTGAGTGGTGATCTCTATAATCTGGATTCACTCACATAAAATGTTCAACCCAACTTATAGTTGTTGAATCTAAGTGTGGGTTTAGATAATGTTGATCCCTATTGTTTTACCTCTCTCTAAAAGACCTAGAAAATGATCCAGATAAGGTATGTTACTACTAGTTGAGGTTATCACATTTTCCTTATGAATCATTTTATTTTAATCTTACCCTATATAAACTTATCTTAAAAACCAACTTATAAATTCAAGGTTAGCTGTATTGATAAGGATTAATGGGAATTATACCCAACATTCATATTATTTTTCTATTTCATGATAATAACAAACCATTATTTTGTTTTATTACATGATGAATCTATTCTAAATATGAAAAATAATTTATCAAAATTTCATTTCTAATTACAAATCTATCTGTACTTATATTTTTTTATGGATATTATAATCTTATAGATATATTCATATATCCATATTTATCCATAAAAATTTATATTTGATTTTTATAAAAGAGAATCTCATTTTAAAAATTCATCATTCTAGAGTGATCTAATTTGTTGAATAATATTTTCTATACAATTTTAACTATAAAATACCCAAATTATCTATCTTTATTATCCCCAATACATTTTAAATCCAATTCACTAATCCAAGGGTTTTGGAGGCAATCAACAACATTCAAGGAACAAAGTGATTGATTTTTCCATCACGTCCACTGAGGTGGATCATAATAATGAATTGGTCACTAGTAGTCTAGTATTCCTTCAGTAATAGTGAATGAAACATTTGATTATGGTTTTATTAATTCCTTACTATAAAGAAATTTTAGTATAAGTATTCAAACACTGCTATCAATCATGGAAGTTGTTCTATCAGTGAAAAAAACAAATGGTTCAATTAAGGAATACAGAGTATATAACACCGTCTAGTTCACAATATATGGGATGAACATAATTTAAATCATTTTCATACTACCATTGGTGGAATATTATGTAATTATGTTAATGAATTATCTTTCTTTATATAGATAAAACATAAATTAACAAGAGAAGGAAATCACACTCCATATTTCCAATTAACACATGATTCTGTATAGGTTAAAAGAGGAGGATTATTCTTATTCATCACCATCATCCCATGAATATATATTATCTCTCATTAAGAATGTGTTTATGATTAAATTTATTGAGTGTATGTAATGAACGATCCTCAAGGACATGCATATTGTGACGGAATATGATGATCTGTTACATTATTAATTTCATGGTTTATTTCTAGATGAGAGGATGAATTTCAAATTGATCATATATCAGGTAAATTACACTTATTCAATGCTCTATATTCAATGGATATTGTGTAACTTGTGGAAATGAAAAAAAAATTGCAGGATCTCAAGATAAAGGGATTATGCACCCAATTACATCAACATGGGGTGCACCAGTCCACTTCATCAAGAAGAAGGATGGGTCAATGCCCCTTTTCATTGAATATCGTTATCCCAACATGGTCATGATAAATAAAAAGTACCCTCTACCATGTATAACATACTTTGTCAATTAACTATGTGGAGGTAAATAGTTATCCCTAGAGGATCTTCGATCAAGATATTATCAATTAATGGTAAAACCATGTTGATATCCCCAAGACCACATTTTATAAATGGTATGTGAACTATGATTTCATTTTGATTACATTAGGAAACACTAATTCTCCATACACATTCATGCACTTCATGAATATAGTATTTAGTTATCTCCTCAACAAATTTGAGGTAGTATTTATGGATGATATTATAATATACTCTAAATAGAAGTAGGAGCATGAGAATTATCCAAGAATTGAGCTATAGAACCAATAGAGGGAGAACCTTTATGCCATGTATAGAAGAAATGAGGATTTTATTGAATGAATTCTCATTATTGTGGAATATTGTCACAAGTAATTGGATTGATATGGACTCCTAAATGAACGATGTAATTGAAGGATGGATGAGGCCAAATTGTTTGAAAGATATCCATAGCTTCTATGGGTTAACTAGATTTTATTTTTGATTTGTGAGAAATTCATAGAGATTATTGAAACCTCATAAAAAAATGACATGGAAGGAGGTTATGTTTACATGGAACTATGAATGGGAAGAGTGACTGATGTATCTAAATTGGAGTCTTGTCACTACACATGTGCCCACTCTACCCGGAAGTGCAGAACCTTTTGTGGAATTCAGTGAAACATTGAAGAAGGGATTATGTTGTGTGATAGTTAATAATGAAAATTTCATAGCCCATGATTCAAGGTAGTTTATGGATTAGGAACAAAACTACCCAACAAATGATCTTGAGTTCAATGGAGTGATCGTCTATTTGAAAATATGTTGGAATTATTTAATTTGGGAGAAATGTGAAGCATATAAAGATCACAAAATCCTATAATATATTTTAATATAATAAGGGATTGATGTTTTCAAGAAATGATGGTTAGATAAGAACAAGGACAATGACATATTAATTAATTTCCATTAGAGGTAAATGAATATTGTATACGATTCAATTTGTATAAATTATCTAATAAATCCATCATCAATGAAAATTGAGAGGTTTTTGATCATCCTAGGTTTGAAAAACATGGCCATGGAAATCATAAAGGAAGTAACATCATAATTCCATTCACAAATTATTA
This sequence comes from Viscum album, assembly GCA_963277665.1. Taxonomy (NCBI): domain Eukaryota; kingdom Viridiplantae; phylum Streptophyta; class Magnoliopsida; order Santalales; family Viscaceae; genus Viscum; species Viscum album. The sequence goes on along the minus strand of OY728145.1, from coordinate 1,292,244,758 downwards.
ACTAAACACCTCTTTTAGAAATGAAAAAGGTTGTGAAAAATTATGATGTATGAATTATTTTAATAGTGAAAACTATAATAAAGGGGAAACACATAGAGTATAATTTTAATGAGTATTTAGTTATGATATTTTGTTAAAGACTATGTATACTATCAAATACATTATAAAATAAATATCTATTAGATGAAACACATAGTTCGACATTATCCATTTATCCGTGAAGTACAATGATAAAGCCGGATCTCTTTGGGCTCTATTTGTGGGTCAATATGAAAAAGGTGATAACTTAATATACATCAATGATACTGGTATACTAAAAAAGTGAATGTTTAAAAGAATAATTCTATAGGGATGATGAAATAATTTCACACACATATATGGAAATGGGAAAAATCACCATGGGCTTTTCCACTAGACATCTAAAGACATCCCAGGGATGTAATTCTATATGGATTGTTTTGGACTGCCTTACAAAGTCATCTCACTTTATCACAATACAAGGGGACTTATCCCTATATCAACAGTCATGGATATACATCATTGAAGTGGTAAGGAGGCATGTACTACAACTAATGATTGTATTTGATTGAGATCCAAGGTTCACCTTTATGTTTTCGAGAATCCTCTAAGATGATATAAACTCCTAGCAAAAGATCATTATAAACTGTCATCCTAACACTTATTGGGAAATATTAGTATATTATTCATATAATGATGAAATGATGATAGAATATTCTATAGACTTAAAATGAGGATTAGAAAGACATATTCATTTTGTAGAGTTCTCTTAACAAAATATTCCAATAATGAATACAAATAGACCCCTAATAATGAATTTATAGTAAGACGTGTAGGGCACATGCATATAAGGTTGAAGTTGGGGAAAAAAATTTATCGGTACTAAAATAGTCAAGGAAACTATGGTAAATGCAATGACCATTCATCCTCACATCAATGATTATCATATTCAATAAAAGATATTTTTTGTAAATCATCTACAATACATACATATTGTTGTTAGATATATGTTATTCTTATGTATGTCTACAATAAAGAAGGTGATGAGATTTGGGAATAAGGGAATGCTTAGTCCAAGATACATTATACCCTTTGAGATCCTTCATCATATAGGAGTGGGGTATTATCTACTAGTAATACCACTGAACCATTCTCCAGTACATGATGTATTTCATATATCTCTCTTGAGGATGTACATTCTAGGACACTCACAAGTACTCAATCTAGAGGTGGTACCACTGAAAAATGATATTTATTATGAGGATAATCTTAATAATTTATCAAATAATTGAGAAAATTTTCAATGAAATAATACATTTCACCATGTCTATGTTGTGTGGAGAAATAAAAATATTAAAGAAGTAATGAGGGAACTAAAGGGGGTGATGTATCAGAATTCCAACATCTATTTTAGTTTTGGAAATAATGATTTTGAGGGAAACATTTATTAATGGGGAAAGTTATATTGACCCAAAGTATTGTAAATTTAATTCCCCCTTTTTTTAAATGAATTATTTAGTAACATGATTATAATGAACAAATGACATTATTTGGTTTTATTATATATAATTTTATTTAAAATACTTTTTAGTATAATTTCAGTTGATAATATGACCATTTAATAAAAATCACATTGTTAGTATAAATATAGTGGATTAATAAATCTATTTGATGTGGAAAAAATAATTGATTGACATAAATAAAATTATCATACCTTATGAATCTCATTAATCATATCATCTAAGGGAGATTTTATTTCTAGTATTTTTCATTTTGAATGTCCCAGGTGATATCTAACAACATAAGCATGACTGAAACTATTTATGTGACAAATTCAAGGTCATCGAGATCACGACCCAAACCATGTTTGTTGGATCACCCCTAAAATTTTCACCATTATTCACCTTTATTATTAGGATTTTGATTGTTTATTTATGGGATATGTATCAACACTATATAAATATGAGTTTTTAAATTATTTTTTATAGAATTATTGTAACATACCTGATAAATAAATAATAGTACACTATTATATTTATTAATATTTTTTATTTAAATATTAATTTTACATTAAATGGGATTCTAGGTTTGATGGCGTACCTGATACCCAACAATGGGTACCTTTGAAATCATACATTACTCACTAATAATATAATTTTATTATATTAAATGGTAGTTAACTACTAGCCATGTATTAGTGCGAACTAACATAACTAACTAAACAATGATGAAACATGTTTTTTAAATGTTTTTACATTTATCCAATAATATTTAGAGGCTTAAATGCGAAGGGATCCAATTTTAAGCATAAAAATATGACAATATTCTTTAAAATGTCGATTTACCGCCTTTTAATGGAAAATTATTTTTAAATGTATTTTTGGTCCCTTTTATATGTTATATTTTTCAAAATAAAATTCTTATTTAGAATTATGACATCATAATTTACATTGTATAAAAGTTTGGTACTTTTCTGATGAAAATCATTTTTTAATGATTTGTGTAAAATACTACATTTTAATTCAAAACTGCCTTCTAAAATAATTTATTTATATAGTTTTATTATCCTTTTTATTGGTTTTAAATTGTAATTGTATTATTTTTTTAAAATTTAATCCAATCTTGGTCATTAAATGTAATTTCACATTAAAATTGTACATTAACAACTCTCAATCTTATGATATTTATTATCTCTTAAAAACAAGATTTTTTGTTTTGACAACGACAATTAATTATAAATTAATTTCTTCAACTTCTATATTTTGAATTTGGAAAAATGGATTCTATATTTTGAATCAATATTTCAAAATTTTGTAAATAGGTAACCTTTATTTTTTTACATTATGAATATTTATTTCGATAAATATTTTATTTACCATGGTTAAAGGGTAAATCTGTAATATAAGGGTAAAAAATAATATTATAATAATTTTAAATTATAATAACATGTATCATAATCATATGGGATGATACATTCACTACCATGGTCATCCTTGGGTCTATTTTGGGACCCCATGGAGCCACATGGGATTGATAATGACACTTTATGATAATTAATTTAATGTAATGACAAAAATGAAATTAACATATATCGTTTAGTAAATCAATTATTACACAAGGATATATATAAGTCATATTGTCTACTATAAATATTAATTTATATACTAAAACTATTTCATACATCATTGTATATTGTTTATAATTTTTATTCATCAAATAAATATTATTTTTATTACACAATAATGATGTTGTGTTTACCTCATTAATGAATGATTTAAATAAATATGATTAAAAAATTAAAAAAATATAAAAAATCTATCAAATTTTTATTGGATGATTTTATTTCTAATGAGAGTCTTCTTGTATTATACCTTTTTGAGTTGTGGTGCATTAGAAACCGAAATTCATTATATAATAAAATAACATTTTCAATCATTTTTAAAGAGCCTCCATCCCCTTATAAAAACCCATCGAATCTATCCCATTACTCAGACCTCTATAGACACTTGGATCATCCATAAAATGACTAAATAAGCTCAATGGATCCATCCATTCCACATATAAGCCGTAATATATGCTTAAGAAACTTCATGAAATTCTTTTCGTTCAATCCAAATGGAGTTTCTGTATTTAATGCTAACGTCTTCTCTGAAGTTCTATTCTTTTATTTTAGTTATCCAACCCCCTAAAACTCTATTTATTCATTTATTATATATATATATAATTATCTTCAATATACTAGTTAGTTTATATGATAATTGTTCCAACTACACCCACACATACCTCTTTTTAATGGGAAAATAACATACAGTTTCTGTGGATGACGCACTACTACCTCATAGAATGACGATTATTCAATCTTCTCCTAAAAACTTTTATGGTGGAAATTATGTTGGATCTATAATTATATATTATATTTATGATATTTATTTTATCTTTATGCTTTTTTAATTATTCTTTATAACATACCTTTATTATTTTCATATTGAATATATACGATATTTTCATTTGAGGAAGTACAGACTACCACCCTCTAAAAGTGATATGAATCTTCATACCATACATGGAACATATAACGGATGGTACTAATAAACATAGGTAATGTATATATAGTATGATATTATATTGTAATAATAATATATCTATGTATCATTTTGTTTTCATTCCTTCTAAAATAAAAAATGAAATGGAAGTAGCATTTATGCGTACGTATGACTTACCATCTCCCTAAATGGTGCACTTCATTTTCATATATCTAAATGATATAGACCATTAAAAAATACATATATACTATAAATATATATATGATATATATGATATATAAATTACGAATATCGTTATGATGATATTGGAATTTCGACCACATGATCAATTTATAATTATAACAAGTTCATTTTTAACTAATGTTCTGATCATTGATAAAATGTTCTATATAAACTCAAATAATTAACTAATTGTTATATAAAGGTAATAAGTGATATGAAAGGAAGAATAAACATGTAAAATTTCTTAATCAAGTATAAATTAACTTACATTTCTAAATAAAAACAATTAAATAACGAACGGGTCACATATGACACGAGGTATGGGACTTTGTCTCAATCTCCTTTCATTAAGGCATATTTTGATTTATACACGACACTATTTTAAATGGTTTTTAATCCCATTTGACTATTCCTTTCATTAAAAAGATATATTGTTTCTACGTAGAGTTTTACTATATCTCAAAATGAATGTTTTTAACGTTTTCCGCGATAATGACCTCTCGACCACCGTAATCTTTATATGGATTCCTCTATAAGACTTAATTTTTTATATAAAAAAGGAAACAACCTGTTCTATTTATTGACGTTTTGGTATTAAAATATTTTTTAAATGGTTTTAATATTTCAATATCTGGAAAATATTTCTTTTGATTGAAAATTAAATGTTATTATAGAAATGCTTATATTTGAAATATTTTATGAGTGATGATTTTATAATGTAACACGAACAATTGACGGGTGGTTACGTGATAAACCAAATAACGAGTGGTGCTATGATAAACCAGGATGGGTTGTTACATTATGACCTCCAATGCACTGGCTATGGAAGTCAGCCGTATTGATATTCCATTTAGTGATATGTGTGGATGTCGACTGTATTGTTATTCCATTAAAGTAAATTTATGTTCCAAGATACCTATATATGTTATGTGTTATTAAAATGGGTTTTATGGTATAATTTTTCTTTTAAATGGTTGAGAGATTGTCTTTTATTTAGTAATGAGTATTTACTACATCATGAAGGTGAAAATTATTACTTATGATAATATATTCATGGTTTACATGTTGATTTAAAAAACTAACTGTTTTCCTTCTTTGTGTATCCCTTAGTGAGTGTTTTATTCTCATTCCAAATTTTTGATATGTTTTTTACTGGACATAAAGTGGAATTGGTACATGAATAGGATCACGGAAAAGTCATTCTATCTAAAACATGGAACTATACATGACTCTTTTATCAATGATTTTTTTTAATGAAAAAAATAGATACTGATTAGAAGTGTTTACATGAAATATTCAAGATGTTATGTATATTTTATGTCAAAATTCTCTAAAGCTATAAACCAGAAAAGAACCTAAATGTGAATTATTAACTTAATTCAAGTTTATGTAATGTTTATGGATGGGGCCTTATAGCTGGTATCAATGGTCGGTTCATAAAATATTAGTGGTTAGAATAATGTTAACTTAATTAATGGTATGATAGAGATGATATAGAATTAACATATTACCATGTTTCTTTTCATAATATATTTTTGTGTTCAGAATGGTTTTACATGGAGGAAACATGGTAGCTATGTTTGGAAGGAATATAGAAGAGAATGACCTTCCAAATCAGCATCCTCAAATGGTTAGAATTGGAACTGAACAGTTTGTTGCAGATATGGCACAATTTACTCCGGATATAAATGGTGGTTGTATTCATGAATGATGTAAGGAAAATCAACCAGAGATGAACAAGTCAGTAGTGGAGATCTTATTAAGGCAATGACCACCATTTTGCAGAGGATCAACTAACCCAGTTCAAGGTGAAGGGTCGATCATTGCACTAGAAATGATTTTTGATGACATGGGTTGTACATACAATCAAAATTTTACTATATATATTTTTCATTTTGAGGGTGAAGCCAATTAGTGGTGGTCGATGGTGATAAATATCATGGATAATTAAGAGATTGATGTTGCTGGTTGAGACAAATTCAAATATATGTTTCTTGATATATATTTTCCTAATGTGGTTTGACATAGGATATAAAAAAATTCTTATAATTGAATTTGGAGGATGACATGGTGGATACATATGATAAAAAGATTACTCCACTAGCAAGGTATGCTCAAATTTTCATCCCAAATCCTTATAGTAAGATAAATCAATTTTACTGAGGACTGAAGCCATGATATTTGAGATTAAATAGCCACTCATGAATTAAAAAGAAATCAAAAGCATGTCAGATGTGCCGAGAAGGTAGAAATAGTTTTTTATGATGATCAGGTGTTTCATGATAGTAAAAAAAGAAGTGGTCTAGTTGGAATAAAAAGGGAAATAATTTATCGAAGAATCCTTGAGGTTAGAAAAGTAAATATCCATTTTTTGAGAAGTGTTGTTAAAAGTATCCTGGGGAATATTTACCAAAGTCATGGTAGTTATTCCAGTGTGCTACATCTCGTCATATTGCTCATAACAGTAAGGAATATGATCAAGCATGAAATTAAAATCCAATGGTAAGATATTTTAAGTGAAATTAAATGGGTCATTATGCAAATGGGTTTCCAATGAAGAACTCATCTGAGGGAAAGCATCCATAAAAAAAGTATAAAGTGGTGGTGAAATCCTTTTCAACTACTTCATTAGATGTTGGGATATCAAAAGAAGTAGTATCGGGAATACTGTATATTTGATCACATTTTTCTAATGAGTTTTTTGTTTCAGGGTCCACAAATTCTTTCTTTTCTCATAAGTTTTCCTGTAAATTCGGAATTCCACCTCAAGATATGAATCCTAAACTTATGTAAAAAACTCCTGATGTAAATTATGAGATGAATAGAAAACCTAAGAACCATTCTATACTTGTGTGCTGAATGAATCTAACTATAAACATTGTTTTTTCCTCTAGTAGAGTTTGATGTTATTTTGGGTGTGAATTTTCATTCTTATTATCATGATAAGATTCACTAAAAAGTTAATGTGGTTTTATTTTAGAATGATTTTCAAATTTGTCTACAAGAATGAAACCCTAACATTTGATAACAAATATGGTAGCTAAGAAACTATTAAAAGATAGAAATTAATGTTACCGTGCTCATATATTTGAAAACAAATGACCTATTCTGATTAATGATTTTCTAGTATTAAATGAGTAACTTGATGTTTTTCTAGATGATTTTCCTGGTATTATACCAAATCAAGAAGTTTAATTTATTATTTACATAGTTCCTGATGCTAAGAAAATTTCAAATCCCCCTTATCGAGTGGCTCAAATTGAACTTTTAGAGTTAAAGAAGCAATTGTAGGAGTTATTAGATATAGATTTCATTAGAACTGGAACATAACAATGGTGTTATATTATATTTTTTGTTAAAAAGAAATATGATTCAATGACAATTTTCATTTATTATAGAGAATTGATTAAAATCACTCTTATAAACATGTATCTGTTCACTCATATTGATTATGGTTTGATCAGCTCCAGGGATATTAATATTTATAAATGGTTAACTTGAGGTTGGGTAACCATGAATTGAATGTAAAGGAAGAAAACAATTTGAAGATCGTGTTTCGTACTAGATATGATCTTTATAAATTAGTTGTTATGCCTTTTGGGTTAACCAATGCACCTGTTGTATTGATGGATCTTATGAATAATTTTTTCCCTGAGTTCTTTGATAATTTTGTTGTTGTGTTAATTGATGATATTTGGGTATATTCTAAAAGTAATGATTAGCATAAAATTCATTTAAGGGTTGTCTTGATAACCCTAGAAGAAAAGAAACTCTATGGGAAATTCAGAAAGTGTGAGTTTTGGTGACAAAAAATTTCTTTACTTGGTCACATTTATAAATAATGGAATTACTATTGATCATGCTAAAGAAAATTTGTTTAATAATTTCGAAGACCCACATATATAACCATGATTAATTGTTATCTTGGATTAGCGGGTTATTACTGGAGGTTTGTTGACAAATTTTCATGATTATATTGTCCATTGAATATGTTAAATTGAAAATGAGGTATGTTCATCTGGTAAAAATAATGTGATTATTGTATTCATCAATTAAAAATAAGATTGGTGAATGTTACAGTTTTGACATAGCCTTCTAGAAATGGTTAGTTTGTTATCTACAATGATGCTTCGTGGAAAGGACTTGGTTGTGTCATAATGCATAATGGTTATGTAATATATTATTCATCAATTCAGTTTAAACCTCATGAGTTTAATTACCCTACACATGATTCAGAATTATATTTTGTTTTTTTTTAAAAAATTTGGTGGCATCATTTATTTGGATTAAATTGTGAAATTTATATTGATCCAAAAAGATTGAAGTATATATTCAATAAAAAGGAAATAAACATGAGAGAGATAATATGGTTAGAAATAATCAAGGATTATTATTAAATGATATATAACCATCCGGGAAAAGAAAATAAAGTGTCCAATGCTTTTAGTCAAAAATGTAATGCTACATTTATCATGATATGATTGGAAAAAGATCCTTTGGTTATTTATTTTATGAACATTTCCATAGAAGTTGTTATTTCAAGATATTCCTCCTTTTTTTTAGGCGTCAGTGAAACAATCTCTATCATATAGTAATAAGAAAACACAGAAGGATGAAAGTGAGTTGTAGAAAAAGGTAGAGTTTCTTCATTAGTTTATGTTGCCAGATTTTAACATTGATAATGAATGTGTTTAGATATTTGGGAAGAAAGTTTGGGCTCCATATGATTCAAAGTTGAAGAAACAGTTATTATATGAAGCTCATAGTTCTCTGTTTTTTGTTTATCCTTGTAGTACTAAGATGAATAGAGATATTCAGAAGTATTACTGGTGGGATGAAATGAAAAGATATATTGCCGATTTTACAGCGATGTGTTTGACTTTTCAACAGGTTAAATCAGAGTGGTAATTACCAAAAGGGATGCTTTAGTCATTACCAGTGCCAAAGTGGAAATGGGAAAATAAATCTGTGGACATCTTTGTGGTATTACCAAAGAAATCTCATGGCAAAAAATAAATCTATGTTATTGAGGATCGATTGACTAAATCTACTCATTTCTTTCCTATTCGAGAAACTTTTTCCCTATATCAAAATTTTCGGTTGTATGTTAATGTGATCGTCTGGTTTCACGGTGTTCCCATATTTATTATTTTTTATATTGATCTAGGGTCTATATAAAACTTTTGGAGAGACTTTAAGAATTCGTTGGGTAATAAATTAAATTTTAGTAAAACTTTTCATTGTCAATTAGATGGGCAGTCAGAACGAACAATATAGGATTTGGAAGATATTCTACGTGATTCTTCAATGGATTACATGGGATGTTGGTTCTAACATATTCTTTGGTTATGTTTTCTTATTATAGTAGTTTTTCTACTAGTATAAATATGAAATCCTTTGAGGCAATATATTGAAACCATTTTCTATCTACACCTTTTCGCGATGAAGTTGGGGAAAGGAAAATCAAAAAACCATAATTGGTTGAAGAGATGGATGAAAATGTTCATTTGATTTAGAAGCACGTGAGAACAACTCAGAGTGGGAAGAAAATTTATGCGGATAACCAGAGGAATGATCATTCTTTTTGGTATGTGATCATGTCTTTCTTAGAGTTTCCCCATGGAAAAGTGCAATGTGTTTTGGAAATATGTGAATGATGAGTATGAGGATCATTGGACCCTATGAAATTGTAGATAATTTTGGATTAGTTGTATACTGAGTGGAATTACCTAAATTTTTATCCCAGGCACACAATTTTTTTCATGTTTCAGTATTGAGAAATTATATGGTGAATCCATCTAATGTATTGAGCCCAGAGGTAGTTCAATAAGAAGAAAATCTCCCTTACGAGGATAAACTAGACCAGATTATTGACTGAAGAGAGCATGCGTTGTGGAATAAGGTAAATATTTAGGTAATGGTTTTGTGAATGAAATATTTGGTCGAAGAGGCAACATGGGAATATGAAAATGCTATGAGGGATAAATACCCCAATTTATTGGATAAGTGAATAAAATTATGAGGATGCAATTTCCAAAATTGGGAAAGGACGTAACATACCATGTAAATAAATAATAATTCATTTTAATATTTATTAATATTTCTTAATAAAATATTAATTTTACCTTAAAGGGTATACTATAATCGATGTCGTACCTGATACACAAGAACAAGTTTCTTTGAAATCTTACGTTGCACACTAATAATTTTATATTATTATTTTAAATGGTTGTTAACTCCCAGTCGTGTATTGGCAGAAATGAACATAACTAAATAAAATATGATTTCACATGTTTTTAAAATGTTTTTACATTTATCCAATAAAACAAAGAGTATTAAATTGTGAATGAACCCAATTTTAAGCATAAATGCTCTAATATTCTTTAAAAGACCGATTTACTGCCTTTTGATTGTAAATCCTTTTTTAAATATATTTTTTTGTTACTTTTATATGTTTTATTTGAAAAATAATATTCTTCTTTAAATTAGGACCATCAAAATATACATTGGATAAAAGTTTGGTATTTTTATAATAAAATTCATTTTTTAATCAATAGTGAAGAATACTGCATTTAAATTCAAAACTATCTTTTAGTCTAATTTATTTATCTTGTTATATTATATTTTTAATTGGTTTTACAAGTTTCATAGATTATGTTCTTACCATTTAATCTAATTTTGGTCATTGGATGTAATTTCTCTTTGAAATATAACATAAACAATTGTCAATCATTTGATAGTAATTATTTCTTAAAAACATGTTTTTTGTTTTAAAAATGATAAATAATTTTAATTTAATTTCTTTCACTACTATGTCTTTAATATGGTTAAATGTATTCTATATTTGAAATCAATAGGTCCAAATTGTGTAAATATGTAAGTATTATTTTTAGAGATTATGAATATTTACATGGGAAAATATTTTAATTACCATGGTTAAAGGGTAAATCTAGTAAATAAGGGTATTAAAATAATATTATAATATCATTAAATAACACTAACATGTGTCCTAATCCTATTTTAATATACATGTCCGACCATGGGAATGTAGGTGACTATTTTTTTACCCCATAGATCCACATGGGAGTGATAATAAAAATTTGTGTTAATTAATTTAAAGTAAATACATAAATGACATAAGCATATATCTTTTAGAAAATCAATTTTTACATGGTTTTATATATGTGATATCTTCAACTATAAATATTAATTTGAAAGCTAAATTTTTTTTCCACATCATTTTATTTTTTTTATAATTTTTAGACTTTATATATATATTATTATATATGACACAAAAAAGATGCAATAATTACCTCATTAATTAATAATTTAAATAAATAAGATTAAAAAAATTGAAACAAAATGAAAAACCTGCCCAATTATTATTTTATGATTTTATTTCAATCATAAGTCATTATTTATTCTACATTAATTAATTTTTTACCTTTATATACAAAAAATCATTATATATTAAAATAATAATTTCAAAAAATTCAAAAGAGCCCCTCCCCCCTTATAAAAATTTATCACCATCAACCCAATACTCACAACTCTAAAGCCCCTTGGCTCATACACCCTCGGCCAAAAAAAATTTCCTACATCCCTATATTCTTCATAGAAGCTTTAACATAAGATGAAGACACTTCAATAAATCCTTTTGGTTAAAACCAATGGGAGTCCCCGATTTAAAGGTAACATCTTCTCTTATGTTATTTTTATTTATTTTACTTCTCAACCCCCCTAAACTATATTTATTCATTTCATTTATATAAAACTCAGTATCCAAAATAAACTAGTTTATTGTTATGAGATATATTCAAACTACACCTACATAGACATACATCTAATGGGTAAGGATCATACTGTTTCTATGGACGGAAAAAAAATTCCTCACGAAATGATGATTGTTTAATCTTCGTCTACCACCACTTATGGTGGCCATTATGTTGGAAGATTAATTATATACAATATATATATATATTATCTATATCCTTCTTTAATTTTATTTTTTTACATAACATTATGGTTTTCATATTTTATATATATGATCATTTCATTTTAGAATGTGCAGACTGGTGCCATGTCAAAGTGATATGACTCATTCAGACTATTCATGGAACATATAAAAGATGGTATAAATGAAAATATTCAACTTATATAAAATCTAATATTTTACTGGAATAATTATATAACTATGTATCATTTTGTTTTCAATATTTTTAATATAAAAAAATAAAATTGAAGTTTTGTTCAGGCATACATATGGCATACCAACTCAATGAACGGTGCACATTATTTTAATATATCCAAATGATATCAATTATTATATATTACATATATATTATATATAATATATTTAAATAATTAATATCATTATGAAGATAATTGAATTTCGACCACATGAGAAATTTATAACTATAACAAGTTCATTTTTAACTCATGTTCCGAAAATCGACAAAATGTCCGATATGAACTCAAATAATTAACTTATTAGTATATCAAGGTAATAAGTGATATAAAAGGAATAATAAACATTTATAATGTTATTTAGAATATATAAATTAACTTAAATTAAATATTCAGAAAATTAAATAATGAATGGTTCAAGTCGGAAAAGAGGTAATGAACTTCGTCTCAGTCTCCTTTCATTGATGCATATTTTGATTTATACATGAAATTAATTTACACAGTGTATAAAACCCATGGAAATTTTATTTCATTCCAAAGTATTGATTTTTCTACATAGTGTTTTACTAAACGGAAAATGAATTTTTTAATGTTTTCAGGGACGATGACCTCTTTGATGTCGTAATCGTTATTTCACATCCTCTACAAGTCTTAATGTTTTTTAATGTAAAAAAAGGAAACACCACATATTTTTTTGGGTGTTTTGGTATTGAGAATGGTTTTTGAATTTGGTTGATTATTTCAGTATATTGAAATTATTTATTTTCATTAAGAATGAAATGTTATTAGTGAAATGTTTATATTTTCAATATTTTATGCGTTATGATTTTATAATGGTACTTGGAAATTTGATAGGTGGTTACTTAATAATTGATATGATGGATGGTTTTTATGATATACAATAATGGGTGGTTATGGTATAACCTCCAATGCATTGGGTATGGATGTTGGCCGTATGAGTATTCCATTTAGTGATATGTGAGGAAGTCAATCGTATGGTTTTTTAATTTAAGTACAATAATATCACAAGTTACCTATATATGTTATGTTAACTTTTTATGGGTTTTATGGTAATATTCTGGTTATAAATGGGTATTAAATTATCTTTTATTCAGTGAATAGTATTTAGTACTTCATAAATTTTAAAATTCTTACTTATGATAAGGTATTAATGTTTTTAATAATGTTTTGAAAATTAAAAAGTTTTCCTTCTTCATGTATCCATTTCTGAGATTTTTATGCACATACCAAGTTTATGATATATTTATTACATGAAAAAATGTAGAATAGGGTCAAGGATGGGATCAAGGAAATGTTGTGCTATCTAAAACATGGAATTCAAGAAGAATCTTATTTTCAATGAGTTTTTATTTCATAATAAAATGGATATTATATAGAAGTGTCTACCTATAATATTCATGTTTTAATGTATATTTCATGACCATATTCTCTAAATATATAAACATGAAAACATCCTCAATGTGAATTATTAACATTATTCAACATTAGGTAATTTTTAAGGCCGAGGGATTAAGATAATTAATATGTTATCATCCTATTAATGTATCTTTATGAACAATTTTTTGTATCTTAAAAAAAGTTATTTTTTTGGATTATATTAAAATTTAATTAAAAAATAAATAAATAAATATTTATTTTTTTAAATAAATAATACATTAATTATACTATTAATGAAAACAATGATCATTTAATTTTTTTAATGGCATATGCAATTTTTATACTGTTTCGAATACTATTGTTGTGAAAATCCCAAAATTTCCAAATAAATGTGGATTTTATTTTTAAATGTGATTATTAAATTATTTATTAAATCATTTAGATAAAATAAATATTAGATTTGGAATTATAATATATAAATAAACCATTAGTTAATTTTTCATAATTTGTTGAGATATTGGAATTTTTCAAAAGTAATTAAATATCTTATATAACTACAATGGGTATTATTACATTACAATGACCCATAAGTGATTTAATACAAAATATAAAAGTAATCCATGATTAAATATATGTTTTCTTTTAAAATAATGTTGTTTTATGTTTATTTAATTTTATTACATCTATTATGAATCCTAAAAAAGCTCTAATATATTTTATTATTTGAAAATCCTTTCTTTAAGAGTGTGACTAACCACAACATTATAAAGGGAATTATTTTACTAATTTCGGATATTTTATTAATAAGACAATTAAATATATTCCCAATGGTCATATACCATGATCAGAAATCATGTAATGGTTTTGGGGTTGGTTATTTTATTATGTACGATCAGAAACCTAAATATTAATGATATCCATCTGATTTCTTATATAACCCAAACCAAGATCCCATTTCTCTTCTCAAAATACACATTGGATCACATTCATATATTCTCTACACACTCTAGATAAATAAAACAACACAACCATTCTCTTAAGAAGCATCACATTGAATTTGGAGTCACACACTCTAGTATGGTATCCTTACATTCATATAATCCGTTAAAAGTCATGAACTATATTTGATATTAGTTTTTTCAATATCAATTGGTTATATTTTATTTCAATTATAATTTTTAAATCACTATCCAATTGATGTTATTTGAAAGATGTATCATTTAAAAACTTTATTTGGACACTTACCTAAGCTGTTATAATGCGGAAATTCTTTAAGAGGTACTCAAATTCTCTTCTTTATTCAAATTGTTCTATCGACATATGAATTCTATTTCCATTTTCTAATGTTACACATGTCTTTACATATATCTAGGAATTTCCATTTTTTTAATATTATTATAGAATAATTTCTCTAAAATAGGAAATTATTGTGATATTTTATGTTTTACCATTATGAATATGATTTTTTAAAGTGGGTTTTCCTTGCAAAGACAATTATGTTGTGAATAACATAACAATTTTCATATCAATGGTATTAAACATTATGAACTTATTTATAATTATCATAGACATACATGCATTTTTTCCATATTCCTTTATCATGTAATAAAATATTATATTGAATGAATATATATTGTATGATCAGTTTGGCACACTTAATCATGTTAGTGAAATGAATTTGAGATGTGGGCCCAGAATTAAATAGTGATCCAATGTAATGGGTAATTTTTAGAATGATGGAACATTATGTTTGGACATGTAGTGGACCATATTCATTTATGCAACATTGGACACCATGATTTTTTGGCATATTTATCCATGATATATGTTCATGATAAGTATTTTAATATTGTGGACAAATTTACCATGTAATGGTTATCATGCTATATAATGTAATATATTCATGTTTCTTTTTTTACTAATTTATATTCCTATTGTCTAACATGTATTATATTTTTCTTTTTATGAAATTATTAATACCACAATGGGTATTATATGTCACCCCTTTATTATTTTTGTATAGAAATGATCATGTGATGTTTTATAAAGAAATAGAATTTTAGAAGCATGTACATGATGTTTTCAGAAATGTTGTTGTATCCCAGGATTAAGATGTCATGATGTATACCTATTTCCCAAATTATCTTCACTTATCCATCTTTTTGGTTGAATTAACTATAATTTTCTGTTTTAATCATGAAATAATATGAAATAAAATGCATGTTTCTTATATAATGATTTTTTTATGATATTTCAAGATTACATATATAATAGATAATGTTATGATATTTTTAAATCACAATCATATATATATATATATATATATATATATATATCATAGAAAAATTACTAGGGTTAAACATGATTTAAATTCTTGGTTCTAATCTAGTGAGGCAAAAGAGTTTTTAAGACTAATTCATCCATTAATACATTCAATTCTTGTAACCATTTTTTTCATTCATGTAATTTGATTCCTTGTCAAAAAGTGATCATAATGGTATTTTAATATTTTAAAATTCATTAATAAATGTTACAAAAATTTAATACTGGAAAATTAATTCAATTACATTATAAAATTAGTTTTATGGGGTAACAGATAAAATAAAATCAGTATTCTTCTTTTCAAACATTATTAAATCTATTAAGGTTCTACACAAAATAATTACTATTTTTAACACTATGAATTTATATTTATTACAATTTATAGAAATATTTTTCCTCATGAATATAACTAGAACATGTGACATGTTTTACATGAAAGAATCAAATTTTATGGAAATATATATAAAAATATTCATGAAGACATCAACGATCACAACCCCTATATTTATAAAAATGGAAATCACGTAAATATATACCATTTTAAGTTATTTATTAAACCTAAATGTAATTATTATATATGAAAATTTATTATAATAACATGTGAATGTTCTTACTGGTTGTTAGTGGGATATATAGAAACATTGTTGTTTCCTCAAAATCCATTATGAATGAAAATGTATGAGTTCCCAAAAATCTTGTCTAGTATATTTTCAATGATTATCTTATGGAAATTATCAATCATTGTTTAATTTTATTATTTTTACCAAGTGTATAAAAATTTTATAACCAACAATATTAAATTCTTAAATTTTCATGTTCTTGTTATTTGGAATAACAATCACACTACCATTAATTGTAACCTAATATATAAATTACCCATGAAAAATATAAAAAAGATAACCTATAATAAATATAATAAATATGGTGACCTTATCAGTACTAAATTAATCTATGTTACCATTATGCCTTCTTTGGGAGTTAATATTTGTATTGATCTTATCATCCATGATTTTTATCATGAAAATATTTGAATTATTCATTTATATCTGATATTTTCAACCAAATGTATGTTTCATTTTCTATCAATAAAAAACATAACATATCCCATTTTGAAATTCCAATTCATCCAAAATAGTGAAAAAATATGTCTCCTCCACTTCTGAGGAAGTATTTTTAATCAATGTCGGAAATTGATTCAGTTTTATATGGGATGATTTATTAAAAATGGTTAGGTCAATATATTTTTAATAATAAAAAACCTCTTTTAATTATTATAAAACAACAAATTGGTGGTTAATTCCATTATTTATTCCTAATTAATGTGGATTAAATGTTTTTATTGAGATATTTAGAAAATTTCTACTATGTTTGAGGACCTTTTTCAAGTTGAATCGGTGAGTCACATTATATCACATGATAATTGTTATCACTAAAAAACATTCATACAAACAAATGTTATTATTTCTCTCACTGATTGAATTTAAAATCCCATTTTCCTTCTCTAAATTAATAGCGACTTTTACTATTATGAAACATATAGGACATACCCCTTTTCAAAATGGATATCATAGTATAAATGGTAATTCGATAAAATATTCCATGTCCAAAAAATGAAATCTTCAAGATGTATATGTTGTCCAAATATCACTAATAAAACATTCTTCTAAACTATTGGGTACCTTATAAATCAATATTATAGGTAAAATTTAACTCGTATTGAAAGAAAATATATAAATTTATTGTTTTTTAAACTACATTTGTAATTAAATATATATTATCTCAAAATCCACAAGACATATCAATATGCATGTCCCTTTAATATCAGAAGAAATATTCAACATCCTTAAATTCAATATATTTTGATGTATTTTTCCTTAGACAATATCCTAGCTATCTAAAATGAGTGGAATTAATAAAAAATTTATAGAAACATTTTTAAAATTTTATTCTACAAGAATTTACTATTTGGTCACACCATTGAATATGCATATAAAATTTGAATTTCCACAAAAAAAAAATTGGTAAAAATTTAATTAACCTATGAAAATACATATATTTATAGTATCATATATATATATATTGATTTTAGGTAATAGAGAATGAGTCTTAAATTAGTAAACATCACTATGAAAATATTATAAAATTACTCCACCCTAATAACATTCACATCATTTCATTATTTTCATAGCCAAATTTAGTCTTATTTCTAGTTATTATTCTCAATGTCTTACTTCACCTTATAGAACCCAACATCTATTTATGGATTTTCTTTTACCTTACGATGTATAATATTCTCTTCATTATATCCATTATAATATTACCTTCTATAGTTGTTTCAATCATCCATATCAATTATTTATCAAATTAATACCATAAGTCATCAATAGTATAATATTGTATTTTATGGAATGATTCCCTACAAGAATAAATAGGTCATGTATTGTATAATAGTTCCCTTTTATTAGGTGATAACATTTAGAGAAATGTAAATTATTCATTATGAAGAAATTCATTAATATTCAACACATTAATTTTAATCTTACTCCACACATCTTGGATTTGTATTATAACAATCTCTTATTACATTCATATAGAATCCCTATTTCTATATGTAGATTGGATATAGTAATATTGATACTTTTTTCAGATTCATTGTAATTAGAACTAGATTCACATGTTATATCATACTTTCTCCTTCTATGTAAAATTTGATGATATTTCATCTTTGGAATACATGTGTTTGAGTTTTTATTTATTCTTTCCTCAAGGAACCCCATCTATCATGTTGATCTATGCCGATGTCAACTTTTTTTCCTCAAATTACCTATTTCCTAAGGTGGGTTAGTTTCATCACATTTATCAGTGTAGTATTTAGATTCACCGAAACAATATGCGGATATTTCAATTTCACCTTCCAATGATTCTTCCTTGGAACTTGTTTTTTAGTTTGGGTCTCACACATGGAGTTAAGTCTTGATCATGGAACTCATTCCTAGAGAAATCTCATTGAGGATGACGGATATTTGTACGGTTTATGTAAGCAATTAAAATTGGTCTTGAAATAGAAGAACCATTCAGTTTGGATTGTAGTAACATCTGGATTTCATATCATGTTAGGACACTAAACACATTGGCCACTTGTATTCAACATCATATGAGGGAATCTTATGGAGTCATCTTAGGCATGTAACATAAAAAATCATACTTCAGTCATGATGTATCTCATGAAAATGAATATATATTCAAAGGAATCAACCTCAAGAATCCCATTTTTTATATTTGGTAACGAATAATATAGGAACATATCATTTGAGGCATTCACCTCGGTTATCCCATGTTAAGCATGAGTTATATGTCTGGGATATCTTGTTTAACTTCTCGGGGAGGAAAATGAAGGCACATAATTAATCTATTATAGATATGAAAGGATGAAAAGTATGAATAGTGCTAGAGGATCAAAGCAATGTGTCCCTATGAGGGAATATGCTGAAATTAGAGGATTACTGATGGATAGATCTGAATGCCATGTAGGGACTATTCTAAATTATATGTCTCATAAAGAGAATGTGTTGCACAATGAAGGAAGAAATTATATAATTCCCTTTGTGGGGGATATAGGAGGTGTTCCCCATAAATAGAAGATATAACACCATGACGGTGAATTTCATGGAATTCTAATGGTGCAGATCCTTGAGGTGTTTCCCATAAATGAATGATTTCACACCATGAATATTGAACAGAACACTCCATGAAGTAGATCAGGGAGGTGTGCCTTTAGGATGTTTGAACCATGTTATATCATTGGATGGGATTTATCTTCATTGAGCCATCATACATACCATATTTATAAGACAATGATCAAAACTGTCACAGTTCAATGTTAGCATTTAGATAAAAATGATAACATAGGTCCATGTAGTTTAACATTATTTGGTATGGATGATAACAACATGAAAGAAGTATCAGCAAGGGATGGTGTGTGTATTATTAATGTATACTAACCTTCAAATAATGAATTAAATTGGTTGGATTTTATATAAATTACCAATTAAGAATTTCTATAGTCCTTGAAGAGATGGGGTCTCCTAGTTGAATGACGTGATCTTATATGGGGTGTGGTCTGTAAAATACCATGATGGATATGGGTTATAGGATTAGACCCGAGTGAGTCTTCTTAAATATAAATGTTATTTCGGAATCCATTAAAAATTGTTCATAATGGTTTGGGATTTAACATTAAGAGGAGGACTACACGATCACGTGGTTGGGGTTTAGGTTTGGAAGATTCTCATTTGAGGGGATATGATTGGGAAATACACTCAAGTGGACTCCCATGTGAATGGATATTGGGGATTATATCTATAGATAAGGAAAATGTAATATGATGGTTCACATATAGACTCCAGGCCCATGTGAGCCATGTTTAGTGTGAGAAATAATAGGAGGTAGTATACATGCCACTCGTCACATGAAAGAAACACCAACGATAGATTGTAAGGGTCATAAACTTGTATGTTACCCAATGATAATGAAATTACATGTGAAGAAGATCCAATTAAATAGGAATAGGATATCAATCCATGTGATTCATAAATTGATCAATCTATACTTGTGGAATAGTATGTGTGGTCATTATGGATTAAAAAATCCTAGAATGGGAGGCTTGTTCGTTGTGGTGGGAGAGGGTGGAATCCCATGATGATCATACATGAGGAATCCTAAAATTATCACAAGAGAAAAGCTACGATTTTTTGCCATTTTCTAATGATGTTGTTGATATGTAGTTTAACATCATAAGACATGGATATGGGTGACTCACTCCATTCACCCCGAGCATACATAACCCATACAAATGAACCCTTATAATGGGAATTGTTTAGAAATTCTTGGTTGTAATGATGTGGAGGAGTGTTCAATCATGTTGTCCTTGTCAGCTATACATTATTGAAAGGAAAAACACATTAGTGTACCTATTATGAGGATAATATATTATGTAAATTCATGAAATATGGGAATATGGGACCCATAATGAAGGAAAATGAAATTGATTCCTGCAATATTAGAGGGTTTCATAGAAGGGATCATATAAGGAATGAGGGTTTCACACAAAGGGTGCTCAAACATGTTTCTCAACCTTATTGTATTTCCATTTATATTCATATAGGGGTTCACAAAACATTGGTGGTATGCATGTAATGTTGTGGGTGTGCACAAGAAGAGACATTTTGCATTCCCGACATTATTTGAAAAGGGCTGGTTGAGGATTATGAAACTACTAGCATTGTAATGGATGGACCTATGAGGAATGTGTCATGAAATATTTTCTACCTTCAGTGTTACATGATTCAGGATATAGTGGAATATGGGTATTACATGTAACATAGAATTTTATTTGGGATTCCAAAGGATTACCCTGAAGATGTGGGTGATCATATATATATATATATATATATATATTTGAATTCTTCGTTGAATGGTATGAAAAAATTAACTCGTAGATGGGTTCTTGGATGATTACATGTCCTTATCATAGTAAAATGATCATGGATGTATGTGATTAGCATAAGGTTTTTCCTAAAAGGGTTTTTCACACATAATGTATTTTTGTGCATGTAACTTCGATGTCATGCATGTAGTTTCATTGGCTGTTTGAGTGGCCTCCATGGAAGGTAGAGTTTGAAATCTCCATTGCTGCACATGTGGTTTGTATGTGGAGGGAGTTTCAAAGGCATATATTCAACCTCTTAAAAGTGGTATTAATATCCTTTCATATGGATTTTAGGGAGGTAATGATAAATATAATCACATTTGGTTCACAAGAATCATTGGTTTAGATGATGACCTTGAACACGTAGAATTAATCTTTTTTGCACAATCCATTTTGTTATTTCAGTTCTTTGTATAGTTGGATTATTATACAACATCAATAATATTTTAGTGTCCAAAAATCATAAATTTCTTCTATAATATCATAAATAATTATCTACAAAGAAAGTTACAACATCTTATGTTTGGGTGACACGTAACGTTGCGTGTCAGAATCTATAATTTATTTAGATACGTGTCCTCACATTCCATAGTAACCACATTCATTCCTTCCTCCTATATTCCCATATATATGATCAAGCATATTTTTGTTGTGAAAATCAATTCATGAAATCACATAATCCAATAAAATATCTTCATTGAAAAAAAATATTCCACAAAACATTTATTTTCTTAAGAACTGATATATTCATATTATATTGTCTCTATAGTCTATTGCTATCTAGTCAACATAGTGACCTCAGGATGTAGTTTCTAAAATATGGTCATGTCATTTTTAAAATAATTTCATAAGTTGTACATTAGAGAATTAATGATAGGGGGACTATTTGTAGTAACTAATCAATCAATCCAATGATTCATAAAATGATTCTTGATCATTATAAGATTATATAAACAATTATTTTCATAAAACAAAGATACAATATATAGGAAAGAAAATCATAATCAATACATTGTTAATTTCCTCCCACATGATTAATGAATATTTATCTTATTGAACAATCCTTTTCATAGCATATATATAAATGGAATAAGAAATGAATCTCCAATTTATAACATCTTCACATTCATGGATGAGTCTAATGTACTAGACAACTGCACATGATTAACCCATATCAACCTCATATTTTATCATATTTATTTGTCGTATATATTTTATGTGTGGGTTCCATACCTCTTACATTCCCACATTCTATGTCAATGAAATTTGTGATGAGTTTCCAAACAACTCATCGACAATGAAATATCATTTTTTTAATCAATATTCACATAGAATTCATTCCTCATTAAATTGTTTTTATTATCTATTATAATCTCTCTGATAAAAAAATTATTCATAAATATTTTCAATTTATTTTTCTATATATCCAGGGAAATATATTTTAAATCCATTAACGGAATAATTCTTATCATTACATAATATAGTAGTGTGCATGTACCTAAAATTGCATAAATTTCAATTATTGAATAGTCGATAATGATAATCTAACTAAATATGTGAATTTGAATGAAATATATATACTGTGTAATCTATTTTTGGATATCTGTGTGAATTTTATTCATAATGAGTATATTTGAATATCCTTGTCTAAAAATGTATCCAAAAAGTCTTGATTATAAATGGATTAGTGATGGTACAAAATATACCTTCAGGTGCACAGGGTCAAGAAACACATTAATATGGAGTTACATATTTAATATCTATAGGGAAAATAAAATATATTCTAAATTGAAGTCTAATAATGTTAGAGTTCAACCAAAAGTTTTTTTAACTGAGTTATAATATATAAATACAAGATAATTAGAGGAAAAATTAAGACAAATGATAGAATGATTTGTAAAATAAATTGAAGAATTAGTGGGGAGATGGAGTATATTTTATTGAATTATTTTTCATGTAATGGAATTCATCTGTTCATTATTAGAACACTAAATCATCCTTTAAAAGTTGTCTATCAAGTGAAAGTTTATCATCTTAGTGAAATAATATGATCTTGTGATGATGAATTATACTCTTTATACACTTTATTATTTTAGATAACTGAAACCCTATTCCATGGACATGAAACTAAATTTTAAATTTCACCCCTTAACCCACTCCACTATGATAATAAAATAATTAATTCACCATTCATAAATATATTCATAGCCAAAAATTCACATGATAATATAGTTAAAATATTATATGGAAGAATAATAATCCATAATAAATGATTATTCACCTTCCACCAATAACCCCGATCCATAATATCTTACCACCATTCACATTCATATCATGAGTGCAATGGATTAATTCTTGATCCCCCAACTAGTTATTGGGATATTAAAAATGTACTTCCCTTCACCTTATGTGACCATTCTATGATGGAAATCAATGATGAGATCTCTCCATGAGAAAAAAATTAAATTTCTCTCAAGGATGTTCTCCGCCCTTTTTCAAAAATAGTTCATCTTATCCTTCAATTTTATTGGAGTCCAGGTATCCATATTATTAATGTAATTCATTATTTAGATATATTATAATGTTAAAACATTGAATCTGGAAGGTGTTAACCTCATCAAAAGGGATTCCCTCAGTCCTGGGCATTTTATACCACCTTAGATTCCATCCCTTTGATGCGGTTATGAGGTCATGTGGTCATGTAGACATGTTTGATTCATTCTTTGAATCTTCATTAAGAAATATTGAAATGATATGTATGTAAAAAATGACACTAATTATGCTATGTAATTACCTAGGACGACTAAATAAAAATGAAATAGAAATTGAATATAATGTTAGGGATTGACCCTTGCATCATTGGTGATGGAATAATATTGGGGTGTAATGAAAAATTCTATTGTATAGAAAATGTAATTTAAAATTATTTTATTTTATAATTTATAAAAATTATCATCATATTGATTTTACCATTTCCATTTAGTTCATATCATATATTATATGTCAATAATATATTAAATCTATGATTGATTTGGAAAGGGATTCCATGAGAAATCGTTCATAGTGATTAATCCTCATGTATTTTATACACTCTACATTAGAGATACTCTAGTCTCATTAAGTATAAAAAATATTTTTTATGACCTTACGTATCAAATATAGACTAAAATTTTCATAGTTATATTTTACCATTTTTAGATGAATATATATTAAATTCCAAAAACACACACATGGGGATTATATTAAAAATGTTCCTTTGGAAACATAGACACATAAAAATATCGGTCCATAACCGAGCTACATAATATCGCATTATGCTCATCATAAATAAAATCCTTATTAGACATATATTTCATAACACCATTCATGCTATGCTAGAAAATTGTATCACGTGAAAGGGTGAGGTCGGATTCCTAGTAAAAGTAATAAATAAAGATATCAACATTACATGGGTATACTGGTATGAAAACATTATAATAACATTATAAATCCATACCCAACATATCATAGATCCTAATCACAAGTAATGGAATAAGTTATGGTAGATTGTAAAATTTTAATCACAATTGGATCAAAGAACATGAAACATGGTATCATAAAATTGGTATAATGAATTGATTTATGGAATACAGATAACTATATAAAATCATTTCCATACTATTTAAAGGAACAATTTCTAGACTCTCATATTGGAATGGGTTCAATTTCCACAATATTATAAAAATCACGGTTTAATCAAACGTCTAACAAAGAAGATATATTCATTTACTAAACTATGTTTACTCTTCATTCTAGTAGAATTTATCTGAAAATAAATAAATCATTACCAATTTCATTGGATGGTGATATATGTCCCATTATATACATATTTAATTTTATATAAATATGATGCAATATATCATTATACATCTATAAAATCAAAACCCATTAAAATATATTTTTTCAAAATCATTACATCGTATCATAACAAACGGAAAATAAATGGGTTTCATATATATGTAATCATATAATAACTCATGGAAAAGATATAGGTTTTATAAAAATATATTTCTTTACAAAAGTAAACAATATATAGAATATATTTGGATGTAACAAGTAGGTCATATACCTAGTAAAACATAAACAAAACTAATATTTGTTTTTATTTATGAATATAAATTTCATAAAACATCATCAAAACATTATGAAGTAAAATATCCATACATTTTTAAAACACATCCTTATATTATTTTTAAATTGAAAATATTAATGACATAATTTTACTAGAAAAAATACTTAAAAATTATAATTAATGCTACATTGAGTTTCCACCATAGGGTAATATCTTATTAAAATTGAACACATTAAAATAACTACTCTCCTCATAATCTCATAAAGAGAAAAAATGACTTTCTATTAAAATGACATGAAAATCTGTTAAAAAATAAAAAATTAAAATAATACTACTTATTAATATAACATATATTATGATATTTTTTAAATTTTTTAAAATATGTTTTCAAAACATAGATATAGATGAAAAATCATGTTTGTTTGAAGAGATAAATAATTTTTTTACAATGGTTTAATTAAAATATTGACTAAAAAGAGAGGAAAATGATAGGGAAAAGAATTCTCATTAAATAAAATTAGTTCTATAAAATCCATGAGTTTGTTGACATATAAATTATATGATTTCTTTATTTTAAGCATAAACATAATTTATCCAGATAAATGAAGTGATTTTATAACAAAACCATTTCAACATTAGTAACAGTTAATCATATGTCCCATTAAAGAAAAATATTAAATTAAATATAAAATTTAATTTGAGTAAATTAATTTCTGTTATTATACATCTTTGTTCTGTATATACCCCTCATAAATTAATATATTTGCATTCCCTGACCTATGTCTCAATGATGCTTTAATGAGACCGTAGTCCCCAAACCCTTGAATTCAATCAGTTATGTTCAAAAATCCATTATAATGAATATATGATTACTAAAAAACTATTAATTAACAATACATATATATAATACCATTTTTTGATTACTTATTAGAGCATATTACTAGTTTATTAATAATTCCACGATTAAATAATGTTTCAGTGATTTTTAATTCTTAACTATATCAATTGGGCATTTTTATTTAATTAAATTTTATCATGGTTCCTTAATATAATGAATGATCACTGTCATAAAAATATGATTTATACTCATTTTATTTATATTTATATATTTATATTTATTATAAAAACTATAGATATAATGTGAAAATCATTGTTCATGGAAACTATTGATGTTATGTATGAATGTACAATATTTCCATTTTCTTGATGGATTGAATGAAAATATTTTAAACAATATACTAACATTAATGAATAATTTTACGATCATATATATATCCAATATTTTCATTAGATACATCCTTATTTATTTCCATGTCATGTTTCAATGAATCACATCGCTTTGTGTGGTAGTAGTCTGCCATACACACAAATGATGTTATCATATTCCCACATAATGGAAAGCTAGATGGTACATGTGATAAACAGAATCATAAAATCCTAACAATAAAACATATAGAATATATAAAAAATTAATAATTTATTATATCTATTATTGAAATGTTATGATGGTAAAAAAACATCCTCGGATCATGTTGTGGTAGTCTATAGTAAACATGATCGACTTTTTTTATTTTTATAGGAGAAGAAATGGATATATAATATTTAATTAACATAATAACAAAAAATTATATTTATGATTCAATTGTAATAATATTTTAGGTGTCGATATATAATTATATTGTTGAAAAATAATAATGAAATAGAAAATTATTACTGAAGACGATTACCTTCTTTTAGAAAAACCTTATTGAGGCCAATTAATATGAATGGTAGTGATGTTACTTTGGAAAAAACAACAACCCGATGATGTATCTGAGGGTGTTGGGGTAGTATTTATTAATACATTGAAAAAATATATGGTGTGAGATTTGTGAATAAGTTATGGGATATGGTGCCTTAATATAAGAGTGGAACAAGGAACTTCATGGAAATCAGAGGGAAGTTTCCAAAAAGATTCCAAAATGATAAGTTTATTACCAGAAATAATTCCTCCAAATGACATGAGATTATATATTGATATGTATGTGGTATAAATATTTTCACGTAATAAGATTCATAAAATTTTAATTGCAAAACATAAAATTATATTTGTACATTATCTCCCCCATGACAAACAAACCTGTTCATTAACTATAGTAATTATTTTTAAAATTTTACACTATAATGGATGGATAAAAATGAATTTGGAATAATTGGATAATATTAAATAGGTTGAACAAAAATTTATAAAAAAATATTTCAATGTCAACAAAGAGATATTCAAAATAATAATTTAATATTGTACCCATAGAGGTGACGGACGAGAGGGCTTCCATATGGAAAATATTCAAATGATTAAAAATATTATATATCAATATTAAATTTTAAGGTTTTTTAAATGTCCTATATTGTAACAATTTATATATAATATATCAAATATAACTATTAAAAATCTTTATTACTAAATTAAGTTTAATTTTTTAAAAAAAATGGTATTTTTCAATGAAAACCTTGTATTTTTAACTATTCATCATCAATTTAATCATTCCAAAATATCCAAATTTTCAACCATTGATAAATTTTAAATTGTGATTTTTAAGGTGAAGAATATTTTATAAAATTATTTTTTGGTGAAAATAAATAATTTTATTTGTTGATACCAAAATTAAATAACACATAATTGTTTGAGGGAAAATATTTATCAAAACATGTAATGGCTATACTAAAAAGTATTTTTTTATTTATAATGATTTTTTATTTATATAAATAACTTATAGTTAATTTTAAAAAATTTATACTAATATTTGTAACAATATTTTTAATGGAATCTTAAAAATACTTTTTTACATAATATATTAATAGTATGTCTCAATTTGTTAAATCATAGGGATTCATGTAACACAATCTATCATAAAATATAGTTTAATCAATAAATAATCATTCATAAAAACCTATTGTGTTACAGAGAATCACATGAATGTTCCTGGGATATTGTTTGAGTAAAATCATATGCTCATTAATAAATTCTAGAGACTATTTCCCTTGAAAGATTA
Source organism: Viscum album (assembly GCA_963277665.1). Taxonomy (NCBI): domain Eukaryota; kingdom Viridiplantae; phylum Streptophyta; class Magnoliopsida; order Santalales; family Viscaceae; genus Viscum; species Viscum album. The sequence goes on along the minus strand of OY728145.1, from coordinate 1,292,215,937 downwards.
TCAATCTCCCCCTCATTAAAATATATTATTCTTAATAGATTCATAGGGTTCTAAAAGCAGTTCATTAACTCTACTAATATTTCAAAACCCTTAATTATTAATCATGAATAACATATTTCATATATTATATTATCATAATAATATATTTTTTCTTCTAATTTATCTTATAATATCTCATTCCATGCATTTGAAAATTCAAAAAATTAACGATTCTCTATAGAAATCATTGAAAAAAATGAAGATTTAATGAAATTATATCCACATATGGATGTATCACAGTTAAATATTATTTAAAAAAATTACCAAATTATATAAAATACCATTTAATATATAAAAATATATGAAAACACACAAAAAAATTAAAATAAACAAAACAAATTGGAATATATTTTTTCAATAATATAATACATACACAAAGATCATAATGTAATTCCCTAGATAAACTTAAATCTAAAAATCATAACCATATCTCCATTAAAAACCCATAATTCACCCCAAACCAAATCATAAATAATCCAAATCAGCCAAAATCAAACTCCAAAATCTAATTGAAGTCATCAAGATACCATAAATATAGTACCATAATGTATGAAACCAAAATGAAACAAATTTCAACACAATGAATCTAATGTTAAACGTATAAAACATAAAATAAAATTCAAAACCATCAAAAAATTTGAATTAATTAAAATATATCTTATGTTATTACATAATATATAGATTAGTTATGTTTGGTATAACCATGGTTCCATTTTTTATTTAACTTATTAAATGTGATTCATTTACAGAAACATTATATGGAAAACATATCATCATATGAGAGAACATATTTTTAATTAATAATAAAAATAACCCATTTTACATAAAAACCTCGAATAAAGCTCCAATATGATGAACACACCCATGTAACAATTCAAAAAATACAAGAACCATTTAATAAAAAGAATTTCCAAATATATATAAATATATTTATTATATCTAAAAAACCAAATAACATTTCATGACATCATTTACATTACATCCTAAAAAATCAATTATTTATTTTTCATAACCATTAGAGAAAAATCATAAATAATGGTAATATAATTTATTATATCTACCAATTTAATTTTTATATCCATATAAGACATTCCATTTCAAAAACACTATGTTTTACTCAACTCCAAAAAATTGGGAAATATAGATATTAAGGATCATAATGACGTAAAATACTATCATTTATCTTATATTGTATATGGCAAGAAAAATGATTACATCATTATAGTAATGTATATAATGAAATATTACCTAGAAACATGATGATAATGTTAGCTTTATTACACTGCATTTGATAAATGGTATCATATCTTGAAGAGAAAAATTGATTATAACTCATTGTAAACTATATATATATATATGATAATTTAAATACATCAATATAAAGATAATTCAAAATATTTTTTGTTATAAAATATCATTATTCTTGGTAGAATATCATTTCATTTCATTCAAATTAAAATTTTAGGATTACATGGAATGGAAACTAAATATTGTTGAGCTAATATTCTCAGTATGATTTACATAAAAAAATGCTATCATGAATCAATAAAAATAGTCAACATAGAAAGTAATATAAATAATTACACATTCAATTTAAAAACATAACTATCATGAAAGATAATCATAATTCAATACGGCCCATTAAATATAAGGCCCCATCCTTAAACTTTACTTAATCTTGAGTTATTACAAGATTACACATTGAGGATCTTTTCGATTTCAAGGTTTTAGAGAATTAGATCATAAAACTTGCATTACATTCTACATATAAACAAAGGGGTTACATAAAGATAGTATTCTTCATTCCCATCAATGGAAACATATTTAAATTAAAACATGGATTATTTCTTGACACTTCCTTGACACTATCATCATATCATGTACCTATCCCTTGACTTGTGAAAAACATTTCAAAAAAACATGGGATGAGCATAAAAAGCTCAGTAAGGGATATAAAAATATGGAAAGGAAACATGGGTACATATATACATAAGAATGAGATCATACTTTACCCATAAAACATAAGCATTTTAACATACCTCATCAAATCATGAATAAATCATAGAAATCATAAGACATAAAGGTAACTTGAGGCATTCATAACATCCTTACGTAGGGATTAACCCTCTTGGTTACGTTTGGAATACCCATCACAGTATATTCCCTAAATCTCTCTGGAGAAACCTTAACGTTTCACTCCTTCGTGTTACCCAATGCATTGGAGAGCTATATCGGGCTCACCTGCCCTTTGTTTATCACAGAACCACCCGTCTTCATAATAATGCCCAAGAACCTCAACATAATCGTATCACATAAAACATGCATAAAGGAAACATAACATTTCCATATTTCAATCACAAGATATCAATACAACACATTGATATAAAAAACATTATGAAAACCATTTTCAATACCAAAATAACAGAAAAGTAAAACATGGTATTTATTTTTCTTTTAAAAAGAAAGTATGGCTTGTAGAGGAAGCCGAAACTCAAATAACGGTCACGGTGGTGGAGAAGTCGTTGTCGCCGCATACGTACGACAAAGGCATTCCCTTTTGTCGTTTAGTAAAACACTTCGTAAAAAATATTCCTTTTGGATAAATGTAAAAGTAAAAGGGGTTTATATACCGTATAAAAGAAGGTTGTGTATAAAACAAAATATGCCTCAATTAAAGGAGATTGTGATGAAGTCCCATACCTTGGGTCTGACTTGACTCGATCGTTCTTTAATGTCCTGAATAATAAACATGAGTTAATTTATACTTCCTTAAGAACATTTTTCAAGTTCATTATTCCTTTTATATCACTTAATTCCATGTCATGAACACTATGTAATTATTTAAGTTAATAACGGTCGTTTTAACGATCATTGGTACTTGAGTAAAAAATAAACCCTTTATAATTACATGTTGTTCATGTATCCATTATATCTAGAATTATAATAATTTTTTATATATCATATATATCTAGTATATACATGCATTTATAATATTACATAATCATTTAGATGTATGAAATGAAATGCACCGTTCATGGAGACGGTAAGACGTACGTACGCATGAACACTACTTTCATTTCTATTTCGTATTTTATAGAATTAAATTATAATTATATAAAGTTATATTATAATCCAGTATAATATCATATATAATATCATAATTACATCCTTTATACATCCCACATATGGTATTTAACAAATCAAATCACTTTGAGGGGGCGGTAGTCCGCACTTCCTTAAATAAAGATATCACATTTACCCATAATGGAAACCATAAATGTATGACCAAAAAGAAAAAAATAGAAGATTAAGGAAAACATAAACATATAATATATCATATATAAATATAGTGACATATTAATGGCCACCTTTTAAGGTGTTAAAAGAATGTTGAACAATCATCGTTTCGGGAGGCAAAAATTCACCATCCACAGAAACAGTATGTTCGTTAACCATTAGATGTAGGTGTGTGTAAGTGTAGCTCGAATCCATATTTTAAGAACATCCTAGTATATTTAGGATACTGTATTTGTTACAAAAGAAAAGAATAAAAAGAGTTTAGGGGGTTGGAGAAGAAAAATAAAACAAAAGGACTTAAAAGAAGACATTACCTTAAAATCGGGTAACTCCCATTGGTTTGAGCTCAAAGGCTTCCTTGGGAAGACTTCTGCCCAAAGTGAGGCTTCAAGGAGTAAGAGAGGGAAGTGGAGAGACAAACTGGGCAGGGGTTGGGCGAGCCAAAATCTTTGTGAGTGTGGGTAAGGAGGTAGAGGTGGGGGCCTTTTAAAAGAGAAGAGGAGGGGCACTCTTTGAATGTAAAGATAAGGTACTTTATTTTAAAATGAGTTTCGGATTCAAAAGGTCCCACATTGATATAATTAGATGATAAGGTGATAAGGGTTCGAAATAAACTCATGAAATTGTTTTTTTCTATGTGTAGGTTTTAGAATTTACATTAACTTTCGATTTTATTTAAATCGTTAAATAATGAGGTCATCGCTGCATTATCATGATGTCATAAATAATTTAATTTATTTAAAGTCTAAAAATTATAAAAAATATACTATGATGTGGGAAATATTTTTAGCTTTATAATGAATATTTATAGTAAAAAATATGACTTTTATAACCCCATATAAAAATTGTTTTAGTAACATAACTCATGTTTGTGTCATTTTTACTTTAACATTAAATAAAAAGTTATTTATGTCATTTCCCAACCAAAGTGGCTCCATGGGGTCCCCAAGTTGACCCACGACTTGTCTTGGTTGGCCATGAAACATCCAATGAGGGTAGGACATGTGTCAAGCTCATCTCATACTATTAAAACATTATTTTTACCTTAAACTACATTAATTACCACTAATCGCGATTAAGAACTTAATAAGTTACTATTCACCAAAAAATTATTTTAATCCCATTGAACCACATTTTACTTCTTAATGACAACCATGTATGTCGGATTTTTGTAATTCAAAATACAATGATAGAAAAATTTCATTTAAGCGGAAAAATCAGTTTTTATAATTACCACTTAGTGGTTTCACTATTCATCAAAAATTGAAGTTTTTCAGAAAATTACAAAAAAATCACCCTAAGCTATATTTGATATTCTGAATTCAAAAATGAAGTCTATTTTAAAAAATTAAAAAAATATATGTCACATTAATTAATTTAATAATTAATTCCCGCTGTCATGACAAATAGCGTATTTTTATGAAACAATAAGTATCAAAAGATTGACACCAGTTTAAGTCCAATTTCAAAGTGAAATTGATTCCAATGACCACCATTGGATTAAATGGTAAAAATATATTCTAATTCCACTTCAAAACCAATTAAAAAGATAATATAATCATATAAATAAATTATATTAAAAAGTGGATTTGATGTAAAATGCAGTATTTTTCACTATTCATTAAAAAATGAACATTGTCTGAAAAATACCAAAAATTCACACAAAGTAAATTTTTATGTCCCAATCGTGAAGAAGAAGTTTCTTTTGACAAACATAGCTTATAAAATTGTCAAAAGATAGCTTTAAAAATGGGTTTCCATCAAAAGGCAGTAAACCAATCTTTTAAGAATATTAGTGTATTCCATGCTTAAGATTGGATTTATTTTCATTTTAAGCCTCTAAAACAATATATAATTCATTAATAGAAATAGATAAAAATATCTATTATTCATTAGTTACTTGGGATGTTACATCCTTCCCCCTTTATAAAATTGCGTCCCGGCAATTTATTTACTTATCAAATAAATGGGGGTACTTATCCCTCATTGGATTTTCAGATTCCCATGTTGCCCCTTCCATCATGTAGTTTTTCCACAAAACCTTTACCTGATTAATCACCTTATTCCATAACACTTGCTCCCTGTGGTCAAGAATATGGACCGGTTGTTCCTCATAAGATAGGTTCTCTTCCAGCAGAACTACCTCTGGACTCAAAACATGAGATGGATCTGGCATATACTTTCTCAACATCGAAACGTGAAAAACATTGTGTACCTGAGATAAACTCGGAGGTAAAGCCACTCGGTATGCAACTGATCCAACTCTCTCAGGAATTTCATATGGTTCAATGAACCTTGGACTCAGCTTTCCTTTCTTACCAAATCTCTTCACACTTTTCCAATGAGAAACCTTGAGAAAAGCATGATCACCTACCTCGAAAGATAGATCCTTCCTCCGGTTATCCGCATAACTCTTCTGCCTGCTCTAAGATGTTCTCATGTGTTTCTGAATCAGCTGAACTTTTTCTGCCATCTCTTCTAGCAATTCTGGTCCCATCAACTTCCATTCACCCACTTCACCCTAGAAAGCTGGAGTTCGACACCGCTTCCCATATAATGCCTGAAATGGTGCCATCTGTATACTGGAATGAAACGGTTATTATATGAAAATTCAACCAAAGAAAGATGTTGGTCCCAACTTCCCTGATAATTCATAGAGAATGAACGTAGCATATCCTCCAAGTTATGAATGCCCATCTGATTGAGGATGAAAAGCTGTACTAAAATTTAATTCAGTACCCAACGACTTCTGAAGGCCTTTCCAAAAGTTAGAAGTGAACCTGGGATCACGATCAGATACAATGGAGAGAGGAACTCCATGTAACCTGACTATCTCTTTAAGATACAAAAGGGAAAAATGATCTAGGGAAAAAGTATCTCGTATAGCAAGGAAATGAGCAGATTTAGTCAAGCGATCAACAATAACCCAGTTTGCATTATTACTTCGACATGTCTTCTGTAATCCCACTACAAAGTCAATGGATATATTATCCCATTTCCACTCTGGCACAAGTAATGGCTGAAGCATCCCTTTCGGTAACTGCCGCTCTGCATTAACCTACTAACAAGTCAAGCACTTCACAGTAAAATCAGCAATATCTCTTTTCATTACATCCCACCAGTAATACTCCCGCAGATCTCTATACATCTTAGTACTATCAGGATGATCTGAAAACGGAGAACTATGAGCTTCACATAACATCCCTCTCTTCAACTGTGAATCACAAGGCACACACAATCTCTTCCCAAATCTCAAAACGCAATCATTATCAATGTTGAATTCAGGAAACTTACCTTTCTGACCCAACTCTACCTTTTTCTGCAACTCACTGTCTTACTTCTGTGCTTGATTGATTCTATCTGATAGAGATGATATCACTGATAACTGAAACAAAACAGACGAAATTCCTGCACCCACAACTTCTATGCCAAAGTTCATCAAATCCCTAACAAAAGGATCACGTTCAAAATGCAACATTTCTAATAAAGAATAACTTTTTCGACTCAAAGCATCATCCACTTTATATGCTTTTCCCAGATGGTAATGAATTGTATAATCATAATCCCTGATTAATTCTAGCCATCTCCTTTGTCTCATGTTCAATTCGTTCTGAGTGAATATATACTTTGAACTTTTGTGATCAGTATATTTTTCACACTTTACTCCATACAAATGATGTCTCCAAATTTTTAAAGCGAAAACAACAGCAGCTAATTCCAAATCATGTGTAGGGTAATTTACCTCATGAGTTTTCAACTGTCATGAAGCATAAGAAATTACCTGATCATTCTGCATTAGGATGCAACCAAGACCTTTCAATGAAGCATCACTGTAAATAAAAAACTCACCTTTCCTGGAAGGTAGTGCCAAAACTGGATGATTCACCAATCTTCATTTCAATTCCTAAAACCAATCATCACATTCCTTTTTCCAGATAAACTTAACACCCTTCCGAGTTAGATTAGTCATTGGACAAGATAACCGTGATAAATTTCTATCAAAACTTCAGTAATAGCCTGCCAAACCATGGAAACTACGAATCTCAGTAACATTTGTGGGTCTTGGCCAGTCTTCCACAACTTTTGTTTTTGCAGGATCAACAGTTATCTCATCTTTATAAACAATGTGACCATGGAAAGAAATTTGTTGCAACCAAAACTCACACTTGCTGAATTTACCATACAATTTCTTTTCTTTTAGGGTTTTCAAGATAACCCTTAAATATCTTTCATGATCTTCTTTACTTTTAGAAAACACCAATATATCATCAATAAAAACCACCACAAACTTATCCAAGAACTCATGGAAAATTCTATTCATTAAGTCCATGAATACAGAAGGTGCATTGCTTAGCCCAAAAGGCATTACAACAAATTCATAGTGGCTATATCTTGTACGGAACGCGGTCTTCGGAACATCTTCTTCATTTACCTTCAGCTGATGGTACACCGATCTCAAGTCAATCTTTGAAAAAAAACTGAGCTCCCTGGAGCTGATCAAACAGATCATCGATATGAGGCAAAGGATATTTGTTCTTAACAGTGATATTATTGAAGGATCTATAATCAATGCAATGTCTCATTGAACCATATTTCTTTTTATGTAACAAGACAGGAGCACCCCATGGTGATGTGCTAGGTCGAATGAAACCTTTATCTAATAAATATTACAATTTCTCCTTCAACTCTAAAAGTTAAATTTGAGACATTCGATAAGGGGGTTTTGAAATTGGCTTAGCATCAGGAACTAAGTCAACAATAAATTCAACTTGCCGATCTGGTATTATTCCAGGAAACTCATCAGGAAAAACATGAGGATACTCATTTACCACTGGCACATCATTAATCTGAACAGTTCCTTTATTTTCAACGATGTGTGCAAGGTAACATTCATTTCTATCTTTTACAAGTTTCTCGGCCTCTTGATATGTTATCAACAGTAAGGGTTCATTATTGTACACAAACTGAAAGTCATTCTGAAAAGAAACTTCTTTAGCTCTACAGTCAATCTTACCATGGTAAATAGAGAGCCAATCCATACAAAGAATAACATCAAACTCTACTAGAGGTAGAACAATAAGGTTTGCAAGTAAGTTCATTCCACAGATAAGGATATGAAGATTCTTATAAATTCCTTTTGCCTCAAAATTTCCCCCAGGTGTTTTTACCAAAAGTTCAGGAGTCATTTCTTGAGATGGTATTCCCATTTTACTAGAAAAGGTTTTAGAGATGAAAGAATTTGTAGACCCCGAATCAAAAAACACACTGTCATAATCTAAAAAAACAAACAAAGTACCTGATACAACTTCATTTGATGGCCCGACATCGGCTGAAGTAGTTGCAAAGGATTTCACCACCCCTTTCTGCTTGTATTCTAACTGCTTCCCATCACTCAAGGTCTTTGTCAGACACTCATTTTCATAGTGACCCATCTCATTGCACTTAAAACATTTCACTAACTGTAAATCAAATTTGGTCTTACCTTCACCTTGATCCTTTTCAGTGAAATCACGAGCCTTATGTCCCATCTTACCACATCGGTAGCACTTTCCCGAATTCAGAAGACATTCCCCAGCATGCCTTTTGCCACATTTATCACAAACTGGAAACTTAGTTTTCTTACCATCAGACTTTTTTGAAGAATTCATACCTTTCTCCTGTCACCTCGGTCTCTTATTCTGTTGGTTGTTATAGAACAATTGATCATCGACAAACTCCATTTCCACCTTCTCAGCACATCGAACAAGATTTTCATAACTTTTAAACTCACGAGAAGTTATTGCCCTTCGATATTTTGGCTTTAATCCTGAGTAAAAACGATTGATTTTACTATCAAGGTATTAGATAAAATTTGGAGCATTCCTTGCCAATCGAGTGAACCTTTCATCATAGGTAGACACTGAGTTTTCCTCTTGCCTCAATTCCAAGAATTTATTTTCCATCCTAAGTCGAACATCCTTAGGAAAATACTTCTCAAGAAAAATACCTTTGAATTCATCCCAGTCGAGAGAATAAATCTCATCAGCGTCCCTGATATTTTTAAACATAGACCACCACTGATCTGCCTCACCCTCCAAATGGTAAATTGCAAGACTAACCTTTTGATTGTCTGAACACCCCATGACATCAAAAATCTTCTCCAGTGCTTTAATCCACCCTTCAGCTAGCACATGGTCAGATGATCATCTGAATGATGGGGGATGTTGCCTCATGAAATGTTCCACCACTGACATGTTCCTCTGCGGTTGATCTGTCTGATCTCGTGTATGGAAACCACCGCCATATATCGCTTGAGTCAACTGTTCCATTACTACAACAAACTGTTCAGTTCCAATTCCAAACATCTTAGGATGCTGATTCGGAAGGTTATTTCCTTCTGTATGCATTCTTACCATTGCTTCCCTGTTTCCTCTACGGAAAACCATTCTGAACAAACATGTCTTAGATGAAGCAACATTGTAATCTTCAAATGCTATATCATTTCAAAAAAAATTATTTTTGGATAATCATTTAATAGAATTCTTACTCCTAACGTTATCTAAACGACCTCTGATACCAACTATAAGGCCCCATCCTTAAACCTTACTTAATCTTGAGTTATTACAAGATTACACATTGAGGATCTTTTCGGGTTTAGAGTTTTAGAGAATTAGATCATAAAACTTGCATTACATTCCACATATAAACAAAGTGGTTACACGAAGATAGTATTATTCATTCCCATCAACGGAAACATATTTAAAATAAAACATGGATTATTTATTGACACTTCCTTGACATTATCATCATATCATGTACCTTTCCCTTGACCTATGAAAAACATTTAAAAAAAACTTGGGATGAGCATAAAAAGCTCAGTATGGGATATAAAAATATGGAAAGGAAACATGGGTACATATTTAAATAAGAATGAGATCATACATTACCCATAAAACATAAGCATTTTAACATACCTCATCAAATCTTGAATAAATCATAGAAATCATAAGACATAAAGGTAACTTGAGGCATTCATAACATCCTTACGTAGGGAGTAACCCTCTTGGTTACGTTTGGAATACCCATCACAGTATATTCCCTAAATCTCTTCGGAGAAACCTAAATGTTTCACTCCTTTGTGTTACCCAATGCATTGGAGAGCTATATCGGGCTCACCCACCCTTAGTTTATCACGGAACCACCCGTCTTCATAATAATGCCCAAGAACCTCAACATAATCGTATCACATAAAAAATGCATAAAGGAAACATAACATTTCCATCTTTAAATCACAAGATATCAATACAACACGTTGATATAAAAAACATTATGAAATCCATTTTCAATACCAAAATAATAGAAAAGTAAAACATGGTATTTATTTTTCTTTTAAAAAGAATGTATGGCTTTTAGAGGAAGCCGAAACTCAAATAACGGTCACGGCTGTAGAGAAGTCGTTGTCGCCACATACGTACGACAAAGACATTCCCTTTTGTCGTTTAGTAAAACTATTCGTATAAAAAAGATTCATTTTCGATAAACGTAAAAGTCAAAGGGGTTTATACATCGTATAAAAGAAGGTTGTGTATAAAACAAAATATGCCTCAATGAAAGGAGATTGAGACGAAGTCCCATACCTCGGGTCCGACTTGACTCGATCATTCTTTAATGTCCTGAATAATAACATGAGTTAATTTATACTTCTTTAAGAACCGTTTTCAAGTTCATTATTCCTTTATATCACTTATTTCCATGTCATGAACACTATGTAATTATTTAAGTTAATAATTGTCATTCTAACGATCATTGGTACTTGAGTCAAAAATAAACCCTTTATAATTACATGTTGTTCATGTGTCCATTATATCCATAATTATAATCATTATGTATATATCATATATATCCAGTATATACATGTATTTATAATATTACATAATCATTTAGAGGTAAGAAATGAAATGCACCGTTCATGGAGACGGTAAGCCGTACGTACGCATGAACGCTACTTTAATTTCTATTTCATATTTTATAGAATGGAATAATAATTATATAAAGTTATATTATAATTCCAGTATAATATCATATATAATATCATAGTTCCATCCTTTATACGTCCCACATATGGTATTTAACGAATCAAATCACTTTGAGGGGGCGGTAGTCCGCACTTCCTTAAATGAAGATATCGCGTTTACCCATAATGGAAACCATAAATGTATGACCAAAAAGAAAAAAAAGAAGCTTAAGGAAAACATAAACATATTATATATCATATATAAATATAGTTACATCTTAATTTCCACCTTTTAAGGTGTTAAAATAATGTTGAACAATCATCGTTTCGGGAGGCATAAATTCACCATCCACGAAAACAGTATGTTCGTTAACCATTAGATGTAGGTGTGTGTAAGTGTAGCTCGAATCCATATTATAAAAACATACTAGTATATTGAGGATGTTGTAGTTTTTACAAAAGAAAGGAATAAAAATATTTTAGGGGGTCGGAGAAGCAAAATAAAACAAAAGGATTCAAAAGAAGACATTACCTTAAAATCGGGTAAGTCCCTTTGGTTTGAGCTCAAAGGCTTCCTTGGGAAGAATTCTGCCCAAAGTGAGGCTTCAAGGAGTAAGAGAGGGAAGTGGAGAGACAAAATGGGCAGGGGTTGTCCGAGCCAAAGGCTTTGGGAGTGTTGGTAAGGAGGTATAGTTGGGGGGCCTTTTATAAGAGGAGAGGAGGGGCACTCTTGGAAACTTAAGATACTTTACTTTATTTTAAAATGATTTTCGCATTCAAAAGGTCCCACATTGATATAATTCGATGATAAGGTGATAAGGGTTATAAATCCACTCATCCAATTGGTTTTGGCCATGTGTAGGTTTTAGATTTTACATTAACTTTCTATTTTATTTAAATCGTTAAATAATGAGGTCATCACTGCTTCATCATGTTGTCATAAATAATTTAATTTATTTAATGTCTAAAAATTATAAAAAACTACTATGATTTCGGAAAGCTTTTAATATTTTTAATGAATATTTATATTCAAAAATCTGACTTGTATAACCCCATATAAAAATTATTTTAGTAACATAACTCATGTTTGTGTCATTTTTACTTTAACATTAAATAAAAAGTTATTTATGTAATTTCCCAACCAAAGTGGCTCCATGGGGTCCCCAAGATGACCCATGGCTTTTCATGGTCGGCCATGACACATCCAATGATGGTAGGACATGTGTCAAGCTCATCTCATACTATTAAAACAATATTTTTACCTTAAACTACACTAATTACCACTAATCGCGATTAGGAACTTAATACGTTACTATTCACCAAAAAAATTATTTTAATCCCATCGAACCACATGTTACATATTAATGACAACCATTTATGTCGGAATTTTGAAATTCAAAACACAATGATGGAAAAATTTCATTTAAACGGAAAAATCAGTTTTTATAAGTACTACTTAGTGGTTTCACTATTCATCAAAAATTGAAGTTTTTCAGAAAATTACCAAAAATTCACCCTAAGCTATATTTGATATTCCGAATTAAAAAACGAAGTCTATTTTAAAAAATTCATAACATATAAGTCACATTAATTAATTTAATAATTACTTCCCGCTCTCATGACAAATAATGTGTTTTTATGAAACAATAAGTATCAAAAGATTGACACCAGTTTAAGTCCAATTTCAAAGTGAAATTGATTCCAATGACCACCATTGGATTAAATGGTAAAAATATATTCTAATTCCACTTCAAAACCAATTAAAAGATAATCTAATAATATAAATAATTTATATTAAAAAGCAGTTTTGATGTAAAATGCAGAAATTTTCACTATTCATTTTAAAATGAACATTGTCTGAAAAATACCAAAAATTCACAAAAAAGTAAACTTTTATGTCCCAATGATAATGAATAAGTTTATTTTGACAAACATAGATTATAAAATTGTCAAAAGATAGCTTTAAAAATGTTTTCCCATCAAAAGGCAGTAAAACAATCTTTTAAGAATATTAGTGTATTCCATGCTTAAGATTGGATTTATTTTCATTTTAAGCCTCTAAAACACTATATAATTCATTAATAGACATAGATAAAAATATATATTATTCATTACTTACTTGGGATGTTACATTAAATATCTAAACCCATATGAAATTTAATAAATAGCATTAATCCCCTATATAGATAACCAATAATCATCACTAAATGTTAAATAACTAAACACAAATTGCATTTTAAATAAATTTAATATCAAGAATAGTAAAGGCTTAATCAATATGAAATGAAAAAAAACAAGATACACATATTTTTAAAAAAATATATTGATAATTAAATTCATTAACAGAAAATATGATCATGAAAAAGTAATAAAATAATAGTAAATTGTTTCTTAATGAATGAAATGCGTAATTATTTGATGTAATGATATTAGTAATCATGATTCCTCTTCTATAATGAATATTCGCAAGGTATTTTTTAACTAAATTTGGAAAAATATTTTATTAAAGATTACTGATTCATCATATGATACTGATGATTCAACAAGGGGATACAAAATTTCAATACCCATATATCACTACATGTCTAGGGAAATTCTCGTATATCAAATAATTGATATAATTTAGGATCAATGTGAATTGTACTAAAATATATATATATTGAGTAATTAATATATATTTATCACCTATTCTATAAAAAATCTACTAAAATCAATTATACAAAACCATATTTTGAAATTATATATGATTTATGTGATAAATATGTCAGTGATACAAAATATGTATATTTATGGGAAATTTAATTTCCAGTAACTATAGTAAAGTGAATAATTATATGAAATGATAATGAATAAAAAAGAATCAATAAAATGATTTCCCATACTTTTGTTAGAGAAAATGACCATAAAATATCTATTTAAAGAATAATTATTGTATCATCATAATATATCCTTAGTGGAGTATATGTAAAATATATGGTTTTTGTTATTATGGAATAAAATTACAATAAAATGTCATGAAAAACATTTTGAGGAAAATAATATTTTTAATTTAAATATATTATTAATAAAATTATAAATTTAATTTTTTTCAACAAGATACCTTGAAACTATTGAGGTATGATTTGAAAATTTAGTGGTAATGATGTTGGAAATTTTTTTTCATGTACTACATGTTTCAAAAAAATTATAATTTAAAATTTCTATAAAATAGTAATATGAATTGTTTGAAAATAGAAATATATAATATATTGTTTTTTTCTAAAATATACTAAAAATGTGTAAAATGTTCATTGAAAATATTGTGTAGTATTTTAAAAATAATTTTTATATTTTCTTGATAGAAAAATTACTGAATAATATTTTTTTGACTAAACAGATAAATAAAGTAAGATATTGTTAATAACAGTTTTCTCAATTATTTTATGTACCATGAAATGAAAAAATATCTATTATTAAATGAAAAATTTATTAATTAAGATATTATAATAATTATTACAATAGTTTATTAGATAAAAATAAATTAATTTTATTTTATCAAAATTGAAGCACAAACAATATAGATTCAATTGACAGTGTAAAAAAAACATATAGAGATTATAACCCTGATGTGTGAAATGACCAACAAATAAATTATCTACATCAAGATTAGACAAATATAATATAAGTGGACATAAAAAAATAATATATTTAATATAAAATATCCAAAAAAATTATATAATATCAAATTTATTGAAGAATTAATATATCTCAATGAAAAGAAATTTATTCATAAAATTATTTAGCACTTGGTAATATTCAATTCAAATTTCCAAGGATAAATTAATTAAAATAAAAACAAAATTTACAATTAATTATTAATTAATAACAAAATATAGTATAGATGTTGTACTTTTTTCACCATATAATGGAAATTATGATCATAACATTACAATATACCTCAATAAAGATAAATTAGGACAAAGTCCCTTACCTATCTCTTCATATTGGTGGAACGTGATTTTACCTATAGTGGAATAGTTTTAATAATGATATTAATTCAAACATGAACTAAAATAATATACATATTTATAATATCATATACTATCACATTATAACATTTTTCAACATGTTTTTTAATAAAATTTAATAATTTTCATTTTTTCGTGTGCTAATTGACATGTTATCTGGTGTGTGTTTTGTCATGAATATCCTAGTTTTTGCACATAGGTTATAGTAACAATATATCCACAATGATATATACGTTTAGAAATTAATATTTAAATATTATTTATATTTTATAGCAATTTCTGTAATTTTAATAGGGGAAATTAATCACATCACATCATGTAGTAAGTAATCCATATGTACACATGAGTGACAATATAATTCTATTAACAATTTAAATGGTAAAGAAGTTTGTGATATATATATTTTAAAGAATAAGTATTTATTCATATATATATACATGTATATCACATATATTCACATAATTTATCAATATTACTTTCTAGGTATAATGTCAATGAAAAAACGAATCATATCACATTGTGGGGCGGTAGTCCACTATATACACAATCACCGGTATCATATTATAAATTCAATTAAAATTAAATGGTATATATTATACTTTAATTATAGGTATATTATTAAGATGAAAATATAATACACAAAAATAGAGATATATATATATATATAAATATTTAAACTCTTTTTTTATATATAAAGATTCCACATGGTTATAGAAAATGAATTAAATTAGTTTGTGAGGTGGAATTATGCCATAGAGACAATTGATAGTTTTTTCACATTTTGTTGAATAAAAGTGAGATATTATACATGTCCATAGAAAAATTACTAATAAATATATGAATTTTATTTATTTTATTATATAAAAATTATGAAACAATATTTTATATATTTTTATGTTTAATAAAAAAATTGATTTTGAATGTTTGTTATTATTTCGACAACTTCAGTATATTTTACCACAAATCCATCCTAATCTAAAATTTTTATAAAAAAATGAATCAATAGTATTTGTATTAGAATAAGTATATTATTTAGGATGTTCATCTATTATCCAAATATCTTTGTAAGTGTGAATACTAGAAGAGACCAGTGGCCTTTGAATAGTGTGGGGATACACATGGAATTTTTTATAATAATAAATTTTTCCAAAACAAATACAATGAAAATAAAATAAAATCCATTTCATTAAAAATTATTATAGGTTATTATATATAAATATGGACATACAATACTTGTTAGAAATGCTGGTATGCCAATTTATCCATTATCTTCTTAGTTGATCACATCTTATAACCCAAATTTTTAATTTAAAAATGGTAATTATGTTTCATTTTTTTATTATTAATATTGCTCAAAAAAATTTGGACTAATTAGATAATAGAAATTATTTTTATTAATAACATGGAATTTTTTTTTAATTTGACTCAGATAATTGATGTAATAAATTTTAAAATTATACCTGTAGATATAATGAAAAACCATGTTGACAAATATATTATTTTGAAAAGTATATCATGTTTGAATAAAAAAGTTCAATATGAAATTTATTAAAATGACCAAAATTAGTTATGTTTTATAAAATTGAACCATTTACACTTTAAAAATATTTCCTAAAATTGTTTACACATATAATTTTTTAAAATGAAAATGTTATTTTTGATACAAACCAGTATTTTTCACAATTAATCAAAAAATGAAATATTTCAGAAAAAACCCATATATACACTAAGGTACATTTATTATAATGAATTAAAAAAGTAATATTATATTAACATTATATTTTCATATAATTAAAAATTATTAATATAAATTAACAATGTAAAGCATATCTAAACAACCTTTTAGAAAAATATTTTCTTTTGGAAAGCATTATTTTCCATTTACAAGATTTAAATTGTATTATTAATCAATAAATATCCAGAATATTCATAATTTAATTGATATAATTTATATATTTTAATTTAATGTTAAGGTTATAATTTTAAAATATATAATTTTCCACTTATGTTTAATAATTTTTTTGTAAGCTATCGAAGAGACTAAATTTTATGAAATATATCATGTGGATTGTTTAAGATTAGTTTTGTCTGTCCTAAATTCTATTAAATAAAACATTATTCATTTATAATATAAGGGTCTTAAATTCATCCTATCTTTAACAAATTTCATACTCTTAATTATTACATGATCTTGGTCATCACTGGTTTGATTTTTTTAATACCATTGATGAAATTGCCACATAGTAAAAGTGTTAATAAACAAATATTTAGTTCTAAGAGAAAGTGAATAAAGGTAATTTGAAATAACACATAACTAGTTTTCTATATTGAAGGATACTGGTGTCATGTAATGATACGGAAATGTATTTTCTTTAAAGAATTAAAGAGATTCATATAGGTTTTATATAATATGAAAGTGAATGATCATTGAAAATTAATAGACCGAAAAACATAAATATATATTTATTTAGAAATTATTTTTTTCATTTGATATGATGGTAATTAGATAAAAATAGTTTCAATATAAATTTACAAATATTGAGTCATTTTTTACTATCCATGAATATAAAGAAATAATCTTACTTGATATCTTTATATATCATAGGCACAATTCCATGGTTTGGTTGCCTATCAATAAATTTCTAATTAATGGTTTAGTCCACGAATTTAATATCATGAAATAAATTTTCTTATATTTCTATTTAATTAGAATTCACTTTTAATGGATTGTAATATCCATTGAAGAGTGAAAATTATTTCCTTTTTTCAATTAGTATGTTCTAAAACCAATATTGTTTGATAATGTTATCCAATACAATAAATTAATCACTAAAACCCAAAAACAAAACCACTAGTTCATCATTATATTATTTCATCAAATAATTTATTTAAATAAAACAACATATCTACTATAAAATCATGGAATTTATTCATAGCTGTTAAACCATTATCTCAATTTTATTATGGTTTCAAGTCCCACAACCATTTTGAATGTGAGTATTTTTTAGTCGACATGTTGGTTTTCCTACTCCTAAAAACATAATAATATAATAATTTTAATATTAATTTATTAAAAAAAAAATAATTACCACAATAGAAAAGATAAAAAATATATGGTAAAAAATATATTTATACTTATTTATTAAATTTCTATGGTTATTGTCTCTTAAATTATTTTTTTCCTTAGGCATATACCATGATAATAACACATGTTACCATAAATGTATACCAAAATATCTATAATATTATAAAACTGCAACAAAATAACATAAAAATGGGTTTTAATACTTTTAATTCATAATCAATATTAAAATCATTAATGCTTTATAGTATACATAAATCTTAATTTGATGAAGACATATATGCTTATAAAATTTAACATAATCATTAGATGTATCATGGTTCTTATAAAAAATTCCATTGGAAAAATTAAATCTAAAATACAAATATATAATCATAAATAAATACATAAAACAATTTATTGCAACATATTTATTTCCTTGGTCTAGTAGTTAACAATTAAAAGTGGGAATTTACTCGTATAAATCACATGATTCAAGCATTTAATATAAAAAACTATAAATGGATCCATATAATAAAATTTATACACCCTTACATTATACTCAAAAATTTTATTATGTAATTTATTGATCTGGGAAATTATTTTCCACACATAACATATTTTCTTATTCACTTGAACACATTCTAGTGCATCTCTATATACAATCATGATAGTAATTAAATCAAGAATTTTTCCTCCATAGTCTCCCCCACAAGAGAACACAGTATACTCCATTTTTATCTTATTTGGTGAGTATAATAGTATCTTAATGTATATTTTGTTAACAATATTTTAGGATAACTTATTAGTAATAATCAAGATATATTTAAAACATGGCATCTTCCAATTTGGATTATCACAGTTACCATAATTTCCCCCATATAAATTGTAAACAAGATTCTTTTAGGTTAAATCCAATGACTATAACAAAAAATAATCATAGTGTGAGAAGAAATAATCATAGTGGTAAATCCATAAAATCATTTTATATGATTTCATAGTCATGGATCATTCATTTTAATGAAAGAAACATTATTTTTATCATTGGTCATTCATTTTCATTATCGATTCAAATCATTCAAAAATGTTTTTATAGAATATGTAAATTATCAAATGAATAACCCCTAGGATTGTCAAAATAGGTTCTTAGTAATTCCTTATTTTTATATATAATCTAGTACTTGATTCAATAGCAATGCACCATTTTCATAGTTATTACAACTCAGTATATCAGTTCTAGAACCACATTTACTTTATCTAACTGGTTTGTAAGGTATTACTAAGAATAGCCATTAAATCTATACCATACAAAAACACTAGGATGTTCATCTAAACTTATCCTCAATTTCTATAATATTATTGTGTTCTATAATATTTGTTTTCCATAGTCTTGTTAGAGTGGTTTCAACTAAAATTTTTCTTAACCCAAATGTTAATGTTCATACCCCGATAACCATTATAATGTGTCAACATTATAATATTGACCTAGGATATGTGGTGTTCCACCACAACAGTTAAAAGAGAGTTGTGGTAAGTGTAAACTAGACACATACATGATCCTCACATTATATTTGAATACAATAACTGAAAAATAATTCTTTTGTGAGAATATCATTATTCCATCTATAATATAATTTTATATAATTCATAACACACTTCTTATATTATTGGTAAAAGTAAAAAATAATTAGAACCTCATATTATCATTAATAGTTTCATATTTTGGAATAAATCATGAATACAAAAAATAATCAACCTATAAAAGTAAATAATTGAACTCACAATCCAATTATAAAATATTACTATCTATATTTGAATAATCCTAATAAATTTTTAATGGTAAATATATGAAAAAAAATCCATTTAATTTGTAAAAGGAAAATACTAATTAGACAAGGAATAATCAATATGTCAAGGTATATAATTGAATAGAAATCCAATTTAAAAAAATAATCCATCATGAATAGATATGTATTAATCAATAGGGAATGGTAACTAATATAAAACACATGCCATTTAATCAATAAATGGAAAATAAAATACATATTTTTGATAAAGAAATAGTAAAATATCATTGATAATATATATATATTCATAATGGATGAAATAATTAATTATTGGATATTGTAATCGAATGAATTGTGTACCTCTACCATAATAAAAATTAATAAGATATAATGAAACTATATGTAGAAAACTTTTTAATGTTATCCTAATAATTTATCAAATGAGATTAATGATGCATTAAGGGGATACATAATTTTCTGCCACACCCATCAGTACATGTAAAAATCATTCATCAAATATTAAATAATTCATTAATTCATTAATAATGTGTTTTATCATAAAATATTTATATTCATTAATAAATATATATTTATAAATATTTACCCAGATAATAGAACAAACATAAATATGGAACATTATATATTGAAATGGTATTTTCTTTATGAAATAAATATGTAAATGATAAAAAATGGATATTTTGTGGGAAATTTCATGAACATTAATCATATGAATTTCATTATATCAATGGAATGTTAATGAATATGAAAAAAGAATAAAAAAAGTTTAGGTGAATCTATTCCTTGGAAAAAAAATATTAAAACCCTTCCATATATTGAAAAACAATCGTACCGATACCACATATCGAAAGTGGTATATATTTAATATAATTTTTTTTTTGAATTTATTAATATAAATACCATAAAAATATCATTTATAAATTTAATTAAAAAAATATACTTTTACATTGAAAATATCATTAATAAAAAAATGTTCCCAATTTTTTTAGAATAAATATGTTTTAAAATAACCAATAGAACATTAAAAAAAAGTAAAGAAGAAATACTCTTGATTATGGGAAATTAATTAAATGGAATACATATTAAAACAAATATCCCCCATATATTTTCAGTATGCTAATTAGATGAAACTTTTAGAAAAATAATGGATGAATCATTTCAAAAAGATTTATAAAATGATTAAAATTTGTAGAAATTTAAATAAAAAATAAATTTACAAATTTGAAACAAAATTTAATCAATTTTATAATATATTATTCTTAAAGAAGAAATTATGTTCCACTGATGTTAAATATGAACTAAGATTTTAGTAAAAACATTTCCTCTATCCTTTTAACTACAAAAATTTATAAAATAGAACTATTACCTACATAATTCATGATTAAACCTACGATAATTAAAATAAATTGTATTTCTATAAATATAAAAAAATACATTTCTTCAATGAAAATTTGATCATAAACAATGCTGATTATAATCACATTGTTAAATAAACCCTAATAATGATGTTAATGTGGATGTGGTAATTGAACAATGTATAAATTATGTGTATCAAATTAAAATACAAAAAAATCAAGTAGACATACAACCTAATGAATTAAAAATTCCAAAAAAATAAAATCCATAGAATACCAAAGGAAATGGAGTAGTGAAATATCCCAATGAAAATAAATTATGTTATGAAATTCCATAAAACATTTTAATGTTAAAGTATAATACCCTTTGGTAAAATAATTCAAATTGATACCTAAAATTAAATTAATTATTAAATAATCATGATATTATATTTAAAAGGGGAATTATATGAAAATAATTAAATAAAATATGATCATAAAATTATAATATGCCTCATTGAAGAGAAAATAAGACAATGATGCTTACCTCTCACTTCTTTTTGGATGAACATGATTGACAGTATAGTATTATCGTTTTAGTTATGTTATTAATTATTAAAATACTCAAATAAATATTTATAATAAAATATATGATCCCCTTTTTATATTTTACCACTATTTTTTCAGTAATACTTCATCTTTTTCGTCTTTTTGTGTATTAATATCCTGGTTTTCTCATGTATATTTTCTAATGATAGTCTATGTTATTATGAATATTATATATATAAATCATCCACATAATGATATTATTTTTATAGGTTATATATTTATTTATAAGAAAGGATTTTAGAACCATTTATTATTTCTGGACATGGAAAAAGAATTTCACAACTTACTGGAGATGGTAAGCCATATGTACATACACGAGACAATGTCATTCACTTAATGGGAATAAGGGAATGGAATTGTGTGGTATAGTAATTCAAAAAAATCGATATATATTTTAAATATTCATTATTGTTTTATTAAATTCCATTTAATGATTATGTAAAAATGTATTCACATCACTTCTTTAGGCGGTAGGTTATTGTACACAAAAGTGATGTTATAAGATTTTATATTGAATTGAAATTATGATGTAATATTTTATATAGTAATTATAGATGGATAATTTATTCTAATATGATATATATATATATATATATTCAATCCATAAATTTATTCCACCTTTAGATGTGGTGATGGAAAATGAATTACATCGGTTCGCGAGATGAAAGTACACCATATATATGTAATGAAGTTTAATTTACCAATTAATACAAGATTATATGGATTCAAGTCATAAAATTAATATAAAAATATATCCATGTATTTAATGAATATTTTTTATGATATAATAATGGTTTAACTATATTTTAATGAGGAGACGATTAAATAAAATAAAAAACCTTGTTAACAGTGTTGGCTCTTCTTCTAACAAGATCAATATATTTCCACCAAAATACATTATAGATTTTATTTATTGTAAAACGAAGGGAAATATTTTGTTGATAGTGTATTAATTATGAAATTTAAATAGGTATTTCTAAAAAAATTATCTCTGGGACTGTGTAGAGGGGAGGAGTGTGGGTTCCCTTTTATAAAGGGGAGGTGATATAAAAGGATATTTTTAAAAGAGTCAATAAAATTGAGATTTTTATAATGGGAAAATATTGAATAATTTTTAATTATCAATCCTTACATGTGATAAAGTCTGCATTTGTCCAAAAATAGGTTTTTGACTTGTTTATATGTAACTTTATCCAATATTTTCTTAGTTTAACCCCAATTAAACCAATTTTTACATTAACCATGATAATTAAATTTTTTAATGTTTAATATTAATTATTATAAATTATTATCTTTAAATTTTTATATAATGTTATATATTATGATTCCAAATAAATAATGTATTTTTCTAATTTATGTTCCCAAAATTTCGGGATTCTAATTTAAAATTATACACATAGAAACGAAGAAAAAGGATGTTTCCAATATGAAAATTCTAATATATATAGAATGTTTACATATCCAGATCCAATTTCAATTGATTCCAATGACCTAATATGGTTAACTTTTAATATAATTTTCCTACTATTAATTGTAAAAAATTTAGAATACAACATAATACTGTATTTAGTTTATTGAAAATGAATATTAAAGATATTAGTACAATTATAGATATGATGAAAAATTAAATATTTTAGAAAAAAAACGCATAAAACTATCCTTATATAGATTATTTCAATTGAAAAATGATAATTATTTTATAAAATTAAATATGTATTTTTAATATTAAATTTAAATTTTGTGTGCAATGTGTAACTAAACCGTCTATTAGAAACAAAAAAATTCAAAAAAATTTATCATTAAAATGATTATTTTTTGTTATAATCAACAGTAACAAATAATTTGGTTACTAATTATAAATATTTATATGTATAAATTTAATTTTAATTTTATAAAGGTATATAATAGTATGGTTCATTTAGGCTCGATATTTCATGCTTCGTAATATATCGATGATGTTAAATCTAATGAAATGTATTTCCTTGGTTTTTTAAGCCTGGTGTTTCATGTTGAATAGGTTATTGAATAAAAATTTTGTATTTTTAAATATATTTTGATTATAGATTACTTAATTAAATCACTCCTAATATAACATGATGCATCCATTTAAATAAGAAAAATATATTATGATAATCATGTTTTAGTTCTATTTCTCCAAATCAATTCCAGAAGATCATCAATAAACTAGAAGAAGGAATCATTCATGATAAATGAAAGCCATCATTCCTAACCATATAATGGAATAATAATAAAACAATAATCTAAAATATAAATTAAATTCAATAATCCTTGTACATGATAATAAATATTATTAATAACAATCATGCATCATGTTATGTAATATAGTTTAAATCATATAAAAGATATTTTAATTACTAAGAAATATAATTAAGAAATATATTAATTCATAATTATATATGATATAAATGATTTAAATTTTAATAAGTAAAAAAAATTTAGTCAATGTAATTTAGTTTCAATTCATACTAACCAAATCATTAAATAATAGAAACTAATAAAATAGTTTATATTTATTATTAATGATTTTAATCTAATTTTTTAGTTAATCCCAATGATATGTTAAATGCGAACATAAAATAATTTGAAATATTATATAATATTTCATGTCAATACTTATCAAAATATTTCTTTATGCATTAATCATCTGAAGGATGAGTCATGGTTGATCCAATGACTTCTCATAAATTATCCATTCCATTAACCTAAATAAAAAATGAGATCCTATTCGAGCATAAAATACACACTATGCCATTGAAAAAATCCTACTATATTGAGAATCCCCCTTAAATAGGTTGGAAATTAATTTTTGTCTATGAATTATCATGTTGTTAAAATAATTATTTCTGTATAGAAAATCAATAACATTAATAAAAATTACCCTTATTTGACTATACAACACTAATATCTACAATATGTGGTTTGTACCTAGAAAAATGAATTAATACACAATGGATTCTCTTATGTCAATTGGGGAAGAAAATTATTGGCATGTTCCACATTATATATTAAGAGAAATGATTATATACTTTTTAGGAAAAAGAATTTGTAGATAATAATTTTGAAAAAAATATATTACTTTTCAATAATATTGGAATTGACAAATTAAATTAAATAAAAAAATTTCTCATGAAATTGAATTTGATTATAAAAATTCTAGTGACACTCTAAAATAATACATGTAAGGATAAAAAAACTAAATTACATAAACTAAAATATATTCAAATTTTAATTATCAATCAAAACATGTCTCATGATTGGTAATATAAAACCCTAAATATATGATGTCCTAATCATGAACTTCAAAAACGAAAAATGGATCTAAACCCAAAGAGGGAAAACAAAAAAATTTCACGAAATAATTAAGTGATCTATAAAGTTGAAACAATGGATACCAATACATATAATAACCTAAACATTTTGTAAAATAGATGTTATATGTCCACTAAAATGTCCATAAATTGTTTAAATATAACATAAAATTCCAAAATAATAATAATAATAAATCGTAAGACAATTCATTAATTTCACTTATAATAATGTTGAGGATCCTTTTAGGTTTAATGATTATGATTATTAGGGCATAACTAATAAAAAAAATATTCATATTACAAGTACACATATCTAGTCACATGGAATTGATTTCATAATACAAAAACACATTAAAAAGAAACATGGTATTGTTTCATGTTTTACCATAATAACATTTCCTTGATCTCATTCTTGATGCAATTCATCATTATGTCCTAAAAAATTCTCAACATGTGGGATACACCTAAAAATATAAGTAAGGTATATAAAAAAGAAAACATTTATTATTGTGAAAACATGAGAACTATGGATACATTGTCATTATTTATTACATTTCACATTTAAGTTGTAGTTCATATACTACACTGAATATAAGCTTATTAATTACAATTTTTTATAACCAAAAGATTACCATAATGCCTATATAATGAAAAATATAACACATATAAGGTATATTGGGACATAAAAATACTAAAATTGAATAACCATAATCTCTCTTTAAACACACATCACCAAATGAAATAGCCATATGGCCTACATCCATACCCAATGCATTGAAGGTTATAACCTAACCACCCATACTTGGTTTATCATTGATCCACCTATAATTTGGTTTATCATGTAACAACCTATCAATTTTATAGAATCATTTAATAACCGTAACACATTAAAAAATAATAAAGGGAAAAAAATTCCCCACCACAACCACAAGATATCATTTTATGATCTATAAATATTTAAATCATTTCCAAAACCAGTTAAACATTTAATAAATAGAATTTTGAATCAATGTGTACCATACCACATTGATAATTTGAAAAAAATTATCAATTTAAAAAATTCATGACTATATAAATAAATTCTTAAATATAATATTGAAACCGTGTAAAAGGAATAGAATGTTTTAAATGAATTAATATTTAATACATTTAAAATAATGTTATAGTTAACTGTACCTTAACTCTTGAGAAAAAATTGACAAAAAAAATATACATAAATAAAATTAAATTAAATATCAAATATCTTTAGAATTGATTAAATCATGATATAACATGTCAAAATGTTTTTATATACACTTTATAGGATAACAATGGTTCAAAACATCAAGATATGCCTCAGTGAAATAACATTTAGATGTAGTACCTTACAAATTTCATATAATTAGATTAGGTATAAATCAATGACCTAAAAATCTGTGAAAAATATAAATATAATGGATATAAGAGGATAATTAATGTAAAACAAACATTATTATTTCACAAATATTCTTGAAAAAAACAGTGATATGGATATTTAACTCAATGAATGGATATTGAGTTAAGATTTCCCAAGAAATATTTATATATATGATGTAAAAAATTATAAATGGGGGTGATTATGTTTTGAAATAGTGTATCCAAACAAAGGTAAGTGAAAAATAAATCTTAAAAATATACATAATCATTCCAGACATTATTGTAATTCATAAACCCCAGTTATCCAGAGTTGGTATGTTATTACATAACATTGGAATGATCACAAGAGATCACGTCCCGAAAGACAGATCATTTTTGCAACCTTGGATGGACTAGATACATATGGAAGTTTTAAATTAAATTAGGAAATTAAAAATTCCACATTGTGTCTCTATTGAACACAAAAATATTACTTATTCTATCCCTGCAATTCAGTCATAATATAGTTCTTCACATCCCGTGAAAAATTAAATCATAACAAATTGGTGATCTCTGATAATAAGGATAAAATTATAGTGGAAACTATCATAAAGATAATAAACATTTAAAGTAAATTATAAGACTAAAAAAAGTCTTTTAAAATTAATATTAATCATAACCTGGATAATATAATTCAAATAATGTTATTTTCCTTTTCACATTATTATTCTACTATTCAAATAATCACATGTAATATCAATATCTAGTCTATAATGATGGAATTCATAATGTCGGACATCATAACCACATAGTCAAATCCTCATTACAAGACTATAAATAAACATATTATCAAACCTTGTTACAAGAAAATGGTTTGTCTAATGAGTCCAACTAATGCATCGAGGGGTTATAGCAGACCCCACCCATCACTTACTAAGTCCAATTCATTCCTCAAATGAAAAGGGTGAAACATAACATAATCATTTGTTTTAAAATATAAAAAAAAAGATAAATCTTTTACCATAAATCATTAGTTACATAAAAATAGAACACCCACAGTGGAACCTATCGTAAAACTATCAATACAATATGGAACATTGTATCAAAATAAATCAATTTTAATTAAACATAATATATAACAATAGATTTTACATTGATGAAATCAATACAAAGAATATTTTATAGAAATATTTATTTCTACATTAATATCATTAAAAATAACTTTAATTATAAGATAAAACCATTATTTTAAAAATATTTATATAATTTTGTAAGGGATGCTTCTAAAGTGTTATAACGACAGAAAATAGATGCACCCTCCATATAAATAAAAACATTCTTTAAATAATTTGTCGAAATGGTCATAAAGTACCTTGATTGGAAAATGGTAGAATGATTATTTTAAAAAAATATATACTCTCAATCAAGGTTATAAATGATATTAACACATAGTTATGTAGAATGTAAAAATATTTTGAAATAAATTTTTATGAAACCCAGATGTGTATAATAAAAAATTAATAATAGATTCTTACATACAAACAACCTCTAATAATGAAGAGATTGTAAAATTAACCCTTACCTTTTACCTTTACATAGTCTATGGTAAATTAAACTCTTGTATAATTGTTAAATAATTGTAATTAAATTATTCAAGAATATCATACATAAATATGATATCATATTTTATCCTCTAATATTTCACTGTTAATAATTTTTTAATATTATCATTATTTTGTGTGATAACTGATTCATTTTACATTATATGTTTTTTTTGTAAGTAATTTTTGTTTACCATAAGATGTAATTGATTCTAATAAATAATGATACTAAGTTATTATATATTATTTTTAATCATAAGATAAAATTATTCTTGGATGGTTAAGATGGGGAACATAATCTCATCACGTTGTGTAGACTTTAATCCGTATGTATGCACGAGCAAAAATATCATTCTATTGATGGTGAAGTCATATGTAATTGGATAGTATATTATATATAAGAAATAATTAAAATGATATATTTATAATTTACATCAATTATACTCATTATTATACACATCTAAATAATTATGTGTCGAATAAGAAACAGCACCAGGATGCTGAGACGTTAAGCTGTACGTACACACATATGGTGACTTTATCATTTATAGGATGGATTGAATAATGAAAATGGTTATTCAATTTTCTAAATTACATGTCAATATATATAATGTATGGGATTTATCATCCTATATTGGAATCAACAATGAACGAGGATGTAGAATAGTACATGAACATTGAATGAGGTGGTAAAAATAATTACATTTTATTTAGGTGTTTCCTTTTCATTTGAATAGAAGTGAACCTTAAGTTTGCTTTATGATCAATGAATGGCCTATAAGATGAATTTAGTGTATATAAGAGGATATTTTAACAGGGTTTGGCCAATTCAAATGGCTCCGGAGGTGTGAATTTAGGAGAAGGGGAAGTACAGTTCTATAAGAGAGGTGAGGGAATCTTTAGTAAATGATCGAAATATTAATTTATTATAAACATATTTTCTATTTATAATGTCTAAAAATGGATATATTTAAAGGATAAGTTGGGGATGGTTTTATAACCTTTCAACCAATAGGATTTAGTCAAATTTACGTCACCATATTAACCTTATCTTTTATATTAAACTCTTAGTTAAACAATATAACATTTACTATGTCTTCTTGTATTTTCATACTATATGATTAATATATTTACTATAAAATGCCAACCGAACCTCAAGTGGTTAATTTATGACATATATTTAATTATCTTAGTAATTTTTCAAATTATTAACTTTTAGTACTATTATATCATTTAATAAAATATTTTTTTTAACTCATTTATATCAATATTGGCAGTATTTTGTCTTTCATTTTGGTTAATTTCATAACTAATTGATTAATTCAAAAATAATAAAACGAATCAAAGGTTTCAAATTAAATTTATTTTAATATTTATCATATCAGTTATTTTATTCATTCATTGATAAGGTAATTATTGAACCATCATTGTGTCACAAATAAATTTTATTATTTAATTTTTAAAAAATATAAATAAAATACTATGATGTTTGAAATATTTTTATCATTATATATAATTTTTATATTTGAATTTATCTTATGTATAACCATATATTAATAATACATTATTTATTAATATTTTAATGTAACACTTTTAATTATTCATAAATAAAATATAATAAATGTCCAAATATGACCCCAAAGGACCAAAAAGGATCTTAGTTTTGTCCTAAGGTATATTTTCATATGAAAACATATCCATTAAAATTAATACATGTATCGGTGTAATAATAATATTTTTTTTCTCTAATGAACATATTAAATTTTAACCGTGGTAAATAAAATAAAAAAGTTACTATTCACCAAGAATTATTTTAATCATATTGGACAGCATTTTATTCTCAGATGACAACCTTGTCTGTTGAATTTTTTAAATTCAATTAACAAAAGTGCTATGATTTTTTGTTATGTAGATTTTCTAATGATACTATATGGTGGGTAAATGATGTTAAAAATCTCAATAAAAATTTATATATATAATAATAATTGAAAATGAATCGAATGAATTTAATTTCACTAATATAGGTATAATGTATCTATTATTACATTAAAATAAATTTAAATAAAAATACAATTATTTAAATAAAAGTTCGTTTTTAAATCATAACGATGTGATTTTCATTTTTCATCAAAAAATTAATGTTTTCAATGAAATGCCATAAATTCACCCTGAACTAATTTTGATATTCTGAATCCAAAAATGATTTCCATTTTGAATAATAAAAATTATAAAATTCATTATTGTTTCTCCAAATATATTCTAGCAGACAAGTCATCTGGTTTCTCAATAGTAGTTCTACTGTATCAATAATCTTTGTAGGTTATTCAAATTAAGTTATGTGTGGTGCCAATTCTATTTCTCTATAGGTGAGTAAATGCGTTGGGTGAGGCATGTATTCTCTTAACAGTGATACATAGAACACATCATGAACATTTGATAAATTTGGTAGCATTTTCAAATAGTAACCTACAACACAAATTTATTCTAGATTTTCCAAATGTCTGATTTACTGGGGACTTAATTTTCCCTTCTTACAGAATCGAATGACACCCTTCAATGTTGATACCTTCAACAAAACATGATGACCTACTATAAATCCTAAATCCATTATTTGGTTATCGACACATATTTGTTTCCTAATCAGAGCTGCTTTGATGTTGGTTTAGATAATCATCACCTTTCCATTTTTTCCCAGCATGTTTTGGGCCTATGAGTTTTCTTTAACCAACATCATCCCAAAACGTGTCTGTGTGACACCTCCTTACATATAACATCATATGGTTCCATATAAATAAGTTAATGGATGTTATTTTTGTATAAAATTATATGAGTGTAAAATAATGGTCCTACATACCATGAATGTCAAGTGAGAAATATCTAATTTTTTTATTGAATAATATCTTCTAAGTGTTCATTAGTATAAGGGTGGAAGGCAGTGCTGAAAAAAAAAGTTCACATTCATGGGTAATATAAAGACATTTCTATAATCTTGAAATAAAATGGGGATCATGATTAGAATCAATCGATATGGGTACACCATGAAGTCATACAACTTCATTAATATATAGTCTTGATAAACATTCATGTGGTAAATCTTCTTTTATAACAAGAAAATGTGATGAAATGGTAATACAATAAATATATATTCACATTGATTAATTCTTTATAGGATTCATTGTTATCCCCATGAAAAATTATATCGTAATATCATCCCATTTACACTTAGTTTTTGGAAGAGGTGTCATGATTACTCTAGAATGTTTCCTTCCAGCTTTCACCTATTAAAAAACTATACATCCAAACACATAATCACCTATCTACCTCATCAGGTGTTCCTATAAAAAATTTTCCTTCAAATAATTATACATATTATTGCTACATAGGTTTATAGAGAAATTTTAGCAAAGAGAATCATCAAAAAAATTCCCTTTTCTGATCAAGTATACCTGGAACAAAAATTCCCTTACGAAATTTTAGAATTCCTTCTTCATATATGTAGTCAATCAATATCCCATCATTTAGAGATATAATTTTATTTTGAAACTCCTCTTCATCGATCTGATAACATTTTATTCATTATATTAAAGATGATTTGGCAACACTTTGATAAAGTATTGGTGTTTCACCTACCATGATTATTTCCATATCTATTATTTACTAGATCAATGAATATATGATCCCTTTCAACTATCATATTGGTCATATCTCCATGATCCATACTATTCAAAAGATATTCAACCTTTTTTTCCATCCTTGAGCTGTATTTTTTTGTGAATCATAATCCTTGAGTAGTTCAAGCTATCAATTTTCCCACATAAAGTGTTATTTTCTGTGAGAAAATAAACATCAAACTCTTGTGATCAGTATATATCTCATATTTTTTATCATAGAGATAGTTTCCCAATAACTTCCAAGCAATTATTATATATACAAACTAAATATCATGAGTATGATAGTTTTGTTCATGAATTTTTTTATGGTCATGATGCATAAGAAATAAATCCTTTATTTTGCATAATGACATAATAATATTCATTCATTGAAGCACAACAATAAATAACAAACCCATATTTCCTTGAAAGTAGAGTCTAGATAAGAGAATTTACTAATCGTCTCTTAAATTAATAAAAACATTAATCACACTATTTTTCCTAATAAAATTTAGCCATTTTACATGTGATCTTGGTTAATGGGTTACCTAGTCATCAAAACTCTGGACAAAACGCCGTGTGTAACCTGGTAAAAAAAATAAAATTGTGTACCTCAGTAATACTTGTCGGTGCATGACATTATTAGATTTTCCTTTTTCATTTAAGTATAAATAATGAATCTATGAATAGAGACAAAATGGAAAAAAAATCTCTTGAATCCAGAATTCAAATTTGCTAAACATCCAATATAATTCATTTCTTCTATGAGTAATTAGAATAGTACATAAGTTAGTTTCATGATCTTCATAGATTTTGGAGTATACAAATATATCATCAATAAAAACCACAACAAATTCTTCATGATATTCCTTGAAAATTATACTCTTTATATCTATGACAACATAGGGTTCGTTAGTCAGTCCAAAAGACAATATTGTAAACTTTTAATGCTCATACCTAGTTTGAAATGTTGAATTTGGAATGACATCGTTCTTCAAACCCAATATATGATATCCAGATTTATGGTAAATCTTTGAATATATTTTTCTCCGTGAATTTGTTCAAATGAATCATTAAATACGAGGTAATGGATACATATTCCTTATTTTTATAGCATAGATCTCACTTTAGTCAATTCATAACATAAAAAATCTTTCTTTCTTATTAACAAAAAGAAAAGCGGCTCCCATGGAGAAACTCTTGGGTGAATAAATCATTTATTACATAATTCCTATAGTTGTTTTTTATTTCAAATAATTCCATAGTGGCCATTTTATAATTGGTCATCGATATGAGCATTGAACTACGAATTAAGTCAAAAAAATCAATTTCTTATTCTAGATCATGTAAAGGTAACTCTTCTAGAAATACAACAACATATTACTAAAAATAGTTACATCCACCATTTGAAAATTTTATTCCTAACTCATGTTTATTTTACTATATTCCTCCCCAATAATTGAATTTAGTGGAGCTACTAGGGTGGATCTAGATGAGACTCAGATGGTGATGTTTATCCTCTAAGAATAAGGGATTCATTATAATCAGCAAAAATTTCATCCCATTTCTTCTTACAGTATATCTTTATCATCATGAACTGAAATAAAAATCCATTCCAAAAATTATATCAAATTCAAACATGGGTATGAAAATAATAGAAATAGATAAAGAGTGCTTATATTCTATAATGGTAACTGATTGATAAAACATTGTTTCTATGATACATCCATTATGATTTTTGACTAACAACTCCATTGTTGTGTCAATCTAGAAATATCTATTTTTTTGGGAAACTAATATAATAAAAAAAATGTGTTGATCCATAATCAAATAAGAAATTGGTTAATTTTAAGGAAATGATTATATTACCTGCCACCACGTCATTTGGAACTTCAACCTCAACAGTTGTGATCACATAATCTTGTCCTTTCTTTCTTGGCCTTTTTTAGTATTTTCTCTTTGACTCTTAGGAAAATCATTTTCATAATGTCATATTTCATTATAGATGTAGAATTTCACATTTTCAACTTCTTTCATCCACTTACAATCATGAGCATGCTAGCCTATTTCTCTACACTTGTAACAAACTGTCAACCCCCTTTGGTAGGTACTAGGGTTTAACTTCCTACAAGTACTACATGATATTAATTAATCTCTCCCCATATTCCCCTAATTTCACTTTATAGAGTGTTTATATGATCTATTCCACACATTCATCCCCTTCAAGTCATAATATATAGGTAATTCCTTTTCCATCTTCATAGCACATGAGAATATATAATCATACGATGGGAAGGATTGTGAGAATAATGCTCATTGGGGAAATTGTTTTAAAACATAAAATAGTCGATTAATTATACTTATTGGGTTATTTATATAATCTACAGCATTTATTACTAACCTTGTAATTTTATCCTCACACATTGTGACATTATCATCCTCCTTTTTCCTTAGACATATAAATTGCCTTTCCATATCTGCTCGATGTTCACGAGGAATGTTTTTTTCTAAAAAATGATCTTTAAATCCCACAATTCCATATTTGATACTTTTTCATCCTCCAATCAGTATTGAATTAATGACTACCATTGAATTGCGTCTCTTGAGATGTGATAAACTGGCATGAAAACTGGTTCCCTTATGCTAATCCTCAAATCAAGAAATATTTTCTCTATGTAACAAATCCATTTCAAAGATACAAATGAATTTGTAGTCCCATTTAATGGTTGTGGTAGCTACCTCATAAAGAGTTCTAAAATTGATCCTATGCATTGTGGATCAAGATGATACATGTTTTAAGGTTATTATTCTTATCCTGAGTGAATATTACTAGTATTGTTATAAGTTGATCACCACAAGTTGCATCACAACCCCACTAAAATTTCATGAATAGGAAAGAAATCTATACATGGGTTACAAGTGTTGAAACTGTTTACATTCCTTCCACTTAGAACAAATTCTATATAATGGTATACAATAGATTAATTTATGAATCAAAATTCATAATTCCAAACTTTTAAAATACATAACATAAATTGAAATGTTAATGCTCATAATCTATAATCATAAAAAAAATTCATTGGAAATGTACATAATCATAAATCCATCATAATGGTTTTTATAAAAAAATTTAATTATTCTAAGAATATCCCCAAATATTGTAAAACATGGTGTATATTAAGGCCCATTGTTGTGTACCAGGATACCCTGGGTGAAGCCAAAATATCGTTGTCATAATTTTAACTACTATATACATCTGTGCCCGAACCAAATCTACCTGTAGTATCCTGAGTTGAATGTATTTCTTGGAAAAACCACATCATATTTATATTTATAATTTTTTGGGATGTTTGTGTATACTATTCATCAAATTAAATCTTATTGTAATGATTTATAATTATAGTTTTTCTAAATCTAGTTTCTATAGTATTTACTAATCTTTCTCTAATAAAAACTTTAACACCATGAAGCTAGTTTCCCAGAGTTGGTGTATTAATATATAAAATCAGCATGACCATAAGATATCATTTCCTGATAGACCAATCAGTTTATTATCATTGAACTAACACATATTAAAAAGCGTATCCCTCAAGGACAATATATATTTATATCATTGCATACTATGAAAATTTAAAACATAATTAAGCGGTGAGCTCATCTGCTCAGTAATGATAACAATATAAGAGAAACTATCATAAATAAGATAACATTTAAGGAAATATATAAAACTAAAACACAAGTATTTTTATAATAAAATTATGAATAATATAAAAATGATAAATCAAATAATTCCATTTACTTTTTACATGGATATAATACTAGTTGAATAATCACATGTTATATCAATGTCTAGTCTCATAATAATGAAATGCATAATTCTGAACATCATAACCACATCGTATAGGCCTCGTGCAAATACTATAAATAAAAATATTGTCATGACCTAGTCCCAAGACACTAGTTTGTCTCATTAGACCTATTGATGCATCGAGGGGCTATAGCTGGCCTCATCCACCACTCACCGTGTCCAATGAATTACTAATTTGAAAAGGTTAAAACATAACATTAACATTCGTATTAAAGCCACATATGAAATGTTAATATTGTAACCATAAATTGTAAATGACTTTAAAATAGATCATCCATAGTAAAAAATATCATAATAATATTAACAAAATATGAAATATTGTATCATAATAATTCAACTAAAATGAAACATTAAATCCAATAATAGATGTTGACATTGATGAAATCAATACAAAAATTATAGGAGAGGCATATTTATTTCTACTTTGAAATCATTTCAAAGTCACATAGTTAAAAAATAAATCATTTTGTTTTAAAAATATTCATATAATATTGTAAAGGAAGTTTCAAATGTGTTATTAGGGAAGAAAATAGCATCACCCATCGTACTACTAAAAAAAATTCTTTTGTAAATTTGTGGAAAACGACATAGAGTATCATATTAGGAAAAAAATGGAATGGTACCTTGAAAAACATTTAATTAAAAGTAGAAAATATTTTTAAATGACATTATCCAATAGTCTAGGAAATTGTAATTTTTTTTGGAAACTCGTTTTCAAGGAACACAGATGGGGACGACAAAAATGTTACAATAGAAGCATAGCTATAAATAACCTTAGATAATGATGAGATTTTAAAATTAACCCTTACTTTGTAATTTTCCTTAGACAAGGGAAAAATAAAAACATTTATAATGGTTAATGTATTGTAATTACATTATGAAATAACCACATAAATAAATATGAAATCATATATGATCCTCTAATAATTAATTTTTAATAATATTTTAGTATTATAATTGTTTTGGGTGTTAACTAATTCATTTTACTTTATATGTTTTGTGAAATTAGTCATGTTTATTATAGACATGATGTATTTTATTCATATCTATAATGATATGAAGTTCTTAAACATTATACATAATCATCAAATGAAAACTTTTCTTGAATGGTATCAATGGGGAACAAAATATCATCTTTTCATGGAGACAGTAAGCCGTATGTATGCACGAGCGACAATAACATTATATTGATGGTGAAATCGTATGTAATTGGATTTTATATTATATATTAAGAATCATTAACATGATATATTTTTTATTTATATCAATTATATTCATTATTTTATCCATCTAAATAATGAAGTGTTGAATAACATACTACACCATAAAATGGAGATAGTAAGCCATACGTACACACGTTTGGTGACTTTTTCATTAATAGGCTGGAAATAATAATGAAAATAGGTGTAGCATATTTGTATTAAAATATAATTATGTTTAAGAAGATGTATTTAATATTTTAGTATGGAAACAACAAAGAAATATGAAGTTGAAGAAGAACAGAATTTTGAAAGACGTGAAAAAATAATTACATCTTCATCGACTACTTCGTTTGATTTGAGAAAAAGTGATACATAATTTGGAATTCATATAAATTTAATGCCTATAGGATGAATTTAGTGAAGCTGGGAGGAGATTTGAACAGGGGTTGGACGAGACAAATGGATTTGGAGGTGTTAATTTAAGATAATGGGATGTGCCTTTTTGTAAGAGAGGTGAAGGGAAATTATGGAAATGGTGTAAATATTAATTTATTATAAAGTTATTTTAGTTTTTTAATATATAAAAATATATATATTTAGTTTATATGGTGGGTATGGGTCTATATACTCTCATTAAATAGGTTTTATACAAGTTTAGGTTACCATATTACCAATACCTTTTAGAATTAACTCTTAGTTAAATAGTTTATGTGTTAATATATCTTCTTGTATTTTTATACTACATAGTAAATATAGTTTGTATAAAATTCCATGAGAAAATAATTTGTTTCATAATGTCATAACATACATTATCTATGTATTTTTCAAAACACGTAGATTTTTAGGACTGTTATATAATTTAAAAAAATAGTATTTGTTTAACACATTTATGTCAATTTTGACACTATATAGTATTTGGTTTTTGTGAAAGTCATAAAATCATTATTATTTTGAACAAAATACACTGAGTCAACCCTAACATGTTATAGTCTCATTAAAAATTCAATGATGGAATCCAATGCTTCAATTTAAATTTATTTTAATATTTATAATACCAATTATTTTAATCATTCATTAATAATGTAATTACTACATCATCATTGTGTCATAAAATAAATTATTTATTTAATGTATAAAATTATTAAAAAAATGAAATATGAATTGTTTATGTGTTTCTAATTAATATTTATAGGTGCATTTATCTTATGTGTAAACCTAAATTTAAAATTCTTTAGTTATTAAAATTTGAATTTAACACTTTTAACACTTCATTAAATAAAATATAATAATTATCCTAATCTAACACAAATGGATTAAAAAGTATTTTATTTTTGTCTTCAGGTTAATTTTGGTAGAATAAAACTTATACCATAAAATTAGGACATGTGTTGGTGGAATTATAATATTATTTTTACCGTTAATTGCCCTATATACTTTTAAACATAGAAAATAAAATTCAAAAGTCAGTATTCCCCAAAAGTTATTTTCATCCTATTGAACCAAAGTTAGCATACTGATGATAACTGTGTATGTTTAATTTCTCAAATTAAATTCAATGAACCGGTAAAATTATGTTTTATAAAATTTCTTTTGTGTTCTTAGAAGGTGGGTAAAAGGCATTAAAAAGTTGAAATAAAATTAAAAATGTAATATTATTATAAAATGAATCCAATTATTTTCATTTGACTGATATAGGTATTATAAATCTATTTTGACTTCAAAATAAATAAGAAAATAATTTTATAAATAAAATATTGATTTTAAATAAAAACATTGTGCTTTTCAATATTCATATTAAATTTATTTTTTTTGAAAAATACCAAACATTAACCCTAACCAAATTTTGTTATTCAAAATCCAATAACGATTTCTATTTTGATTTTTTTTATAAAATAAAAAAATGTTGGTATTACTATTCATAACTGATTTTTAAAAGGTTGGTTTGATTGGTCATGGTGAGCTAGAACACGAAACTGTGTATAGTGAAAGCTATTTTAATATTAATTGTGATTTTTATAATAGAATAATTGGGAATTATATAGTCTTGGAATAATATAATCAACGAATTATTCATAAAACCCAATGAGTGGAAATTGAGGTTTGAAATTCCAATACAAGGATATTTTTTTTGTAAAATATATAAATTATGTGTTTTCAATATACATAAACATAATGAAAGTATTTATACAATAGGTTATATAAAAATTAATCTTTCACATAATCATAGTACGACTTAATGATGATGTATAAGATTAATCCAATGAATGAAAATTGGTTTATGTAGTTCCATTACCTTGAGTCTGAATCATCATGTACAATCTTTGTATTACTAAATTATAATAATATGATAATTTATAATTTATTTAAAAAAATTTAATTTCTAGTATTCATTTATATGACATATTATTATTTTATGAAAATTACATAATTAATGAGGTTCATATTTTTTGTTTTGTCGATATTCAGTGCTTGAGTAAAAAATGCACGTGTTTTAATGTAAATTGTCCATGTGGTTAAATAACATATTCTAAAAAAATTATTATTGATTTAAATATAATATTTATCTATAATATATGTATTTCTAATGATCCTTTACATTTGGAGATAAGAAAAGAAATGCACCGTTCATGGAGATGGTAGGTCGTACGTACCCATTAACGTTACAGTCATTTCATTGTCATATTAATGGAATAATAACTACTTGAAACATAGGTATATTATAATTAAAGTATAATATATATTTTATATATGTTTCATATTTTCATATACATCAACCTTTAAACATTACATGTATGCCATGAATGAGCCATATCACATTAAAGGGGTGGTAGTTCACACTTTTATAAATGAAATTATCATATTTCCACATTATAGAAGGCACTAGGGTATATTTTAAATAAAAATTATTGAATAATATAGAAAACATAAATATATCATATATCATACATAAATACCATGCCATCATAAGGTCACCAGGAGAGGTGGTAGGATAAAAGTGAACAATCATATTTTTGTGAGGTAGTAGTTCAACTTACATAAAAACAATATGCTTGTATCGAATAGATACAGGTCTGTGTATTTTGAGATATAATAATTATCATAAAGACATCCTTTTATATTAAAGATACAGGTTTTGTTATGTAATAATAGAATAATAAGATCATTGGTATTGAAGATTTAAAATAACAGAAATGAACTTTTTAGAAGACCCACCCTCAAAAATGGGAAACTCCATTGGATTTGAGAAAAAAGGATTTCCTAAATTGCATTATTATAACTTTAAGGATTCTAAGAGGAAGGTATTTATTTTTGGATATTATGTTGTAAGAATTTGGATGATCAAAGGGGTATGATATGTGTGAGTAAGTGGGTAGAGGTGGTTTCCTTTTATAAGAGTGATGAGAGGCACTTTATGTTTGTCTTAAAATATTATTTTATTATAAATTGATTTAAGAATTATAATAATTCAAATGTAATAAATTTTGAGGTAAATTTTTTGATTGTTTGATACCCTCTTATACAATACTTTTTTGAAATTTTTATTTCAAAAAACTAACCTTATATTTAATCATTAACTCTTATTTAAAAACATTAAGTATTACCATGTATTCTTATATTTCCATAATATATGGTTTCTATAGTTACAATAAAATACCAATAAAACCCAAATTGAATAATTAATTGCATTTTAAACATTATATAAGTTAGTTGGAAGAATATAATTTCTTTATGTCTATTATATCATTTTATGATATATTATTTGTTTTAAAAAACCCATTAATGTCAATTTTGACACTATTTTGAAATTGATTTTTGTTAAAGTCATATCAACTTTATTACTTCTAAACAAAGTAGTTAACTAAAATTTAATAATTCATCAACATTAAAAAAATTACTATATGACATCAAAATTTTAATGTTACTATTATTTTAATATTTATAACATCCATTATTTGAATCCGTCGTTAATACGGTAATCACTGCATCATAATTATGTCATAAATAAATATATTTATTTAATGTCTAAAAATTATAAATAAAATAAAATGGGATAATAAATATTTTTAACTTTATAATTAATATTTATATTAAAATATAGCAGTTATATAACCCGATGCTAAAATTGTTTTAGTAAAAGATACATGTTTATGTTATATTTCACTTTACATTGAATTAAAAATTATATAAGGATATTATCACACCCATGTGGAACCATGGGGGTCAAAAAATCGACTCAAGGATACCCATGGTAAAAAAAATCTCATCTAATATTATTGGTACATGTGTTAGGTCGGTTTTATATTATTATAATTTTTTTTACCCTTATTTGCCTAATTTATCCTTTAACTATGGGAAAAATTAATACTTACTGATGATAAAATTCCTAATGGCCAAAAACAAAATGTACATATTTAAAAATGTGGGACCATCTTATTTTAAATATATAATGAATTTTTAAAAATTCAAAACACATAATTGGAAGAAATTAATTTAAAATTAATTCATGTTGTTAAAATGAATGAGCGATTTTTTAAAAGTAAAAACATTCAAATGATTGACATGTGTTATGTTCAAATTAAAATTGAAATTACATTGAATAAATAAAAAATTATTAAATGATAAAAATATAATCCTATAACACCTTAAAAACAATTAATATGATAATATATCTTTTATAATAAATTGGATGAACATGCTATTTTGATTTAAAATGTTGTATTTTTCACTATTCCTTAAAAAGACCATTATCAAAAAATTACCAAAAATTTAACCAAGTAAAATATTGGCTTCCTGATTCCATATAAGATTTATATTTTTCCATATATGACATAAAAAAGTGACAAAAAATAGACCAGGAATGGGGTTTCCACTAAAATATCGTAAACCAACCTTTTAAAAATAGTAGAGTATTTTACACTTAAAATTGTATTCATTATCATTTTATGCCTCTAAAAATCATTTGATAAATTTAAAAACATTCAAAATGTAGCTAAAATCATTTTATAGTTAATTATAATCATTCCGAAAAATTAAATGGATATGCCTTAAATACCATTTAAAATAACAATATTATTATTGAATTATTTTTTGTCATAAATCAACATTGTGTGCTACATAATATGTTAAAATAAATCTGTTGTTGTGTGCCGGGTATGCTATTAGAAAAACATTCCTCGGTCATATAATATTTAATATCTTATTCATAAATACTAAAATATATGAAATTTTATTGTTATCTAAATACCTAGTTTGTTACATCATTGCTCCCTTTTGGATATTGCGTCCACACTATTTTAAAATTGGATTCAGAAACATCATTCTAAATCAAAAATCATAAAATAAAGTCAATAAAGTTATCAAATTCAATGAATGGAAAAAATTACAATAGTCACTGAAGATAACACATTCTATGATTCCAAGTAGGGAAACTTGTATATGGAAGAAAAACTGACCATATTTTTTTGACGGAGAGTGATAGAGAGCATGATTTGGAGAAATTAAACAATTTTAAAACCACAAACTTGTGATGGGATAAATGGAATTTGATTCCCTAGTATGAATAGTTATTAGACAACTTATTTGTTTTAATGTCCTTTTCATAATGTTGAGGAATTTATTTAGGAGATTCACTACGATCAGGTTGAAACTTACATACTTGTCATGTAGGTTTTCATTCATTAATAAATATCAAAAAGAAATTCATATTTTTTCAAACGATGAGTATTCAAGGAAAATTTGTCACACATGAAGTAGTAGAATCAAATTCTATAGAAAAACTTAAACCAAAAAATATTAATTATTTATTCATATTTTTTGAAACATTATCCAAAATCATAATGGTTAATAAAAGATCATGTAATAACCACAAAATAATAATCATTTATAATAAGAAAGACTACTTTAAATCTTTAAGATTCAATAGAAATACCCATGTCCTACATATACCATTCAATAAATAAAAGTAATAAAAATTCATCAAAATAATCCCAGTAAAATTGAAACAAAAAATTTAGAAGGATATTTTCACATAGTTTTATAAGATAAATTTTAATAGTTATTACCACCATTTGAACTAATATTTGAGTTTTTCCTCCTTTTAAAATATTCAATGTTTTATTCAAACCAATCCCCCTCATCTATTTTTACATGTTTTTTTGGAAATTATATTTTAAATGGGAAGAGTATGTTGATATTTCAAAATTCATTGAATATGTTTTGAGATTATATTTTCAATGGTATATTGTTGAAAATTTGAACAGATAATGTTTTTATTAATTATATTGTCGGTGAGAATTATAAATTGTGATAAGTGATCCTAATATAATAGAGAAACACAGAATATTCATAAATAAATAATACATATTAGTATATGAATATTAATTACAAAATTATTTTATCCACATAAGAATCTTAAAGGTATGTTTTCACTAGAAACACCGATAAATAAGAGTCATGTAAAAATAGATCTATGTATCATGGAATTAGTTGATTATAACTACCACTCTTCTTAAAAATATCATATCTAAAATATTAATTCATAAAATGGTGAAATGAATCAAAATAATTGATGAGCTGATATAATGAGTAAGGTTAAACAAGGGAGATATTAATTATCTATTTAGATAAAAATCCATATAATGTGAATCATAACATTACTCCATCCTATTAATTTCATACCCTATTATTCGTAAATTATAAACATGGGTCATGAAATTAGGCCTAGTTATTATTAATAGATGAATCAT
Source organism: Viscum album (assembly GCA_963277665.1). Lineage (NCBI taxonomy): Eukaryota > Viridiplantae > Streptophyta > Magnoliopsida > Santalales > Viscaceae > Viscum > Viscum album. The sequence goes on along the minus strand of OY728145.1, from coordinate 1,292,172,022 downwards.
AATGTGGTTAAAGATAATTTTAACACCCCATGATTTCCTAGTACGTTATTTCTTCAAAATAATTCAATAACATTCCCTACACGCAACACCGAGTTCAAGCGCACCATGACTTACTAAAAAAGCTGTTCAGAAGCGGTTATGAATAATATTAACTGAATTTTGAACATTATATAATCTTTATAATTTTAGAGTCCATATTTTGAGTTTTGTAGACATAATGTAAGAACAAATACATTTTTTTAGATAAAAGAAGTATTTTTAAAAAAATGCACTTTTACAGCCTTTTAATGGCGAAGCCTTTTTAAATCCAATATATGAAACTTTTATATATTCAAATTGAAACAAATTAACTTCTTCTTTAGAATTTGGACATAAAAATTTCATTTCAAAAATGTTTTGGTGTTTTCTGAAAACATTCATATTTGGGTGAATAGTGAAAAATACTATATTTTAACTGAAAACGACATTAATTAATCAAAATAATTTATATTGTTAAATTATACATTTTAATGGTTTTTAAGTATAAATAGATTATATTTTTACCATTTAATCCAATTATGGAAATTGTAAGTAATTTCACTTTGAAATTAGACATAAACAATTGTCAATCTTTTGATAGTTATTATTACCTAAAAATATTCCTTTTGGTTTCGACAGCGGGAATTAATTTTAAATTAATAAATTTAACTTTTATGTTTTTAATTTAATAAAATATAATTCTTTTTTGGATTTTTAATATTGAAAATTTCTTACAGTGAAATTTTGGAACCTTTCTGATTTCTTTTATATTTTGATGAATCGTGAAAATTACAAAATTTTAATTAGAAACAACATTTTTAATCAAAATAATTTTTTTTGACAAATTATGAATTTTAGTAATTTTAAAGTATAATTATATTATAATTTTACCATTTAATCCAATTTTGGCCAGTGTACATAATTTTATATTTAAATTAGACATAAAAAAGTGTAAATCTTATGATAGTTATTATTTGTTAAAAACACGCTTTTTGTTTCGACAATGGGAATTAATTTTAAATTAATTTCAGCCACTTCTGTGTTATGAAATTAAAAAAATAGATTCCATATTTAGAATCAGGAGGTCCAAATTTTTTAAATATGTAACTTTTAGTTTTAGAATTTTGAATAATTACTTCGGTAAATATTTTATTTAGCATGGTTAACGGGAAAATTCGGTAAATAAGGGAAACAAAATATTATTATATTACTAAATTACCCTAAAACGTGTCCTAACCATATTGGTTGATACATGTCCGAACATGGGCATCTTTGGGTCGATTTTGGGACCCCATTGAGCCACTTTTAAGTGATAATGACACTTTATATTAATTAAGTTAAAGTAAATACAAAAATCACATAAGCATATATCATTTAGAAAGACATTTTTTACATAGGGTTATATATGTTATATTTTTTACTATAAATATTAATTAGAAAGATAAAAATATTTCTTACATCATGGTATTTGTTTTATAATTTTTAGACATCTAATAAGCTAAATTATTTATTACAAAATAATTATGTAGTGTTTAAGTCATTAATAAATGATTTAAATAAATAAGATTATAAATAATAAATAATACCGAAAACCCGTCCAATTCATATTGAATGATTTCATTTCGATCCGATGTCATATTATATTAAATTGTAATGTGTTTTTGACTTTTATAAACTGAATATAATTATATAATAAAATAAAATTTTCAATCATTCCTAAAGCGCCTATCCTCCCCATTATAATTGGACACCACTTCTAACCAAATCCTGACACCTCTCAAGAATTTTGGATCATCCATCCTCTGCCCAATTAAGCTCCATACATCCTTCTCCTCCTCCTAGAAGCCTTACCTTAGGTATAAAGCAATCAAATATTCTTTTTTGGTTCAAACTGAATGGAGTTACCCAAATTAAAAGTAATAATTTTTCATTGCTTCTTTTCTTTTATTTTACTTCTCCATCCCCTAAACGTTTCTTATTATTTTATTTTGTAACAACACCAGTATACACAATATAATAGGATATTGTTATGAGATGTAATATTACTACACTTACAGACACCTCCATCTGATGGGTGAATAACATAATGTTTATGTGGATGGCAACCTAACGCCTCACGAAACGATGATTATTCAATTATCTCCTACCACCTCTAATGGTGGCCATTATGATGGTACTAAAATTAAATATCATATTATTGATATTTATTTTATTTATAATATTCTTCAATTACATTTTATATAATACCATTATTCATTTCATGTTGTATATATATATGATAATTTCATTTGAGGAAGTGCGAACTACCGCCCCCTCAAAGTGATATGACACATTCATACCATACATGGAACATATAAAGGATGATGTTAATGGACTTAAGTAACATATATATGATATTATAATATACTCGAATAATAATATTCTTATTTATCATTTGGTTTCTATTTTTTTTAAAATTAAAAATGAAATGGAAGTTGCGTTCGTGCATATGTACCATCTCCAGGAATGCGATGAGAATCATTTCGCCATCATATCCATTCAAGAATAATTCTAATTTTATTATTAAACATAATGTTTACGGAAATGATATAATTCTTGATATGAATAAGATACAACCTATCCATAACAAACACGTCTTACATAACAAATCATATAAAAGAAAACGACTCTGTTAACACCCGAAACGACGATAATACTAAAATATTATTAAAAAAGAAATATTAAAAGATCATATATGATATCATATTTATGTATATTATTCTTGTATAATTTAATAAAAATGATTTAACTACTATACAGGAGGTTAAACTATCCTCTACCAACGAAAAGTACAAGCTAAGTGTTTATTTCACAATCTCTTCATTATCCAAGGTTGTTTATACGTGAGTATCTACATGGACCTATTTAACATCCACATCCGTGTTTTTTTAAAATGTATTTCAAATAATTCTTAATATTTTACATACTATGGGATAAATTCATTTATACTCTTGTTTGACTTTTTATAAGATGTTTATAATGGAATCATTCAGTCGTTTTCCAAACATGGTCCTTTTTAACCATTTCAACAAAATTAAGGTAAGAATGTCTTTTTTAACTTATATGGCATGTGATGCTATTTTCTGTCGTTATAAAATCGTTGAAGCTTTCATTACAAGATTATAAGAATATTTTCAGAGTAAATATTTTCTATTATAATTATGTGACTTTTAAACGGTTTCAAAAATGATATATTTCTCTCAAATAGATTTGATTTCATCTATGTCAACAACTGATGATGGAATTTATGCTTATTTTAAGTTGATTCATTACGATACAAAACATCCACATAGTACTGAAGGTTTTTTGATATGTTTGAATTTGGATATGTTATTTTTATACAATTTATGGTTTACCGAGAAAGTATTGACATTTCATATGCTATCATTAATACGAATTTTTCTGTAATGTTTAAACCTGTTCATATGATGAATGCATTGGACTTAGTAAGTGACGGGTGGAGCCCACTATAGCTCCTCGATTCTTCGGTAGGTCTCATCAGACAAACTACTGTCTTGACACAAGGCCTTAACAAAATATTATTTGTAGTATTGGCACGAGGCCTTGACTATGTGGTTATGATAGTTTGGAATTATGCATTCCATCATTATGAAAGTGTTTATTGATATTGCATGTGATTATTCGACTAGTATTATATTCATGTGAATAAGTAAATGGAAATATTTATTTTTATTTTTTCCATATTATGTTGAAGTTCATGTTTAAAGGACTTTTGTTTTAGTTATACATTGCCTTAAATGTTTATGAATATTTATGAATGTTTCCACTATATGGTTATCCTTACTGGGCATCTATAAACACCCCTTTCTATGTTTTATTTTTTCCCAGGATGTGAAGAAATATTTTATGAATGACATATAGGGATAGTATGAGGGGATATGAGTGTGGTCTATGGAGAGAATATGTTGTTGATGTTTTTCATTGTAACATGTAATGTAAGACATATAAATGTATCTAGTGATTCCAAGGCTACTAAACTGATCGATCTTTCGAGACTTGATCTTTTGTGATCATGACAATGTTATGTAATAATGAACTGACTCTAGGTAACTGGGGTTGGGGTGTTACAGTTGGTATCAGAAAATGTTTTTTACAAACCTTGGAAGCTATATATAGATGAACTCTGATTAGAGAACATAGACCTAAGATTTATTTTGATGATTATTATAGAAGAACTTCCCCGAATTTTGGAATTGTAGAGATTTTGTATGTTTTCCAAGCAACACATCCTTGTCTGGATACGAGTAGGAAGAGGCAGCTCTGGAATAGATGTATCTCGTGGTAAAACCCAAAAACACCGCTTCAATCTAGTCTCGGACAGGAATTGGTGCATGACAAAGGGGCTTGCTGCAAAATTTGTTACAACACTCCTTGGGGATATGCTTAGGATAATTCTCATTTTTTACAAACCATTATGAAGGGTTTATTAGTATATAGTTCCTCAAATAAAACATATTTATTATAGATTGTATCCATAAAATGTTCAGTCTACGTTATGTATTTTATAAGCTTGGAATTATTAATCACAATTCATAAACTGACCTAGTGTATGCCATTGTATAAAAATGGCTCCAAGTAGAAGGAATGTGAACTCCAGAAATACGTATGATCCAAAGAGTAAGAAGGATAATATCATTCATGGTATTAAGCCAACATTTAGAATGGAAATTCTTGTCCCATATATTCTCAACATATTAACAAATAGTATCAAGTTTTAATAAGATAATTATATAATTCTCTGAGTCCTATGGCTTTGAAGGGAAGTAAGAGAAGAAAATGACGGAAGAGAGAATGATGGATAGAGGGATGTGGGAAAAGAAGAATTTTCCCATATGTGATAACTGTGGGAAGAAACACCTTAGAACTTGCATGAATGGAATGAGAGATTATTATAAGTGTGGATAAAATAGACACCATGTACGGGAGTAAGGGTAATAAAATTGTTTCAAATGTACAATGCTTCTTCTAAAAAAGAGTTGGGACACTACGCGAACCAATGTACAAATCATCAGAGTATGCCCCAAATCATTCTATTGGATAATAATAATGTTATGATACTACCACAGATGAATATGAATGATTATAGTTCTTTTGATGTTATTAGATAATTATATCATTTGAGTGTTGTATCAACAATGTACTGGTTATAATAATTATGGAGTATATAAGGATTGTACTACAGTACTACTTAATTAAGGACTTGAGATTTTGTGAAACCAAGAAAATTGACTCAAAATTAGGTTAAATTCTTTGAAAATATATGGATGAGAGAAAGAAAAACCATAATATGATTTTGATACAGAAGTAGTGATTTTGGAATAATACATGATTGATTTGGATTAATTATATTGGATTTTCTTGACTACCTTGAAACTGATTAATGATTTGTATATTCCATTGTTTTTGGAGTTTACAACATTTTTGAATAGAAGAAGTATATCTACTATTCTATAAGTAATAAGGGATCATGAATGTAATTAATATGGTTTTAGGGTAATTCATGATGTTTCAGTGTTTTAATAGAATACATGATGAAGGTGTTCACATGTTATTATGCGGAAAAAAATGATCTTTATTGAGTTTACCTTACTTATAAATTTTGGACTGTGGGTTTGGATAGAATTATTTTGGATAATTATATTTTGAAATTATTATTTGATTTCTATAAAAGGACAACCCGGAGGTCGGGTGGCAAGCCGTCGCGTCCGGTAAGGCCGTGAGACATGAACCCACAACCGAAGGGCGAAAAGGGTGTATCACCTATCACTGTCCCACTTGATGTCTTGGATTGAATAATGCAGCCTTTCTAAAAAATAATATGGTAAATTAATTATAAAATCTCTCTTTTTAACAATATAAGAACATTCTAAATAGAATATTATTTTTAAATTTTATTATCTTTTAGAGTGAAAGACGAGTTTTTGTGAGAAATTAGTTAAAGGATGTGACTCTACATGTCAAGTATATATATTTCTTATTGTATTATTATTTGAATAAATTAATTCTTATAAATTACTGAAGGGTTCTTAAAACAAATAAAAATGTGTTATCGTAATACCATATGTTTTGTTGAACCGATGGTATTTTAAATCATCATTGATTTATAAATTTAACGCCCTCAATTTTACACTTTTTTGTGATTGATGACCTCAATCAATACCTATAAATATTAATGTTTTTCCTCCAATTATATGTACATAATTTCCACCAATGTTCTCATAATCGAGATCATAATTTGGTGGTGACCCTTTCATTTCCCTTTTGGTCTTATTAAGACTAAATTTTGTTAACATAATTTTTGATGTGGGTTTTCCCAAAGGAATTTTCTATTTTCTATCTTTTATTTTCAAAAAATAAATTCAAGTTGAATGTATGCAGATTATTTAAGTAGGGAAGAATGTAACACCCCAATATTTCATAGTACATTATTTCTTATATGTAATTCAATAACTTTCACTACACGCAACACCGATTTCTAACGCACCATGACTTACCATACAAGTCGTTCAAAAGCGGTTATGAATAGTATTAACTGAATTTTGAACTTTATATAATCATTATAATTTTAGAATCCATATTATGAGTTTCTTATACATAATGTAAGAACAAATACATTTTTTCAGATAAAAGATCTATTTTTCAAAAAATGCAATTGTACTGCTTTTTAATGGTAAATCCTTTTTAAATACAATATTTAAAACATTTATATATTCAATTTAAGAAAATTAACTTCTTATTTAGAATTGTTACATAAGAATGTAGTTTCAATAATGATTTTTTTGTTTTTCTGATAACCTTCATAATTGGGTGAATAGTGAAAAATACAATATTTTAACTGACAAAAACTTTTTTAATCAAAACAATATTGATTGATAAATTATAAATTTTAATGGTTTGGAAGTATAAATAGATTATATTTTTACCATTTAATGCATTGGTGGTCATTTTATTTAATTTCACTTTGAAATTAGACATAAAAATTTGTCAAACTATTGATGGTTATTATTTCTTAAAAATACTCCTTTTGGTTTTCACAGCGGGAAATAATTTTAAATTAATAAATGCAGCTTTTATGTTTTCAATTTGGTAAAATAGACTTAATTTTTTGATTTGGAATATCAAAATTATCTTTGTGTTAAATTTTGTTACTTTTCTGATAACTTTCATATTTTGATGACTAGTGAAAATCACAAAACATTAATTAAAAACAAGTTTTTCATCGAAATAAGTAGTAGTGATAAATTATGAATTTTAGTGATTTTAAAGTATAATTTGATTATAATTTATCCATTTAATCCAATGTTGGTAATTGGACATAATTACATATTTAAACTAGACATAAGAAAGTGTCAATCTTATGATAGTTATTATTTGTTAAAGTCACTCTTTTTATTTCGACATAGGAAATTAATTTTTAATTAATTTCTTCTACTTTAGTGTTATTAATTTAGAAAAATGGATTCCATATATATAATTAGGAGGTCCAAATTGTGTAAATAGGTAACGTTTATATTTAGACATTTTGAATAAATATTTCGGTAAATATTTTATTTACCATGGTTAAAGGGTAAATTCATTAAATAAGTGTAAAAAATTATTATAATAATACTAAATTACCCTTAAACATGTCCTAACCCTATTTGTTGATTCATGTCCGACCATGGGCATATTTGGGATGATTTGGGAACCCCATGGATCCACTTGTAAGTGATAATGACACTTTATATTAATTAAGAGAAAGTAAATACTAAAATAACATAAGCATATATTTTTTAGCAAAACAATTATTACATTGGGTTATATATGTTATCATTTAGACTATGAATATTAACTAGAAATATAAAAATATTTCCTACATCATGGTATTTTTTTATAATTTTTAGACATCTAATAATCTATATAATTTATAACACAATAATAATGTTGTGCTTACCTAATGAATAAATGATTTAAATAAATAAGATTATAAAGACTAATATAATACCAAAAACCTGTCCAATTCGTATTGGATGATTTAATTTCGATCACGAGTCATATTAAATTCAACTTTTCTGTGTTTTGGACCATCCGAAACCAAATATCATTATATAATAAAATAATATTTTCAATCATTCCAAAAGAGCCCCTCCTCCCACTTATAAAAGGACACCACTTCTAACCAATTAGACACACCTCTCAAGCCTTTTGGATAGTCCAACCTCTTCTCAATTAAAATCAATTATTCCTGATACTTATGCTAGAAGCATTAACTTAGGTAGAAAGACATTTAAGTGTTCTTTTTTTTGGTTCAAACCAATGGGAGTAACCCAAATTAAAGGTAACGATTTCTCTTAGCTTCTTTTCATTTATTTTACTTCTCCAACCCCAAATCTCTTCATATTCTTTTATTTTGTAATAACACCAGTATAATCAATATACTAGGTTATTTTTATTTGAATTATTAGAACTACACTTACACAAACCTCCATTTAATGAGTCAAGAACATAATGTTTCTGTGGATGGAAACCAAATGCCTGACAAAACGATGATTGTCCAGTTATCTACTACCACATCTCATGGTGTCCATTATGATGGAACTATAATTATATATGATATTAATGTTATTTATTTTATATATAAGATTCTGTAATTCCATTATATATCATATCATTATTTGTTTCATGTTATATATATATACACGATAATTTCATTTGAGGAAGTGCGGACTACCTCCCCCTCAAAGTCATATGACTCATTCATACCATACACAGAACATATAAAGAATGGTGTTAATGAACACGAGTAACATATATAATATATTATATTATACTGGAATAATAATATACCGATGTATCATTTGGTTTTTATTCCATTTAAAATGAAAAATGAAATGGATGTAGCGTTTGTGCGTACGTACCGTCTCCACGAACGTGATAAGATTCATTTCCCCATCATATCCATTCAAGAATAATTCTCATTTGATGATTAAAATATATGTTTAAGGACATGATATCATTATGGATATGAATAAGATACAACCTATACATAACAAACATGACTTACGTAACAATGCATATAAAGGAAAATGAATCAGTTAACACCCGAAACGACGATAATACTAAAATATTATTATCAACGAAATATTAAAAGATCATATATGATATCATATTTATGTATATGATATTTTTATAATTTAATAACAACGATTTAACTATTATATAGGAGGTTAAACTACTCTCTACTAATGAAAAGTACAAGGTAAGGGTTTATTTCAAAATCCCTTCATTATCCGAGGTTGTTTATACGTGATTATTTACTAGGGCCTATTTTTTATCCACATCCATGTTTTTTGAAAATGTATTTCACAGAATTCATACTATTTTAGAGACTATAGGATAATGTCATTTATACCGTTGTTTAACTTTTTATAATCTTTTTATAAAGGAATCTTTCCGTCATTTTCCAAACAAGGTCCTTTTTAACATTTTCATCAAAATTAAGGTAACAATGTCTTGTTTTTAACATATACGAAGGGTGCCATTATTTTCTGCTGTTATAAAATAGTCAAATCATCCCTTACAGGCTTATAATAATATTTTCAAAGTAAATGTTTTCTTTTATAATTATGTGACTTTTAAATGATTTCAAAAAAGAGATATTTCTCTCAAATAGTTTTGATTTCATCTATTTCAACATCTTTGATATATTATAATATTTTTTGAAGTTAATTTATTATGATACAAAACTTCCATATTGTATTTAAGGTTTTGTGATATGATTCACTGTGGATGTGTTATTGTTTTACCATTCATTGTTTATGGAGAAAGTATTGACATTTTTTATTCTAGTTTTAATATGAATGTTTATGTTATGTTTAAACCTATTCATATGAGGAATGCATTGGAATTATTAAGTGATGGGTGGAGCCCTCTATTGCTCGTCGATGAATCAATAGGTCTCATGAGACAAACTAGTGCCTTGGCTCAAGGCCTTCACAAAATCTTATTTGTAGTCTTGGCATGAGGCCTTGACTATGTGGTTATGGTAGTCTTCCATTATGAATTCCATCATTATGAAAGTGGTTATTGATATTGAATGTGATTATTCGACTAGTAGAATATCAATGTGAATAAGTAAATGTCATTATTTCATTATATTTTTTCCATATTATTCTGAAATTCAAATATAAAAGGAGTTTGTTTTATTTATACTTTACCTTAAATGTTTATTCTTATTTATGAAAGTTTCCACTATATTGTTATCCTTATTGGGAATCTAAGCTCATCCCTTTATATGTTTTATTTTTCCTAGGATGTGAAGAGGTATTTTATGAATGACCTGCAGGGATAGTATGAGAGGATATGAGTGTGGTCAATGGAGACAATATTTTTTTTAGTTTTTTATTTTATTATGTAATGTAAGACATATAAATGTATCTATTGATTCCAATGATACTAAACTAATCGGTATTTCAATACTTGATCTTTTGTGATCATGCCAATGTTATGTAATAATGCACCAACTCTAGGTAACTGGGTTCAGGACGTTACAAGAAAGATCTATAAAAACATAACTTTAGGAAAAGATCCCTCCATTCAATGTTTAAATAATAGTAACATAATAAAAAGTATGTAATTATTATGTAATGTATACCAACCAATATATTCATAACATATTATTCATGGGATAACCAATAGTGAACGGAGTCATGGATGAGGAAAACCTCCTATTAAATCTTTTATTTTGGGATTGGTATATCATTATGTGTACCCTATTGATTCATGATTTGGATAAATTCCAATATACCCTATAAAAACATAAAAATATTAATAATTATATTAATAATTGGATAGATATGGAATCTTATATCAAATAGTTTGATAATAAAACTTTTATTCCTATGTGTACTACATTAACCTAAAAAAATTCATCCTAACAAAATATTTGTAAAATAATATTAGTTTCATTTATATTTCAACATCATAAATATAAACTATAAAAAGATAAATATGGCATCATTTTAACAGATTCCAATAAATTTTCAGAAACCTAAAATATTTTTATTGGAGATGAAATTTTCTTTTAAAATATCACATGAATATTTCACAAGGAAAATACCATTTTAGTTTTAAATTACATATTTAAATTTAAAAATTTGAAATATTTTATGGATATTCTGATCATCAATAATTAAAATGGAAAATATTTAAGGAATGCTCATATAATTGATCAGTTATGATGGTTTAAAATTTAATTTACAATGTTTTAGTTTAATTAAATTATTAATTAATAAAATCTATAAGAAGTAAAGAAATACCTCATTTGGAAAAGGAATAGAACATTATTTTTAGCAATGTTTTTAAAAATAATTCATGGGTATACAATAAATTAAAAAATCAAAAGATATCATCAAAAATACATTAAATTTTTTCTATAAAAGTTGGATTTTTATAAAAAAATGATTTTTGACTTAAGAGTTAAATAAAGATAGTTTACCAGAAAAAAAATTTTATAGTCACTTTATATCATAAATAGAATAAAAAAATTATAAAAATTATTAGATAATTAAATAAATATATTATACTAAAATCATGAGGTTATATAGATATGTCTACTTAATTTTTTTATCATATACATAATAAAAAACATTATAAAAAACAATTGATTGTAACATAAGTCACATGCCTCTATAGTACCTTTTTAATCATAATCCATTTGAAATAATGAATAAAAGATTGATATTTACATCTCATAATTGTTGTAATAATAATACTATTATATATTTAAGGGTATTCTGTATATGAGATAATATATAAAAGTGGTGAATATAGAATCTGCCTCATAAAAATAAATGTCAACAAAGAAATATGTTACCTTACATTCACAATGGCTCCAAAGTACCTTAACCCCTATATAATATTATTAAATTTATTATAATTATTTATTGATTTAATTATATATTCATGATGTCAGATATTATCAACTAAAATTATTTATAACCCCATTTATTTACAATTCCTTAAAAAAGAATATTTTCTATGTGTTAACTATATTATTTTTTATGAGTATATTTTATTAGTATTTACTATCATTGTACATTGATCATGGTAAAAATAGTTAATTAAAATAAATATTTAATGTAATATTATATATATTAATTATATAAATTTTTAAATTCCTCTATAATAGATTGATATTGAAAAATTAATTTAAATTTTCACTTCGATGATAGGTCATGCTTACACAAGAAATTACATTCCATTTTTTGATTGAATGAATTAAGGGCATGTATATAACAATTAAACATTATTTAATTATTATTTTATCTTCTATGTCATATAAAATAATTAAAAATATCATCATTATCATTAAAATAAAATAGAAATGTAAAAATATTCACACCACTTCCTGGATGAGGAAGTCCAAAAGTATGCATGATTGACATTATCATTTTCCAATGAATTAGCATGTAAGAAGGTATATATAATAATATTAATAAATAAATATAAATATATCATTAAAACATATACAAATATTAAACCATCTTATTTTCTATCCACAAAATATGTTGATGTATAATGAATTGTATCTCTACGTAGAGGTCATAGTCTACACATATACATGAAGGATACATTAAAATCCTATGTGATGGGAAAAGGGTTTGATAATTGTATTTCTATATTAATGATATCATTTTGCATATTTAGGATTCTTATGTTAATATTTTTTTGAATCCTATGAAAAATTTAGAGGGCAAAAAAGAAGAAAAAAATTGAAGGAGTCTGAGAAAGATGAGTTTCTCTTCACCAGTAGGCCTTCATTTCATACCCTCTTAAGGTCACATGGAATTTAGATTCAAAAATAAAACAACATATAATGTTTTTTGGTAATTTAAGATGAATATTTTAATGGTTTTTTCAATATATATGACTAAATTTGTTGAAATGAATAAAGAGAAGATGTCTCAATTTATAATAGGGGGAAATAATGAACATAAAATTGAAAAAATGTATATAAAATAAATAATTCATTTCCAGAAAAAAAAATATTCCATATGTCAAGAGATTACAATTTGAAAGAATTTATGATCCAAATTACATGATTGAGAAAAAAAATCTAGGTTTTTCTATCATGATTAACATTATTATTTCGATTTACTTATTCATTAATTATTATTGACATAAAACCGGGTAATGACTTTATTATTATTAAAAGGTGATACTTTTATTAATTATTATAAAATTTACCAATTAATTACCATTGGTTGAAATTTTATACCTTATCTTATCCACCCTCCACTTTCAAAATTTAGTTATTTTTAATTAATTTAATAAAATATTTTTTCACAAAATATCAATAATTCAAATTTTGGAAATATTTTCATAATTTCCCATTAATGTCAATAAGCTAAAAACATAATTTTAATATAAACCACTCATATTACTATAATATGATATATTATTCATTAAAATTCACGAATCATAAATATTAACAAAAATTGGGTTACATTAAATGTCTATCAAATCGTTTATTATAATTTTCTATTAATTTATTTATCAAATTATCTATGTTACAAAATAATAAATTAGTAAATTAACATAAATTATAAATAAATTATAATTAAAAATTTAATATATCACAGCAAATAAAATATAATAAATGAACTTATTTCCCTTTATCAATTTGTAAATAATTAAGATAATTTAAAATTAAGAGAGTGAAATTATTTTCTTTCATTAATATAAGGAATTATTAAAAGAAAGATGTCCCCAAGTTAAAATACATTAAATAATCGGGTTGATATGACGATACATCACTCATAAAAATGGATAAATTAAATTTTTAGAGAAATTATAAATCAGTATCTTAACACTTCAGTCATATTTATTTGTAATACCATTTTTAGGGTAACAAAAGTATGCTATTGGTACTGGTCATATTCCCTAAATGTATAGTAGTACTATTAGAAAAATATGATCATATTAATTCATAATTTTTATTAAATTATTGGTTATTTAATTTTAAAAAGTTTCTTAATTTTATTTTAAATTGACTCTACATGATAAGGGGGAATCCATTTTTTTATAAAAATATAATTTTTATGAATTAATATATATATGTATATATTCTCATAGAATTTGTAATAAAATTCTTAGTGATAAAACAATATTTTTAATATATAATATAGAAATATCATTAGTATCATTCACTAATTATGATTAGTTTAATTTGTAATGATAAAAAGAATTATTCACATAAAAATAGGTTTTAAAAAACATGTCATTTTATTTTATTTGATATTAAATTATTTTTTAATAAACTGTTAACCATTGAAATTAAAAATGACCATAAATTTTTCATAATTTAGTTTGTCCAATTCGAGCTTACCAATATAATGATTGTTGACGACTGTCAAGCTAAATAATAATATTTCAGTTTTGTTCCATGGTCCATTAAAACATGTTGTTAAATGTAAATAAAATTTTGAAATAAATGAAATATATTTATGGTTATCTATATTATAAACTATTTAGGTGTCATATTCTATTCCCATTAAAGTGTATTTATCCATAAAAATTCAATTATTCATATGAAAAATTTAAGATATCTATATTTTATGGAATTACTATGTTCCAAAGTAGCTTCTTCAAATTTATGATTCCTCTTAAGAACATTAAGAGAGACATTATTCTTATTCTAGATTACTTTATATATCCATGGTAGAAATTTATACTTAATTTTATTCATGATAATGATCATTCTTCAAAAAATATATTCTCTCAGATTTGTATATGTAACAGATTAGTTATGTAATTATGTAGAATAGATACATTGAACACATCATGAAATGATATAATATGTGATCCCTAATTGATGAAATTTTTTAATTTGGGTAACAAATATTTGGATTAAAATTAATTTCATGACCAATAACATAACCATATTCCTTGGGCATGTTCATATGAATAATGCGCCACAAAATCTGAATTCAAAATTTCAATAACTATTGTTGGCATAAAATTTTAATCGTCTATCAGGTAGTATGATATTCTAAAAAAATAGCTCCAATATTATCTATTATTTTCTAACATGATCATGTATCAATATTTTTTCACTAAATTTATACATACACATTTAACTTTTACACTCCCTTCCACATATATATTTATAATGTGCCATCAGAATTCATAGTTTGATGATATTTTATATAGTATAACTATTCTTGTGGATGTTATTGATCGCAAAACTCATTGAAATCCAATGGAAATACACAAAACATACCCACTACTGTATGAATTTTTCTTTCAGAATTACAAATTTTTATAGGATGAGAAGATATACTAAGACTAATCTCTATATCCAAATCATATTAAATACATCAAAGGAACATGGTCGTAAACATATTATCCCAATAAAATATAATATAATTCATCGCTCTGTGAAAACATTCCATCAACTTAATATATATTCATACATTTTATCATGTTATTAATTTTCTCTTATATAACTTATATGTGAAAAATTCATAAAGGGATCAACTAAAACCCAAATATCATTATCGATGTTAGATGATTTAGGAAGATCTGTGATAAAATCCATGGTTTTTTTTAACATTTTCATTATAGGGTTTATAATTTTTTAAAAATAACCACATACTAGCCTTATGTTTTTGACTTATGAAGTACTAATATACACAGTATGAAATATCTATCTTCATTTTATCTAATTATAAATAATGTTATGTATCTCTATAAATCATTATACTTCTAGGATGGTCATATAATTATGAACTATGAGCCTAATATAACATATCATTATATAAATTTAGTACGGGAAGAAAAAATACATAATTTTATAAAAATTTTATTCTATCATAATCAAGGATTATCTCAGGAACACTTCAAACCATATTCTATGGTTCCACATCTTCATTCAGCACCTCTTTAAACCTCACATAAATATATGATTGAACACTCAATTATAAAATTTAATATTCCAATGCTACTTTAAATATTTCAAGATTCATGTATTTAATATTAAAAAATATTGAATCATTTCTTATCCTCACAACAGACAAAAAGGAATGGTCTTTTGGACTCAAAGCATTATCCATATTGTTTTCTCCCCATAGAGGTAATATATTTAGAATCCGCAATCCTTAACAAAACCTAGGAATCATATTTGTAGCATACTAATATATTTATGAGTCTATATATAGTAAATTTATATTAAAAGTATGTATATAACAAAATTATTGAATAACATAATTCCTCATTATCTTTAATGAAACAATTACCATAGCTAACATGAATTAATGAGTTCGGTAATGTTTCACATGAAACATACATCGGCGTGGTGGAATAGATTTCACTATATAATTAAAAATTAAGATACATATTATTACCATCATTGATGGATCAAAATAAATAAAAAAACATTCTCTATTTCAAGAGAAATTTATGAATAAGCACACTAACAAAACTCCTCTTTTTTTATGAATTTTTATTATCATTCTTCTGTCATAAGGAACATAGATTCATTTCTGGTTAAGATTGATAGTGAATAAGATAGATTTTGAAAATCAGCCGAATATAATTTTAAATATAACAAAAAATAAGAACCCTATTGACCTAAGTAATAGTGGTCTGTCTGTACAAACATTATATAACATTAATCGGTGACAGATCTTCTTATATACCAACTCATTGGATT
The DNA here is from genome assembly GCA_963277665.1 of Viscum album. Lineage (NCBI taxonomy): Eukaryota > Viridiplantae > Streptophyta > Magnoliopsida > Santalales > Viscaceae > Viscum > Viscum album. The sequence goes on along the minus strand of OY728145.1, from coordinate 1,292,155,251 downwards.
ATATGAAGACAAAATTGATAATATGTGTAGCCAAAACACACAAATTGTTAATTTTTTATATAAATAATTCTTCCATATGGTATTTATAACACTTGTTAGGTAATATTCCTGGTCTTACATAGTATGGGATGGTATATGAATAATTATTATAATTACTATAAAAATCTAACCATTATAATCTTTAAGGAATCTATTCATTATATCTCTAAATATAGTGGGGCATTAATATGAATGAATATAATAACAATAATATTATTGTGTCTATGCCATGTAATGATTTTTTTCTAGGTTGTATCCCGCTTTATAACAGTAAATTGATGATATCCAAAATTATGCTCACTCTTTGAAAAGTATTAAGCATCATACATTTAATCAAACAATACCTAAATATGCGGTAGAGGATAATATTCTATATAATGATCATGTTATATTCTTGATAATTAGTATATAGTCACATACAACTAGTATTATTATTATGAAATGGAATAGGTTCACCTCAGAGTTTTGAAATTGGCCGAAATAATTAATTTCCATGATTCTATGGGAGTTTCATCTTCAATTCTTACAAAGTAATCAATTTAATTCTACATAGATTCATTAAATTAGGTGTATTATTTAGTATCCATTCATTTTAATAATCAACCTTGTGATCTTTTGGAAGAATATGAAACTCTTATAAGGATATCAATAAAGAAACACATAATTGAAATGTATTCGATTGAGAGTTTCTCACAAAAAATATCAAATAATCACCAGTTTTGAATAAGAATTATGACCCATATAATAGATGTGATTTCCATATGAAGTTTATATATATCATCAAACTAATAAATGATCATTTGTTAGATATCAATAAAAAATATTATTTGCTTTCCTTGAGAATTGTTGTCGTATTTATGTTAGGAAATCCAATACTAGCCTAAGACGACATCAAATTAAACTATATGGATAAAAAATTATTTTAAAGAATCAAATTACCACAAAAAAAAACAATAATAGAATCATACACATGAATTTTGATCATTATTCCATTTTATATTTCACAGAATATTGAACATTTAATCTTTTGGAGTAGTAATTAACATTTTTAGAGGCTTCTCATGATTTTAAGTAATTAAAATGACTAATTTGGAATAAAATACATCATAATTTTAATCAACATCTATTTCAACATCATAATATTAATTAAATAATAAATTAGTTTCTAAATGTAATATATTTATCATGGAGTTCATGAATTTTTTATTATAGTTATCAATAATGAAAAATAATTCCAAGGATATCTGAATAATGAAACCATATATTCTCTCTATGGAAAATTAGGATTCAACTAGTTGATCAATGATCCTAATATATTAAAATACTATATAATGGTTAAAATTATTTTCCTAAATTAACTCATGACTATCCACTAATAGTTTCATATTATGTGTGCAATAAGGGAATACAAACCATGAACCTAAATGATAATAATAATTTTGTTAACCACTATTTGTTGGGTTCTAATTACTAAATAAATCTATTAAAAACCAATTCAAACTTGTAATATAAATACATATATATTTTCTAGGAAATCTAGAGCCCTTTATTAACCATAGGAAAATCCTTTCTCTAATACATAATACTATACTATGGGTTCTCAATGTTGTTTTCTCAACATAGTTTCCAATGGAAAATGAATCTTACTCTAATGATAACTATAGATACAAATACACATAATAAATAAATTTCAAAACATATTTTATGAATAATCCTAAAAAAATATGATCCATGAAAAAATCATATAGGTTTTGTATAAATGGAAATTATGATACATAAGAAATATCTTTATTAGAGATCATAATATTCTCCCAAATTTTACTTCTAAATAGTGACCTTATTAGTCATATTATACATAAAATTTTGATCTATAACCTTGGGAAAGGAAACATAAGAAATTTTTTGATATGACTCATAACATGTTTGTCTTGGGAAGAAAAATATTGATCTTTATTTGAACTTAGGATAACATTTAGTGTAAAATTATTTTTGATTTTAGGATAATCACCATGTAACATATTTTTTATGGATTAAGATAAGCTATTGTTTTTACATTGATGTCATAGAACATTAATATTTACCCAATTCATATGAGGTAAATATAGTTCAAGGCCCACCCATGACATTATCAGAAATCTATTCATATGTATGCCACAAGATCATAAAAACATCTGTCATAACAGAATACATGAAAAATAGGTTTCATCACAATTTCTGCATTATAACCACAATACATCTGTAGAATAAATATAAATTGTATCATTGGATCATATACCAATAATATTAAAACTAACATCATTGTATGTTATTATAGAAAAAATTTTAATTTAAATAATCACTTTAAATTTTTTTGAACTTCTAATAACCATTTAAAATTTTAAAATTATATATAATTTAATATTTGTAAAAATATTTCATTAAGAATTTTAAATAGAATTAAAATTTATAAATTGAAAAGAAACGTTAATTTAATTGAGATATCATGTCTGTATGAAATTATATCATTTTTTTATATATAAAAAAGAAAACATTCCTTTCATATTTTTATAAAAAATACGAATCATTACATATATTAGAAATGACCAGTTGATTTATATATAATAATTTTATATAACTAATTTTTATTAAATTTGAATTTATCCAATCGTAAGTATTACAAAATAAATAAAATTATTTAATGAAACATGTGTATTGTTGAAAATTTATTTTTGACCAAAGATACAAATAATGTTGGGTTTTATTAAAAATATTATTTGATACTTGTTATATCATAAGGACTATAAAATGAAACGAAATAATGTAGCCACAACCAATAAAAAATTATATAAAATTTTTATGTTTGATTGGATATAATTTTATAAATTTCATAAGCATAAACTTATTCATAAATAATCCTGATACGGAATAAAAATATACTGTAAATCCAATACTGTTTTACAATATTTTGGATCGTAATCCCTATTAAGTAAAGAACTATAGATGGATATTAAGATCCCACTTCTTTTATTAAAAAAATCATAAACTAATCTCATGATATCAATATAGACTACATGAAATATATTAATGGTGAATATGGGTTTTGTTTCACATAAATAAAAGTGAGACAAAGGTCCATTACCTCGATATCGACTAGTTTTGAGGGTAATTAAAATATTTTTTTAAAAAAATATATATTTATTAGATTTCTATAATATTTTAATTTATATACATATAATATCAAATATGAAAAACATATAAAATTGTACAACTAATTCATCAATAATACCATATTAAAATAATCATTTATGGGTGTTAACTATTTATTAATTCATTAGTATTTCATTGATTTATTTTTGGTCCTTGTACATCATTCAATGTGAAATTATATATGGATTTTTAATAATGATATAAATATCATATATATTCATTATATACAAATATTTATTATACCTAAAAATTAGAGAAAGAAATTTTGAATTATACAGTCTATAGAGATGTTATGTTATACTTATACAGAAAAAATGATTTCAATTTTTGTTTGATGGAATGACGAAATAGTGGATAATAATTCATAATTGAATAAAAACACGAATATTATTTATATATATATATATATATATATTATCCTTATTAACATTTATTTAAAATTGAAAAACAATCAATTCATATCACTTTACATAAATGGAATTCCATTCATGCATATGAGTGGTGTTATTATTTTAGATGGACTAGAAGGTAAGAAGGAATATATGATATTATAATTACATTTCAATAATTTTATAATAAATGTAATATATAAAAACTAATCACATCACAATAACCATCATTAAAATATGTTGAAGAAATATGAATTTATATCACTTGTGATGCCTTTCATTCTCATGTGATGAGAAAATGGTACATAATTGTGATTCCATTATCACATAATAATTTTAATTTATTTATGAAAATTAATTTTTTTGACGAATAACCAAAATTAATAAGATGTAGAAAAATAAATATTTCGAAACAGATTTTGTAAAAATACTATGGATTAATTTTTAGGGCTCCATTAGATCCCTTACTAAGAACACATAGAGCATTCATTAATTTTTTTTATATAAACGAAATAGTGGATACAGAATTTTGTTATAGAACTAGATAAAGGGTTTCCAAGATAAATAGTCCAATGTTGTGTATTGTAAATAGAATATGGGTTTACATTTAAAAGGGATGGAAACAAAAAACATACAATTAATATAAAAATAAATATAATTAATACATTACTATGAATGATTATCCGAAATTAAATGGTAAAAAAATTAGCAATATTATAAAATAAATACATCATCATACAATAAAATTTATACTAGTTTTGGTATCATTTTCAACCGAAACAGTTTTATTTAATTCATTTTTAATAATTTCTATTCTTAAATGCAATAAAATCTTGGTCAATTTTAATGGACTGTTATTTTACATCAAATGGTAATATTGGTTCATTAATTACCAATATATTATACTTTTGAACATATGGTATCAAACAAGCCCAATTTCAATTCTTTGTGATTTTATAATAATTTAGTTATTATAATTGTTTCTAGAAAAATTCATTAATTTCAATTTTTACACATAATTTTATTTTATCTTAATGAAAAAAGGACATAAAAGGAATTAGAATATAGGAAATTAATAGAAAATATAAATTTTATATTCATATATATAATTTTTAGCCGATAATATTTTATCAAAAATGTTTTATTTTTTATATTTTAAAAAAATTATTTTTCTATAAATTGATGAAATATTATGTCATTGTTTTTTCATAATTTAATGCAGCTATTATATTATTAAATAATAAAAATAATTTATTTTCAATAGTGAAATTAATTTATCAATAAATTAAATTTTATCATAGAAGAATACTCATTTTACCCTTATGTAAAAAATTTTGGGTTATTTAAAACATAATTGCGGTATTATGTATTTGCACTCACCTAAATTTATAAAAATGTAATATATAATGAAATAAGAATAATTTTAGACATATATTCATGAAATTATTGAAAATGGAATGAAATCACTCATCTATGTGGACAAAGTAAACTATAAGAGTATTTTAAATTCCTAATTCCATGTTTTTAACCTTATTTTTCACATATTACCCCTCATAGGGGGAAAAATAATCTATGGTTACTATTAATTTTAATAAAATAAAATGGTCTTATATTTCAAATTTAATTCCCCTGATTCAAAATATTAAATACATTATTCAATGTTAAATTTTCATAATTTCCATTAATTAATTTTTAAAAATTTGTGACAAAGAGACAAAAACCATTTTTAAGAAACAGAAGTCTTCAAAAATAAAACCAAATATATAATAAATCCTCATGCCATGATAAATTTTTTATTAATATTAAAAAATTTCATTAATATAAAAAATTTAAAATTAATTAAAGCAATTCAACTATTGCAAATAATTTAATATAATATGATTAAAAACGTTTTTGACAAAAAACCATTATTGGAGAAACTTATATTTTTTATTCAAATTATTTTAATTTTATTTATATTTAATTAAAACCCAATTTTTTTAATAAAATACAATATTTTTATAATAATGTTTCCCATTCAATAATATTAATCTATTAGATTGGTGATAACAATCAAATTAAAAAAATATTTTTTTATTATATCATACTTTTATGGACTCGATGTTTCATGTAATGAATGATATTAATGAAACCCAATTTATTTACATAGATCAAGATCATAAAATAATTAGGTGATAGAGAATTAAAATTTTATTGGGGATCATGATGTAATATATGTAACACCTTGACCCCATTTACCCATAGTCAGTCCATTATTACATAACATTGTCATGATCACAAAAGTTCAATTTTCGAAAGGCCGATTAGTTTAGTAGTCTTGGAAACACTAGATATATTCATAAGTCTTACATTACATCATAAAGTAAAAAAAAACTACAACAACATCTTGTCTTAATATCCCCTCATACTATTCCTACAGTTCATTCTTAAATTTCTTTTTCACATCCTGGGAAAAATAAAACATTGAAAGGGGTGATCTTAGATGCTTAGTAGGGACAACAATATAGCCAAAACATTCATAAAAAAGAATAAACATTTACAAAAATGTATAACTAAAACAAAAGTCTTTTAAACTTGAACATTAGCATAATATGGAAAAAATAAAATGAAATAATTCCATTTACTTATTCACATGGATAGTATACTAGTCGAATAATCACATGCAATTTCAAAAACCACTTTTATAATGATGGAATTCATAATGCTAGACTATCATAACCACATAGTCAAGGCCTTGTTCCAAGACTAAAAATAAGATTTTGTCAAGGCCTTGTGCGAATACACTATTTTCTCTCATGAGACCTACTGATGCATCGAGGAGCTTTTACGGGCTCCACCCGTCACTTACTAAGTCCAATGCATTACCATATGAAAAGGTTTAAACATAACATAAACATTCGTATTAAAACTAGTATATGAAATGACAATACTTTCTCCATAAACCATGAATGGTATAAAAATAAGACATCAAAAGTCAAACATATCACAAAAATTTAAATACAATATGGATGTTTTGTATCATAACAAATCAACTTCATATAAGTTTAAAATCCATCAAAGGATGTTGACACAGATGAAATCAAAACTATTTGAGAGAAATATCTCATTTTTGAAATCATTTAAAAGTCACATAATTATAAAATAAAACATTTACTTTGAAAATATTATTATAATATTGTAAGGGAAGCTTCGATGATTTTATAACGACAGAAAATAGCTGCACCCGCCGTATAAGTTAAAAAAGACATTCCTGCCTTAATTCTGTCGAAAAGGTTAAAAAAGAACATTGTTTGGAAAATGACGGAAATATTATTTATAAAATTATTATAAAAAGTCAAACAGGGGTATAAATGAATTTAACACATATTCTGTAAAATAGTAAAAAAAATATGAAATACATTTTTTTGAAACATGGATATGGATGATAAAGACGTCCCAGTAGATAATTACGTATAAACAACCTCGGATAATGAAGACATTGTGAAATAAACCCTTACCAAGTACCGGTACTTGGATGAGGGTAGGTTAAACTCTTGTATAATGGTGAAATGATTATTATTAAACTATACAATAATCATACAAATTAATATGATATCATATATGATCTTTTAACATTGATTTGTTAATAATATCTTAGTATTATCATCATTTCAGGTGTTAACATACGCGTTTTGTTTTATATGTTTTGTTACATAAGTTGTGTTTTTTGTAGATATGTTGTATCTTATTCATATCCATAATGATATAATGTTCATAATCATTACTTTTAATCATCAAATGATAATTAGTCTCGAATGGATACGATGGGGAATGAATCTCATCGCGTTCGTGGAGACGGTAGTCCGTGCGTACGCATGAGCGACAATATCACTCTTTCGATATTAAAATAATATATAATTGAATGTTATATTATATATACAAAATCATTTTCATGTTATATTTTTTATTTACATGAATTACACATCATTATTATACCCATCCAAAAATATTATTTTGAATTACAATTACACCACAACATGGAGACGGTAAGTCGTACGTATGTACGTATGGTGACATGTCATTAAAAGGATTGACTGAATAGTGAATATGGTTTAATCGTAATTATAATAACATCACATTATATAAAATATTCCAGATTTATTATTTTAGAATGGGAATAACAAAGAAATAAGAAGTTGAAGAAGAAAGGAACATGAAAGAGGGTGGTGAAAACATTACCTCTTAATCAGGTTCTTCCTTTTGATTTGATAAAAAAGGCTCTATTGGTTGGATTTCTGACGAAACTAAGGCCTCTAAGTTGAAGTTAGGGAAGTTGAGAGAATATTTTTGTAGGCGTTGTCCGAGAAAAAAGGTTTTTAAGGTGTGATTAATTGGTTAGAAGTGGTGTCCTTTTATAATGTGGGTGACGGGATCCTTTGGAAAAGCTAGAAATGTTATTTTATAATAAATTCAAATTCGGTTTCTAATGGCTCCAATGTGGATTATTTAAAGTTTAAGGTAGGTATTGGTCGAAATACTTTCAACCAATAGATTTTAGACAAGTTTTGGTCACTAAATTAACCTTATCATTTATATTTAACTCATAGTTAAATAGTTTGACATTTACCATGTCACTTTTTATTTTTATATTATATAGTAAATAAACCTACTATATACATCCAAGAGACCCTCAAGTGGTCCACTAATTATTAAAATATAATTATATAAGTCTTTTTCCGAACCATAGATTTTTAGGAATAGAATATCAATTAATAATAAAATATATTTTTAAATACTCTTTTACGTCAATTTTCACACTATTTGGAATTTTGTTTTTGATAATTTCATAAAATCATTATTACACCAAATAAAAATTATATAATCAATAATAATATGTCATATTAACCTATATAATTAGTGGAGTTCTTAAAAAGTCTCAAATTACATTTATTTTGATATTTATAATATCAATTATTTTAATATTTCATTAATGAGGTAATTACTGCATCACCATTGTGTCATAAATGAATTAAATTATATAATTTATCAAAAATATAAATAAAATACCATTATGTATAAAATCTTTTTATCTTTATAATGAATATTTACAATTGAATTGATATAATGTATAACCCTATATTAATATGTTTTTGTAATTAAACATTTATTTTAACTCTTTTAACTCTTCATTGCATTAAATAATAATAAATGTCTTAATCTAATCCATGTGGACCTAAATGATAATATTTTATTCGTAAGGTTGTGTTTGGTAAAGATACACTTGTCCAAAAGAATTAGGACACGTTTTAGGGTAATATTAATATCATTTTTACCTTTAATTACCCTATTTACATAAAACCGTGGTAAATAAAAGTAAAAAGTTACTATTTACCAAAACTTATTTTCATCCCATTGAACCACATTTTACTCCTTGATATTAACTGTGTCTCTTGGATTTTTTAAATTCCACTCATAGAAGTGGTAATATTATGTTTTATATGAATTTCTAAATTCTCCTAAGAGGTGGGTAAAAGACGGTGACAAGTTCAATGAACTTTTTATATATCAAAAATTATTCTGAACTAACTGCAATGAATTACATTGAACTTATATAGGTATTATGTATCTATTTTTACCTTCATTAAATTTAAATAAAATAAATAATTATTTAAATAAAAATTCGTTTTTAAACTATAACTCAGTTTTTTTCGCTATTCATCATAAATTGAACATTTTTAGAAAAATACCAAAATTTCACCCTAGGCTAATTTCGAAATTCCGAATCCAAAAATGAAGTCCATTATGAAAGATAAAATTTATAATGTTTCAAAAAGTGTGTATTACTATTCATATTGGTTAGTTTGATTGGTTTTGGTGTGTGTTAGAACTCGAAGTGGTGTAAAACACATAGTACTGTATTTTTCAAAGAGAAGTGTACCGTGGAAGCATGGGGTGTTCAATTCTCCCCTCCATCAAATAATTTTGTTCTCAAAATTCATATAATTCTAACGCATGAAAAAGACTTGGGTTATTCTTCATCATATGTTCCTCGGGTTCCCAAATTTCCTCTTCCATCATATGGTTTCTCCATATAACTTTTAGTAGAGGAGTTGTCTGGTTTCTTAGCACTTTTTCTCTGGTATCAAGAATCCTGATGGGCTCTTCACAATGATACAGATCAAGTTCCAGTTATAATTCCTCATAGGTTAGTACATGCATTGTGTCAGGCCTGTATTTTCTCAACAGTGATACGTGGAACACACCATGAACATTTGAGAGATTTAGCGGCATTCCCAAACAATAAGCTACATCCCCAATTCGTTCTAGAATATCGAAGGGTCTGATGTACGTGGGTTTCAATTTACCCTTCTTACCAAAATGTATAACTCCCTTCCATGGAGATACCTTTAAGAAAACATGATATCATACATGAAATTCCAAGTCCTTATTTCTGTTATCGGCATAGTGATTCTTCCTACTTTGAGCTGCATTTATGTAGTTTTGGATTTCCTTTACCTTTTCCATTGTTTCCACCACCAGTTCTTGGGCTACAAGTTTCCTTTCACCAATGTCATCCCAACAGGTTGGTGTGCGACGTCGCTTTCCATATAACGCTTCATATGGTTCCATCTGAATACTCGAATGGAAGCTATTGTTATAGGAAAATTCCACCAGAGGTAAATATTGATCCCACATACCCTGAATGTCTAGTTAGCATGATCTCCACCTATCTTCAATGAGTGGAATAGTCTGTTCTGATTGTCCATCTGTTTGAGTGTGGTAGGCATTTCTCAAACGAAGTTCACTATCCAGGGCTTTCTGAAGAGTATTCCAGAATCGTGAAGTAAAACGGGGATCATGATCAGAAACAATAGAAATTGGTACTCCATGATGTCTCACAACTGCATTAATATATATCCTTTCTAGACGTTCAAGTGGTAAATCTTCACTTATAGCAAGAAAATGTGCTGACATGGTAAGACGATCAAAAATGAACCATATTTCATTGTTTCTTCTTGGAGTCTTTGGTAGTCCCATGACAATGTCCATCACGATATAATCCCATTTCCACTCAGGAATGGGAAGAGGTTTCATGAATCCTCCAAGATGTTTCCTTATATCTTTAACTTGTTGACAAACCATACATCTTGACAAAAAATCAAAAATCTCCCTCTATATGTTATCTCACCAAAAATGTTCCTTCAAATCTCTATACATTTCGGTGCTCCCAGGGTATATAGAGAAATTGGAACTATGAGAATCATCCTACAATTCTCTTTTTAGATAATGTATATTGGGAACACAAAGTCTCTTCCCAAACATCAAAATTCCATCTTCATACAAAACGTCACTCAATCTCCCATTATTCACAAATTTAATCTTCTATTGAAATTCATCATCATCATTCTAGAACTCTTAATCCATTCTATTAAATATGGTTTGGAAAGCTTTTGAAAAAGAATAGATGTTTCACCTTCCATGGTGATTACCATATCCATCATCACTAGATCCATTAAAATAGGATCCCTTTCAGTTCTCATCATGTTCAAAACCCCATGATCCTTTCTGCTTAAAGCATCTACCACCGCATTTTCCATCCCCTGGTGGTAGTGAATCATGCAATCATAATCCTTCAGTAGTTAAAGCCATCTCATTTTCCTGATGTTGAGTTCTTTCTACGAGAAAATGTACTTCAAACTATTGTGATCATTAAAAAACTCACATTTATCAACATAGAGATAATGTCTTCATATCTTCGAAGAAAATATTACAAAAACTAACTCTAGATCATGAGTGGGATAGTTTTTCTCATGAATTTTCCGCTGTTGTGATGCATAAGCAATAACTCATTCATTCTTCATAAGGACACAACCACGTCATTTCTTCGATGCATCATTATAAATAACGAACCCATCATTCCATGATGTTAGAGTCAATATAGTATAATTGAATAATATTTTCTTATATTCTTTAAAACATTCTTCACAATTATTTTTCCAATCAAATTTCACCCCATTTCGTCTGAGCTTCATTAATGGTTACCCAACAGGGCAAAATTCTGGACAAAACGTCAATAATAACCTACTAAACCCATAAAATTGCATACTTCAGTTATACTCATTGGTGCTGGCCATTCTTGGATTTCTCTTGTCTAAGAAGGATCAACATAGATTCCATCCTTATAGAAAATATGTTTATGATAAGAAATATCCTGAAGCCAGAATTCACACTTTCTAAACATCCCATATAATTCATGTCTTCTCAGAGTCTTCAATATATTGCGCAAGTGATTTTCATGATCTTTGTAGATTTTGGAGTATACCAAGATATCATCAATAAATACCACCACAAAATCAATGAGATATTCCTTGGAAACTCTATTAATTAGTTCCATGAATATAGAGGGTGAATTAGTCATTCCAAAAGGAATTGCTTTAAACTCGTAATGCCCATACCTGGTTTGAAATGCTGTCTTCGGAATGTCTTCCTTCTTCACATGCAACTAATGGTATCCAAATCAAAGGTAAATCATTGAAAAGTATTGAGCTCCATGCAGTTGGTCAAATAAATCATCAATGCGAGGTAGGAGATACTTTTTTTATTGTTATATCATTGATCTCCCTGTAGTCGATACATAACCTCAAGGATCCATCTTTCTTTTTAACAAAAAGAACAGGGGATCCCCATGGAGAAATAGTATTTTGAATAAATACCTTATTACTCAATTCCTCTAGTTGTTTCTTTAGTTCATAAAATTCCACAGTGTCCATTCTATAAGGGGTCTTCGATATAGGCCTTGAACTAGGAATTAAATCAATGGAAAACTCAATATCTCATTCTGAAGGATGTCTAGGTAAATCTTTGGAAACACATCTACATATTCTTTCACAATATGTACATCCTCTATTTGAACATTCCTTTCCTTACCCATAGTCATTTGATTCTCCTCCTCCCCAATAATTGATTATAGTTGAGCTACTGGGGATGGATCTAGGTAATAATTAGATGGTGATGATTCCACTCTAAAGATAAGGTGTTCCTTATTATCGTCAGCAAATATAGTAAACTCATTCTTCTTACAATAAATTTTTTCATCATGGTCAGAATGCCAATCCATATCGAGGATTATATCAAATTCAATCATAGCTATGATGATGAGATCAGAGGATAAAGAACATTTATGTGCTCTAATGAGGACTAGTTCATAAAACATTATTGGAACGATACACCCATATGAGTTTTAACTGACAACTCCCTTGTTAAATCAAACTATAAATATCTAATTTTCATAGGAAACTGGGAAGATATGGAAAATTGTGATTATCCAGAATCAAATAATGAATTTTCTAAACATGAGGAAACCGTTAAATTACTTTCACCACGTCTTTCAGAGCTTCTACCTCCAGAGTAGTGACAGATTAAGAATGACCTTGATCCCTTGGCCTTTTCTAAGGTATATTCCACTGAAGCTTAGGAAATTCATTTTCATAATGTCCCATCTCTCTGTATTTTTAGAATTGAACATTGGTAGCTTCTTTCTTACCCTTACAATCACGAGATTGGTGGCCTTTTTCACCACACTTGTAACAGACTCCCATTCCCTTCAAGAAAGAACCATGGTGTTTCTTCCCACATTTACTGCATGATGGATATTCAACATTTCCCTTCATCCCTTTATTTCCATTCCCATATTGATCAGTAGATCTCTTCTTCTCTTTCTTTTCACTAAAGTCATAAGACTTAGAGAATTATATTTCTATCTTGATAGTACATGAGACAATATCTTCGTATGAAAATAAGGATTGTTACACTAATTCTCGATGAAGAAATGGTTTTAAACCATTAATGAAATGATCAATCTTACTACTTGGTTTACGTATATAATCACTAGAATACCTTGCTAAACTTGTAATGTTAGCCTCATACTTTGCGACATTATTATCCTCCTTTTGTCTTAGACTTAGAAATTTCCATTCCATATCTGCTAAATGGTCACAAGTAAATTATTTTACTAAGAAAATCTCTTTTAACTCCCTCCATTCCATATTTGATACTTCATTATCTTCCTTCGTATTTTGAATCAATGACCACAATTGATCAGCATCTCTAGTGAGGTGATAAACTACCATGATAACATTCTCCCTTTCACTACTCCCCAAAGCATGAAATATTGTCTCTATGGAACTTATCCATTGCCCAGATACCAATGGATTTGTACTCCCATTGAATTATTGTGTATGTTGCCTCATGAAGTGATCTAACATTGATCATCAACGCTATGGATCAGGGTTCTTCATATGCATAAGGTTATTATTCATAACCTGTTTGATTTTTCCCAATAAGGTGATTTGTTGATCAGCACCAATTGCATCACCAGCTCCACTATAATTATCTTGAGCAAGAGAGGAATCCGCACATGGAGTTCGTGCATTGATACGGTTTCCATTTTTTCCAATAGGTGCCATTTCGAAACAATGGAATAATCTAGACCAGTTTATGAATAAAAATATATAATTCCATACTTGTAAAAACAGTTAACATAAATTGAAATATTTATGGATATAACCCATAATCATAAAAAATGTTTTCATTGAGGATGTATATACTCATAAACACTTTATAATGGTTTGTAATGAAAATTATAATTATCCTAAGCATATCTCCAGTGAGTGCTGTAACCAAGAGTGCAGCAAGGCCTGTTGTCATGCACCAGTTCTAGTTCGAGTCTATCTCAAAGCGGTGTTTTTGGGTATTACCCCTAGGTACATCTGTGCAAGATCCGCCTCTACCTGCAAGTATCCATACAGGGATGCATTTCCCAGAAAACACACAAAATATTTAGAATACCAAAATTCTAGCAAGTTATTATATACTAATCCTCAAAGTCTATCTTAGGGCTATGTGCTCAAATCAGAGTTTATCTATATATAGCTTATAAGGTTTTTACTAAATATTCTCTAATACCAACTTTAATTCCATGACACCAGTTACCCAGAGTCAGTTCATTATTACATAACATTTTCACGATCACAAAATATCATGTCTCGAAAGACCGATTTGTTCAGTAGTCTTGGAAACACTAGATATATTCAAGTGTCGCACATTACATCATAAAGAAAAAAACTACAACAACATATAGTATTCATATCCCCTCATACTATTCATGTAGGTCATTCATAAATTACTTATTCACACCCTGGGAAAAATAAAACATTGACTAGGGTGAGCTCAGATTCTTAGTAAGGATAACAATAAAGCGGAAACATTCATAAATAAGAATAAACATTTATGGAAATGTATAACTAAAACAAATGTCTTTTAAACTTGAATATCAACATAATACGGAAAAAATGAAATGAAATAATATCATCTAATTATTCACATGGATATTCTACTAGTCGAATAATCACATGAAATCTAAAAATCCACTAACATAATGATGGGATACATAATTCCAGACTATCATAACCACATAGTAAAGTCTTGTGCCAACACTACAAATTGGATTTTGTCAAGCTCTTGTGCCAGGACAGTAGTTTGTCTCATGAGACCTACCAATGCATCGAGTATCTATAGCGGGCTCCACCAGTCACTTACTAAGTCCAATGCATTCCCATAGGAAAAGGTTTAAACATAACATAATCATTAATATTAAAACTAGAATACGAAATTAAAATACATTCTCTATAAACCATGAATGGTATAAAAATAACACATCCACAGTCAAACATATCACAATATCTTCAATACAATATGGAAGTTTTGTATCATAATAAATTAACTTCAAATAATATTAAACTCCATCAATGGATGTTTACATAGATGAAATAAAAACTATTTGAGAGAAATATCATTTTTTTGAAATCATTTAAATGTAACATAATTATAAAATAAAACATTTACTTTGAAAATATTCTTATAAACTTGTAAGGGATGCTTCAACAATTTTATAATGGCAGAAAATAGCTTCACCCACATTATAAGTTAAAAAATACATTCTTACCATAATTCTATCGAAAAGGTTAAAAAGGGCATTGTATGGAAAACGACAGAATAATTCCTTTAGAAACATATTATAAAAAGTCAAACAAGGGTATAAATGACATTAACCCAAATTCTTTTAAAATAGTAAGATTTTTTTTAAATACATTTTTAAGAAACCTTGATGTAGATGATAATGAGGTCCCAGTAGGTAATTACGTTTAAACAATCTCGGATAATGAAGAGATTGTGAAATAAACTCTTACCCTGTACTTTTCCTTGGTTGAGGGTAGGTTAACGACCGATATAATGGTGAAATAATTTTTATTAAATTATACAAGAATCATATACATTAATATGATATCGTATATTATCTTTTAACGTTGATTTGTTAATAATATCTCAGTATTATCATCGTTTTAGGTGTTAACTTACTCATTTTATTTTATAGGTTTTGTTAAATAAGCCATGTTTGTTATGGATATGTTGTATCATATTCATATACAGAATTATATAAAGTTCTTAAACGTTAATTTTAATCGTAAAATTATAATTAGTCTCGAATGGATACGTCAGGGAATGAATCTCATCGCGTTCATGGAGACAGTTGTCCGTACGTACGCAAGAGCGACAATATCATTATTTAGATTTTAAAATAACATATAATTGGATGTTATATAATATATACCGAATCATTATCATATTATATTTATTATTTACAAGAATTACACATCATTATTATACCCATCCAAAAATAATGTTTTGAATAACAATTACACCATGACGTGGAGACGGTAAGCCGTACGTACACACGTATGGTGACATGTCATTCAAATGATTGATAGAATACTGAATATGGTTATACCATATTTATAATAACATCATAGTATATATATAATATAATGGTGATATTATTTTAGAATGGTAATAACAAATAAAGAAGAAGATGAAGAAGAAAGGATCTTGAAATAGGGTGGTGAAAAATTACCTCTTAATCGGGTTCTTCCTTTTGATTTGATCAAAATGGCTATGTAGGATGGCTTTCTGACCAAAATAAAGCCTCTTGGTCGAAGATAGATAAGTAAAGAGAATATTTGGATAGGGTTTGGACATGCCAAAAGGATTTGAAGGTGTGAAGAATTGGTTATAAGTTGTGTCCTTTTATAAGGGGGGTGACAGGCACCTTTGGAAAAAATTGAAATATTATTTAATAATAAATTCATATTCGGTTTCTAATTGCTCCAAAGTTGATTATTTAAAGGTTAATGTGGGTATGGGTCGAAATTATTTCTACAAATAATTTGTATACAGGTTTGGTCACTACATTAACCATATCAATTTTATTTATCTCTTAGTTAAATAGTTTGACATTTACAATGTCACATTGTTATTTTTATATTATAAAGTAAATAAAATTACTATATACATCCAAGATACCCCCATCTGGACCATTAATGATACAAATATAATGATATAAGACCTTTGGTTGAACTTTATATTTTTATGAATAGAATATCAATTAATAATAAAATATTTGTTTTAAAAACACTTTTATGTCAATTTTCACACTATTTAGTATTTTGTTTTTGATATTTTAATAATAGAATTATTACATAAAAAAATTATATAACCAATACTAATATTTCATATTAACCTCGAAAATTAGTGGAATTAATAAAAAGTCTCAAATTACATTTATTTTTAAATTTATAATATTAATTATTTTAATATTTCATTAATTAGGTAATTACTCCATCACCATTGTGTCATAAATAAATTAAATTATTTAATGTCTAAGAATTATAAATAAAAAACCATTATGTAGGAAATATTTTTATCTTTCTAATCAATATTTACAATAAAAATGATATTATGTATATCCCTATATTAAAATGTTTTGTTAATTAAACCTTGATTTTAACTCTTTTAACTCTACTTTGAATTAAATAATAATATATGTCCTAATCTAATCCAAGTGGACCTAAATGATAATATTTTATTCCTAAGGTTTTTTTTGGTCATGATACACTTATCAAATAGAAATAGGACATGTTTTAGGGTAATATTAATATCATTTTTACCCATAATTACCCTATTTACTTTTAACCGGGGTAAATAAAAGTAAAAAGTTACTATTCACCAAACATTATTTTCAACTCATTAAACCACATTTTACTCCTTGATATTTATAGTGTCTCTCAGATTTATGAAATTCCACTCACAGAAGTGGTAAAATTATGTTTTATGAGAATTTCTAAATTCTCCTAGGAGGTGGGTAAAAGACAGTGAAAAGTTCAATAAAATTTTTATATATCTCAAATTATTCTGGACTAACTCCAATTAATTAAATTGATATTATAAAAGTATTGTGTATCTATTTTGACCATAATTATATTTAAATAAAATAAATAATTATTTAAAAAAATTTGGTTTTTAACTATAACTCCGTGTTTTCTCAGTATTCATCAAAAATTGAATGTTTTCAGGAAAATACCAAAATTTCACCGTATGCTTATTTTGATATTCGGAATCTAAAAATGAAGTCCATATTGAAAGATAAAATTTATAAATTTCAAAAAAAATTATTACTATTTATAACGGGTAGTTTGATTGGTTGTGGTGTGTGTTAGAACTCGAAGTTGTGTACAACACACACTACTGTATTATTCAAAGAGAAATGTACCGTGGAAGCATTGGGTGTTAAATTCTCCCCTCCTTCAAATTATTTCGTCCTTGAAATTTCTAGAATACTACCACATAAAAAGGCTAGGGTGATTCTTCATCATAAGTTCCTCAGGTTCCAACCTTGCCTCTTTCATCTTATGGTTTTTCCATAGAACTTTCACTAGAAGAGCCGTCCGATTTCTCAGCACTTTTTCTCTGGTATCAATAATCCGGATGGTCTCTTCATAATAAGACTGATCAAGTTCTAGTTATAATTCCTCATAGGTGAGTACATGCATTGGGTCAAGAATGTATTTTCCCAACAGTGATATGTGGAACACATCGTGAACTTTGAAGAGATTAGGCGGCATTTCCAAATGATAAGCTACAACCCCAATTCTTTATAGAATTTTGAAGGGTATGATGTACCTAGGACTCAATTTACCCTTCTTATCGAAATTTATAACTCCCTTCCATGGAGATACCTTCAAGAAAACATGATCTCCTACCTAAAATTTCAATTCCTTCCTTCGGTAATCAGCATAGCTCTTCTGCCTACTTTGAGAAGCTTTGATGTGGTTTTGGATTACCTTTACCTCTTCTATAATTTCCACCACTAGTTCTAGGCCTACAAGTTTCCGTTCACCAATGTCATCCCAACAGGTTGGTGTGCGACATATCTTTCCATATAACGCTTCATATGGTGCCATATGAATTCTGGAATTGAAGCTATTGGTATATGAAAATTTCACCAGAGGTAAATATTGATCCCACATACCCTGAAAGTCATGTGATCATGATCTCAAAATGTCTTATAAGTTTTGAATAGTCTATTCTGATTCTCCATCTATTTTATGGTGGAGGCAGTTCTCAAATGAAGTTCAATATCCAAAGATTTTTGAAGACTCTTCTAGATTCTTGAAGTAAAACAGGGATCGCGATCAGAAACAATCGATAGGGGTACTCTATGAAGTCTCACAACTTCATTAATATATATCCTTGCTAGACGTTCGAGTGGTAAATCTTCCCTTATAACAAGAACATGTGTTGACTTTGTAAGAGGATCAACAATGACCCATATTGCATTATTCCTTCTAGGAGTCTTTGGTTGTCCCATGACAAATTCCATCGTGATATTATCCAATTTACACTAAGGTATCAGAAGAGGTTGCATGACTCCTCTAGGCTATCTCCATCCAGCATTCACTTGTTGACAAACCATACATCTTGACAAAAAATCAGCAATCTCCCTCATCATGTTGTCCCACCAAAAATGATTTTTCAAATCTATATAAATTTTGGTTCTCCCAAGGTATAGATAAATTGGAACTATGAGAATCATCCAACAATTATCTTTTTAGATCAGGTTTATTGGGAACAAAAAGTCTCTTCCCAAACAAAAAAATTCCATCTTCATAAACAAAGTCACTAAATCTCCCATCATTCATAGCCTTAATATTCTTTTTATGTTCTTCATCATCAGTCTGAGAACTCTTAATCCTTTCTAGTAAATATGTTTTGGCATCCTTTTGAAAAAGAATTTATGTTTCACCTTCCATGGTGATTCCCATAACCATATTCACCAGATCCATGACAATAGGATCCCTTTCAATTTTCATCATTTTCAAAACTCCATGATTCTTTCCACTCAAAGCATCTGGCACCTTATTTCCCTTACCCAGGTGGTAGTGTATCGTTCAATCATAATCCATGAGTAGTTAAAGCCATCAACATTGCCTAATGCTGAGTTCTTTTTGTGAGAAAATGTACTTCAAACTCTTGTGATCATTATAACTCTCACATTTTTCACCATAGAGATAATGTCTCCATATCTTTGAAGCAATGATTACAATAGCCAAATCAAGATCATGAGTATGATAGTTTTTCTCAAGAATTTTCAATTGTCGTGATGCATAAGCAATAACCCTATCATTCTACATTAGGACACAACCAAGTCATTTCTTCGATGCATCATAATAAAGAACGAACCCATCATTCCCCGATGGTAGAGTCAATATAGGAGCATTAACTAATCATCTATTCAGTTCTTCAAAAAATTCATCACGCTCATCTGTCCTAACAAATTTAACCCCTTTATGTGTGATATTCATTAATGGGTTAGCCAACTGAGAAAATTCTGGATGAAACCTTGATAATAACCTACTAAAATAATAAAACTGTGTACCTCAGTTATACTCATTGGTGTTGGCCATTCTTAGATTTCTCATGTCTTATAAGGGTCAAAAGTGATTCCATCCTTAGAGACAATATGTCCATGAAAAGAAATCTCCTGATGCCAGGATTCACACTTTCTATACAACCAATATAATTCATGTCTTCTCAGCATCCTCAATATAACGTGCACGTTATTTTCATGATCTTCATTGATTTTGGAGTATAACAAGATATCATCAATAAATACCACCAAAAAATCATCGATATATTCCTTGAACACTCTATTCAATAGATCCATGAATACAGAGGGTGCTTTAGTAAATCTAAAAGTCATTACTATAAACTCGTAATTCCAGTACCGGGTTCAAAATGTTGTCTTCAGAATTCCTTCCTTCTTCACACACAACTAATGGAATCCAGATCCAAGGTCAATCTTTCAAAAGTATTGATCTCCTTGCAGTTGGTGAAATAAATCATAAATACGAGGTAGGGGATACTTGTTATTTGTTGTTATAGCATTGATCTCCCTATAATCGATACATAAAATCATAGATCCATCTTTTTTTAACAAAAAAAAAACAAGGGATACCCATGTAGAAACACTAGTTCAAATAAATCCCTTATTACTCAATTCATCTAGCTATTTTTTTTAGTTCAACTAATTCCACGTTGGCCATTCTATAAGGGGTCGTTGATATAATCCTTGAACCAGGAATTAAATCAATGGGAAACTCAATTTCACGTTCTTGTGGATGTCCTGGTAAATACTCTGGAAACACATCTACATATTCTATCATAATAGGAACATCATCTATTTGAACATTCATTTCCTTAACCACAGTCATTTCATACTCTTCCTCCACAATAATTGAATTTAGTTGAGCTACTGGTGGGTAGGTCTACGTAAGAATTAGGTGGTGATGATTCTGCTCTAAAGATAAGGTGTTTATTATCATCATCATCAAAAATAGAAACTTCCTTCTTATAAAAATAAATTTTTTCATCATGGTCTGAATGCCAATACATGCTGAGGATTATATCAAATTCAATCATAGGTATGACGATGAGATCATCGAATAAAGAACATTTATGTGCTCTAATGGGGACTGATTCACAAAACTGTTTTGCAATGATACATCCCTTAGGAGTTTTAACTTAAAAATCCCTTATTAAATCAAATTGGAAATATCTAATTTGTTTAGAAATCTAGGATGATATAAAACAATGCGATGATCTAGAATTAAATAATGCATTTTCTGATCATGAGGAAACCATTAAATTACTTTTCACCACGTCTTACAGAGATTCTACCTCAGCAGTAGTGATAGCGTAAGCTTGGCCTTGATCCCTTTGCCTTTTCTGAGGTATGTTCCCCTGACACACAGGACATTCAATTTCATAATGTCCCATCACTCTTCTATTGTAGCATTAAACATTGGTAGCTTCATTCTTCCCCTTTCAATCATGATCTTGGTGGCCTTTTTCACCATACTTGTAACAGACTCACATTCCCTCCATGCAAGTACCAAGGTGTTTCTTCCCACATTTACTACAGGATGGATATTCAACTTTTTCCTTATTCCCCTTATTTTCATTCCCAGAGTGATCAAAATATATCTTAATCTCTTGATTTTCTTTAAATTCATAAGATATATAGAATTCTTTTTCTATCTTGATAGCAAATTAGACAATATCTTCGTATGACAAGAAGTATTGTGACATTAATGCTCGATGAAGAAATGGATTTAACCAATCAAATAAACGATAAATCACACTTCTTGGGTTTCGTATAAAATCTAATGCATACCTTGCTAACCTTGTAATGTTGACCTCATACTTTGCGACATTCTCATCCTCAGTTTGTCACAGACTCAGAAATTGGTTTTCAATATTTTCTCAATGGTCAGGAGGAAAGTATTTTTCTAGGAAAAGCTCTTTGAACTCCCTCCATTCCATATTTGAAACTTCATCATCTTTCTTCGTGTATTGAATCACTGACCACCATTGATAAGCTTCTATAGTGAGGGGATAAACTGCCATGATAACTTTCTCCCTTTCACTACTCCATAAAGCTTGAAATATTTTCTCTAGGGAACTTATCCATTACTCAACTACCAATTGTTTTGTACTCCCATTTATTCTTGGTGGTTGTTGCCTCATGATTTGATCTAACATTGATCCTCCACATTGTGGATCAGGTTTCTCCATACGGGTATGATTATTATTCATAACCTGAGAGATTTCTCCTAGTATGGTGATTAGCTGATCATCACTAGTTGCGTCACCAGCTCTATTATAATTTTTTTGAGATTTGGGAAATCCCAACATGAAGTTTGTGCATTTATACGATTTCCATTTCATCCACTAGGCGTCTTTTCTAAAAAATGTAATAAACTAGATATGTTTATGAATAAAAATACATAATTCCACACTAGTAAAATGCTTAACATAAATTGAACTATTTATGGAGACAATCTATAATCATAAAAAATGTTTTCTTGGAGGAAGTATATAATCTTAAACCCTTCATAATGGTTTTTAATGAAAATGAGAATTATCATAAGAATATCCCCCGGGAGTGTCGTAACCAAGAGTGCACCAATGCCCATTGTCGTGCACCAGTTCCCATTTGAGTCTAACTCAAAGCGGTGTTTTCGGTTTTTACACCTAGGTACATTTGTACTAGATCTGCCTTTACCTGCTCATATTCATACAAGGATGTATTGCTCGTAAAACTCAAAAAATAATTACAATACCAAAATTCTAGGAAGTTCTTATATACTAATCCTCAAAGTCTGTCTTAGGGCTATGTGCTCTAATCAGAGTTTATCTAAATCTGGCTTCAAAGGTTTTTACTAAACTTCCTCTGATACCAACTATAATGCTCTGACCCTAGTTACCAAGAGTCGGTGCATTATTACATAACATTGGCATGATCACAAAATATCAAGTCTCAAAAAACCGATTAGTTTAGTAGTTTTGGAAACAGTAGATATATTTATAAGTCTTACAATAAATCATAAAGTAAAATAAGTACAAAAACATATTTTCTTCATATCCCATCATAAAATTCTTATAGTTCATTAATTAATTACTTATTCACATCCTGGGAAATATTAAACATTGAAAGAGGTGATCTCAAACGCTCAGTAAGGATAACAATATTGCAGAAACTTTCATAAATAAGCATAAACATTTAAAGAAATGTATAACTAAAACAAAAGAATTTTAATCATGAACATCAGCATAATATAGAAAAAATAAAATGAAATAAATCCATTTAATTATTCACATGGGTATTCTTATTGTCGAATAAACACATGCAATATCAAAAACCACTTTCATAATGATTGGATGCATAATGCCCAACTATCAAAAACACATAGTCTAGGCCTTGTGCCAAGACTAAAAATAAGATTTTTTCAAGGCCATGTTCCAAGACACCAGTTTGTCTCACTAGACCTACTGATGCATCTTGGAGCTATAGCGGGCTCCACCCATCACATACTAAGTCCAATGCATTCCTATATGAAAAGGTATAAACATAACATAAACATTCAAATTAGAATTAGCATAAAAAATGCCAATAATTTCTCTATAAAACATGAATGGTATAAAAACAACACATCCACAGTCAAACATATCACAAAACCTTAAATACAATATGGATGATTTGTATCATAATAAATCAACTTCAAATAATCATAAATTAAATCAAAGGATGTTGACATAGATGAAATCAAAACTATTTGACAGAAATATATCTTTTTTGAAATAATTTAAAAGTCACATAATTATAAAATAAAACATTTACTTTGAAAATATTCTTATAAGAATGTAAGGGAAGATTCGAAGATTTTATAATAATAGAAAATAGCCGCACTCACCGTATAAGTTAAAATAGACATTCTTACCTTAATTCTGTTGAAAAGGTTAAAAAGGACCTTGTTTGGAAAACGACGGAATGATTCCATTATAAACATCTTTTAAAAAGTCAAACAAGGGTATAAATGACTTTAATGAATATTCTGTAAAATAGTAATAATGGTTTGAAGTACATTATTATGAAACATGGATGTGGATGATAAAGAGGTCCCCATAGATAATTACGTATAAACAACCATTGATAATGAAGAGATTGTGAAATAAACCCTTAACTTGTACTTGTAATTGGATGAGGGTAGGTTAAACTCATGTATAATAGTGAAATGATTGTTATTAAATTATACAATAATCATATAAATTAATATAATATCATATATTATCTTTTAACATTGATTTTTTAATAATATCGCAGTATTATCATCATTTCAGGTGTTAACTTACTCATTTTATATTATATGTATTGTCACATAAGCCATGTTTGTTATGGATAAATCGTATCTTATTCATATCCAGAATGATATAATGTTCTTAAACATTACTTTTAATCATAAAATTTGATTTAGTATCGAATGCATACGATGGGGAATGAATCTCATCGCGTTCGTGGAGACGGTAGCCCGTACGTAAGAACGAGCGACAATATCATTCTTTCGATATTAAAATAATATATAATCGGATGGTATATAATATATAAAGAATCATTATCATGTTATATTTATTATTTAAATTAATTACACATCATTATTATACCAATAGAAAAATAATTTTTTGAATAACAATTACACCACGACGTGGAGATGGTAAGCCATACGTACGCATGTATGGTGACATGTCATTCAAAGGATGTATATAATACTAAATATGGTTTTACCATATTTATATAACATCAAAATATATATATATATATGATAATATAGATATTATTTTATAATGGGAATAAAAAAGAAAGAAGATGATGAATAAGAAATGAACATGAAATAATGTGGTGAAAGCATTAGATCTTAATCGGGTTTTCCTTTTGATTTGATCAAAAGGGCTCTGTAGGTTGGCTTTGTGACCAAACTACTGCCTCTAGGTCAAATTCAGGGAATTTTAGAGAATATATGGGAAGGGTTTGGCCTATCCAAAAGGCTTTTAAGGTGTGAATAATTGGTTATAAGTGGTGTCCTTTTATAAGGGGGTGAGGGGAACCCTTGAAAAAGATAGAAATATTATTTCATAATAAATTCATATTCGGTTTCTAATGGATAAAAAGTGTATTATTTATAGTTTAACGTGTGGATGGCTCTAAATAAGTTCAACCATTATATTTTATACAGGTTGGGGTCACTATATTAACCTTATCTTTTATTGTTAACTATTAGTTAAGTAGTTTGACATTTACCATGTCACTTTTTATTTTTTTTATTATATAGTTAATAAACATACTATATACATCCAGGAGACACCCAAGTGGTCCAGTAATGATACACATATCATGATATTAGTCTGTTGGATAAAACATAGTTTTTTAGGAATAGAATATCATTTAGTAATATAATCATTGTTTTAAAAACTATTTTATGTCAATTTTGACACTATTTGGTATTTTGTTTTTGAAAATTTCATAACACCATTTTTACTTCAGAAAAACTTATATTACCTATATTAATATGTCATATTAACTGATAATATTAGTTTAAATCATAAAGTCCTAATTACATTTATTTTGATATTTATAATATCAATTATTTTTTTATTTCATTAATTAAGTAATTAATGCATCACCATTGTGTCATAAATAAATTAAATTATTTAATGTCTAAAAATTGTAAATAAAATTACATTATGTATGAAATAGTTTTATCTTTCTAATTAATATTTACAATAGAATTGATATTATGTATAACCCTATATTAAAATGTTTTAGTAATTAAACCATTATTTTAACTCTTTTAACTCTTCTTTGAATTAAATAATAATAATTGTCCTAATCTATTCCATGTGGACCTAAATGATAATGTTTTATTCTTGAGGTTATTTTGGTCGAGATAAAATTGTCTAATAGAATTAATACATGTGTTACGATAATATTAATAACATTTTTACCCTTAATTACCATATTTACTTTTAACTGGGGTAAATTAAAGTAAAAAAGTTAATATTCACCAAAAAATATTTTCATCTCATTGATCTAGATTTTACTCCTTGATATTAACCATGTCTCTTGGATCGTTTATGTTCAATTCACAGAAGTGGTAAAATTATGTTTTATGAGAATTTATAAATTTTCCTAGGAGGAGGGTAAAAGACGGTGAAAAGTTCAATAAAATTTATATATATATATAATTATTCTGAACTAACTCCAATGAATTACCTTTAACTTATATCGGTATTATGTATCTATTTTGACCATAATTAAATTTAAATAAATTAAATAATTATTTAAATAAAAATTCGGTGTTAAAATATAACACATTGTTGATTCATTATTCATCAAAAATTGAATGTTTTTAGTAAATTACCAAAATTTCACCCTCGGCTATTTTCGATATTAAGAATCCAAAAATGAAGTCCATTTTGAACTATAAAATTTATAAAATTTCTAAAAGTGCGTATTACTATTTGGTAATGACTACTTTGATTAGTTGTGGTGTTTTAGAACTCGATGTTGCGTACAACACACCCTACTGTATTATTCAAAGAGAAGCGTACTATGGAAGCTTGGGGTGTTACAACATATATGAAGTGTGAGACAAAAATCACTGTGAAGATTGATCCATATAAATCTTATAACGTGGGTGATACTGATATAGTTCACCTATGAATTGGGAAGGGTTTATTGTTATCACATGGAAGGAGGGAGTTAATCTTGAAGTGTTATCTAATTTATTTTACTGGTATCATGTTATTTTGGACCTGATTTTAATATTTTTTAATGTAATGAACATTGTTTCCTATGTGTTTATATTTTTTTGACTGGATTTAGCGGTTTTCATTGAAAAATTGGTGTGTTATAAATATTTTAATGATTTATTCCATATGTTCAATGAATATTTTAAGGAATGTAATTAGTTAATTGATTAAATATTTTTTATTTTATTAAAATATTTCATTATTTTATGTCCATAAATTATATTATTTGTGCTCCTCCCATTTTTTCAAATGTTTTTTAAAAGGATTCTGGATTATTATATATAATTAACAAATAAATGAAAAACTAATGAAAAATTTTTATGAAACAAAATTATTTTTAATATATTTTTTTTTACATTTTTTATTATTGAATATTGGGTATATATATTCAATTTAAAATCTGTGGGGATGTTATATAAGATTTCTAACCAAATTGTCCAATCCTAAAATAATATCACTGGGAATGAAAGAAAGTGAACTCTTATTTAAATAATGTAGATTATATCTTTTTTCTATTAGGTTCCATATTCAAAGTTTATATAAATAGTATCCATTTAATAGAAAATGGGTTGGGATTAATAGGATACCTGCTTTTAGGAGTACCTAGAATGGGTGGTGAGAATCCCCATTTATGTTTTTCAATAATTATTTTTTTGTAAATATTTAAAATGAACATAAAGGGGGACTATTAAACATATTAAATGTCAAAAAAAATTAGTTATAATAGAGTGTCGAGGAAATAATGTCGACAAAAACATCATCCCCTCAATTCTATATATGTTTTAATCTTGTCTCAAGCTCAGTTATGATTGATGTAAAATTTTTAATATTATAACTATTAATTTGATATATAAGTATTATCTATTAAATTTTTATATTTTTGATAAACATAATTTGGTTCTTATTATATTTTCTTGACCAACTACTTATAAATTTTAAATCCATCTCATTTTTTTCAATTTATAAATTTGAAATAAATTAATTTTTAAATTAAAATTTAAAATATATTTTGAATAATTACTGAAGAGATTTTTATAATGATATAAAATATGTGTTTTTAAATTTTAAAAAATATTTTTTGAAATTATTATGTAACATATAAAATAGACATTTAATCCTCTATAATGGAATAATACATTTTTTCACATATATATTATTCATGTCCTGACTGTCATTAGATTTTAAAGAATCATGTTTTACACATTGCACCTAAAAATCAAAATGTTTAAAAAGATAAAAAATTTATTTGAATATTATATAATTATTCTTAGTCCAAAAATGGTGTTCCTATTTCAAATATTATTTTCAATATTAAATTTAATTATCTAAATAATATCCTAATATATGGTGGATAGCTATTCATATTGGAAAATAGATTTCAAAAATGTAAACTATTCATTAAACTTATTTCCAATAAATTTCAACTTAATTTATTTGTAATCAAATATTCATATTTTTAGTAAAATTTATTATTATCAAAACATAATACACATATTTTTTAAGGATTAGAATCAATTTTAGAAATAAATATTTAAATGAAAAAATGACATTCTTTATTGTTTTAGATATAGTAATTGAATTTCATTCATATTAAAAAAACATTTATATTAATAATATAAATCATTCATATAGGGGTTAAACATATTTATTACCTCATCATAAATATAATGATTTTATATTTGAATGAAAATAATTATATATAAATTTAAATATACCATGATTTTTTTCCTTAGTGTTTCATCTTCAAAGACTCTCAGTCACATTGTCTTATTTAAGTATAATCATATATTAAATTCACAAGATGTTATACCATTCCACCTTTAAAATAATTAATCCATGAAATTTTATTTATTTCATACAAATAATATTTTTTCGTATCCATAAGGTAGAAATGGCTTGGGGTAACAACATTAAAAAAATTCAGAAGGATATGAGACTTACCTATAGAGATATCTCAATTTAGAGTTTCTTGCAAACCAAGATGTTAAATATCTCTGAAAGTTTGGTAGTATGATATAAGTTTATTTTCCATGGGTTCATATTTTGGATTTTAGTGACATATTATTAAAACCTTTAGTAAAATATGTGACACTATTTTACTAATTATTATGAATTCTATTTCACATAAATAGACAAACCACACACATACTTCTATAATACCCATCCATATTCAATTTGATTTTTTTAGTGGAAAGTAGACTTAAAATGATGATGTAGATGAAGAATGATACTCTTTATAATATTTTAGATTAACATCAATTTTTAGACCCCTTATGAACATTTCATAATTCTCTTCCTACACCACATTATACAACACCCATTCAAAATAACCATCACATATTTTGGGTAAATAAACAGATGACCACCCTTCTATTCACCTATTTGTTTTATCACTCACTACACTACCCACAGGGTGAAGACCTTCAGGATAATGTTTTGTGGTGGATGGACACCAAACCATGATGGTTTTTGGTGGCACATTATATACCCAAACATGGAATTTTAGCATCCGAACTATTTAAAACTCATGTTTCATTGTCTCAATTTACATTTGTTATTAGATAGAATTCTTAAAATTCAACTACCCATGGGGTCACATGGATAACTAACACTTTTTTCTCTCATTTTCATTACATTTTTCTCTTATGACATTGTTTGGGGATTGTATTCTAGTTTCACTACTGGAATTTTTATTTTTGCCTCTATTTCAATATTACCTCATATGCCTGGATGTGATGAATTGAAATAAATTTATGAATATGGTATGTTGTAATCATACATAATTTTAATGATGTTATGATATCTCTATTTCAGTATTAATACATTTTCATTACCATCAATAATTTTCAACCTGTAAAATATTTTTGGTAAATGGGTCATGATTCATTGAATAACATGTCTATGTTGAAATAGATAATATATTACCTTGATCAAAAAAATAATTTTATATGATATATTAATAATAATAATCATTTTTACATAAATTCAACATGATAAATAGTAATATTTCCACTAGTAATTTCCCATGATAATACAATCCTTAGTTAATTGAATTATTACTCATAGAAAACATCCTAGACACACAAAAAATTCTATAATATAAATCAAATAAGGCCTCCACAACTCTTGAATGATGGATAATTTTACAATTTATCTTTTGTTTCAAGATTTTTCACTCTAGTCGAATATAAATATGATATTTTATGTTTCCTTTATCATGGAATTTGTTTATGTTTATAATACATGGAATTCTACAATGGTTTTAGTTAAAACTATTTCATTCATATATCATAGTATTTCAATCATATATCATCCTATATTAGTCATGGTTCTCCATATGATACATCATGTGGGGTTATATAAGAATAATTTAACTAATTTGATAATGTAATTTGTTAATTAGTACTTTATAATCTCCAGAAAATATAATGTATTTATGTATCAAATATCCACCATGAGTGTATAACATGATGTGGGATGATTCCCATTTTCATGAAAATGTGATGAGAAAGATATTACCCAATCCTTACTTTGGGGGTTATTTCCAATACATAGACATGGGATGAGGGAAAAAACCATATGTTGTTTCCATGAAGGGATGTAGTTTCATGTAAATCAAAATATACATGACATTAATAAAACATCAATATGTGATTTTATACATTTATTTATTCCTTGTAGTTTTAACTAAATTCTATGAATCAAATAATAAAAATAAAAAATTCATTATTACAATATCGTTAAATCATGGAATATATGAAAAGGTAATATATAGTGTGGAATGAATGATAAATCATAACTTATAAAAAATTAACATATCCTCAATCTAAATCCCATTCTATAATGTTATGTAAACCAAACTATCCCACCAACTATGATGTACCTCATCCGTACTCCAAATCCTAGTTCCATAAAACCCTTCCTTTTGTCTATGATTAAATTCAAACTATATATTCCAATATATAAGATTCAAAATTTTTTGGTTTTAATAAACTATTTAATTACAAACACTTTTAAGACATTTTATGTATGGATATTTAGGGAAATATGAATAAAATAAAAAATTATATCTTATTCCTTTATAAATAATTGGGTAACATTTAAATATATATTAAAAAACTAATCTTGTAACATCCCACATAAATAGTTTGTATTTTGTATAATCAAAATGTTTCATGAGATTTTTCATTTATCTACATGATACCAATGGCTAGATATAAATTATAAAAGCTCCAATAAAATTTCGGTTAGGTTTTCCCGATGACTGATAAAACATCCAAACAAAAATCCAATAAACAAAAACCTCTCTATGGGTATGATTATAAATATAAGACAAATAACATAACCAATTTCAAAACAAAATTATATTACAAGAATAATGTAAATATTATAACCAATGGAATCAAATGAAGTAAAACAAAGACAAATAATAAATCCTATAAGGAACTCACAAACAACTCTAAGATCCTATTCATGAATCCATGAACTTGGTATCAAGAAACATCCTAAAATAACTAAGATAAACTCATTTACCTATATCTCAATAGATGATATCTAAAATTGATATATAGTTACCAACCAATGGGTGTGTATGAACATTTTTGGATTTCACCATTGAATTACCAACCCACACCACATGGACAATACATGGTATAACATTCAGATAAAATGATTTAAATATTATTTAATTAATTTTATTCAAATAAAAAATTATTTCACAAAGATTTAAATAAATCATTATATTAAAATATTTCTCATCGCATTAGGAATAACCATTTCTTTATTCAACACACACTCACCCATGAATTCCCAGTTGAATGTTCTATACTCATAAGAGGTCTCTCGTACATCCCCAATGTTATTATTAGGTGTACACTCTCCATGTCCCAAAATGGAACCCAAAAATTATCTGGGAGTAGTCTCTCTTATTCCCAAATAGTATATGCCCAAAATACAGGGTCACATCTAATGTGTGAACTCACAAAAACAATGTATGGAAAAATCCATTCCAAAACTTTTCATATATAAACATGAATTCATTAAATATTTTCAAACCAAATTTTCCAGTTATCAAATCAAAAACCTAATTTTATGATATCCACTTTAAAATTAACTTCCATGTTTATTTTTTGAATAACACTAAATTTTAAATAATTACATAAAACAATCACAAAATAAGATTCCTTAAAAAACACAAATAAATTTTAGAATAATTATAATAAAAACATTTATTTCATGATATTACTTAAATTTATAAGGAGGTGGATTCATTATTTATGGTAACTACCTCACATAATGTTGGTGAAACTGAACAATGGATGAACGACTTAATAGATCAAATCTCAAAAATCGTTTCATTCCCTAGATCCAATAATGAGCAATATGATCTCATTGGGAATCAATCAATGATCAAGGATCTATCCCAAGTATATTAGATATATGGATACATGGTAGTCTAGGAGAATATATATAACAAAAATAGACTATAAAAAAACATACTAATGAATAAATATCTTCAATAATAATTATATCTTCCAAACAATTCTCTTATATCGAAGGGGGATGTCTCAGAAGCCATTTAAGAGAATTGAATTAAAAAATAAAAATGAAAAGGCAATTAAAAAGTGTCACATGACCTAATCAATGTGATATTCACAAATATTAAATTTGTATCTTAAGATACAGTGTTATGATGCACGGTTTTATAGATCTTGCATCTAGAATGTGGTGTTACATACTTAACTGAACCCCTGACGTGGTTGCATTTAAATTTATAGAAAACTACATACCAATTATTAATTTCTTTTATATATAGATATTCATTGAATCCAGAAAAAATCCACATGCTTTATAAAAACCATTCACCAATGATGGACATATAAAATCCCTCCATCCATAAGCCATATGATTTCTAAGACTTGGTTCATGGTTTCAGCATACCATGCTCGAACTATGAACCTCTATAAATCCTCCAAAGCACACAAAAAATAGTCCAATTATATAGAAACATGTCCAGATCACTATGTATACTTAAAATACTTCAAAAATATTCTAGTACATTAAAAAAATTCTTGAAATAATCTCCCTACATTTTCTCCTTCCATCAAAAGAAAATATAAAAATAGATTTGACATATATGAGTTTTAAAAATATCCCCCCCATTTTTTTCATAATCACATGTTTCTGTTTGAATCTATATTTTTTTCATAAAAATCATAAAATATTGACACTTTTCCAGAAAATATTTCATTTAATTTCCTATCCACTAATCAAGACATCACATGCATAAATTTAAAATCTATCCCACATTAAATGTTTTCACATGAAATAATTTTCTAATTATTAGGTTGATACTTCCTCAATTAAGATAAATGAAAAAAAATTCATTGAACTAATCCTTTGTGGAAAATACTTAATAGATTTAAACCAACAAAATAATTCAATTTTCTTAAAAGAAAATATTTATTTAAGAGATAAAAAGGCCTTCTTATGAAATTTATAATACATCTTCCTCAGATAAATTCTATTGAAAATAAGAATATTCACCTTAAATGAAAATTATCCATAATAAATTTCCCCATATGATTTCTAAAAACTATTATACATCCCATTATTTTTAGGATCAAATAAATCTTTTATATTTCCTCATAAACATGTTTGGGTACAACTAGAGATGTGTCACAAGTTTACACACACAAAATAAGTGGAATATAAATATACTCATGAAATGATTTATAATTATCTACATATTTATTTAGGTATGATAACTATTTTTATAAGTTAAACCCACTCATTATGGGTTTTCCTACAATGAGAAACAAATAAAAAATAAAAACAATACCTAAGCATGTCACCAAATATATCCTTTTTAGGATGATACTATATGATCAATGTCATAAATGTTCTTGGTCTTGTTGTATGGTCTTTGAAAAATGAGATGCATTTATGTGGTCTCAGTCATTTAAAATTGGGACATGAATGGATTGATGATTTCATACATCTTAGATATATAATTTAGAGAATTTATGTACTGTTTGGGGTTCAAGAATGAAAATATAATGAGTCATATTCATGAGATAATAAAGAATTAAACATGTGGTTTCTTGTTTCCCAACTATCCGTTGTAATATTTTAACAAACCATTGTTATCTGATCCCATTTATATTGGAAATTAGTATATATTACAACATTTATGTTAGTCAATGGTGTTTTTTCAAGAGAAACTGACAGCTGACGAATAAAAAAGCATGTCCATTTCCATTTTCATGACAACCCCAAGAACAATTATTTTAGTACAATATATATATTTTAAAATAAAAAATAGAGGAAAACTATTATTCATGGTGGTAGACACTATTAATTTTCTCATAAAGTGATTAAGGTTCAATGAATGAATATATAAACTGAAAAATAGAACTATTATATAGATTTAATTCCACAATATTCTCCCCACCGTTGAGTTAAGACCTCTTATAAACACATTCGGAATTTGATATTTGAGCCTTTAGGACACTATCTTATAAATTATGAGAAAATGATATTTAGAATAAAACATCAATATCACCCCACTCATTGTAATCTAGGTGATTTTATACTATAAATGAAATCAGAAACCCATGATCTGAAGATTCTTTATTAAACTGATTATATGAATTACTTTTTGATGCATCTAATATAAAATTCCCTTTAACAAATATATATAGTAATTCAAAATCATTCATTTTATGGAAATTCATCCATCTTATTTTGATTATATTTAAATATCTAATGAAAAAAATGTTTCCAGATATTTTTCTCATTAAAGGCAATAAGTTTTAACCCAGCATAATATGATTCCTAGTGTAAAACAATTTGGCTAAAACAACCACTTCAAATCACTTGTTGAGAAATTTTTCCCCTTATTATTTAACTGATATGAACTATATGATAAACCATAATCTCTGATCATGAAAATAAAACCCACAACAAGATATCAATAAAAAAATACTACAAATCCTCATCTAATGTTTAGAAACATATATATTAGTGGTTATGTATGTCTATAATTATTATATTGGTAGTATTTGAGAAATTCGTCATTCCATTTTTAATAGTTCCTTTAACCATAATAGATTTCATTGTTGCATAAAAAACTGATTTTCACATAAAACAATTTTTATTTTATGGAAAATTAGCAAATAAAATACGTATCTAAATGTCATTATTAAAAAATTCCATTTTATAAAAGTTTCATTAATTTTAGGATCTAAAGATACCACTTTTCATATATTTCATGGACAAGTTAATAGGGCTCTTTTATCCTGAATTGAAATTTTGATAATATGGTGTACATATGATGCTCCCTTGAGATAACCAACACTATCACCAATGCTTCTCATAATCCACCTTCTTCCAGAAAAACAGCAGTATATGTGCAATTTAAACCACTATAAAGGAATGCATATACCGTCAAAATGTCAAACACATTAGTTCTAACAATATGGATGGTTTATTCATAAAAAAATAATAACAAAAAACTCATAAGGTCCGTAACTTTTAATGAACAATATCTTCAGAATAACCCCCTTACGAACCATCAATTAGTGAGGTCCTTGTAGTAATTGAATTTTAAAGAACTATTAGGCTCCCCTAAATTGTTCAAAGAGATCATCGATGCATGGAAGGGGATGATGATTCATTATCATAGTATGGTTAAGATTCAGATAATCTATGTAAAGACTTGCATGTCAATTGTATTTCCCCATTATGAGAGTTGTTTCATCCCAAAGTGATGTATGTAGTCATAAAATAACATTAATTTCCTACTCTTCCAACTATTGTTTCGATTCCCTAAATTATATCAGTTCAATCCAATAATACAGTAACTAAAAAGGGATATTAGCAATAATGAGATCAAACTCAATCTAAACATCTGCTTTTGGTAAAAACCCTATGATATTATCGTGTATGAAATGAAAAATGGTCCAAGATTGTTGTAATGTATGTATATATATAAAACATATCCTACATAGATGCTAACATATTTGATTACAACTAATAAAAGATAATTCAAACAACACATACCATGGGTCCTTCCCTTATTTTATCCATATCAAAATGTACATTAAAATGATGTCTATCATCATTACAGAGTTTGAATCCCATATTATTTGAATAGAAACCAATATGGTTCTTCTATACTTTCAACCAATTCATAATAATAATCATTTCATTGACTAAAATCCCCATAAATGAGAATTAACAATTCAACGATGTCCCTAATACTATAATCTTACAATATTAACATTTCAAGGATCAACACTCTCTTTATCCAAAAGGTTTTTTGGGTTTTAAAATAGATAGATATATATCACGATGTAAACCCATTTAATTAATGAAATGATAATAAATAAATTAATGGTATGAACCCATATAAAACAAATATTCATAATTTTAAATTTTAGAATAATCATACCCACCACAATTTCATGACCGTATGGGGAAAATATTATATCTTTATCATCTTTAAATAGCAGCTTTCTTGACGTACATATATCTAATTTATAATTTGGAAACTGAAATAAACTAGGATTCATATTATTACAGGAATCACTTTGGATTTCTCAATTCTGATGTTTAAAAATATTGTTTTTCACTCATCCTATTATTTAAAAATATTTTTTGAGAAGCATTAGATATGTCTCTACTATCGTGATTTGAAGAACTATGATAATAGTGACTACTAAATTTTTTAAATTCCACTTGGTGGTTATATAAAACATTATATCATATTTCCAAAATGAAAACAATAAAAACCATTGTGGTTAATCATAAATCAATGTTTTATGTTTAATGATCCAATAGTGTGATTCTATGATACACCACTGCCTTGAAAATGTGTTTCCATCATCCATTTTAACCCCATTTTATTTCCCACTATTTCATAGAGGAATGAACATGCTTCCTATTATAGTGATTCCAAATATATATGTTTCTTCCAGAATATATAAATTGAAAACATCTATATAATCTATAACATAGGGGTAAAAAATATTTGAGGTAATTTATAGTTTCAAATGTGACTCAAAAAAGCTTTCATTCAAGGATTCACATGAAGTGAACTCTTGTTAATAGTGGAAAAATATAATAAATATCTATGTAAACCCAATTAAGATGAGATTATAAGTATTTAATGTAATGATGTGTGTTGTTCTAAAAATTATTAACATGTGAGGATAGAAAAATATGTGGAAATACTCTAAAAAATAACGCAATTCCACACCCTAGTCTAATTTATCATTGACTGATAAATACATCCACTTGTTTTTTTAGTCATCTAGTAATTGCATTTACAAACATAGATCCTAATATTCTAGGGTTATAAGGAAATCCATGATTTCAATCATAACATTGTTCAACCATAATTCATTCTTCCATATAGGAATATCATCAATATAGTGGAAATATGTGATTTTGTATCAAAATTCATTGATTCACATGTCTTGGTTCATCCTTTTAGATCCCTCTATCAA
The DNA here is from genome assembly GCA_963277665.1 of Viscum album. NCBI lineage: Eukaryota > Viridiplantae > Streptophyta > Magnoliopsida > Santalales > Viscaceae > Viscum > Viscum album. The sequence continues at coordinate 1,292,117,546 of OY728145.1, read as the reverse complement.
CTTCATGAAATACCTGTACAATACATTATACCACATTTTATTTCACATGTGGCTTAGGTGAAACCAAATTCAACACCCTCTTCATGATTTTTCTTATGTAACCTACCCAATTCCACTCATTATAACCAAAACAAACAACATTAGTGTCATGACCCATCCTCCGGGCCCGTTACAATACTACCCCAAGCCAACCTTCCATAAGCTAGGGGCTGGCGACAAGCACCAAGGCATAATTCCTTGTAAAAAGGGAAGGCATTTCCTTTGTAAAGTAAACAAACACCACAAGGCAAGCAAGTAGAAGTAAACACTAAGTAAAAACTGGGTACAATAGTAAGTGCGGTAAAGTAAGTGGACCAGAATACAAACCCAAACTGAAAGTAAAGTAAAACTTAAAAGGGAGTACAACAAGTTAAAAGTAAATCCACAACGTTGAGTCGTCCACTGAAAGTCCACCTGAATGGTGGGTACATATAGCCTCCACAGCTCCCCGGTCCAGCTGTCTGCTCCGAGTATGTCCCACCTAGTGGTCCACCTCCAGGTACTGACCTGATCTGTAACACCCGAGACTTTTATGTGAAATATTTTGTTTTTATGTTATATAAATCATCAAAGGAATCTTTTACTACACACAAAACTAACTTGGCTTTCTTTACACGCAATCGCGACTTTCCTCGATAGCTTGTGTCGTACGCAATACCGAGTTTCACTAAACATCGATATGTTATTAAAATATTATTAAAACTAGCCATTATGAATAGTAATAAATACTTTTTGAAATTTTATAATTTTTATTTTTCAAAATGGAATTCATTTTTGGATTTGGAATGTCAAAATTAGCCTAGGGTGAAATTTTGGTATTTTTCTGAAAACTTTCAATTTTTGATGAATAGTGAAACCACTAAGTGGTAGTTAAAAAAACTGAATTTTTCATAAAACATAATTTTACCGCTTCTTTGAGTGGATTTTCGAAAATCCGAGAAACACGGTTAATATCAAGGACTAAAATGTGGTTCAATGAGATGAAAATAATTTTTGGTGAATAGTAACTTTTTACTTTTATTTACCACGGTTAAAAGTAACTAGGGTAATTAAGGGTAGAAATGATATTATTATTACCCTAACACATGTTATAATTATTTTGGACAAGTTTAATTCGACCAAAAACAACCTTAGGAATAAAATATGACCATTTAGGCCCACTTGGATTAGATTAGGACATTTATTATTAATTTATTTAAAGAAGGGTTAAATAGTTAAAATCAAAGTTTAATAAGTAAATAATTTTTAATATGGGGTTATACATAAGATAAATTCGACTATAAATATTCATTATAAAGATAAAAAATATTTACTACATAATGATATTTTATTTTTAATTTTTAGACATTAAATAATTTAATTTATTAATGAGACAAAGATGATGTAGTAATTATCTTATTAGTGAAATATTGACATAATCGATGTTATAAATACCAATATAAATGTAATTTTATACTTTTTATGAATTACACTAATTTTATAGGTTAATATGACATTTTATTATTGATTTAATTAAGTCTTTTAGAACTAATAATTTTGTTATGATTTTCAGAAAAACCAATTACTAAATAGTGTCAAAATTGACATAAAATAGTTTTTAAAACAAATATTATAATAGTAATTGTTATTTTATTCCTAAAAATCCAAGGATTGGATAAATAACTTATATAAGGATATATATATTAATAATAAACAACTTTAGTTCTTTTGGCTTGATATAGTAAGTTTATTAACCATATATTGTAAGAAAACAAGAAGACACGGTAAAAGTTAAATTATCTAACTTAAAGTTAAATCTAAATGATAAGGTTAATATTTATACCTAAACTTGTCTAAATTCTATTGGATGAGAGGATTTAGACCCATCCCCACGTTAGCCTCGAAATAAATCAATTTGGAGCTATTTAAAACCGAACTAGACTTTATAATAAAATAATATTTTTAGTTTTCCCAAAGGTGCCCCTCTCCTCCCTTATAAAAGTGAACCTCCTCCCTCTCTTCCTCACACCACTTTGAGCCTTCAAGCTCAGACAACCCCTCCCACATTATCCTATCCAATTCCCTAGATACATCCTAGAGGTCCTGGTTTTCTTCAAAGACCAATTTTAGTTCCCTAAAAGAAGGTCTCAAAGAAGGACTTCAAAGAAGAGATAATTTCTGTTACCGATTATTTCATCTTTATTTCTTCTTCCACTTCTTCTTATTTAGTTGTATAATTATGAAGTAATAACATTATTATCACTCATATACTTATATGTTATTATAAGTATGAAACAACCCTATTTCACCATCTATCCATCCTACGGAAAAAGAAATCACCGCGCGTGCGTACGTACGGAATACCGTCTCCACGCCGTGGTGTAATCTATTTTCCACCACCACCTTACTTAGAGGGGTATAATGGTGTAAATAATGACTATATATGACTATTATAATGTGATACTGATTATGAAATAGTATACTTACACTCCAATACAATTCCATGATCATAGAAACGATATCATCACTTGTGCGTACATACGGAATACCGTCTCCACGATGTGATGTGACTCGTTCTACATGATCTTCATTTCATAATGATTATATAATTGAATTGAATGAATGAATATGATATATATTGCATTAATAACATTCTGGTAATGAGGTATCTATATCCTAAACAGATGAATTAGAATTTATTCGACAAAACACGCATAAGAACAAAAAGTTATAAACACTCGAATAACAAGTAGCAATAAAATATTACTACTAAGAAGCTAAGAATATGAACATATATGATATCATAAAAATATTTATGATTATGGAATAAGTCATTAAAATTATTTAAATCATTATACAGGTGGTTCAGACACTTATAAAGAAAAACAGACCTAAGGTAAGGGAAATATCACAATCTCATTTTTATCCGAGATTGTTTATACTTTGGTATTTTCTGGGGTGTATTTTATCATCCACATCCATGTTCCCTCAATATGTAATATTGTTTCCATCCACATACCATAGTTTAAATCCAATTTTACCCTTTTGAGAGTTTTTATTAAAGGATATGAAAGGAATCTTTTGTCGTTTTTCGTACGAGGTACTTTTTGACTTTTTCGACAAAAGTACGAGAAGAATGTTTTTTTATCTTATACGGCATATTGGATTTTTTAAAACATTATTTCCAAGAATCTTACATTAAAAGTTTTCATGTTTATTTTTTATCATCTTCTTTTAGTTTAGAATTGAATGACATGTTAAGAAAGGAAAAGTGTTTTTGAAGTAGAAAGGATATTTTCCTCAAGAATAGAGTTCAAGTGTTTTATCAAAATTATTTTCCATATAAGATAATATAGGGTTCTATTTTTATCCCTATTATTACATGGATTTTATTATGTTGTGATGGAAATATTTTTATGAATTCCTTTATCTTATATGAATTATTTTATGAAGTCATGATGTTTAAGTTTCCCATTTTTATTACATGGGTTAAGCTATGATGTATGGTTTATGATTTTTTGGCACACATAATAATGGTATAATTATGAGATGGGTGGGACCTATATCTCCCTCCAATGCATTGGGTAAAGATTTTATATCTCATGAGATAGACATGGTTGGAACGGTAGGTTATACCGGTTCAGTGAAACAGGACTGAAACGAGGAGTGAACTCGGTTCTGAAAGGGACTTTGTCCACTAAGATAGTCTTGGCAATGAGTCGTGACTAATAAGAAATGATTATATATGATTATGTGTGTATGCCACAAAGTTTCATGTTTTAAGTTATGATTATTGGGATTCCATTTCACTACTATGATTTATCCCATGATATGAAATTATGATCTTTTTTGCAGGTTACGATTTCCAAAAGTTATGTGCTTATGTATATGATGTGATTGATATTTCTTTTGTTTACCCTTACTGAGAATTTGTGCTCACCATTTTTTATGTTTTATTTCCCCAGGTCAGGAAGAGTTTATTAAGTAGAATATGCCAAAAAGGGACTCTAGATATGATGAAATAAATTGGAGGCAAAGTAGATGCTTTATGAACCATATGTTTATGTTTCCCAGTTTATAAAGACCCTATACTTATAAGGTCCTTTCGTGGTTTTGTTATATGTTTTAATAAGTATGCGTCAATTTTGAAGTATTAACAATGTATGTAATGTATGGGTCATTATAGTTGGTATCATAGGAAAGGTAAAGTCAACCTTTGGAAACTATGATGTGAAAGCCTTAGTAAGAACCCTAAGGATAATTCTAAGAATAGAACACAATCTTAGTGTTTTAGAAATGGCCATGAATAACCTAGGATAAGACCTTAAGTGTGAAATTTTATTCTTGATTATGTGGTTTTCCTATTATATTTAGTGTTGCTCACACTATTCATCTTGGTTTTAGTCAATGGATGGTACCCTAAGGAACCGTATTAATGCGGAATGTGTTGGGAAATGCAATGATTGTCCCCAAGAGCAACCAAACGTTATGGGAGATGGAATGAAAAATCTTATAGCCATCCTCACACAACTTTCTGAAGCTATGAATCATGCAGTACTTCCAAATGAGCAAAGGAAGGAGCAACATTCTGTTGAATCCTTCATGAGACAGCATCCACCTTCATTCAGCGGGTCTACTGATCCATTAGCTGATGAACAATGGATTAGTACTACTAAAAATATATTTTCAGTTCATCAATGTTCTGAGCATGATAAAGTCATCTTAGCAGTGTATCATTTGGAAGGTGATGCTGATCAATGGTGGAATCTTATTAAGAATATAAGGAAAAGGGATGAAATTGAGTCCATGTAATTGGACGAGTTCAAGAACTTATTTTTCAATAAGTACTTCCCTCGTATTCTCTGAACAAAGATGGAGAAAGAGTTTCTTGAACTGAAGCAAAAGGATGATGAATCTATTGGTACCTATGAAGAAAATTTTACAAGACTTCCAAGGTACGCTTTTGGTATTATTATCCAACATGAGAGTAAGATCGATCGATTCTTTAGTGGCTTAAAACCAAGTCTTTGAAGGGCCTTAGCCATAAGGGACTTCAATAGCTATGAGGAAATCGTTCGATGTGCTCTCAAAGTTGAGATGGATATTGGAGTAACCCATCAGTCATGTGGGTTTGATAAGAAGATGAAAATGGAATTCAAAGGAAAATCTAAAGAGCACACTGAAAATAAGATGAGATTTCCCTTATGCTCAAAGTGTGGAATGAAACATGGAGGTATTTGTCTTAAAGGGACAAGTAAATGTTTCAAATGTGGAAAGGAAGGCCATCGGGAATTTGAATGCCACGATAATGGGAAGAAGATGTCTAGTGATTCAAACAAAGGAAGGGATACACAGAATGAACTTACTACACTTCAATGTTTCATGTGAAAGGATATGGGTAATTATGCCAATAAATGACCTAATCCAAGGGTTGATGATTATGGTCAACATCGACAAACTCTTAAGGCTAAAGACAAAGGAAATTCACATGCAATTTCTATCACTGATGTGGAGTACGATAACGATATGGTGAAAGGTACACTTACCATCCACTCTAAAGTAGCAAATGTTTTATTTTATTCTGGATCCACCCACTCCTTTATTTCTGAAGAATTTTATAAGGGTATCACCATATTACCTCAACAATTAGATGTGGAGTTAGCTGTGACAATACCTAATGGCACAACAGTCGCATCAAAAGTTTATAATTCTTCTCCGATCGAAGTTTGTGGGAAAATGCTTCCTGCAAATCTTGTGATCCTTCCTATAGTGGAATTTGATGTGAGTCTTGGTATGGATTGGCTTTCTTTATATGGAGCTCATATCAATTTCCAAAGAAGGGAAGTCACATTTCATATTCCAGATCAATCTATGATCGTCTATCGATGCAAGGATGAACATAACCTTCCAGTGGAAATTTCTTCCATTTTATGGGTATAGATTCCACTAAATGAAGGTTATTTATCTCAAATTGTTGGTGGTAAACTCACAATTAAGAATATTCCCATTTTACCAGATTTTTAAGATGTCTTTTCGGAGGAATTACCAGGTCTTCCACCAAATCGTGAAGTTGAGTTTTCAATAGAACTCGTACCGGGTGATTTGCCTATTTCAAAGACACCTTATAGAATGAACCCAATTGAGTTGTAGGAATAGAAGAAGCAACTCCAAGAGAATCTTGATAAGGGATTCATACGCCCTAGTGCGTCACCTTGGGGAGCACCTGTTCTATTTGTTAAGAAGAAAGATGGATCAATGAGACTCTACATTGATTATTGAGAACATAACAAGATCACTATCAAGAACAAATATCCTCTCCCACACATTGATGACTTATTTGACCAACTATGCGGAGCTCAATACTTTTCCAAGATTGATCTTCATTCAGGGTATCATCAATTAAGGGTCAAAAGGGAGGATATACCAAAGACGACTTTCCGTACAAGGTATGGACACTATGAATTTATAGTGATGCCATTTGGTCTTACTAATTCCTCTCCTATCTTAATGTATCTGATGAATAGAGTCTTTAGAGACTATCATGATCAATTTGTGGTAGTCTTTATAGACGATATTCTTTTCTATTCAAAGAGAAAGGATGAACAAGAATATCACTTGAGAATTATATTGAAGACCCTGAGAATGGAGAAGCTTTATGGAAAATTTACCAAGTGTGAATTTTGGCTTCAAAAAGCTGCATTTTTGGGTCACATAATCTCAAAAGAGGGGATATATGTGGATCCAGCAAAAATAGAGGTTATCGAAAGATGGTCAAAACCAACAACAGTAACCGAGATTCGACGTTTTCTTAGTTTGGCTGGATATTATCGACGTTTTGTGAATGATTTTTCATGATTATCTAATCCACTCACAAATTTGACCCGGAATGGAGTTAAGTTTGTTTGGATGGAGGAATGTGAAGAGAATTTTAAGGAGTTGAAAAGAAGGTTATCCAGTGCACCTGTGCTCACATTGCCTTGTAGTGGAGAAAGGTTTGTGATCTACAGTGATGCATCCATGAAGGGATTGGGGTGTGTTCTTATGCAAAATGATATGGTGATAGCTTATGCCTCACAACAGTTGAAAATCCATGAGCAAAATTACCCAACACATGATTTGGAGTTAGCTGCGGTAATATTTTCATTAAATATTTGGAGGCATTACCTTTATGGTGAAAGTTATGATATTTATACTGATCATAAAAGTTTAAAGTATATTTTCACACAAAAGGAGCTGAATATGCACCAAAGAAGATAGTTGGAGCTGATTAAGGATTACGACTGCTCAATCCATTACCACCCTGGGAAAGCAAACAAGGTGGAAGATGCATTAAGTCGACAAGACCATGCTAGTTTATCCATGATGAGGGTCACAAAAGATCAAATATTTATATATTTACAAAGGATGGATCTTGGAATTAAAATGGAAGGGGGAAAATCTTATCTTTCCCAAATGAATGTTCAACCATCTATACATGTGAAGATTAAAGTGGCAGAGAAAGAAGATGTCGAGTTACAAAAGAAGGTGAGAATGGTTCCTGAATTAAACCTTGATTGTGATGGTATAATAAAGTTCATGAATCAGGTTTGTGTTCCTCCCATCCCGTAATTAAAGAAGGAGCTACTAGATGAGGCTCATAGTTCTACATTATCTATTCATCCTGGAAGCACGAAGATGTATAGGGACCTGAAAGAGTACTTCTGGTGGGATGGCATGAAAAGAAATATTTCTGAATATGTCTCTCGATGCTTGGTTTGTCAACAACTTAAAGCTGAGAGACAGAAGTCTAAGGGGATGTTACAACCATTACCCATACCCGAATGGAAATGGGAAAACATCACTATGTACTTTGTCACAGGACTTCCTAAAACATCCAAAAGGCAATAATTCTATCTGGGTCATAGTTGATCGTCTTACAAAGTTTGCACATTTCATTGCTATTAGAGAGGATTTCTCTCTGGATCATCTTTCCAGGATATATGTAATGAAAGTGGTAAGATTGCAAGGAGTACCACTTTCTATTATATCTGATCGGGATCCGAGATTTACCTCGAAGTTCTGGCGAAGTCTTCAGCATACTCTGGATACAGAGTTGAGTATCAGCACTGCTTATCATCCTCAGACAGATGGTCAGTCTGAGAGAACAATTCAAACCCTAGAAGATATGTTGAGAGCTTGCTCTATGGATTTCAAAGGTGGTTGGGATCAACACCTACCTTTGGTGGAATTTTCTTATAATAATAGCTTTCACTCCAGTATTCAGATGGCTCCTTATGAAGCTCCCTATGGAAAGAAATGCAGGACTCCAACTTGCTGGGATGAAGTTGGGGAAAGAAAGCTATTAGGACCTGATATCGTCGATGAAATGGCAGAAAAGGTCAGATCTATTCAACATCACATAAGAGCATCTCAAAGTCGACAGAAAAGTTATGCCGACATCTGAAGAAAAGACCTAGAGTTTGAAGTGGGTGATAAAGTGTTCTTACGAATATCTCCCTGGAAGAGGGTCATGATATTTGGAAAGAAGGGGAAGTTGAGCCCTAGATATATCGGTCCTTTCGAAATACTGGACCTTGTTGGGAAGGTAGCTTACCGATTGGCGCTACCACCGAATCTCTCTCAAGTTCACGATGTGTTCCATGTATCTCTCATGAGAAAGTACAGACTTTATCCTTCACATGTACTCAGCTCAGAAGTTGTACAGCTGGAGCAAGATCTTTATTATGAATAACAGCCGATAGAGATTCTGGATCGTAGCGAAAAAGTCCTATGAAACAAGACCACTCGCTTGGTGAAAGTTTTATGGAGGAACCACCAATTAGAAGAAGCAACATGGGAGCTTGAGGATATGATGAGGGAGAGGTATCCTCATCTAGTTGTTACAAAGTGACGAATTTTTAGGGCGAAATTCATTTTAAGGGGGGTAGAATGTAACCCCCGATACTTTTATGTGAAATATTTTGTTTTTATGTTATATAAATCATCAAAGGAATCTTTTACTACACACAACACTAGCTTGGCTTTCTTTAAATGCAATCGTGACCTTCCTCGATAGCTTGCGTCGTACGCAATACCGATTTTCACTAAACAACGATATGTTATTAAAATATTATTAAAACTAGCCATTATGAATAGTAATTGTAACAGCCCAAGATTTTATAAAAGAATATTCTTTTTAATTTTATTAAAGTCTTGTGTTGTACGCTACACCAAAAGGAGCTTGCACAACACGCATCCTTGACTTGCCTTGCATTACACGCAGTCACGACCTTCCTCGATAGCGTGTGTAATACGCAATACCGAGTTTTACTAAACGACGATATCCTATTAAAATATTATTAAAACTAGCCGTTATGAATAGTAATAACCACTTTTTAAAACTCTGTAAATCTTATTTTTTAAAATGGACTTCATTTTTGGATTCGGAGTATCGAATTTAGCCTAAGGTGAAATTTTGGTACTTTTCGGATAACTTTCATATTCTGATGAATAGTGAAAATTACTAAATTATATTTAAAAACAACTTTTTTAATCGAAATAATTAATAGTGATAAATCATTAATTTGAGTGGTTTTAAAGTATATTTAGAATATATTTTTACAATTTAATACAATGTTGGTCATTGGATGTAATTTCACATTTAAACTATACATAAACAAGTGTCAATCTTTTGATAGATATTGTTTCTTAAAAACACGCTATTTGTTTTAACAACGGGATTTAATTATAAAATTAATTAATGCAACTTTTATGTAATGAATTTGGTAAAATAGACTTCATTTTTGAATTCGGAATATGAAATATAGCTTGGGATGAAATTTTGGCACTATTCTGAAAAACATCAATTTTTGATGAATAGTGAAACTACTAAGTGGTAGTTAAAAAACTGAATTTTTCATAAAACTTAATTTTACCGCTTCAGTGAATGGAATTTCAAAAATCCGAGAGACACGGTTGATGTCAGTAAGTAAAATGTGGTTCAATTAGATGAAAATAATTTTTGGTGAATAGTAACTTTTTACTTTTTTTTTACCGCGGTTAATAGTAAATAGGGTAACTAAGGGTAAATATGATATTAATATTACCCTAACACATGTCCTAATTCTATTGGACAAGTGTAATTCGACCAAAAACAAACTTAGGAATAAAATATGACCATTTAGGCCCACTTGGATTAGATTAGGACATTTATTATTAATTTATTTAAAGAAGGGTTAAAATAGTTAAAATCAAAGTTTAATAAGTAAATCATTTTTAATATGGGGTTATACATAAGATAAATTCGATTTTAAATATTCATTAGAAATCTAAAAAGATTTACTACATGATGGTATTTTATTTGTAATTTTTAGACATCAAATAATTTAATTTATTTATGACACAATGATGATGCAGTAATTAACTTATTAATGAAATATTGACATAATTGATGTTATAAACACCAAAATAAATGTAATTTGAGACTTTTTATGAATTCCAATAATTTTCTAGGTTACTATGATATATTATTGTTTATTTAATCAACTTGGTTCGAACATATTATTCTGTTATGACTTTCACAAAAATCATATATCAAATAGTGTCAAAATTGACACAAAATAGTTTTTAAATCAAATATTATATTATTAATTGTTATTTTATTCCTAAAAATCTAAGGTTCGGCCAAATGACTTAGATAAGGATATATTTATTAATAATATACAATTTGGGGTTCGTTTGGCATGTTATAGTAAGTGTATTAACCATATAGTGAAAGAAAACAAAAAGACACGGTAAAAGTTAAATTATTTAACTTAGAGTTAAATCTAATTGATAAGGTTAAAATAATAACCTAAACTTGTCTAAATCCTATTGGTTGATAGGATTTAGACCCATCCCCACTTTTTCTTCGAAATAAGACCCTTTGGAACCATTATAAACCGATTTTTACTTTAATATAAAATAATATTTTGAGATATTCCTAAGGTGCCCCTCTCCTCCCTTATAAAAGGGCACCTCCTCCCCCTCCTCCTCACACCAATTTGAGCACTCAAGCCTGGCCAACCCCTGCCATTTTCTCCTCTCCACTTCCCTAGAATAATACTAGAGGTCCTGGTCTTCTCCAAAGACCAACCTTAGTTCCTTAAGTGGAGGATTCAAAGAGGCGTTCCAAAGAAGAGGTAATATCCATTACCGATCATTTCAATTTCTTTCTTCTTCAACTTCTTCTTCTTTAGTTGTTTCATGATAAAGTAATAACATCAGTATTACTTACATACTGATATGTTATTATAAAATATTAAACAACCCTAATTCACCTTCTATCCATCCTACGGAAAAATGAAATCACAGCGCGTGCGTACGTACGGAATACCGTCTCCACGCCGTGGTGTAATCTATTTTTCCACCATCACCTTACAAGGATGGGTATAATGGTGTAATGAGCAACTATATATGATTATTATGAAGTAATATTGATACTGAAATAATATATATATATACTCCAATACAATTCCACAATCATAGGAACGATATCATCACTCGTGCGTATGTACGGAATACCGTCTCCACGATGTGATGCGACTCGTTCTACATGATCTTCATTTCATAATGATTATATAAATGAATTGAATGAATGAATATGGTATATACTACACTAATACCATTATGTAAATGAATTATCTATAACCTAAAGATAAGAATAAGAATTTATTCGACAAAACACGCATAAGAACAAAAAGTTATAAAGACCCGAGTAACAAGTAACAATGAAATATTACTAACAAGAAGCTAATAATATGACCATATATGATATCATATCAATATGTATGATTCTGGAATAAGTCAATAACATTATTTAAACCATTATACAGGAGCTTCGGACACGAACAAAGCAAATCGGACCTAAGGTAAGGGAAATATCACAATCTCATTTTTATCCGAGATTGTTTATACTTTGGCATTTACTGGGGTTTATTTTATCATCCACATCCATGTTTCCTCAATATGTAATATTATTTCCATTCACCTACAATTTTTTTAAATCCAATTTTACCCTTTGGTGAGTTTTTAGTAAAATATATGAAAGGAATCTTTTGTCGTTTTTCGTACGAGGTACTTTTTTGACTTTTCCGACAAAAGAACGAGAAGAATGTTTTTTTAACTTATACGGCATGAATGGATTTTTAAAACATTGTTTCCAAGAAGCTTCCTTTACAAGTTTTCAACTTTATTTTTAATCAACTACTTTTATTTTAATGTTGTATGACATGTTATGAAAGGAAAAATGTTTTTGAAGAAGAAAGGATATTTTCCTCAAGAATGGAGTTCAAGTGTTTTATCAAAATTATTTTCCATCTAAGATAATAAAGGGTTCTGTTTTTATCCCTATTATTAAATTGATTTGATCATGTTGTGATGGAATTATTTTTATGAATTCCTTTATCTTATATGAATTGATTTATGATGTCATGATGTTTCAAGAATCCTATTTTTATTACATGGGTTATGCAATGATGTATGGTTTATGATTATGTGGCACACATAAGAAAGGATTCATTATAAGATGGGTGGGACCTATATCTCCCTCCAATGCATTGGGTAAAGATTTTATATCTCATGAGATAGACATGGCTGGAATGGTAGGTTATACCGGTTCAGTAAAACAGGACTGAAACGAGGGTTACTCGATTCATAAAGGGACTTTGTCCACTAAGATAGTCTTGGCAATGAGTCTTGACTAACAAGAAATGATTTTCCATGATTATGTGTGCATGCCACAAAGTTTCAAGTTTTATGTTATGATTATGGGGATCTCATTTTCACTTCTATGATTTATTCTATGTTAAGATATTATGATCTCTTTTGCAGGTTTTTGATTTTCAAAAAGATATGATATGATTTTTATTTCCTTTATTTTCCCTTGTTGATCATTTGAGCTCACCCTTTTATGTTTTCTTTTCGCCAGGATATAAAGAAAGGTTTTAGGTAAAAAAAATAGAAAGATCTTTATGGGAGATGTTGAAGATCTTTCACCACGATTAGAAGATTATATTCCGAGTTTCCAAAGACACTAAACTATTACGGTCCTTGTGTGTGTGTTTTTGTTATGTACTAAGTATTCTGCAAATGTTATGTAATGACAATGTACGTCAGGATACGGGTCTCTACAGTTGGTATCAGAGGAAAGGTTTAGTCAACCTTTGGAAACTAGGATGCGAAAACTTTAGTGAGATCCCTAGAGATATTTCTAAGGTATGTCAAGGGATGTCCCTATGGTTAAGTATACGTATAGGTTATTGTACTAGAATTACGCTAACGATCATAGAATTAAACCTAAGATGTCAGATATTGAAGGTACTTCCCCTTTATTATGTTGTTTTCCCTAGCATGATTTTTGCCTCTCACACTATTCTTTTTGGGTTTTAGAGAATGGCTGGAAACAAGATGATTCACGATAATGGAGGATATGATGGACAATGGAATGATATTATTCATAATGAAATGGGATTTGGAAGTCCAAACATAATTATTATGCCGAATCAGCAATCTCATAATATGATCAATAAAGTAAAATTTGGTAAGTTTCCTGACTCGTCTAATAAGAGAAAGACGGAGTTTCATGATGATCATAGAGGAAAGAAAGTTCAATTTCCCCTATGTAATTCATGTGGGAAGAGGCATCAAGGAGAATGTTTGAAAGGAACTGGAAGATGCTTTGGGTGTGGAAAAGAAGGACACAAATCCAGTAAGTGCAAAGGAAAAGGTTCAGTTAACACCAGGGATAAGGATAATGGTATTGCTACGACATCAACACTGGTTAAATGTTTTAAATGTGGAATGTACGGGCATTATGCAAACCGATGCCCTAAGGGAAAGTCTCATGAAGATAATCAGTATGGTCGTATGGGAAGTATTTATGTTGATGATGATGAAGAGACTACAAATGATATGTGAGATGAAAGAATTATTGAAGCTCGGTCATTGGTTTAAGAAGGTAGTGGAATGATTACATGTTTATCAAGTGTAATGTTGTACTATAGAATAAAAAGACATCTAAGGATTGTTACACTGTTGTCTTTCCTTAAGTTTTGAAAGTTTATGATGAATGGTATGAGTAACAATGAAAGGTTATTCAGATATTTTTTGGAAAGTGGATGATATGCGCATAATGAAGGGATAAAGAGAATCTAATATGTTTGATAGTATTCATGAGCTCATGATTGATATAAGGACTAAGTGATATCATGGTTTGAGTATATAGAATTTTGAGGATTTTGGTATGTGGAAAGTGTTAACATTAAACTGCATTCATGTTTTCACTATGGTATTCAAGAGAATACATGATTAAGGACTTTGAATGATTGGAATGTGACCAACAAAACATATCTTATGATATATGGGAGTGGACTACAGTATTATGGATAAGCCTAAAGATTGGAATGGATTATGTTGGACATAAGTGAGTATTGTTTAAGGATATAAGTTTTTTTTCGATATTATTGATGGGATGTTATAGTAATGTAGTTTTAGAAAAAGGACAACCTGCAGGACGGGCGACAGCCCATCGCTTCGGACAAGGCTGTGGGAATCGAACCCACAACTGAAGTGCGACTAGCCTTTATCGCCTACCACTGGCCTACAGGAAGTCCCTGTTTAGTAGAAACTAGTTTTATTATATTAATAAGTATGATATATGAAGTATAAGTCCATTTTAGGAACCATATGTGATTAATCTCACTATAGATCGACTTATGTATATAATTTTTGCCAATTTTTTGTTTGAGACAGATGGAATGACCCGTCATTCTATCACATGATCTGCTAACACTTCACGAATAACAAATTCAACTTCATTTATTTAAGAGATGAAGTGGAAATTGTTCTAGGCACGAACAATAGTGAGATTGTACCAAAATAAAGAAAGTATTTATTCCAATTCAAATTTTCCACTTTAGGGAAATGATCTTGAAAACCAAAAATGTTGTCCTTGTGATCTTATACCTGATGAATCGGATGGTACCTTAGATCGTCACAAATTTATGGATTTGTGATTATTGGCTTTTCCATAGCCATGTTCTCTACCACTCTCCATCAGAACATGATGGTTAGATTTCTCTTCCATATCCATATTTTCAAATATGTGGAAACCCAATGATTAGTTTATTTGGGTAACCGTTACGTTTCATACTATTTTTTTAAAGATTGGTTTTGATATTCCTTTTTACGATGTGGGTTTCTATTAAAGAAACTTTCGAATAGTAAACCATTTATAACCCCGACGAATTTCGAGGGCAAAATTCATTTTAAGGGGGGTAGAATGTAACAGCCCAAGATTTTATAAAAAAATATTCTTTTTAATTTTATTAAAGTCTTGTGTTGTACGCTACACCAAAAGGAGCTTGCACAACACGCATCCTTGACTTGCCTTGCATTACACGCAATCACGACCTTCCTCGATAGCGTGTGTAATACGCAATACCGAGTTTCACTAAAAAACGATATGCTATTAAAATATTATTAAAACTAGCCATTATGAATAGTAATAACCACTTTTTAAAACTCTGTAAATCTTAATTTTTAAAATGGACTTCATTTTTGGATTCGGAGTATCGAATTTAGCCTAAGGTGAAATTTTGGCACTTTTCGGATAACGTTCATATTCTGATGAATAGTGAAAATTAATAAATTATATTTAAAAACAACTTTTTTAATCGAAATAATTAATAGTGATAAATCATTAATTTGAGTGGTTTTAAAGTATATTTAGAATATATTTTTACAATTTAATACAATGTTGGTCATTGGATGTAATTTCACATTTAAACTAGACATAAACAAGTGTCAATCTTTTGATAGATATTGTTTCTTAAAAACACGCTATTTGTTTTAACAGCGGGATTTAATTATAAAATTAATTAATGCAACTTTTATGTAATGAATTTGGTAAAATAGACTTCATTTTTGAATTCGGAATATGAAATATAGCTTGGGATGAAATTTTGGCACTGTTCTGAAAAACATCAATTTTTGATGAATAGTGAAACTACTAAGTGGTAGTTAAAAAACTGAATTTTTCATAAAACTTAATTTTACCGCTTCTGTGAATGGAATTTCAAAAATCTGAGAGACACGGTTGATGTTAGGAAGTAAAATGTGGTTCAATGAGATGAAAATAATTTTTGGTGAATAGTACCTTTTTACTTTTTTTTCCCGCGGTTAATAGTAAATAGGGTAACTAAGGGTAAATATGATATTAATATTACCCTAACACATGTCCTAATTCTATTGGACAAGTGTAATTCGACCAAAAACAAACTTAGGAATAAAATATGACCATTTAGGCCCACTTGGATTAGATTAGGACATTTATTATTAATTTATTTAAAGAAGGGTTAAAATAGTTAAAATCAAAGTTTAATAAGTAAATCATTTTTAATATGGGGTTATACATAAGATAAATTAGATTGTATATATTCATTAGAAAGATAAAACGATTTACTACATGATGGTATTTTATTTGTAATTTTTAGACATCAAATAATTTAATTTATTTATGACACAATGATGATGCAGTAATTATCTTATTAATGAAATATTGACATAATTGATGTTATAAACACCAAAATAAATGTAATTTGAGACTTTTTATGAATTCCAATAATTTTCTAGGTCCCTATGATATATTAGTGTTGATTTAATCAACTTGGTTCGAACTTATTATTCTGTTATGACTTTCACAAAAATCATATATCAAATAGTGTCAAAATTGACACAAAATAGTTTTTAAATCAAATATTATATTATTAATTGTTATTTTATTCCTAAAAATCTAAGGTTCGGCCAAATGATTTAGATAAGGATATATTTATTAATAATATACAATTTGGGGTTCTTTTGGCATGTTATAGTATGTGTATTAACCATATAGTGAAAGAAAACAAAAAGACACGGTAAAAGTTAAATTATTTAACTTAGAGTTAAATCTAATTGATAAGGTTAAAATAATAACCTAAACTTGTCTAATTCCTATTGGTTGATAGGCTTGCGACCCATCCCCATTTTATCTTCGAAATAAGACCCTTTGGAACCATTATAAACCGATTTTGACTTTAATATAAAATAATATTTTGAGATATTCCTAATGTGCCCCTCTCCTCCCTTATAAAAGGGCACCTCCTCCCCCTCCTCCTCACACCAATTTGAGCACTCAAGCCTGGCCAACCCCTGCCATTTTCTCCTCTCCACTTCCCTAGAATAATCCTAGAGGTCCTGGTCTTCTCCAAAGACCAATCTTAGTTCCTTAAGTGGAGGATTCAAAGAGGCGTTCCAAAGAAGAGGTAATATCCATTACCGATCTTTTCAATTTCTTTCTTCTTCAACTTCTTCTTCTTTAGTTGTTTCATGATAAAGTAATAACATCAGTATTACTTACATACTGATATGTTATTATAATATATGAAACAACCCTAATTCACCTTCTATCCATCCTACGGAAAAATGAAATCACCGCGCGTGCGTACGTACGGAATACCGTCTCCACGCCGTGGTGTAATCTATTTTTCCACCATCACCTTACAAGGATGGGTATAATGGTGTAATGAGTAACTATATATGATTATTATGAAGTAATATTGATACTGAAATAATATATATATATACTCCAACACAATTCCATGATCATAGGAATGATATCATCACTCGTGCGTACGTACGGAATACCGTCTCCACGATGTGATGCGACTCGTTCTACATGATCTTCATTTCATAATGATTATATAAATGAATTTAATGAATGAATATGGTATATACTACACTAATACCATTCTGTAAATGAATTATCTATAACCTAAAGATAAGAATAAGAATTTATTCGACAAAACACGCATAAGAACAAAAAGTTATAAAGACCAGAGTAACAAGTAACAATGAAATATTACTAACAAGAAGCTAATAATATGACCATATATGATATCATATCAATATGTATGATTTTGGAATAAGTCAATAACATTATTTAAACCATTATACAGGAGCTTCGGACACGAACAAAGAAAATCGGACCTAAGGTAAGGGAAATATCACAATCTCATTTTTATCCGAGATTGTTTATACTTTGGCATTTACTGGGGTTTATTTTATCATCCACATCCATGTTTCCTCAATATGTAATATTATTTCCATTCACCTACAATTTTATTAAATCCATTTTTACCCTTTGGTGAGTTTTTAGTAAAATATATGAAAGTAATCTTTTGTCGTTTTTCGTACGAGGTACTTTTTTGACTTTTCCGACAAAAGAACGAGAAGAATGTTTTTTTTAACTTATACAGCATGAATGGATTTTTAAAACATTGTTTCCAAGAAGCTTCCTTTACAAGTTTTCAAGTTTATTTTTAATCAACTACTTTTATTTTAAAGTTGTATGACATGTTATGAAAGGAAAAATGTTTTTGAAGAAGAAAGGATATTTTCCTCAAGAATGGAGTTCAAGTGTTTTATCAAAATTATTTTCCATCTAAGATAATAAAGGGTTCTGTTTTTATCCCTATTATTAAATTGATTTGTTCATGTTGTGATGGAATTATTTTTATGAATTCCTTTATCTTATATGAATTGATTTATGATGTCATGATGTTTCAAGAATCCCATTTTTATTACATGGGTTATGCAATGATGTATGGTTTATGATTATGTGGCACACATAAGAAAGGATTCATTATAAGATGGGTGGGACCTATATCTCCCTCCAATGCATTGGGTAAAGATTTTATATCTCATGAGATAGAAATGGCTGGAATGGTAGGTTATACCGGTTTAGTGAAACAGGACTGAAACGAGGGTTACTCGATTCAGAAAGGGACTTTGTCCACTAAGATAGTCTTGGCAATGAGTCTTGACTAACAAGAAATGATTTTCCATGATTATGTGTGCATTCCACAAAGTTTCAAGTTTTATGTTATGATTATGGGGATCTCATTTTCACTTCTATGATTTATTCCATGTTAAGATATTATGATCTCTTTTGCAGGTTTTTGATTTTCAAAAAGATATGATATGATTTTTATTTCCTTTATTTTCCCTTGCTGAGCATTTGAGCTCACCCTTTTATGTTTTCTTTTCCCCGGGATATAAAGAAAGGTTTTAGGTAAAAAAAAATAGAAAGATCTTTATGGGAGATGTTGAAGATCTTTCACCACGATTAGAAGATTATATTCCGAGTTTCCAAAGACACTAATCTATTACGGTCCTTGTGTGTGTGTTTTTGTTATGTACTAAGTATTCCGCAAATGTAATGTAATGTCAATGTACATCAGGATACGGGTCTCTACAGTAATAACCACTTTCTAAAATTTTATAATTTTTATTTTTCAAAATGGACTTCATTTTTGGATTCGGAATGTCTAAATTAGCCTAGGGTGAAATTTTGGTATTTTTATGAAAACTTTCATTTTTTGATGAATAGTGAAACCACTAAGTGGTAGTTAAAAAAACTGAATTTTTCATAAAACATAATTTTACCGCTTCTGTGAGTGGAATTTCGAAAATCCGAGAGACACAGTTAATATCAAAGACTAAAATGTGGTTCAATGAGATGAAAATAATTTTTGGTGAATTGTTACTTTTTACTTTTATTTACCACGGTTAAAAGTAAATAGGGTAATTAAGGGTAAAAATGATATTATTATTACCATAACACATGTCCTAATTCTATTGGACAAGTGTAATTCGACCAAAAACAACCTTAGGAATAACATATGACCATTTAGGCCCACTTGGATTAGATTACGAAATTTATTATTAATTTATTTAAAGAAGGGTTAAATAGTTAAAATCAAAGTTTAATAAGTAAATCATTTTTAATAAGGGGTTATACATAAAATAAATTCGACTATAAATATTCATTAGAACGATGAAAAATATTTCCTACATAATGATATTTTATTTAAAATTTTTAGACATTACATAATTTAATTTATTTATGACACAACGATGATGCAGTAATTATCTTATTAGTAAAATATATACATAATTGATGTTATAAATACCCAAATAAATGTAATTTGAGGCATTTTATGAATTCCAATAATTTTATAGGTTAATATGACATGTTAGTATTGATATAATTAACATTTTTCGAACTAATCATTCTGATATGAATTTTACAAAACTCAATTACTAAATAATGTCAAAATTGACATCAAATAGTTTTTAAAAAAAATATTATATTATTAATTGTTATTTTATTCCTAAAAGTCTAAGGTTCGGCCAAATGACTTAGATGAGGCTATATATATTAATAATAAAAAAATTGGGGTTCTTTTGGCAAGAAATAGTATGTTTATTAACCTTATAGTGTAAGAAAACAAGAAGACACCGTAAAAGTTAAATTATCTAACTTAAAGTTAAATCTTGATGATAAGGATAAAATTGATACCTAAAATTGTCTAAATTCTATTGTATGAGAGAATTTAGACCCATCCCCACCTTATCCTCCAAATAAATCAATTTGTAGCTATTTAAAACCGAACTTGACTTTATAATAAAATAATATTTTTAGTTTACCAAAAGGTGCCCCTCTCCTCCCTTATAAAAGGGCGCTTCCTCCCTCTCTTCCTCACACCACTTTGAGCCTTCAATCTCGGCCAACCCCTGCCACTTTCTCCTCCACACTTCCCTAGAGTTATCCTAGTGGTCCTCGTCTTCTTCAAAGACCAATTTTAGTGCCCTAAAATAATGTCTCAAAGAAGCACTTCAAAGAAGAGGTAATTTCCGTTACCGATTCTTTGATCTTTATTTCTTCTTCCACTTCTTCTTCATTAGTTGTTTCATTATGAAGTAATAACATCAGTATCACTCATATACTGATATGTTATTATAAGTATGAAACAACCCTATTTCACCATCTATCCATCCTATGGAAAATGAAATCACCGCGCGTTCGTACGTACGGAATACAGTCTACACGCCATGGTGCAATCTATTTTCCACCACCACCTTACTTGGAGGGGTATAATGGTGTAAATAATGACTATATATGACTATTATAAAGTGATACGGATTCTGAAATTTTATACATACACTCCAATAATATTCCTCGATCATAGGAATGATATCATCACTCGTGCGTAGGTACGGAATACTGTCTCCACGATGTGATGCGACTCGTTCTACATGATCTTCATTTCATAATGATTATATAAATGAATTGAATGAATTAATATGATATATATTACAGTAATAACATTCTGGTAATGAGCTATCTATAACCTAAAGAGATGAAAAAAAATTTATTCGACAAAACACGAATAAGAACAAAAAGTTATAAACACCCGAATAACAAGTAGCAATGAAATATTACTACTAAGAAGCTAAGAATATGACCATATATGATATCATAAAAATAAGTATGATTCTGTAATAAGTCAATAACATTATTTAAATCATTATACAGGAGGTTCGGACACTTACGAAGAAAAACAGGCCTAAGGTAAGGGAAATATCACAATCTCATTTTTATCCGGGATTGTTTATACTTTGGTATTTAATGGGGTGTATTTTATCTTCCACATCCATGTTACCTCAATATGTAATATTTTTTCCATCCACTTACAGTAGTTTAAATCCAAGTTTTACCTTTCATTGAGTTTTTATTAAAGGATATGAATGGAATCTTTTGTCGTTTTTCATACGTGGTACTTTTTTACTTTTTTGACAAAAGTACGAGAAGAATATTTTTTTAACTTATATGGCATGAATGGATTTTTAAAAAATTATTTCAAAGAAGCTTCCTTTAAAAATTTTCAAGTTTATTTTTAATAAACTTCTTTTAGTTTAGAATTTAATGACATGTTAAGAAAGGAAAAGTGTTTTTGAAGTAGAAAGGATATTTTCCGCAAGAATAGAGTTCAAGTGTTTTATCAAAATTATTTTCTATCTAAGATAATATAGGGTTCTGTTTTTATCCCTATTATTACATGGATTTGATTATGTTGTGGTGGAAATATTTTTCTGAATTCCTTTATCTTATATGAATTTTTTTATGAAGTCATGTTGTTTAAGTTTCCCATTTTTATTACATGGGTTATGCTATGATGTATTGTTTATGATTTTTTGGAACACAAAAAAATGGTATCATTATGAGATGGGTGGGACCTATATCTCCCTCCAATACATTGGGTAGGGATTTTATATCTCATGAGATAGACATGGCTGGAACGGTAGGTTATACCGGTTTAGTGAAACAGGACTGAAACGAGGAGTGAACTCGGTTCAGAAAGGGACTTTGTCCACTAAGACCGTCTTGGAAATGAGTCTTGACTAATAAGAAATGATTCTATGTGATTATGTGTGTATGACACAATGTTTCATGTTTTATGTTATGATTATTGGGATTCCATTTCACTACTATGATTTATCCCATGATATAAAATTATGATCTCTTTTTCAGGTTACAATTTCCAAATGTTATGTGCTTATGTATATGATGTGATTGATATTCCTTTTGTTTATCCTTACTGAGCATTTGAGCTCACCCTTTTGTATGTTTTAATTCCCTAGGTCAGGAAGAAGGTTATTAAGTAGAATATTCCAAAAAGGGACTCTAGATATGATGAAATAAATGGGAGGAAAAGGAGATGCTTTATGAACCAGTTGTTTATGTTTCCCAGTTTCTAAAGACACTATACCTATAAGGTCTTTTCGTGGTTTTGTTATATGTTGTAATAAGTATGCTTCACTTTTGAAGTATTAACAATGTATGTAAATTATGGGTCGTTATATGGTCTGCAAGCCTTAACCACGATCAGTGTTGTCCGTCATCTGCAACCAACACAACTTAGTGCGGGAATTGCCCGTGCAGGGGTGAGTATAAGCTACTATGTAGGGACCCCGAGAACCTAGAAGGTCTCCCAGAATCCACAAAGGATAATCCACAAAGGAAGGATACAATCATGAAGTAACATCCAACACTACTTAGGTATATAACAATACATATACCTAAGTCATAAATTCCTGTTCGGATCCAACATCCGAGCCCATGTACAACCCAGTCCACACAAGAAAACACAACCCAATCCACACAGGAAAGCATAATGTAATCCACACAGGATATCAAGTCAATCTTATCGAAGATAGGGATTGAAAGTCAAGATACAACTCACATAGGTATACTTTTTCGTAAGACAATATAGATGATCAGATGTAGCCACTGATTCATCTCAGCCATCAGACCTACATAAGATCGATAGGTACTAACCCCTGCAATGACCCACAAAGGATTGATAGGTAACTCACCCACGCAATGACCCACACAGGACCTATAGGCGCTGGCCCACACAGGACCGCTGAGCGTTGACCCACACAGGATCTTAACCACACAGAATCGGTAGAACTGATCCAGGTAGGATCGCTGAGGGCTGTAGTCGTCACCGTCGAATCCATAGAGGATTTCTGAACAGTTGTTATCGTCGTCGCAGTCGCAGCCAGTTCTAGGGTTCCCGCACACAGCAAGCTCGTTCGAGAGGGTCTGCTCCACGAGACAAGGGTCTGATACATAAACTGACACATAGTCTGGAGTTGATGTATCCAAAAGTTACGTATCTTCAACAGGAACTCATCGTCATAGACGACGCGTTAATCGGACGCCCGGTCTGAGAGTTATTGGTTTTTTCATCCTAGGGGCCAAGTTGGTTTTTAAGTCAAAACCAACCCGACCATACTCCAAATCTATCCAAACCTCGAGCGGAGTAATCCAAAAGGTCTGTCTCACTAAGAGGGATCCATCAAAGTCAACGACACGTCATTCGGACGTCCGGAGCTCAATCTATAAGTGTTTCCGCTCCGAGGGCTCGGTTGGTTTCGTGTACAAACCAACCCAGGCAAACCCAAAGTATTCTGAAACCTCGATTTTAATATACTAAAACGACCTTCTCTATACAAGGATCTCTACACAACTGACGGTACGTCGATCGGAGATCCGTAGCCCATGTTATCGGAAACAGACCGAAACAGTCCGAAAATGGGGGGTTTGGGCCCGGTCCGACCCGGCCCAACACCCCCCGGTAGCTCCGAACCGTGAGGACTCAACCCGAGTCTTGGTCCGACCCGGCAGAGCGCGGCCCTGGTTGGTGCGTCCGGTCCGGCCCGTGGCGGCCCGGCGCTGGCCGAGCGACCGCGCAAAAAGGGGGCACCGCCCCCTTGAATGAAACCGCAACCCCTTGTGGGGGATGCTCCTTGCCAACGGACGTGGCCTAGAGCCGCGTCCCCACCTCCTCGATCCCGCGCGGTCATGGGATCAGCATCCTTCTGATGTGGCTTCAGCCACGGCGGCCCTTCCCGGTGGCGTGTCAGGCGCCACCATGTCGGTGAGGTGCGCCAGTGGGGTTTTCCACGGACCACCAGACGCGCTCTGGTGGTCCGTTTTGCCTGTCGTCTTCGCCAGCGGTCCTCCTGGGATCAGCTCTTCACTGCGAAGACCTAAAAATGCCCATGTGGCCTACTTTGTCGTCGCACGCCGATCCGTACACCAAGAACAAAGAAACGGTGGGTTCGGACTTGTTCGTTGGTCCGCACCCACCGCATTATCATTTTAAAAGGATTCTGACAAATTTTAAACACATGACAATGATATAAATCACATATATTTAATTGAACCAAAACCCCTACCTCAACAATTTTGGATTATCAAAGAGCGTCGTTGAAACAGCTTCGCGAGGTAAAACTCTGTATGCGTTTGATAGAGATCGTCCGAGGTGGAGCATCATCTCACACCGACTGCAGAGAGGAGAAGAAGGGCACAATGATCAGTCCATGCGGTGACAGCGTTCTTCGTCGGGGTCTTGACGTTCTTTGCATTCTCCAACGATAAAGATAAGGATCATCAAGCCTTAGAGCTTTTTCCAAAATCCTCTCAACAAGATAAAAACATAATAAAATAAGTGTCTCTCTTATTTTATTACCCATGTCTTCAGTTTGAAATTCAAAATTGAATCAATCAATTAATTGAATTGATTGAGGAGCTTAAATTTTGAATTTCAAACTGATGACATGGGTAATAAAATAGGAGAGACACATATTTTATTATGTTGTTAGCTTGTTGAGAGGATTTTGGAAAAAGATCTAAGGCTCTAAGATCTTTATCTTCTTCGTTGGAGAACGCAAAGGACATCAAGACCCCAACCAAGAACGTTGTCACTGCATGGAGTGATCGTCTTGCCTTTCTTCTCCTCTCCGCAGCCGGTGTGAGACGCTGCTCCACCTCGGACGATCTCTGTCAAACGCATACGGAGTTTTACCACGCGACACTGTTTCCACGACGCTCTTCGATCGTCAACTGTTGTTGAGGTAAGGGTTTTGGTTCAACTAAATCTATGTGATTTATATCGTCGGCATGTGTTTAAAATTTGTCGGAAGCCTTTTAAACCGCTAACGTGGTGGGAGCAGACCAACGAACAAATCTGAACCCACCCTTTCTACGTTCTTGGTGTGCGGATCGGCGGGCGACAACGAAGTAGGACGAAAGGGAATTTTCCGGTCTTCGCAGTGAATAGACGATCTCAGGAGGCCCGATGGTGAAGACGGCAGGCAAAACGGACCACCGGAGCGCGTCCGGTGGTCAGAGGAAAACCCCGCCGGCGCGCCGCCGGGAAGGGCAGTCGCGGCTGAAGCCGCGGCGGCAGGCTGCAGATCCCGCGACTACACAGGACCGAGGAGGCAGGGACGCGGCACTAGCCCGCGTCTATTGGCAAGGAGCGGCCCCCACGCGGGGCCGTGGTATCATTCAAGGGGGCAGTGCCCCCTTTTTGCGCGGCTGCTTGGCCAGCGCTGAGACGCCCCGGGCCGGACTGGCCGCATCGGGCCACGCTGGCCACGCTGGGCCGCGCCTAGCCATGTAGTACCTGAATCCGGGTCTGGTCCCCCGGTTCGGGCCAACCCGGGGGGGGGGGGGGGGTTGGGCTGGGTCGGACCGGGCTCAGACCCCCATTTTCGGACAGTTTCGGTCTGTTGCCCATAACATCTGCTACAAACCACCGATTGACGCACCGTCAATTGCGTAGCGATCCTTGGATCAAGATGGTCGTTTAGGTATATTAATCCCAAGGTTTCAGAATACTTTGGGTTCGTCCAGGTTGGTTCATACATGAAACCAACCGGGCCCTCGGAGCGGAAACGCTTATAGCTTGAGTTCCGGATGTCCGATTGACGTGTCGTCGACTTGGATGGATCCCTCTTAGTGACACAGACCTTTTGTCTTACTCTGCAAAAGGTTTGGATGCAGTTGGAGTATGGTTGGGTTTGTTTTGACTTAAAAACCAATCGATCCCCTGGGACGAAAAAAGCCAATAACTCACAGACCGGGCGTCCGATTGAAGCGTCGTTTGTGACATTGAGTTCTTGTTGACAATACGGAACTTTTGGATACCTCAAATCTGAACTATGTGTCAGTTGATGTATCAGCCCTCCGCTCGTGGAGCGGACCCTCCCGACTGTGCTTGCTGTGTGCGGGAACCCTAGATCTTACTGCGACTGCAACGACAATGACGAGCATATAGAAATCCTCCATGGATTCGACAGCAAAGACTATAGCACTCATCTATCATACGTGGATCAGTGCTACCGATCCTATGTGGGTCAGAAACTGTGTGGGTCAGTGCTCAGCGGTCTTGTGTGGGCCAGCGCCTACAGATCCTGTGTGGGTCTGATCCTGTGTGGGTCATTGCAGGGTTTAGTTACCTATCGATCCTTTGTGGGTAATTGCGGTGGTTAGTACCTATCGATCATGTGTGTGTCCGACGGCTTTGATAAATCAGTGGCTACATCTGATCATCTCTATCGTCTTACGAAGAAGTATAGCTGTGTGAGATGAATCTTGACTTTAAATCCTTATCTTCGATAAGATTGACTTGATATCCTGTGTGGATTATGTTATGCAATCCTGTGTGGATTGCGTTGCGTTTTCCTGTGTGGACTGGGTTGTACTTGGGCTCGGATATTGGAGCAGAATGGGAATTGATGACTTAGGTATATGTATGGTCATATACCTATGTAGTGTTGGATGTTACATCGTGATTGTATCCTTCCTTTTTGGATTATCCTTTATGTATTTTGGGAGACCTTCGGGGGTCTCAGGGTCCCCACTGAGTAGCTTATACTCACCCCTGGACGGGCTATATCCACAATAAGCTGTGTTGGTTGCAGACGACGGACAACGCTGATCATGTGTAAGGCTTGCGGAGCAGGTCGGTACCTAGAGTTGGACCACAGGGCGGGACGTACTCGGAGCGGACGGCTGAACCAGGGAGATGTGGAGGCTATCTGTACCCACCCTTCAGGTGGACTTTCAGTGGACAGCTCGATGTTGCAGCTTTACTTTTCAGTTGTTGTACTCCCTTTTCAGTTGTACATTACTTTCAGAATGGGTTTGTATTCTGGCCCACTTACTTTACCGAACATACTATTTTACCCAGTTTTTACTTCCACTTGTACTCTGTGGTATTTGTTTACCTTTATAAAGGCAATGCCTTTCTAGTTTATCGGGATTTTCACCTTTGGTGCTAGTCGCCAGCCCCTGGCCTATGGAAGGCGGGCTTGGGGTAGTCACGGCACGGGCCCCGAGGACAGGTCATGGCAATTAGAAATCACTATCATGAAAATGATGTCTTAAAAACATTACTATTTAAAAACTCTCACAATCATATTTATCTATATTAAACTACTTTAACCATTTTTAAAAAACAATAATCAATAAATTTTTAAAACATCATATTTTTAAATACATATCCAGCATCTTTCAAAAGTAATTATATATTATCATTTTATTAAATCATTAACTCAATAATGAAAATTGATATCCTAGTTGTAATTCATTATACAGATTAATGTAATTCAACAAGAATTGATTAAACCAATGATGATGAGGTGTGAACACTCCTAGAAGTCACATAAACACATAATGAACAAAAAAAATATTCAAAATTAAAAATTAACATGAAGTTGTCAATTATTCCTTTTTATGATCCAAAAATCACTTTTTGACAATCATATATCCATTATCCCATCCAAAGAGTGAAATAAATATTTCAATTCTGAAACCGTTTCCAACTCCATAACTGAGCACAAATGATACCCAATAAATAAAAAAATTTCCTAAATAGTATTATTAACTAACAAAAGCCACCTCTTTAATTATGGGGTATTGCATGAAATTTCTCAAAAATGGGACATGGAACACATTTTTTAGGTTAGACAGGCTAGGCTAGATAGATAAATGATTTGCAAATACTCCAACACTCTTTTGGATTTCCAATGATCTAATGTACTAAGGGCTTCTTTTCCCTTTCTAAAAAAATCGTGTAACATCCTTACATTGATATATCATCATAAAAATATGGTTTTCTACTTGAAATTCAAAATCGTTTCTTCAATTATCAGAATATCTCTTTTGTCTTCTTTGAGCTACTTTGATATGGGTTGGAATAGTCTTTACCTTTGATGATTTTTCCTCCACAAGCTATGTGCCTATAAGATTCCATTCCCCAAATGTTTTCAAACAAGTTTGTGTACAACATCTATTTCCATAAAATTCGTCATATAGATCCATTTGATGACATGAATGAAAACTAATATTGTATAAAACTCTACTAATGGTCAATATTTCCCCCAAATACCCTAAAATTCTAGTAAACCTGATCTGAAAATAACCTCTAATTTTAGGATCATCCACTCTAATTGCTTGTCGGTTTAAGGTTGATAAAATTATTCTCTCAATGATAAATATCCAATGATTTATGACTAATTTTCAGAAATTTGATGCAAATCGTGGATCCAGATCATAAACAATTGGGAGAGATGCTCCATGAGAACTCCCAACATCATTGATATAGATTCATTATAGGTGATAGAGTGACAAATTCTTCCTTGTAGAGAGGAAGTGTGCATATTTTTTTAATTTTATCAACAATTTCCCCTATCACAATATTCATACTTTAATTTTTAGGTAATATAGGGTCCAAATCTCTGTTGAATTCGTCCCATTTCAATGTAAGAATTGGAAGAAATTGCATGAATCATCCTAGCTATTGTCTTTTGACCATCACTGGTTGAAAAAAATAAACATCTTGATATAGAATTAGTAATTTCACTCATTTTTTACCACACCAGAAATTTTTTTTCACGTATCAATGCATTTTACTGCTACATGGTTGAATAGAAAAATATGATCTATGAGAATCATATGATAACTTCATTTTTAGCTTGGTTATATATGGAACACATAACATCTTCCAAAATATAATAATTCCAACATCACAAAAAAGTGGTCATCCAACTTCCCATCATTCACAAAATTAATTTTCTTTTGACGATTCTCAGTGTCAGAAAGAGATGGTTTAATCCCATCAAACACAGATGGTTGAGAAACCAAATAAAAAATAGTTATGTTTTCACTTCTTTATTAATACCCATATCTCTCTTTCCTAGATACATATACATAGTATTCCTTTCAATCCAAATTTTATTTTCGACTCCATGACCCTTCCTACTCAATGCATCAGCTACCATATTTTCATTTATTGGTTGGTTCTGTTTGAGAAAATAATAATCTATAAGTATTTCAAGCCATATCTTTTTCATGATGTTGAGTTCATTCTGTGACAATATATATTTCATGTTCTTTTGATCCTTATATATCTGACATTATTCTCCATAGATAAATTGTCTCCATATCTTTAGTGAAAATATCACAGTTTCCAACTCAATATCATGAGTAATATAGTTTTTTTCATGAACTATTAACTTCCTTAATGAATAAGAAATAACTCCATAATTCTGTATCATGACACAACAATGTCCTTTCTTTGATTCATCACTATATATCACAAATCCATTATGCTATAATGGTAGAGTCATGATAGGGACATTCACTAATCTCTTATTCAATTATTCAAATCATTCCTCACATTATTTTATCTATATGAACATGAATACTTTACATTATATCTTGGTAATTTGGTTGGATAAATGGGTGAACATAAGAATGAAATGCTAATAATAACATACTAAACCAATAAAACTATGCACCTCTATAATGTTTGTAAGAGTAGGATATTATTGAACAACATTGGGCTTCACAATATCAATAGAAATTATATCCATGGGGATCATGTGGCCATGAAAAAAACTTCTTGATGCCAAAGTTCAAAATTGATAATCTTACCATATAATTCTTTAATTAAAAAGTTTGTTAAAATAGTGTGAAATTGAATTCATGATCTTCATTGATTTTGGATTGTTCAATAATATAATCATTAAATACCACCACAAAGGCATCAATTTATTCATTGACAACACTATTCATTTGATCCATTAAAATAGAGGGTGAAATAGTTAGTCAAAAAGGCATTATTGTAAACTCTTAATGCCCACACCTTGATTGAAAATGATATCTTTGGAATATCTTATTTCTTCACTCGAAACTGATGATATCTAGATCGAAGGTCAATCTTCAAAAAATATTGGGATCAATGAAGTTGATGAAATAAATCATCAACATGAGGTAGGTTAAACTTTTTCTTTATTGTTATAGCATTGATCTCCCTGTAGTCAATGCAAGATCTCATAGATCTATATTTCTTCTTAGTGAAAATAAGAGGGACTCCCTAGAGACAAACAATAGGGAAAATAAATCACTTATCACTCAATTAACCTAACTATTTATTCAGTTATACTATTTCCATTGTGGCCATTATATAAGGAGTCTTTGATATAGTTCTTGAACTTGGAATTAAATCAATATTGAATTCATCTTTCTTCTATAGGGGATGTCCATGTAAATCATATGAAAAAACATCAATATATTCTGGCACAATAGGTGAATCCTAAATTTGAATATTTCTTTACTCACCCATAAATATTTATTCTCATCCTTGTCAGAATATAATTAATTAGATCAACTAGGTGTGGATCTAGATAATATCGTGATGAATATAGTTTCTTCTATAATGATAAGGGATTCAACATCATTCCCAAAAATTATAACCTGTTATTTGATGTAAATTATTTTCACATCCTGATTCAAAAAATAGTACAAAACTATTATAATATCAATGTCAATCAATGGTATGATAATAAAATCAAAACACAAAGCTTGTTTATATTTCGTATTGTCAGTTTTCTTTCACATCTTTGTTTCAATGAAACTTCCCTTTGGATTTTGGCTAACAAATCTAATTATAAATCATATTAGAAATATATAACATTCATCACAAACATGGAAGATATGAAAGAATGAAATGATCAAAAATAAAATAAATAATTGGATATATTTTATGAAATTATTAATGAACATGTCACCATGTCATTATTAACATCAACATTAGTGGTTGTGATCATATATTCTTGCCCCTTATCCCTTGCCTCTTCTATGGAATGTTTCCTTGAAAGTTGTAAAACTAATTATCATAGTTTCCCATATTATTAAAATTGTATCATTGAACATTAATAGCTTATTTTTTCCCATTAAAATCACTTGGATGATGAACTTTCTTTCAACACTTCTTGCACACCACTTTTCCTTTTAAGCATGAACTAGGGTGTTTCGATCCACAATTATCACAAGGTAAGAAGTCAATTATTCCCTTCTTCGCCTTTTAATTATTTCATTTTATTGTGTTTTCAGTATCCCCTTTATTCCCATTCATTATTTTATATTCATAAGATGTTAGGAAATCCTTTACCATCTTGAAAGCACAAGATACTCTGTATTCGTATAATAAGAATGCTTGGATGAGCAGTACCCATCAAAGGAATTGATTTAAGCCATCAAATAGTTGATAAATATTTCTCCATGGATTACATATATAGTTCAAAATATGTTTTTATATCATTTTGAGGTTTTCTTCATATTTTTCAACATTATCATGTTGTTTTTACTGGAAATTAAAAAAATCATTTCCATCTTCGCTCGCTGTTCATGAGGAATGTACTTCTCTATGAAAAGTTTTTAAAATTCACCAAATTACATTTTTCAATTTATTCTTCCTTATTTGGGGTTTGAATTAGATACTTCCATTGATCAGTAACTCCTAATATATGATAAACTTACATACCAACATTCTCCCTATCATTACTTCCAATGGAGAGAAATATATTCTCTTTGGAACATATCCTCTCTTCCTCTAAAAATGGTCTATAGTGCAATTAAATTATATAAGATGTTATCACATAACGTTATATATCATAGCTCCTCCATGTGGTGGATTTGAATGCACCTTATATATAAGGCTATTGTTTATAACCTGAGAAAGTTGTCCCAGAATACTTATAAGTTGTTATGCACCTCTCGCAGCTCTAGAGCCAATATCATTATCTTGTATAGTAGAAAAATCTTGATATGGGATACATGATTTTATATAAGTTCCATTACCTCCACTAGTTTCCATGTTTAAATAATGGCACACACAATTTAAAGTTATGCATAATAATATACTCACACAACAATGAAAATACATAACAAAAATTTTAATCCTATGCATGGTTTATCCCATTATCATAAAAATGGTTTTAGAGGAAACTTTTACATTTAAATACATCATAATGGATTGTTGTAACACACCATGATTTCATATTATGTTTTCTCTTTAAAATAATTTAATATCATGAGTTACATGCAACACTGAGTTCAAGCACATCACGACCAATGAAACTCCCCATTTTAAAAGTTTTTTTTAATATTATTAACCATATTTTTAATTTTTTATATTTTTATTTTATTTCAACATCCATATGATGTGTTTATTAGACATAATATAAGAATAAATTTTATTTTTTAGGTAAAATAAGTGTTTCTTCAAGAAATGAAAATTTAACGCATGTTAATGGAAAACCATTGTTAAATCCAATAGTTTACACTTTTATATATTCAATTAGACATAATAAAATTTTTATTTTTTTTAGTACATATAAATTTAGTATGTATTTATTTTTGGTGTTTTTCCATGAACATTCATATTTTGATGGATAGTGGAAGATACAAAATATTAATTGAATACAAATTTTTTAATCAAAAAAATTTATTATGTTAAATTAATCAATAGAATGGGTTTTAAGTATATTTAGATTACTTTTTATCATTTAATCGAATTTTGGTCAATTTATATAAATTCACCTTTCAATTGGACATCAAAACAATTCAATTTTTTAATTGTTTTGACTTTTGGAAAACCCACTTTGTGGTTTTGACAATGATAAATAATTTTAAATAAATTAACGCAACTACTATTTTTTTTAATTCAGTAAAAAAGACTTAATTTATTAATTAGGATTATCAAAATTTTCTTATGATTAATTTTAGTTATTTATTTAAAACATTCAATTTTTCCTGAATAGTGAAAAAAATCGTCTGTATTGTTTAAAAAACATTTTATTTAAATTATGATTTATTTTATTTTAATTTATTTCAAGTCAAAATAGATAAATAATACCTATATTATTTAAATTTAATTCATTTGAGTCATTTTATAAGAATATTATGAGTTTAAAATGTTATTTAACTTTTTAACGGCTTTAACCCACTTTTAGGCTCCTTTTAAATTTTCGTCAAAATATAATTTTACCACTTCTGTGAATTTAATTTCAAAAATCCAAGATACACGGTTGAAATAATTTATTAATAATTGTTCAATATGATGAATATTATTTTTTTTGTGAATAGTAACATTATTATTTTATTTACCACTTTTAAAAATAAATAGGGTAATTAAAGGTAAAAATGATATTATAGTTACCCTAAAACATGTCTTAATTCTATTAGGTAAGTTTATTTCGACCTAAATCAACATTAGGAATAAAATATCATTTTCTTTGATCCACATGGATTAGATTAAGAAATTTATATTTATTTTATTTAATGGAGAGTTAAAAGAGTTAAATTCAACTTTTAATAACTAAAATATTTTTAATATAGGGTTATCATTAAGATAATTTATACTATATATATACATTAAAAAGATAAAAAATATTTCTTACATCATGGTATTTTATTTATTACTTTTGGAAATTAAATAATTAAATTTATTTATGAAACAATGATGATGCAATAATTACCTTATTAATAAAATATTAAAATAATTGATATTATAAATATCCAAATAAATTTAAATTGATAATTTCTATCCCTTCCACTAATTTTATTGGTTAATATGACATTTTAGGATTAATTAAATGGTTTTTTCAATTAATAAATTTGTTATTCCTTTCAAAAAAATCATATACTAAATTGTGTCAAAATTGACATAAATCAGTTTTGAAAAACAATAGAATTTTATTAAATGAAATAAAATTCTAAAAATATAAGCATCTTCTAAAGGACAGATATAAAGATAGATATATAATTGATGTAACAATTTTGGTTCTCTTGGCATTTTATATTATGTTTATTAACCAAGTAATATACAAATACTATGACACGTGGTAAAAGTTAAACTATTTACATAAGAGTTAAATCTAGAAGACAATGTTAATATGGTGACTTAAAAATTTATAATACCTATTGGTTGAAAATTCATCAAACAATACCAACCATAGAATTTAAATAAATCCATTTGCGCAATTATAAACTGAAAATGATTTTATAAAAAAATAATATTCTGATCTTTTTCTAAAGTGACCCACACCTCTATTTTAAAAGTGTAATTCCCCTTTTCTTAATTTCCCACTAACAACCCAATTTGGATAATACATACCATACTGAAATCACCTCCCAAATACACTCAAATAATTCTAGAGACCTTAATTTTGTCAAAAATCCATCCTATTGAGCTCTTTTGTTCAAATCAAAAGGAAATACACGAAGAAGAGGTAAATATTTCATCACCCATTTCCTGATCTCTTCTTCTTCCACTTCTAATTGCATTATTGTTTCCATTATAAAATAATAAATCCAGTACCTTATATATAAAATGAATTTATTATAAATATATTACCAACATATTCATTATTCCATCCATCCCATGACTGAAAAAGTCATCATATGTGTGTATGTACAACTTACCGTCTCAAGGTCGTGCTGTAGTTTTTTATTCAATACCTCTTTATTTGGATGGCTATAATAACATGACTAATTGATTTAGATAATATATATAACAAGATAATGATTCTATATATAAAATATACCATCCAATTACATTTGATTTCACCACAAATTGAATGACATTATCACTTGTGTGTACGTATAGATAACAGTCTCCACGAACGCATTGAGATTAATTCCCTATCATAACCATTCAATATTAATTTTCATTTAATGATTATATATAATATTTAAGATCTTAATATTATTTTGGATATGTATATAATATATCATATCCATAACAAACATGATGTACATAACAAAACATATAATGGGAAATGAATTAGTTAACACCCGAAACAATGATACTAAAGAAAAACTATTAACAAAAAATATATATGAAGATAATATATTATTTCAAATTTCAATATTTTTTTTTATTATAATTTAATAACAATGATTTATGTTTTATAAATGAAGTTAACGTACCCTTGAAAAAGTAAAAGTTCAAGGTAAAGGTTAATTTTACAATCTCTTTATTATTCAAGGTTCTTTATATGCGAGTATCTACTAGGACCTCTATATCATCCACATTGTGGTTTCTTAAAAATGTATTTAAAACCCATTTTTATATTTCCTTGAATACAGGTTAATATCATTTAAATCCTTTGTTGACTTTTTAGAAAATGTTTTGAATGGAATATTTCTATCATTTTCCAAAAAATGTATTTTATGTACTTTTCAAAAAAATTATTGAAAGAATATGTATTAACGTATATGGCGGGTGTGACTATTTTTTGCCGATATAACACCTTTGAAGTTTCACATAAAATACTATAAGAATATTTTCAAAATAAATTCTTTCATTACTTTTGAATGATTTCTATGTAGAAAGCGATTTTTAACTCAAATATTTTTTGGACTAATTTCATCTATATAAACATCATTCTTTGGATTTTAAGTTTTTTTGATATTGATATATTAAGAAACAATAATCTATATTGTACTTAAGTATTTGTCAAATTTTTTAATGTAGATGTTCTATTTCTATACAATTCATGGTTTATGGTTAATTTATTGAAATTTAGTATGATTGTTTTAATACTAATGTTTATATTATGTTCTGACCCTTTCATATGAGAAATGCATTGGACATAGTAAGTTACCGGTGGGGCCCAAGAGAACTCATTGATTCATCGGTAGGTCTTAGGAGACAATCTAGTGTCATGGAACAAGTCAATGAAAAAATATTATTTTTATTATTTCCACAAGGCCTTGATAATGTGGTTATGATTTCAAGTATTATGCATTCCATCATTATGAAATAAGCTATTCATATTTCATGTGATTGTAAGACTAGTATAATATCCATTTGAATAAGTAAATGGAATTATTTTATTTATACTTTCCATATAATATAGAAGGTTAAGTTCAAAAGACTTGTGTTTTAGTCTTATACATTTCCTTAAATGTTTATTCTTATTTATAGAAGTTTCTACTATATTTTTATCCTTACTGAGCATCTGAGCTCAATCATTTCTTATGATTTCTTTTGACAAGATGCCAAGAAGTGTATTATGATTTATTTTCAGGTTTAAGATAAGAGAATAATGGAATTATAAAATGATTATCTATTTTGTATTTTATGGTATAAATTTTAATGTAATATTTATGTATGTAATCTATTTTCAATGACTGATAAACTGATCGGTCCATCAGGACTTCATTCCTCGTAATCATGTCAATGTATTAAAATGACACACCAGATCTGGGATTCTAGGGTCGGGGCGTTAGAGTTGGAATTAGAGTTAGTTTAATACAAACCATGAAAACTAGATTTATAAAAACTCTTATTAGATATCATTACTATAAGATAGAAATTGAGGGTTAGTATATAATAACTTCCAAAAAAATATGGTTGTGTTAATATTATGTGGGTTTTCCAAGATAATACATCTCTATTTAGATAAAAACAAGTAGAGGTGGATCTGTAACAAATATACCTAGGAGTAAGAACCCCTACAAGGAGTTTTGGGATTGAACAAGGGTATCTCGGTACACGCCTATGATCCTTGCTTCACTCTTGGTGTTGACACTCTCGGGGGATATGTTTAGGATAATTCAAATTTTATTTAGAAACCATTATAAATGATTTATGAGTAAATATGTCAGCAATGAAACAATTTTTATGATTGTGAGACTAGATGTGTGAAAATATTCAAATAATGTTGATATGTTTTTCTTGTTTTTGGAAAATACATTATGATATGATCTAAACTAGTGAATGTCATCATTCAGAAATGAAACCTAGTAGAATTAATGGAAAATCCAGCAATACGCATGATCCAATAAGTAAAAAGGATCATATCATTCATGGTCTTAAGGCATCATTTAGAAGGGAAATATTCTCCCACATATTCTCATCATATGAATAACTAATATCATGTGTTATTAAGATATATATATAATTTCATATTTCCTATGACTTTGAAAAGATGCCATAGAATAATAGGATGGTAGATAGGAATATGGATAAATGGTTGAAGGTAAAGAAGGATTTTCCAATATGTGATAACTGTGGAAAGAATCACAATGGAAAATGATTATAGAGAATGCGATTTTTATATGGTTGGAGAAAAAGGAGACCATGTACATGATTTCTAGGTTAAGAAAAAGGTTTCAAAAGTACAATGCTTCATCTACAATGAGTTGGGACACTCTAAGAATCAATGTCCCAATCATCAAAGTACACCCCAAATGATCATATTGGATAATAATCAAGTTATGATACTTCTATAGATTATAAAAAATAATAAGTGTTATTATATTTATATTAAATAATTATGTCATTTGAGTGTTGTTCCAACGATGTTCAAGTTATATTAATTGGAGAAATAAATAATTATTGTTCTGTAGTACTATTTCATTGAGGATTTGAGATTATATGGTACTAAGAATAGAAACACAACAGCGAGTTATACATTTTGGAAATTATATGGTTTAGATAAAGATAACCCTTAAACTACTCATGAAAATGAGGTAATTATTTTGTATTAAGAGATAATTTAGTTGGATAATGTATATTGGAAATTATTGCCTACTTTGGAATTGGATAATAGTTTGTTTATTCCATCATAGTTGGATATTTTAAAATTTAATTTAAAGAGTATATACATTATTCTATTTTTTCATAAGTAATAAAAAATTTCTTACCTATTCAAATATGGTTTTATGGTAATTCGTGTAGTTAGAATGATTTATTCTAATACAAGATGAATGTATTTACGTGTTGTTATGTGATAAAAGAGATATTTATTATGTTATGTTTACCTACCATATAAATCATGGAATGTGAGTTTGGACATAAGTATTTTGGAATAATCTAAAGGATTGAATGGATTAGGTTAGAAATTGGATTATATTGTCTATGGTTAAAACATTTCTTAGGATTTTTCTTCAAAATGTTATAACAAGAATGACCTGAATGTTGGGTGAGAACCCGTCGCGTCTGTAAAAGCCGTGAGACTTGAACCTGCAACTGAAGGGTGAAAAAATTTAATCCCCTACCACTAGCCTACTTGATGTCATGGATTATATAATATAATTTTTTAAAGACCATAACCTTATAATATTAGAATAAATAGAATACTTTTGAGTGCTATTATCATTTGAAGAGAACGAAGAGTTTTTGGTAGCTTTTAGTTAAAATATGGAACTATATTTGTCATGTATTTTTTCATATTCTATGAATAAACTAATTCTTATGAATAATTGAAAAGATATCAAAACCACATAATTAGTTATCTTAAAACATTATGTTTTGTTTAACTGATTATATTTTAACTCATAATAGTGTTGTGGATTTGAGGCTCTCAATATTCTATTTATTGTTCACATTTTTTGTGATTGAGGTCCTAGATCACTCCCTATAAATATTTACATTTTTACTCCAATTATGTGTCTAAATTTCCACCAATGTTCTCCTATTAGAAATCCCTACATTATTTTAACTTTTTCATTTATGTTTACCTCTTATTAAAACTAAATTTTATTAATCATATTTTCATTATTGGATTTTTCAAAAGGTAATTTTTATTTTCCACCATTTATTTTTGAAGAAAAATTTCAAATAGTGAGGATTAAATTTAATGAAAGAGTGGAGAATTTATTACCCCAATATTTCATAGTACATTATTTATTTAACGTAATTCAATAGCTTGTGTTACAGGAAATACCGAGTTCAAGCGCATCATGACCTAACAATCTATCCATTTTAAAAGTGGTTATGAAGCTTATAAACCATATTTTAAATTTTCAATATATATTATTTAATTTTAATATCCATATTATGTGTTTCATAGATATAATATAAGAACAAATTCAACATTTCAGATAAAAAAATATTTTTTTAATGGAATATTAATGTCTGTTAATGGAGAACCCTTATTAAATCCAATACATTACACTTTTATATATTCAATATTAACAAATAAACATATTACTTATAAGAGAAGCATCAAATTTAGATTGGATAATTTTTTGGTGTTTTCTAATAACATTCATATTTTGATGAATACAGAATGATAATAAATTTTAATTGATGACAACATTTTTAATCAAAATAATTTATAGTGTTTAATTATACATTTTAATGGATTA
This sequence comes from Viscum album, assembly GCA_963277665.1. Classification (NCBI taxonomy): domain Eukaryota; kingdom Viridiplantae; phylum Streptophyta; class Magnoliopsida; order Santalales; family Viscaceae; genus Viscum; species Viscum album. The sequence continues at coordinate 1,292,077,825 of OY728145.1, read as the reverse complement.
AAAGTATAATAAGATAATATTTTTTTCATTTAATCCAATTTTTGTCAATGGAATTAATTTCATTGTTAAATTGGATATAGACACATATCAATCTTTTGATAGTTTTTAATTCTCGAAAACCCACTTCATGGTTTTGACAACAGGGATTATTTATAAATTAATTAATTAAAATTATTTTATATTAATTTGTTAAAATAGACATCATTATCAAATTTGTAATATCTAAATTAAATTACTTTGATATTTTTGTATTTTCCTTAAATCATTCAATTTTTTAAATGAATAGTGAAAACACAACATTGTTGTTTTAAACTAACGTTTTATTTAATAAATTATATATTTTATTTAAATTTATATTAAGTAAATATAGATACATAATACCTATATAAGTCTAATTCATTTCATTGATTCCATTTTTTAATAATTTTATATGTATAAAATTTTATTGAACCTTTTAACATATTTTACCCACTTTGTAGGCAAATTTGAAAATTTTCATAAAACATAATTTTACCACTTCTGTGAATTAAATTTCAGAATCCAAGAGACACTGTTGACATTAGTAAGTAAAATTTTGATCAATTAGATTCAAATATTTTTTGGTGAATTGTATCTTTTGAATTTTATTTACCACAGTAAAATGTCAATATGTTAATTAAAGGTAAAAATGTTATTATAATTAACCTAACACATTTCATAATTATATTGGATAAGTTTATTTTGACCTAAATATAAATTAGGTATAAAATATGATCCTTTCTGAACCACTTGGATTAGAATTGGACATTTATTTTTATTTTTTTTAAAGAAGAGTTAAAAGTGTTCAATTCAACTTTTAATAACTAAAACATTTTTAATATAAGGTTATACATAATATAATTTCAACTATAACTATTAATTAGAAATATGAAATTATTTATTACATCATGGTATTTTATTTTAAATTTTTAGACATTAAATAATTAATATTATTAAGAAACCATGATTATGCAGTAATTACATTACTAAAGAAAGAGTTAAATAATTGATATTATAAATTTCCAAAAAAAAATTATAAACTGAGACTTTTGAGGAGTTTAAATAGTTTTCTATGTTAATATGACATGTTAGGATTGATTAAATTGATTTTGTATAATTTAATAATGTTGTTAATACTTTATCAAAAACAAAATACTATATACTGTCATAATTGGCATAAATGAGTTTTTTAAAAAATGTTTCTTTGTTATATGATAAAATATTCCCAAAAATATAAATTTCAGAAAAAAGAAATTATATACTGATATATATATCATTATTGAAACATGTTAGGTTCTCATGGAATTTAATAGTATTTTTATTAACCATGTAATATAAAAACACAAGAATTCATGGTAAAAGTAAAACTATTTAACTAAGAGTGAATCTAAAATATATGGTTACTATGGTGACCTATACTTTTCTAAAACTGAATATTCAATAATATTTATAACCATACCAAGCATACCCTCGAAATTAATCTATTTTGTTCCATTATAAACTGAAAATAAATTTATAATAAAATAATATTTCAAGCTATTCCTAAAGTGACCCACACCTCTCTTATAAAAGATTACATTCCCTTATCTTAATTTCACAACTCCAAAGACATTTGGTTCAGCCATACCCTTCTCAAAACGCCTTTCAACAATCCAAAATTTTTCCTAGATGACATATTTTGATCATAAAGACTACCAATGGTGCCCTTTTGTTGAAATAAAAAACAAACACCTGAAGAATAGCTAAATATTTCATCACCTATTTCATGTTCGTTACCTCTTCCGCATCCTCTTACTTTTTGTTTACAGACCAAAATAATAACTCCAATACCTTCTACATACTTTTATGTTCTTATAAATATGGTATAACTATATTCATTATTCTATCAATCCTATGAATGACCAAGTCATCGTATGTGTGGTCGTAAGACTTACCGTTTCCATGTCATGGGGTAGTTTTTAATTAAACACCACATTATTTGGATAGGTGTAATAATGAATATAATTGATGTAATTAATAAATTTTAAATCTTAACGAATATTTATAGATGACATACCATCCAATTTCATAGTATTTCACCATAAATTTAATGATATTATTGCTTGTGCGTACGTATGAATTTCCGTCTCCATGAACGTGATGAGATTCATTGAATATCGCAATAATTAAAGAATATTAATAATTTGATGATTAAAAATAATGGTTAATAACATTATTTCATTCTTTATATGAATCAAATATATCCTATCCAAAAATAACATGACTTACGTAACAAAACATATTATGAAAATTGAATTAGTTAATACCTGAAACAAGGATACTAAAAAAATATTATTAACAAAGAAATAATTGAAAATCATCTATGATGTCATATTTATATTTGTGGTTATTATATATTTTAGAAATAATGATTTAACTATTATAAAATAGGTTAATATAAAATCGACTACAGAAAAGTTCAAAGTAATGGATAATTTTACAATATCTTTATTATTCGAGGTTATTTATACGTGAGTATCTATTGGTACCTATTAATTGTCCACATCCATGATCTTTAAAAATGTATTTCAAAACAGTTTTTAATATCATAGAATATGGGTTATTATTATTAATACAATTTTTTGACTTTTTATAAGATTTTTTGAAAGGAATTATTCCATCATTTTCCAAACAAGTTACATTATGTCCTTATCGAAATAATTACAGAATGAATGTTTCTTATCTTATATGGAGGGTGTGTCTATTTTTATCCATTATAACACCTTCAAAACATCCCATTAAACATAAGAAAAAATTTTCAAAATAAATGTTTTCTTTACTTTTGAATGATTTCAATTTAGAAATATATATTTCACTCAAATAGTTTTTGGATTGATTTCATCTTTGTCAAAATCCTTCATTGGATTTTATGTTAGATTGATGTTAAATTATGAAGAAACAATTTTCCATATTCTATTGAAAGATTTATGATATTTTTGATATTATATGTGATATTTTTATAACATTCATGATTTATGGTTAATATTTTGACATTTTTTATGCTAGTTTTAATATGAATGTTTATACTATGTTTCAACTTTTTCTTATGAGGAATGAATACAACATAGTATGAAATTGGTGGAGCCTACTATAACTTTTTGATGAATCAGTAGGTCTCATGAGGCAATATAGTGTATTGGAATAGGGGTTTGAAAAAATAATATTTTTAGTATAGGAATGAGTACATGAATATGTTGTTATGATGTTCGATATTATGCATTCCATCATTATAAAATAAGCTATTGATATTTCACTTGATAATTTGATTAGTAGAATATACTTGTGAATAAGTAAATGGAATTATTTGATTTTTATTTTAGTTAAAATTTTGAAGATTAATTTTAAAGGGCTCCAGTTTTAGTCTTATACATTTCCTTAAATATTTATGCTTATTTATAGAATTTTTCTCTATATTGTTATCCTTACTGAGCATCTGAGCTCACCCCTTTCTAATGGTTTGTTTTTCTAGTATTTCAAGAAGTGTATAATGATATATATGAAGTTTTATGATATAAGAATAATGAAATTATAAAATGATTATCTATGTTGTATTTTATGATAGAAATGATAATGTAAAATTCATGTATGTAATCTATTTTCCATGACAGATAAACTGATCAGTCCTTCGGGACTTGATTCCATGTATTCATGAAAATGTATTAAAATAATGCTCTGGATATGTGATTCTGGGTTCGGGGAATTATATTAGGTATCAAAGTATGTTTAGTACAAACCATGGATACTAGATTAAGAAAAACTCGTATTACAGACCACTACATTAAGATAGAAGTTGGTATTAGTATAGAAGAACATCAAAAAAAAATAGTGTAAATATTATCTTTAATTTTCAAGAAAATACATCCATGACTAGATACAAATAGGTAGAGGTGGATCTGGAAAAGTTTTACATAGGAGTGAAATCTATGACAATGAGTTTTGGGCTTGACTCATGGTATCCTGGTACATGACAGCAGGTCGTGCTGCACACTTGGTATTGAAACTCCTAGGGGATATGCTTAGGATATGTCACATATTATTTAAAAATCATTATGAATGATTAAAGGGTAAATATTTCAGCAAATAAATAGTTTTTAGTATTATGATACTAGATGTGTTAAAATCATCAATTAATGTTGGGATTTTTTTTCAATTTTTTAGATTATACATTATGAAATGATTTAACATAGTATAAGAGGTTATTTAGAAATATATGCCAGTATAATGAATAAGAACTCCAGTAAATTGATTGAACGAAAGAGTATGAAAGATCATATCATTCATGGTCTTAAGAAAGTATATATAAGGTAAATAGTGTCCAAAATATTCTCATCAAATGATGAAATTGAATCATGTGTTAAAAAGATTTGTAATGAAATATCTGAGTCCTACGACATTGAAGGGAATCTAGAGAAAAAAGCATGATAGAGGGAAATAAGGATAATTGGAGGAAGGTAAAGAAATATTTTCCTATATGTGATAAAATTGTAAAGAATCACATGGGTAAATTATTTTAGGTAATGAGGGTTTGTAATAAGTCCGGGGAAAATGGACACCAAGTACATGATTTCAAGGGTAAGATAATGGATTCAAATGAATAATGCTTTATCTACAAGGAGTTGGGATACTATGTGAATCAATATCTTAATCATCAGAGTATACCCCAAATGTTTCAATTAGATAATAATCAAGTAGTGATACTATCATAGATTAATAGAAATAATTAGTGTTCTTTTTATTTTTATTAATGATTTATGTCATTTGAGTGTTTTATAAAAAATGTACTGTTTATATTAATTATATAAATAAATATGAATGTACTGTAGAAATATTTCATTGGGTATTTGATATTATATAGTACTACAAACTGTTTCTCAATAGGAAGTTAACAGTTTTGGAAAATTTATGGTTTATAAAAATATAAACATTAAAATTTTCTTGAGGATGAGGTAATGATTTTGGAATAAGAGATATTTTAGTTGGATAAAGTATATTGGATATTATTGACTACCTTGGAACTGGTAAATGGATTTTCTATTCCATCATTGTTAGATATTACATCATTTTTTAATATAATGAGTATAATAGTATTCTATGTTTTATAGAATTAATAATAAGGTGCATTAATATTCAAATAAAATTTTATGGTAATTCATGTTGTTATAATTTTTTAATAGAATACTTGCTGAAGTTATTAACATATTGTTATGTGATAAAAGTGATCTTCATTATGTTAAGTTTAACATCCGTAAAAATTTTTATTGTGAGTTTGGACAGAAGTATTTTTGATAAGTCTAGAGGTTGGAATGGATAAGGTTGGACAATGGATTCTATTGTTTAATATTAAATAATTTCATAATTTTATTTTTTGATAGTTATCAAAAGAACAACATGGAGTTCGGGTGATAACCAGTCACGTTCGGCAAGGACGTGAGGATTGAACCTGAATGTTAAGGGTGGAAAGGGTGCATCACCTACCACAAGCCTATGTGACATCATGGATTGTATAATTTAGTATTTTAAATGTCTGATAGATGAATTATAAGTTAAAATTATTTTGGTACCTTATACGATTAAGATAAATAAAATATTTTTTAGTTCTATTATCTTTTCTAGTGAAATATGAGTGTGTGATAGTTTTTAGTTAAAGTATGGAACTATACATGTCATGTATTATATTTTTTTCTTATTTTATGAATAAATTAATTCTTAAAAATTTCAGAAAATATCTCAAACCCAAAAATGTTTTATCCAAATTCCTAATGTTTTGTTGAACTGACGATATTTTAACTCATTAATGATTTATGGATTTGAGGCCCTGAATTTCATTTTTATAGTTTACTTTTGTGTAATTCTTAACCTCAATCACTCCCTATAAATATTTATGTTTTCCCCTAATTATGTTTCTCAAATTTCCCCCATTGTTTTTCTTTTCTAAATCCTAACTTGGTTGTGACTTTTTCATCTCTGTTTCCAACATCTTAAGACTAAATTATATTAACCATAATTTTTATGTTGGTTTTCCACAAAGGTATTTTATATTTTCAACATTTTTTTCAAAGAAAATTATCAAATTGTGAGGACACAATTTAATAAAGTAGGTCATAATGTAACACCCCAAAATTTCATAGAACGTTTTCTTTTTAAAATAATTCAGTAACATGCGATATATGCAATAATGAGTTCAAGCGCATCATAACCTATCAATGTAGCCATTTTAAAAGTTGTTATGAATAATATTAACCGTATTTTTTATTTTATATATATACTATATAATTTTAACATTTATATTATTTGTTTCTTAGATATTATATAATAACAAATTAAATATTTGAGATAAAAGAATAATTTTTCAAAAAATGCAATTTTACTGCCTATTAATGGAGGAACCTTGTTACCTAAAATATTTTAATTTTTCATAAAATAAATTTGAAAAAATAATCTTCTTCTTTAGAATCAAGACCTAAAAATTTAATTTGTATAATGTTTTGGTGTTTTTCTCAAAACTTTCAACTTTTGATGAATAGTGAAAGATACTAAATTATAATTGAAAACATCTTTTTTAATCAATATTATTTATATTGTTAAATTATAAATTTTAATGTTTTTTAAGTATAATTAGATAATATTTTAATCCTTTAATGAAATGTGAGTCATTGGATTTAATTTCACATTTAAATTGGATATAAACACATATCCATATTTTGATAGTTTTTACATCTCAACAAACCACTTCATGGTTTTGACAACATGGATTAATTATAAAATAATTAAAGAATATTTATATTTTTAAATTGGTTAAATAAACACCATTTTTTTATTTTTAATATCAAAATTAGATTGGGTTGAAGTTTTTGTATTTATCTAAAAACATTCAATTTTTTATGAATAGTAAATAGCACTGCATTATTCATTAAAACTAAAAAAATATTTAAAAAATTATTTATTGTATTTAAATTTATTTTATGTAAATATAGATACATATTACCTATATAAGTCAAATTTAATTCATTGGATTCATTTTATAATATTAATATATGTATAAAATTATATTGATCTTTTAATGTATATTAACCACTTTCTAGGCACATATGGAAATTTGCAAAAAAAATGATATTGTATAGCATCTATGAATTGAATTTAAGAAATATGAGACACTTTTGACATTATAATGTAAAATGTGGTTCAATAGGTTGAAAAAAATTTATGATGTATAAGAAATATTGAATTTTATTTACCACAGTTAAAAGTAAATAGGGTAATTACAGGTAAAAATAATATTATAATTTACCTATCACATGTCCTAATTCTATTGTATAAGTTTATTTCGACCTAAATAAACACTAAAAATAAAATATGATCCTCTTTGATCCAACTGTATAAGATTATGACATTTTTTTAAATTTTATTTAAAGAAGAGTTTAAATTGTTAAATTCATCTTTATTAACTAACATATTATTAATATATGATTATACATCAGATAATTTCAAATATAACTATAAATTAGAAATCAAAAATGTTATCCTACATCATGGTATTTTAATTATAATTTTTAGACATTAAATAATTAAATTTATTTATGAATGTGTGATCATGAAGTAATTACATTATTAATGAAAGATTAAAATAATTTAAATTTTAAGTATCCAAATAAATGTAAATTGAGACTTTATATTAATTCTACTAATTCTCATGGTTAATATGAAATTTTTTGGTGGATTAAATTCATTTTTTAAATGTATATAATTTATTATGACTTTCAAAAAATCAAAATACTAAATAGTATCAAAATTTATATGAAATTGTTTTTAAATTAAATATTATTTTATTAAATGATATAATATTCCTAAAAATCGAAGGTTCTATAAAGGCACTTATATACTGATAGATATATCATTAATATAAGACTTTAGGTTCTCTTGGAATTTTATTGTATGTTTATTAACAATGTAATTTAAAAAATACAAGAAGACATAGTAATATTAAAACTATTTAACTAAGAGTTAATCTGAACAGTAAAGTTAATATGGTGACATAAACTTGACTAAAACAAAGGTTTTGAGTATATTTCGACCCATACGCAACTTATATTCTAAATTAAACTATTTGGAGCCATTAATAATGGAAAATAATGTTATACTTAAATAATATTTCCATATCTTCCTAAAGTGACCCTCACCTCTCTTATAAATGGGTATTTCCTCTTCTCTTAATTTGACATCTCCAAAGCCTTTTGACTTTGGAAAAACCAGATAAAATCACCTCCCAACAACCCTCACCTCACTCTAGAGTCCACAGGATTATCAGAAGTACAACCTATTGATCCATTTTTTTTAAATAAAAAATAATCACCCAAAGAAGAGGTGAATATTTCATCACCTCTTTCAAGTCCTTTTATTCTTCCACATCCTCTTGCTTTGTTGTTTACATAATAAAATAATAACATCAGTACCTTCTACATACAGTGATGTTATTATAAATATTATAGAAACATATTCATTATTATACACATCCTATGAATGAAAAATTCACCATACATGTGTACGCACTACTTAACGTCTCCACGTCGTGGTGTATTTTGTTATTCAACACCTCATTATTCAGATGGGTATGATAAAGAGTATAGTTGATATAAATAATAAATTTAAAATTTCAATTATTATTTATATATTATATACCATCTAATTATATACAATTTTACCATCAATAGAATAATATTATCGCTTCTGTGTACGTACGGATAACCATCTCCCCGAATGTGATGAGATTCATTCACCATAGTATCCATTGAAGAATAATTTTAATTTGATGATTAAAGATAACATTTAAGACATAATGTAATTTTGGATATGAATCAAATATATATTATCCATAACCAACATGATTTATATAACAAAATATATAATGTAAAATGAATAATTTTACACCCAAAATAATGATACTACTGAAATATTTATAACGAAGCAATATTAGAAAATCATATATGATGTCATATTTTTGTACCTGATTCTTTTATAACTTAATTACATTGATTAAAAAACTATACAAGATATTAATGTACCAGCAAATGTGAAAATTTTCATTTCAAGGGTCAATTTTACGATATCATTATTATCTGAGCTAGTTTATATGTGAGTATTTACTGGGACTTATTTAACATCCACATCAATGTTTCATAAAAATATATTTGAAATAATTTTTTCTATTTCCATGAATATGGGCTAAAGTCATTTATAATGTTTTTTAATTTTTAATTTTTTTTGGAAATGAATCTTTCTATCATTTTCCTAACATGGTAGATTATGACCTTTTCGAAAAAATTATGGAATGATTGTTTTTTAATTTATATAGTAGGTGCGAATATTTCCCACCATTACTATACCTTCGAAGATTACCCTACATGATTATATGAATATTATCAAAATAAATGTTTTCATTACTTTTGAATGTTGTCAATGTAGAAAGAGATATTTCCCTCAATTATTTTCTTGGATCGATTTAATCTATGTCAACATCCTTCTTTAGATTTTATGTTTTTTTGAAGTAGAATTATTACGAAACAATCTTCAATTTTGTATTGATTTATTTGTTATAGTTTTTACTATGAATGTCCTATTTTTATGTCATTCATGTTTTATAGTTATTGTATTGAAATTTGGAATACTAGTTTTAATAAGAATTTTTATATTATGTTTCATCCATTTAATATGAGGAATGAATTGGACTTATTAAGTGATGGATGGATCCCTTTATAGCTCCTTGATGCATCGGTATGTCACATGAAAAAAACTAGTGTCTTATCACAAGGCCTTTTAAAAATCATATTTGTAGTCTTGGAACGAGGCCTTGACTATGTGGTTATAATTTCCGGAATTTTGCATTCCATCATTATGAAATTATCTATTGATATTTCATGTGATTATTTGACTTGTAAAATATCAATGTGAATAAGTAAATGGAATTATTTGATTTATATTTTCCATATGATACTGAATATTATGTTTAAAAGGCTTGTGTTTCTATTTTAAACATTTCCTTAAATGTGTGTACTTATTTATGAGATTTTCTGCTATATTTTTATCCTTACAGTGCATCTAAGATCACAAAATTCTTATGTTTTCTTATCCCATGATGCAATGTAGTGTATCCTGACTTATATGAATTTATATATAGATGAATAATTGAATTATGAAAATATTGCCTATGATTTAGTTTATTTTATATATTGTAATGAAAAGTCAATGTATGTAATCTATATTCCACGACTGCTAAACTGATCTGTCCTTCGAGACATGATTCCTTGTAATTATCCTAATGTATTAAAATAATGCACTAGCTTTGGGATTTTGGAGTCGGGGCATTATATTCCATATAAGTGGATGTTTTTAAAAATCATGGGAAACTAGATTTAGATAAACATATATTAGAGAACATTACCGTATGATAGACTTTGAGGATTAGTATGGAAGAATATGAAAAAAAATTCTAAGTGTAAATATTATGTGGTTTTCTACGAAAATACATCCCTATCTGTATACAAACAGGTAGAGTTGGCTCTGGTATATCTGTACCTAAGAGTGAAAACTATGACAATTTGTTTCGGGCTTGACCTAGGGTATCATAGTACACGACAATGGGAATTTATGTTGAGAGCATTTTCTCCTAGGGTTTCCTAGGTTTTGAGTACTCATGTTTGTCTAGTTCACGACAGATCCTCTCCCTCGGTCCCCTGCTTCAGCTCTACGGGTCTCCGTTCCTGCTTTTGAATCGGTGTTCACAACTTTTGTTTCCCCTTCTTCTGTGCTTCTCCTCAAACCCTCTTCAGAAAAGTTTCTGGTTTCGGGTTTCCTCGTGGGATTGTCCGCCTGTTCCCGGATCCACATCCTACGTCTCGGAAGGATTCAACCTTCTTTCCCTGCCCATTTTTCACCTTCTGGTGAAGACCAGGCCTTCTATTGGGGCTTCTAATCCATCTGGTCACCGTCATCCTTTGTCGGTGTCAGATCTCTGAGTGGGAGGATGGTTCGAGATCACAAACATTTCAAGCGTCATCATCATTATGGATCCCTGAGTTCTCTATCTTGAGGCATTCATCAGTATCCAAGGAATTACTGAACCTAACTCGCATCCCTTTCTGCCTTTTACTCGTGCACTCTCTATTCTAATATTTCCTTTTCCCTTTTTTCTTTCGTTTCTACTTCTCGATGGTAGGCAATGGATTGGGGGTAGGTTTTAGTTTCCACATTGGTGAGAAGTTTCCACCAGATTGTGTCTTGATTCGGACAACACCTTCCCTGATGGTTCAGTGCATTTGAGGATTTGAGATTAATTATGTAAAAAATGTGGATTATACTGTAGTACTATTTCGTTGAGGATTTGAGATCTTATGGTACTATGAAAATCAACTCAATATCATGTTAATATTTTTGGAAAATATATGGTTGAGAGAAGTATAAACCATAAAATAGTCCTGAAGATGAGGTAATTATTTTGGAATAAGATATAATTGAGTTGGATGAAGTATATTAGATATTATTGACTACCTTGGAACACATTAATGGTTGGTTGATTCCATCATTGTTGGATATTACATCATTGTTGAATTTAAGGAGTATACCGTGTATTCTATGTTTTACAGAATGTATAAGAAAGTACATACTTATTCAAATAAATTTTTATGGTAATTCATGTTGTAACCATGTTTTAATAGAATACATGACGAAGTTATTAACATGTTTTTATGTGATAAAATAGATCTTTATTATGTTATTTTAATCTTCCATATAGATTTTGGAATGTGAGTTTGGATAGAAGTATTTTGGATAGGTCTAATGGATGGAATGGATTATGATGGACATTGTATTCTATTGTTTATTTAGAAAAACATTTCTTAATATTATTTTGGGATTGTTATAATAAGGGCATCCCACAGGTCGGGTAATAACCCAGTGCATCCGGTAGGGCCGCAAGACTTGAACCTGCAACCGATGGGTGAGAAGGGTGCATCACCTACCCCTAGCTTACATGATGTCTTGGATTGTATAATGTTGTCTCTTAACGGTCTGACATAGGAATTAAAAAATAAATTTTTGGAACCTTTTACAATTAGGATAAATAGAATATTTTTGAGATATACAATCTTTGGGAGTGAAAGATGAGTATGTGTTAGAAATTATTTAGTGGATGGAACTCTACTTTTCCCGTATTGTATTTTCTCTTATTATTTGAAAAAAATAATTTTTAAACATTTGGGAAAGTATCTCAACACCAAAAATGTGTTATCCTAATACCTTATGTATCGTAGAATAATTGATATTTAAACTCATCTTAAATTTATGGTTTTGATGCCACCAGTTTTCAATTTATTTTTCACTAGTTTTTGATTGATTACCTAAATCACTCCCTATAAATATTTATGTTTTTCTTATAATTATGTGTTCCAAATTTCCACCAATGTTCTCCTATTCGAAATCCTAACATGTTGTTGACTATTTCATTTCCCTTTCCATCTTATTAAGAATGTATTTTATTAACCCTATTTATGATGCGGGGTATCCAAAAAGGTATATTCTATTTTCAACATTTTATTTTTGAAAAAAATTCCATGTTGCGAGGACACAATTTATTGAAGAAGGGGAGAATGTAACACTCATTGACATCATAATATGTTATCTCTTTAATGTAATTCAATAGCTTGCACTGCACACAACACTGAGTTTAAGCGCATCACAACATATCCATATAGCCATTTTAAAATAAGTAAGGAAGATTATTAACCATATTCTTAAATTTATATATTTTTAATATAATTTTAACATCTATATTATAAGTTTCTTAAACATAATATAAGAACATATTCAAATTTTCAGATAAAATAAGTATTTTTTTAAAAAAACCAATTTTACTACCTATTAATGGAGAATGCTTGTTAAATCCAATATTTTACACTTTTATATATTCCATTTTACCAAAGAAACGTCTTCATTAGAATCGGGAAAATAAAATTTAGTCTGCATACTTTTTTGGTGTTTTTCTGATAACTTTTATATTTTGATGAACAATTAATGATACTAAATTTTTTTTGAATTTTTTATGATTCAAAATAAATTATAGTGGTATATTATACATTTTAATTTTTTTTATGTATAATCATATTATAGTTTTATCAATTAATCATATTTTGGCCATTATATGTAGTTTCACATCTAAATTGGACATAAACACATATCAATATTTTGATAGTTTTTACTTCCCATAAACTTGCTATCTGGTTCTGAAAACATGAATTACTTTTTTTTAATTAATTAAACTTATATGTGAGGAATTTTATAAAATATACATCATTTTAGAATTTGTTATATCAAAATTTACTAAGGTAGAATTTTAGGTATTTTTTTGAAACCTTAATTTTTTTTATGAATAGTGAAAAACAGTGTATTATTTTTTAAAACTTATTTTATTATTTCAATAATTATTTATTTTATTTAAATTCATTTAAAAACATAATATTTACATATTATATATATAAGTCTAATTTTATTTATTATAGTAATTTTATAATAATAATTGATGTATGTAATTTTATTGAACTGTTTAACATCTTTTACCCACTTTCTAGACACATTTTCAAATTTCTGTAAAATGTAATATTACCACTTCTATGAGTTGAATTTTAAAAATCAAAGACAAATAGTTGACATCAGTGTGTAAAGTTTGGTTTAATAAGATATAAATTTTTTTATGAATAGTAACTTTAGAATTATATTTAATACGACTAAAAGTAAAGAAGCTAATAAAAAGTAAAAATTATATTATAATTACCGTAAAACATGTACTAATTCTATTGGATAAGTATATTTAAATATTAATCAACCTTATTAATAAAATATGATCCTCTTTGATCCATATATATTATATTAGGACATTTATTTTTATTGAATTTAAAGAAGAGTTAAAAGTGTTAAATTAATATTTTAATAAGTAAAATATTTATATTATATGGTTATACAAAAGATGATTTCAAATATAAATATTAATTAGATTTCTCAAAAATATTTCCTATATCATGGTATTTTACTTATAAATTTTAGACATTATATATTTTATTTATTTATTAAAAAATATGATGTTGTAATTACTATATTAATGAATGATTAAAATAATTGATAATATATAAATCCAAATAAATGTTACATTATGAATTTTATGCATTCAGATAATATTATAGGTAACTATGACATGATATGGTTTATTAAAATAATCTTTTCGTTGAAATAGATTTGTTAGGAATTTCACAAAAACCAAATACTAAATAGTGTCAAAATTAAAATAAACCAGTTTTGAAAACAAATACTATTTTATTAAATGATATTATATTCATAGAAATATAATGTTATTCAAAATAACTTATATAAATATAGATATATCAGTAATGAACCACTTAAGGTTAATTTTTCATTTTATTGTATTTTTATTAAACATGTCATATAAAAATACAAGAAGATATGGTAAAAGTTATGCTATTTAACTAAGAATTAATCCTAAATTATATTTTTAATATGGTGACCCAAACAATTATAAAAATAAATAGTTGAAAATATTTAGACCCATTAACACATTAGACTTGAAATAAATTAATTTTGAGCCATCATAAACCGAAAAGTATTTAATAATAAAATAATATTTGAAGCTTTTCCTAAAGTGACCCTCACCTCTTTTATTAAAGACTACTTCCCCTTCTTAGAATTTCACACCTCCAAAAAAAATTTAATCACCCAAAACCAGAACCAATAACTTCTAAACTATCCTTAATTCTTCTTAGAGGCCTTAATTTTACCAGAAATCCAACTTAATGAGCACTCTTGTTCAAAGAATAAGGAAACACCCGAAGAAGAGGTAAATATTTCATCACCTCTTTCATGTTCTTTTCCTCTTCCACTTCCTCTTTCTTTGTCTTTTTAAAAAAATCCAGTACCTTCTATAAAATATGATGTTATTATAAATATGGTACAATGAAATTCATTATTCTATCCATCCTTTGAATGGCAAAGTCACTATATGTGTGTATGTATGGCTTACCCTCTCTATGTTGTGGTGTAGTTTGTTATTCGACACCTCATTATTTGGATTTGTATAACAATGAGTATAATTGATGAAAATAATATATTTAACATTTCAATTATTCTTTATATATGACATAATTTCAGATTACATACGATTTTCCTTTCATGAGAATGATATTATCGCTAATGCATACGTACACATTACAATCTCCAAGAACGTATAGAGATTCATTCCCTCTGGTAACAATAAAAGAATAATTTCTATTTGATTATTAAAAATAATGTTTCAGAATATAATATAATTCTAGATATGAATCAAATATATACTATCCATAACAAACATATCTTACATAATGAAATATATAATGGAAAATGAATCAGTTAACACCTGAAACAATGATACTACAAAAATATTAAAAACAATGAAATATTTTAATATCATATATGATGTCATATTTATTTACGTAGTTATTTATAATTTAATAAAAATGATCTGAATATTTGAAAAGAGGTTTACGTGCCTTCGACTATGGAAAATTACTAGGTAAGGTTAAATTTTACTATAACCTTAATATTTGAGGTTGTTTATACATGAGTATCTAAGGAGACCTCTTTATCATCGACATCCATGTTTCATAAAAATGTATTTCAAAAAATATATACTATTTAATATAATATGTTTCAATTTCATTTATAACCTTATTTTACTTTTTATAAAATGTTTTTAAATGAATATTTCATCTCTTTCTAAACTAGGTTATTTATGACATTTTCAACAAAATATGAAAAGAATGTTTTTTAACTTATATGATGGGTGAAATTATTTTTTATTGTTACAACTCTATAGAATCTTCCATTAAAATCTTATAATAATATATTCAAAATAATTGGTTTCTTTAATTTTGAATTATTTCAATGTAGAACGAGATATTTCACTTGAATAGTATTGGGAATGATTTCATCTAAGTCAACATCCTTCTTTGGATTTTACATTTCTTTGATGTTGATTTATTAAGAAACAATATTCCATATTGTATTGAAGGTTTTGTGATATGTTTTACTATGGATGTTCTATTTTTGTACCATTCACTTTTCATGGTTTAATATTTGAAATTTCTTAAGCTTGGTTTAATATGAATGTTTATATTGTGTTTCAACAATTTCATATGATGAATGCATTGGACTTAATAAGTGATATGTGGATACTGATATCGCTCCTCAATGCATCAGTTGGTCTAATGAGACAAACTAGTGTCTTGGAACAAGGCCTTGATAAAATATTATTTTTAGTATTTTCACAAGGCCTTTACTATGTGGTTATGATGTACGACATTAAGCCTTCCATTATAATGAAATTAGATATTGATATTTCATGTGACTATAAGACTAGTACAATGTCCATGTTAAAAATAAAATGTAATTATTTGATTTATATTTTCTATATTATGTTAAATATTATGTTTATAAGACTTGTGTTTTAGTATTATGCATTCCCATAAATGTTTATGTTTATTTATGGATGTTTCTGCAATATTATTATCCTTACTGAGCATCGATGCTCAGCCCTTTCTTATGTTTTCTATTCCAATAATTCCAAGATGTCTATTAAGATTTACATATATCTTTAAGATATATGAATAATCTAATTATAAAAATATTATATATTTCATAATTTATATATGAAATTATAATGTAATGTTCATGTATGAATTTAATTTTCCATGACTTTTAAACTAATCGGTCCTTCGATACTTGATTCCTTGTCATCATGCCAATGTATTAATATAATGCACCATCTCTAGGATTCTAACTGTAATGAAAATATAAATTTTTCTAAGGATATCCCCTAAGAGTGTCAAACCTGGTGACAGTAAGGCCCCTTGCCATGTACCTAGATACTATAGGTCAAGCCTGAAACTCCTGGTTGGATTTTCACTCCTAGGTATATCTTTTAATGAATGAGGTCCACTTTTAGTATCGAGATAGGGATGTATTTCTAGAATATCCACATATTCTTTTCCAGAACAAAATTATATGATATTATTTTATACATATCCTCAAATACTATCTCAGTGTTTTTTCTAAAATACATTTTTGTAAATTTGTTTCTATATTTTGTACTAATCATTCTTTTATAAAAACTATAAATACCTTACCGAAGTTCCCCAGAGTCAGTTCCTTAAGACATAAAATTGGAAAGATAATCAAAATTAATATAACTAAGGAAACAAAATTCTAGAATATTTGTAAGTACAAATACATATAAAAGTTATACATTTCAATATGAAATGAAGAACAAAATACATTACCCATTTGGAACATCCAACTCTCTATGAATATCCAGGCTGGTTAATTATAATATATCTCTTCATATACTGGAAAAAATGAAACAGTAGAATCGGTGTGCTTAGATGCTCAGTAAGAGTAATAAATATATATAATTATATCATAAAAAAAAAGTTGATGTGGTGTTTAATTACAAATACATGAAATTAAAAATAATAAACATGAACACATTATGGTAGGAATATGAGTGGGGTAAATGTTGTAATAATTAAACATAATCATGGGTATCTTAATAGTTTAATAACAACATAAACTATGAATATCAAACATCATAATGTGGAAAATACATATTTAGAACAATATTAAACATACCATTAAGGGTTCATCAAGAAATATATAAATTATTAAGGCCTCTACCAAAACTATAGAATACAAATTTGGAAAGGCCTCAACTAAGTCTGTGTCTATTTATCTCACGATACCTACTGATGCATCGAGGTGATTTTTCATGCACCACCTATCACATAATATTTTTAAGGAATTTCTCATAAGAATGGGTTTAATCATAAATACCATACACATTCATATTTTAACTAAAATATGAAATGTAATTAAAATTCCTCGAACAGTAAGAAAAAACAATAACCATTCAGAGTAAATTGGTGAATGGTTTTGTAATAACACATTCATCAGAAAAACTAAAAATAAACCATTTTATAAAATATTGTAGAATATTTCATAAAATATTAACCCTAATAATACATAATAATCAACAACATTGATGAAACAAATGATGATAATCTTATAAAATCATCAAGTTAATCAAGATACAAATACACTTTTACATTGAATAAAAGTGTTGTCTTGGAAATGTATTTGTATAAAAACAAAAATTAAGAAATATAGTTCATTCAGAATAAAATGAGTTATATTATAAATATTATTTCTTCCAAAATATATTATATAGTTCCCTTTAATATAGGTAATAATTTCAATAATTCATTTTCAATGAGCTTATAATTCGAAATGAATTTTCAAAGATTCTTTTAAAAAATGTTTATATCATAAAAGTAACTACTTTTTTGTTGTGTTCACATACATAAAACAATAAAATGAAATTATTGTGGAGTAAATTGTATTAATTAATAATTTAACTGGGATAAAGAGATACAACGAGTAACCCAAAAGAAAATGTAGGATCGGGTAGGAAACCCTTACCTTAAGTATGAAGGTGGTTCTCAATTGATCATAATGACCTCAATAATCAAATATAAGTTCATAAATTAATTTAACCAAGAATATACTCTACATGTATTTGATTTATTATAACCTTTTTTGTTTTATTCATTTCCTTTTTATGGGTTAAAAGGTCTAATTTCATTTTTTGGTGGCATTTTATTTTTTGATTATCATGATTGGATTACTTACATTCATGTACAGATAAACATGTAGAATGAGAATGGTTTTTCAGAATTTCGTTTATAATTTATTAGTGAACATAAATACAATTACGTAGTTATAAAATACATTAGGTTATTTTGGAGTGAATATGAATCATTATATAGAACATTAATGATAATGATTTGGGATAGTTGAGGCTTTTTATCACAACATTATAATTTAGATCTGTAAATTAACACCATTTGTAAAAAAAGATTACAATACATTATATAGGATATATTCACTATATAATACTTCATTAAACAAAATAAATGGTTTCATGAACATAATTTAGGGAGTTAATAGATGTTGATAACATGTCATCCCTGAATGTGATAAATTAACACATCTCGGGTGGTTTTTCATTTCTAGTAATAAATAAAGGGAAAAGAGAGACGATGATATTTTTATTCCATTATAATATAAATATTCTAGTAAATGAAAGTTACTAGAGTTATCATAACATCTGTATGAAGAGTTCATATGAAAGAAAAAAAACAAAGGAACTTGAAATAAAAAAAACGAGACTTGGAATTTAACTCCTGATGTTATCTTCATTGATACCCTCTTATGGGTAAAGGTTTTAGTCTTTTATTATACCAATGGAATCTAGATTTGTGGGAAGATAATTAAAGTATATTTGGCTAGAATTTAGAGAAGATACATGCCATGATAGGTTTGACGAGAAGAGGGAGTGGGGGGTTATATTAGAGGGGAGGAGTGTTTTTGATTATCTTATTAGTGAATTAATTATTTTTATCAAGACCAGAAATAGTATTGATTCTTATGACCCTGAATAATATAAGGTAAATTTTATTTCACAATAATTACAATATACATCATCCATGAGTCATAAAATATAGTATTTAACGTATAATGTATATATACAGTAAATTATAGTATTTCACTTCTCAACAAAAATTCAAGAATTTTAGAAAAAACCAAATAATAAAAATTTTAATTTCTTGACATGTAGAATTCAAAATATGAAATCAATTTTATCAAAATAAGTTTTATAATATGTGATGTTTAAATTTGTAAAAAAATCATTACCTATGTGAAAAAGTCATATTGTTAATTTAAAACATATTTTATAGTATGTTCAAAAATTAACCATGGTCTCATTAAATTAGTATAAAATCATAGAAGAACAAAATATTTATTTTTTAATAATATTTATAAAATTTTGTTTTATTAATTAATTTATTTAAAATTATAATTAATTCTTTTGATAAACAAAAAATCCAACACATAATTATTAATTTATGAAATAAACCATTAAATTTATAAGGTGTTTATATTTAATTTAAACTTTCATGGGTGTGGTTTCTATTCATATGGTTCATATTACTATTCATATGGGTACATTACTATTCATAATGGTCAAGTCACTATTCACGAAAAATGTAATTTGATCTAGAAGACTCTAATTTTCTTAGTTAATTAAACCATGTGTGTTAGGTTTTACAAATTCAAATCACAGAAGTGGAAAAATTATGTTTATTGGATAGGTTATAAGAAATTTTATTTTTAAGGGATTATAGTTTCATGTTTTCAATATTAATGGCAATTTCATATCCTTTGTGGTCTAAAAAATATTGTTTCATATTTCTCCAGAGTAAGATCGCATAATTTATTTTTATAGAAGAAAAATTATAGTTTATAAATATATAATTTCATTGAAATTTATTTTTGGATATGATTACTGTAGATAAAATCATTGGTGAGCATGTTACATTTATTTGTAATGAACAGTGTATCATATCATAATTAATGCGTTAAAATATGATATAAACATACCAGAACCAAGAAACAAAAACTATTTACATGTACATATATTTAATATTATACTAGTACATAATTTTTCATAGTCATGCTTGATATAAATGGATACTCTTTTTCAACTGGTGGTTTAAACCAACCCAAACATATACCTACCGTAAATAATAGATGATTTTAATTCTATTTAAATTTAATATAATCATGTTTTAATAATTATAGAGACCCTACCTTTTCATACATTAATATTACATCATTTCAAAAATAAAAAACATAATAGTATCAGAAATAGGGGATCCAAAGGTTTAGTGTCTTAGGCAAACTAGGACCATACATAAGAATTACAACATCAAGCGTAAACATTTATTTAATTTCTTCTTCTCTAGATTTATATTCGCCCCTGTCCTCTCTTTAGTAAATGTTTCCACATAAGGATATACATCAAAAGGGGTGATCTAGAAGCCCAGTAAGAGGATATATAAGAACAATATACCATGAGGTGAGAATAATAATAACACGGTAAAATGATAATGAACATGAGGGGAATCATAAATATAAGACTTGAAATGTGGGAATTCAAAAAAATGAAACATCATGTCTTAGTGGTTAACTACCAGACATACTTCTGAACCAAGATAGCATCTTGTTCACACATAATTTCAAATTTAATAATGAGATTCATATCTTTACCCAATGCATTGGATTTTGTATAATTCCACACACACCCGTAACTTTGAAATATTCATATTGCACTATATAATTCTAGCCGCACCCATCACATCATAACATTATCATTATCATGCTTGCCACATGGAAAATATATCAATAGCAAACATAACTAAACCAATTAATGGAATGTGTTACATATCATAAGACCAAATTCATATACATAGGGCTCCCAAAACAAAGAGGTAATAACATACTTGATACAAGAACAATCATCCTTGAATGGGAAGTAAAAGGTGAGTTCTTAAAATAAGAGTTATTTTGGAAAACATTTTGTTTGACATAAACATCAGTGTTAAACATGTATATCCCATAAAAGGAAATAAAATGATGAAAAAATGATCTTTATGGAGTAACCATATCAAAAGTGTAGTGAAGGAGGGAGAAACCAAAGGATGAAACATGGGTTCGAGAATTTCCCCTTACCTAGTATCTGAATGCATTATTCTCCTTAATTCCTTGTATAATGACATTATATTAATTAAATAGAAATTATAGAAATGATATTACATTTAATTAATGATATTACAGGAGTTTTAATGATCTTAAAATGAATTATATTAGATCCATGTGGATTAATCATTAGAAAATAATTAAATGAAGATTGTTTGTGTTAATTTGGGTGGGTTTTCGATCATAACGAACTTGATTTAACTTATCACTTAGTAATATGGTCATAAGATAGTTACAGAACATTAAATAGGAGATAATACATATAACATGTTCTGGTTAAATAATAAAAATGGTTTCATGACCAGATCTGAAGGTATAAATGGAAAAAAAATCATGTCGTTCTTGAAGGTGATAAATTAACACCTCACGAACAACCTTATCTTTAATAAAATATAAAGGAAGAGGGAAATGGGGTCAGATGATATAATATTCCATTAGAATAATAAAATTCTAGTAGATGTATAATAATAGAGTTACAATATAATACAGATGATGATAGGTGGATAGAGATCAAGAAATGAACTTGAACTTGAAAGGAAATTAAAGGAGAAGTGGGATAGATATTACCTCTTGAATCCTTCTCTTGAGAACCTCGTAAGGGACTAAGCATGGACATTGATGATATCAAAAGCTCATGGATGTTGGGGAGGGATAGCGATGGTGTTTGGACATAGTTTAGTGGAGTCTTGGAGCATTATAAGTGTGAGGAATTGATGGTGTGAAGGGTTGCTTTTATAGTGGAGGGGAGAGGGGTTTCCTTAATATAACATTCATTAGTTTATTAATTTCCCCTAAGAAAAGGAACATTGAGTCTTGAATGACCAATAATAGTAATTTTATAATGTGATCCTGAAACAAGTGGGCTTACATTAGCAGAGCATCATCGATGACTCAATTAATCCATTATTTAGCATTTATTGTAAATTATCAGATTCTACAATTCATCAAAAATTCAAGTATCTTAGAAAAATCCAAAAAATTTATCCCAACCATTTTTCGATGTGTATAATCCAAAAATAAAGTCCATATTTCAAAAATAATTTTCTAATTATTATTAATATAATATTTAATTAAAACCATAATTTAATTAAAAAACGGTTTTAAGATTAAAACTAATTTTATAGTGCTTTCAAAATTTACGTAGGGTATTATAAAATTATCTAAAAACTAAAAGACATTGATTAAATAATTTATGACTAAATTTTTGGGAAATAAATTTTATTTTAAATTAATTAATTATTTATGACTTATAAAATACCAAAACATTTACTAAGGTCAAATTGTCTCTTTCTAAGATGTCTAAATTTCACTTAATTATTCATAGGTAATGTTAATATTATTTTGGATGATTTAGTATTTATAAGGGTCATATTACTATTCATAAGGGTATGTTACTATTCATAATGGTGGATTACTATTCACCAATAATTATTTTTGTTTCATTAGACTCCAAAAATCATCTTGAACACAACCGTGTATGTCATATTTTTGAAATTCAAAACACAGAAGTTTCAAACTTATGATTAAAGGTCACTTAGCACATAATAGTTCATTATGTTGTGTATTCATGTTATTTTATGACATAATTATAAGAAGGGAATTTCTATTTAAAAAATTTGGGTTGTTACATTCTTCACCCCTTAAGAAATATCACCCCCGAAATTTATCTTCACACAAAAAGGTGAGGGTAATTATCCTTCATTTCCTCTTATGGTTCCCAAGTTTCTTCCTCAAACATATGGTTCCTCTACAAAACTTTTAAAATATGGGATGTCTTTTTGTGTAGAACCTTATCTCTCTGATCCAGAATCATTACTGGATGCTCCTCATAGGAGAGATCATCTTCCAACTACACCACCTATGAGTTTAGTACATGTGAGGGTTATGGTATGTACTTCTTTAGTAGTGATACATTAAACAAATCATGAACTTGAGCCATATTTGGTAGAAGTGGAAGACGATAGGAAACATCTCCTATGCGGACATAGATCTCAAAGGGGACAATATACCTTGGGCATGGCTTCCCTTTCTTCCCAAATCACATGACTCTCTTCCAAGGAGATATTCCAAGGAAGGTATTATCTCCAACGTCAAACTCCAAGTCCCTTTGACGGTTATTAGAATAGTTATTTTGCCGACTTTGAGCA
The DNA here is from genome assembly GCA_963277665.1 of Viscum album. Classification (NCBI taxonomy): domain Eukaryota; kingdom Viridiplantae; phylum Streptophyta; class Magnoliopsida; order Santalales; family Viscaceae; genus Viscum; species Viscum album. Next base: position 1,292,053,877 of record OY728145.1, on the reverse strand, counting down.
GAATTGATATGTTTCTGGATGACTTGAACCTTCTCTATCATCTATCTAACAAGATTTGGTCCATGTATATTTCTTTCTCCAACTTCATCCCAAAAGGTTAGAGTTCTACATCGCTTTCCATAAAGAGCTTCATACTGAGCCATCTGAATACTCGAGTGGAAGCTATTTTTGTATGAGAACTCAACCAATGGGAGATATTGATCCCATCCACCTTGGAATTCTAGAGAGTAGTATCTTAGCATATCTTCAAACATCTGAATAGTCCTTTCAGAATGTCCATCAGTTTTGGGGTGATAGGTCATGCTGAAATTTAATTCAGTACACAAAGAATGTTGAAAGCTCCTCCAAAATTTATATGTCGACCATGGATCATGGTCAGAGACAATTGAGAGTGGAACACCATGTAGTCTCATCACTTCCTTATAATATATATTTTCATGTTTTTTAAGCGACAGATCTTCATGAATAACGATAAAATGGGTAGTCTGGATGAGTAGGTCAACCAAAACCCATATTGAATTATTTCTCTTTGACGTCTTCAGGAGACCCATTACAAAGTACATAGTAACATTTTCCCATTTTCACATGGGTATATGAAATGGTTACATCATGAATTTAGACTTATTTTTCTCATCTTTAACTTGCTAACATACCAAGCACCATTATATATATTATGCAATCTCCTTCTTTATGTTATCCCACCAAAAGTGTTCTCGGAGATCACAATACATATTGGTACTCCCATGATGGATAGAGAATGTCGATCTATTTTCATTCTCCAATAGATCGTTCATTATCCAGGGTGATGAAGGCACACAATGCCACGTTCCAAACCAAATCACTCCATCACCATCGATATGGAGTTCTGGTAGCTTCCCTTCCTTTAATACATTCACCCTCTTTTGTATCTCCACATCATCCCTTTGTGCTTCCTTAATCTTCTCTTGGATGGATGGTTTCACAATCAATTGGGCAGGCTAGGATGTTTCCCTTACCCTTATGATTTCCAAATCCACCCTTTCCATATCCAAGAAGATAGTGTCTTTCTCCATCCGTAACATAGATAGAGTAGCATGTTCACTCTTTCTTAGAGCATCTGCTACAATGTTCGACTTTTCAGAATTACAGTGAATAGAGAAATCATAATCGTTGATTAGATCTAACCATCTCCTTTAACGCTTGTCGATCTCCTTTTCTGTGAATATATACATTAGTCTCTTGTGGTCCGTGTATATGTCACACTTCTAACCATAAAGGTAGTGCTGCCAGATTTTCATGAAAAAAATCACGGCTGCCAGTTCTATATCATGAGTTGGGTAGTTCTGCTCATGGATCTTCATCTATCATGTGGTGTAGGCTATCACATTTTCATTTTTCATGAGTACACAACCCATTCATTTTTTTGAAGCATCACTGTATATCACAAAACTTTCTCCACTTTTCGGTAGTGTGAGTACAGGTGCAGTGATCATCCATATCTTTAGCTACTTGAAGCTTCCCCAACATTCTTCCATCCAGACATACTTTACCCCTTTCCTTGTTAACATTGTTAGTGGGCTGGAATATTGTGGGATGTTTCTCACAAAACGTCTGTAGTACCCACCTAATACAAGAAAAATACAGATTTCGGTGACACTAGAGGTCCTGGGCCATTCCTCAATCGCCTTTGTCTTTTAAGGATCCACAAAAATTCCCTCACTTGTGATCACATGTCCCATGAACGTGACTTGCTTCATCCAAAATTAACAGTTTCTGAACTTGGAATACAAAATCACCATTCTCAATGCCACCAACTCAAGTCTTAGATATTCTTCTTGTTCCTTATTTTTCTTAGAGTATATGAGAATATCATCAAAACACACTACCTCAAAATTGTCGAGGTAATGTCTAAAGACTCTATTAAAAAAATCCATGATGATTACATGGGAATTTGTATGTCTAAAGGGAATCACCAAAATCTCATAGTTCCCATACCTTGTACAGAAGGTAGTTTTCTGAATATCTTCCTTATTCACCTTTACCTGATGATATTCATAACAAATATCCACCATTGAGAAGTATTGAGGTCCTTTTCAAACAAGTCATCAATCATTGGGAGAGGATACGTGGTCTTTATGGGGATCTTTTTGAGTTCCCAATAATCGATACACATCCATATTATTCCATACTTCTTCTTCACATATAGCACTGGTGAACCCCAAGGTGTTGTACTAGGGCATATGAACCCTTTGCCCAGATTCTCTTGCAGCTGCTTCTTTAAATCCTCCAGTTCGATAGGGTAAATCCTATAGGGAATCTTCCAGATAAGAGAATATCCATGTATTTGTTCAATTGAGAACTCTACCCCACGATCCGATGGAATTCCTGGTAACTCTTCGGGAAATACATCAACGAATTCCCCCACGACGGGAATTTCCTCAAGGTTGGCACTTTCCTAAGACTCAACCATTTGGGGGTGGTTTGCTTCTTCATAGGGAATAAACACCCTCACCATTTAATGATTTTTCAAAGGAGATTCAAAATCATCCTTGAATTTGTAGGGGAGCATGGGATGGTTCGGAATATGAAAAGATATTTCCTTTTCCTGACAGCTGATATGTTCTCTATATAACGAGAGCCAATCCATTCCCATTATAGTGTCAAATTCCACCAAGAGAAGAATTATGAGATTTTATAGAAGAATCTTCCCACATATGCCAATGGGAGAAGAGTCAAGCACTTGGGTTGAAATGATTGAAGCACTCGGTGTTTTTATAGATATCTCTACTTCAAGGTTTCGAGGCTTCGATTCTATAGTTCTAGAAATCTTGAAAGATATAAAGAAATGCGTAGAACCAGAATCAAATAAGACTTTCAACATTCTTGATTGAATAGGATGTGTACCTTGTACAACATCATTGTCATGCTCCACCTCCACAGTGGTGATGGCATATTCCTTCCCTTGTTCATTTGGTTGTGGCAGCTGCTGACCCTGATTACCCTCGAGAACACGAGGTTTAGTGCACTATTTTTAATAGTTCCCTAGCTCCATACAGTTGTAGCATTGAACCATGAGTTTTTATCTCCCTTCAAAGACTACATTATCCTTAATTTTTGTGTATTTTTTACACTCTTGATCATGATGTCCTTCTTTCCCACACTAGAAGCATTTCCCCATCTTTTGAGGTAGTTCCCATGGTGCATCTTCCCACATTTTTGGCATGTCGGTCGTTGAGTTTTCTTCCCACATTTATCATTAGATTCACCTACTTGAAACACCATTTTTCTTTTCTTATCACTATAGTCATTGTATCATTCTCCAAAATCTATCTCCACTTTTAGGGAACATCTAAAAACATCTTCATAACTCCCGATGTCTCGAATAGAAAGAGACTTTCGAAGGTGTGGTTTTAATCCGCTAAATAATCTATTGATTTTTCTATCATTATTGATAACAAAACCTGAACAATACAATTCAAATCTTGGTAAATTCAATTCATTGGTTGTGACAGATTCTCCTTCTTTTTTCTTGATATCTAATAATTGTCTCTCCATATTTGTGTGAAGAGTTCATGGGAAATACTTGTTATGAAACATTATCTTAAAGTCTTCCCATTCCATCTCTTCAATTTCCCCCATTATCTTGGTGTTATTAATCAAATCCCACCATTGATTGGATTCTCCATCTAGATGATAAACAGATAGGCTTACCTTCTCCGTCTTAGAACAAAGAAGCACAGAAAAGATCACCTCCATCGTGTTGACCCACTCTTCCACAACTAGTGGATCTAAAGATCAACTAATCGCCAGTGGTCGTTGTCACATAAAACATTCGATAGCCAGTTTCTCCCTCCTTGGTGAAGGAGGATGTTCCCAATTATTATGGTTATTGTTCATAAACTGAGATAATTTGGTAAGAATCTCCATTAGGTTTTGAAATCGACCTCCAAAATTATTGGGGATGTCATTCGTACAATCGTTGCATTGGCCCTCACACAAGTTGTTGTCCTGATTTTTCATGGATCCCACCATTTTCTAAAATTTAAATGGGTTAGAACAAAATAGAAGTAAGAAATTAATGAATAACAAATTCATTTAAACAAAATAACATATGTGATCCCTATGTAAATATTCATGTGTGCATACTTGTACTCAGTATCATTCTACAGGTTTTCTCTAGGGTTCACTAATCCTAATTCCCAAATTAACTAAACCTCCCTCTGATAAAAAATATAGAGACCCTTCCTTTTATTACATTACTATTAGATAATTTTAAATATAAACAATATAATATTATCACACATAGAGTATCCAAAGATTTAGTGTCTTGGGCAATCAAGGACCATACATATGAATTAGAACATCAAGAATAAACATTTATTTAATCTCTTCTTCTCTAGCTTCTTTTTGTCACTTGTCCTCTCTATTGTACATGTAGCCACCTGAGGATATAAATAAAAAGGGGTGAGATAGAAGCCCAAAAAGAGGATAGATAAAAACCATATAGCATGGGGTGAGCATAATAATAACATGGGAAAAAGATCATGAACATGAGAGGAATCCTAAATATAAGACTTGAAATGTGGAAATGCATAAAAATGAAACATCATGTCTTAGTGGTTAACTACCAATAATACTTGTGAACAAAACTAGAATCCTGTTAACACATCATTTAACATTTACTTAATAGATTAATCACTTTACCCAATGCATTGGAGTGCTGTATAATTTTGAGTGCACCTATCACTTCGAAACATTCTTATTGCACTATATAATTCCGTGCGCACCCATCACATCATAACATTATCATTATCATGATTTACACATGGAACATATATCAATATTGAACATAACTAACCCAATTGAAGGAATGGGTTACATCTCATTAGATCAAATTCATAAACATTGGATTCAAAAAACAAAGAGGAAAAACATACTTGATACAAGAATTATCAACCTTGAATGGGAAGTAAAAGTTGAGATCATAAAATAAGAGTTCTTTTGGAAAACATTTTGATTGAATAAAAAAGAAGTGTTAAACATTAATATCTCAGAAAAGGAAATAAAATGATTAAAAAATGATATTTAAGGAGTAACCATATCAAAAATGGAGTGAAAGAGGGACAACCCGAAGGATGAAAGTTGGGTTTATCTGAATGCTTCCTTCTCTTTAATGTCCTAAATAATGAAATTATATTCATTAATTAGAAAATACAGAACCTTATATACATTAATAGGGTTCATTCTGGTTTCATTATGTCATTGTATGTTCCTTTGGATGAATTATAGAGTTTAAAAACATTGTTCGGGGATGTTCGATTTTTATTATTTTTCTCCGGTGGTTCACTTGTATTCATAAATTGATGTTCGGGTAAAACACAGGTTAACATCCAGAAATGATATTACATTTCATTAAGGACATTTGAAGATTTTAAATTATTTTATAAATAATTATATTAGATCCATGTGTATGAATCTCTATATAATAATTAAATGAATATTGTTTGGGTTAATTTGGGTGGTTTCTTGATCATAATGAACTTGTTTTTACATATCACTTAGTAATATGGAAAATAGTTAGTTACAGAACATTAAATAAGAGATAATACATATGAAATGTTCTGGTTCAACCATAAAAATTGTTTTATTACCAGATCTGAAGTTATAAATGGAAGAAGAAAGCATGTCATTCTTGAAGGTGATAAATTAACACTTGACGAACAACCATCTCATTAATAAAATAAAAAGGAAGCGAGAAAGGGGTTTGGATGATATAATATCCCATTAGAATCATAAAACTAAATTATATGTATAATACTGGGGTTCCAATAAAATTAAGATGATGATAGGTGGAGAGAGATCAAAAAATGAACTTGAACATGAAATGAAATTAAATGAGAAGAGGGAGAGAAATTACCTCTTGAATCCTTCTCTTGAGAACCTCTTAAAGGTCCTAAGCATGGTATTATGATAATACCAACCACTCTTGGAAGTTGGAAAAGGTATAGGGATGTTTTTTGGGTAGATTTTAGAGGAGTATTGGAGCTTGAGAGGTGTGAGGAAATGAGGGTGTGAAGGGTGGCTTTTATAGTGGTGGGGAGAGGGGTTTCCTTAATATAAAATTCATTAGTTTATTAATTTCCCCTAAGACACGGAATAGTGATTATTGAATTACCAGGAATAGTAATTTTATTATTTGATCCCGAACTAAGTGGGATTACATTAGCAGAGCATCATCGATGACTCAATTAATCCATTATTTAGCATTTTTTGTAAATAAATGGAATCTACTATTCATCCAAAATTCAAGTATCTCAGAAAAATCACAAAAATTTAACCAAACCATTTTTCAATGTGTATAATCAAAAAATAATTTCCATATTTCAAAAATAATTTTCTAACTATTATTAATTTAATATTTAATTAAAATCATAATTTAGTTAAAAAATAGTTTTTAAGATTAAAACTAATTTTACAGTGCTTTCAAAAATTGTGTAGGGTCTTATAAAATTGTCTAAAAATTAGAAGACATTGATTCAATAATTTATGAATACATTTTAGGGAAATAAATTTTCTTTTAAATTAATTAATTAATTATAATAAATTATTTATGACATAAAAAATACAAAAACGTTTACTAAGGTCAAATTGCAATTTTCTAAGATATCTAAATTTTATTTAATTATTTGTAGATAATGTTACGCTTATATTGGATGATTTACTATTCATATGGGTCATATTTTTATCCATAAGGGTATGATACTATTCATAAGTGTAGATTACTATTCACTAAAAAATATTTTTGTCCTATTAGACTCCAATAATCATCTTGAACACAACCTAGTTTGTCAGATTTTCGAAATTCAAACCACAAAAGTGAAAAACATATGTATAAAGGTTACTTAGCACATAGTAGTTCAGTATATTGTGTATTCATGTTATTTTATGACATAATTATAAGAAGGGAATTTCAATGAAAAACATTGGGTCGTTCCAATAATAGTAATCTTTTTAGTATATACTAGTGTAATATATAAATTTTATAGAGATTTATAGATTGTAATATTTTATATAATGTCATTACCTTGAAATAAGTTATCATTTTCCACATAGTACGCTTCTTCTAATATAATGATGTAATGAAAATAATTTTTTTCATATCATTAAGAAGTTATAAATTTTTTCATATTAATAACATAATGATATCATAAAAATGAAATTTATCCTTAAATATTATCCTAATTTCCTTTCATCTATGGAAGTGATAAAAAATAAATCGTTCTCTAGAGATGATAGTCCACATGTACGCATGGTTGACAATTTCATTTTCTATAGAATGGAAATAATAGGAATATATTATATTTCATAATTATAATTAATGATGATAAAAATATCATAATTATTTATTAAATTCACAATTTAAAAAAGGCTTATTTGATGGTGATGTAAGTAGGAAACAAATTGTGTTATAAAGGCAGTTGTTGGTACCACAGAAGAATTATTGTTTTCACATCCTAATAGAAATTTGAGAAGTTTATTAATGAATAACAAAATAACATAATAAAATTATGTATATAACCAATAATATTATAATTACATAGGTATTTGAAATTATATTCAGACTAGAATAATTGAGAGGAATGATGTAAGGTAAAAATAAATACTCATATTGAGATCATTGAGATTTCTTTAGATGATCCCTTTGAAAGGGATTAACCATAATAATATATTGGGACTATAAGAATATTATAGTTCAAATGTAATCAATTTCAATGAAATATGGATACCTTTTAAGGGAAAACTAGATTATTATGAGTTATATAAAGTGGGTGTATGAGGCCCCTTTTATATGTGGTAGGAATGAAATTTATGTAAATACTTCAACATAAGATATCGAGATCACATAATAAAATTTTAAAATTGTAATAATATAATAAAAATAATTTTTAATGATTATTTAATGTATAATAAACTCATCTAATCATTTATATACATGTTTTTATAAATATTCATGCTCTATACCCCTTGTTTTAATACTTTTATCATTTTAGTTTTCTCTATAGTTGATATTTATTACATAAGGTAACATAATATTTTTTCAAAAAATAAATAGGTCCTTAGTAGATAATTTAGGTTAAATAATTCAAAATATTATATAAATATAATTTTATTTATTCTATGAACGTGATAAATGAATAATTTGAAATAAAAATTTATATTTTAATAAAAAAAAAGTTTCTGTAAATATTAATTTTATTCTAAAATTTGAAATATATGACGGTAAATTATAAGAAACATTTTTAAAAATAAAAAAATAAAAAATATATATTCTTCCATATAAAAGGGTTTGATTAATTAAAAATTAATATTTAGATTCTAAAAATGTAATAAAGTTTATTTAATCGGTAAAAACCAAAATTTTTTCAATTCACATAAAATTATTGTCTTTAGAAAAGCTCCAAAAATAACATTTTTGATTATTTATTATTATTAATAATGAGATGAATTTTTTTCGGATTGAATATCCAAAATTTTACAATTTCCTATTTTAATAAAATTTAAATTTTTTTTGTAAAAGTGTTTATAATGGTCAATAACTTTTTAAGATGATAAATATACATTATTATAATTTAATATCAATTAAAATTAAATTTAGTGGTTCTATTTTATTCAAATTACCAATATATTTAATTATTAACTTATTATAGTATACATATTTCGTTAAAATAGAATAATAATATTATTAAAATATATTTTTAACCCTATAATTATTTTATTAGTATTTTTGTTATACTAATTAAAATCCATTCATTGTAATTTTATATTTTATTTTCCAATCATAAAAAATTTAATAATATGGTAACTGTATTCGACCCTACAAATTCAATGGTTAGTATTTTATAATAAAAAATAATATTTATATATTATTTAAAATATATAATGGTTTCATTATATATTTTGTGTCATGTGTGGAGAAAAAAGTATTTAAAATTAACTAATTTATAGGCAATCATATATAAAAATCATGGGTTGATACCGTAAAACATTACCAGATATAATATTTAATACATATGGTAATATAATGTATCAAAATGATGAACATAGAAAATATATAACCCTGATTGATGAAATAAAATAATATCATACATAATGTTTTATGGTGGTAAAATAAACAACATTATAAATATAAAAAATATCATATTATTATGTTAAAGATGAATCTGTAACAAATTAAAATCAAATTAATTCTCAATACACAAAAAAATTAGAATGAAAATTTTTGGATGTGACAAACATATATTTCAGGAATGAAAAAAAATTTAAACTAGTATAGGATTAGAATATAATATGTGAGATATTAATCATTCTTGATACAATTCCCATTGAAAAATATGAAGTAATTTCGATTATCATTAATCTTTATTTATTGTAATCAGTCATTGTTAATAGAAAAATAAATATAATTGTTTTTCATGGAATGAAGATTATAATTGAGGAACCTGCTAAAATATTCTAATAGAATCACATTGTCTAGGAGAGAATGAAATATCCCAAAACCCATGAAATTCTATCTTAAATGACCACATAGGACAATTTGGTTACACTAAGGCATATCATTTATATCAATATTTATTTATAGATTCAACATTTTTATCATAATTAATTTTTTCTTTTATTTTTGATGGCGATCCTCATAATAGAACTTACATTATTAAGGAATTTATTAATTTTGAAACTAATGACAAAAAGAATGTCTTAAAACTCATATATTACACCAATATTACGTTTAATGTTTTTCAACCTGCAGTTTTGAATAAAAGGTATAAATTTTATGTGAGAGGATAAATTTTCTGAAGGATTTGTACACATATTTAAAGAAACCATTTAAAATAAGAGGGTTGGAAATAATTCAAATTCTTGAATTTTATTATAATGAATACCACATTTAATGAAATGTTTTATAAATAGCGCCACCCACCACACCCATTAAACTTTTCACCTGATTTTAATTTATAAATTTTTCTAAATAAAGAATAATTCATAGAGAATTCAATTATAAATCCACCATTCTATGTTCGTAAACCCAATAACTATGTATCCATCGACAAAACATATTATCCATATTGTAGGTACTCTCAATTTAATAAAACTCTTGTTTTACTTTAATAACATGTATTATTCTATTCATTTATCGAAACAAATGTTCTATATTAATCATACCCATGTTATCATATTCATATACAAATTGTTTTAACCAAGACAATGTCATGGAGTTATTTATAAACTAATCAAAATGATGTCATGTTTTCTATTTCAATATGACTATTACAATGCCAAGTGTCCAAGTCCCTCTGAGTTATATGAAGAAATTTTACTATTACAAAAAATATGATTCTTGGAACCCAAGGCCTGTATATAGGTGTTCATTTAAAGTGGAGAAAAATTTGATCAATATCAGCTATATTCATGTTCTAGACAGAGACTGTGTGACTTCTCACTTTTTCAAGATAAAGCCTTGAAATTACAAAACCTGAACATGTTGTTCTTAGTTTCTGTATTTCAATAGGTTCTTTGTTTTACATTGTGCATCAGATCATGTGATTATGATTGTGGGATGTCGGGGATAGGCAGGTAGTGCAACAGATCATCGTATCGAGCAACTTCATGCATTTTAAAGACAATGTTTCCGATTAGCTAAAAAATTGAGGGCTTGCAGGGATAGAAATATAGATGTTCTGATCATAATATTTAGGGATTACTAGTTTTTGTGAGAGAGACCTATTATCATAGATAAAATAATACACTTCTCTTTGGGATAAAAGAATTTTAATACCTTTTACTTTTCTGCAGTATTTTGTAATAGAAATAGAATCCATTATTTCTACTTACTATGTTTATTCCTATGTAATTTTTTTAATTATAGACTACACTTTTACTATTGATTCTATACGCTATATGATAGAATCATTTACAACTTGTATTACATTAATATTTGTATTCAATCTAAATAAAATTGAATTAATAGTCTCAAAACTTATGGTATCTTAACACATCATCCGACTGATAGTAAATCTTATCTCATGTTTTTAATTAAACGTGTATTTGTGAATTATTCATAGATATAGTAAACTAAAACCCATAACTAATTTTTTTAAATATTAGAGTATACAATTTACCCCCTTTTTTATTTATTCCATCTCATATCCATTTCGATCCAACACATATAAGAGGTAGGACATATTTGTAGAGTAATAATTGTAGTTATTCTAGGAAATTTTGTGTATATTTTGATATTCCATTAGGGAGTATTGATCCTAACATTAAATATGGATAACTTAAATGATATATAAGAGTGAACAATAGCAATAATGTGGATGGGTATCTAGTATTCTCCATGTATCAAGATCTTTTCTAGTAGAATCACATTTGAGTTGATGTTTTATTTTATCTAATTTATTATGAGACATATGAGGTTATATTGACCCGGGGTTTGAATTCAGTGTCACTAGGGTGTCACATCAAAATCTATCTATATATTTGGGGCATTTGACCCAGTCAAATGCTTCAGATAACATTACATGATCATGATTCCCTTTCTTTTCATGAAGAGGGAAAACTGAGAAATATATGATAAAATTTTGTGTATTATATCAAGGATTCCATATTTTTTGATTTGGCTATTATAATTTCAATTATGTGTAATCAGTTCTTTATTGACTTGAGTAACTCTTTGTATTGTATGAATGGGATAAAATAAAATATTTACATAGATGATTACATAAGGATTTTTTTGATCTGTAGTATAATTATTTTCAGTATGATAATCCCACATATTTCTGTTTAATAAAGATATATCATTCTTATATTATTTCTTATAATAATCAACTAACTCACATTCAGTTGTAAAATGACTGCAATCATCATGTATTATCCAATATGTCATATTATTGGGATATTTGGACCTTTTTAGTGGAGTGTTATTTGTAGGTTACATATTCAAGTTAAATTCATCATTATATATTTTTTATTATAGGTATTTTACAATGATATACTATATAAAATTCTTAGAATGTGATATTATTGATACATTCTCTAATTGAGTAATTAATATACGGATCCAATTCCAAATGAAAAATTGTAGATTCAATATATTATTTTTGATTGGATTATAATATAACAAGTTCTAGGTGTATTGGATATTTTAATTCACCTATATTAGAAGACCATGTAAGTAATTTGAGAGTGTTATGTCTAGATCGAGGATAAATAAAATATGGATATATTCAAAGAATAACATAAACATCGTGAGAACCTATTTTGTTTTCCACTAAGGGGTATGAATTTTGACACTGTTGTTTAGATTACAAATGTCTTCATCTAGTTATAATGTTGAATCTATGTCATCACCATTATATATATGATGTTTCAGTGTAATGAGTGGATATTATATTCTATAAAAAAAATTAATGGTTAGGATATCAACCATTTTATGTGTGTTATATGAGTAATCCACTGAATTATTTGAGGATTTTTTATGATAAATAATATTTCCATGTCATTCCAATTAGTTTGTTTAACATTTTATAGTTTTAATAAATTCATTAAATATGGTATTTCATATATATTTATATTCTTGTACTCTTCCATTCATACATAAAATTTTGGTTTACTCGGAGAAATTGTAGACTCCTGTGTGAAATTTTTTACATCATATAGGGAACAATGAATGAACATTGATATTATACCAATATATAAATGTATTATTTTAGGACTTGTTATATAAAATTCTTAAGGTGTATTGCCCTAACCCCAGTTACCCTAAATTAGTGAATTATTTTAATACATAGGCATGATTAAAATGAATCATGTCCCAAAGGACCGACCAGTTTAGCGTTATTGTAAAATAGAATACAGACATGAATGTTACGTTATAAAATGATTAAAAACCACAACTACATTATCTCCATTGACCAAATTCATATCCCTTAGACATTCCATACAGGCCATTCATAATATACTTCTTTAAATCTTGTAAAAAATAAAACATAGAAGGGAGTTAGCTTAAACGCTTAGTAAGGGTAAGCAATACAGCAGAAGATAAAATAAACATTATGCATGGTGAATTATTTAAAACACATTCTTTTACAAATAATAAACATGAAAAAATTATGGAAGGAATATGATAAGAGTAAATAATTCCATAATAAAACATAGTCATGGGTATTCTACTAGTCGAATAACCCCATCAACCATCAATAATATTTTCATAACGAGGTAATGTATAATGTGGGACATTCTGAATTATTTTGTCAAGGCCTCAACAAAGACATCTAAAAATGATTAATGACTTAGTGAAGAATATATTTAAATATTGGTAAAGACCTCAACCAATTCCATTTATAATTGTTTCATGAGACCTACCAATGCACTAAAGAGCTATAACAGTCTCCACCCGTCACTTACTAAGTCCATTAAATTCCATATATGAAAATGTTTAAACATAACATAATCATTCGTATTAAAACTAGCATACAAAATGTAAATACTTTAAACAGAAATCCTGAATTGTATAAGAATAACACATCCATAGTCAAATATATCATAAAACCTTCTACATGATATGGAAGATTTTTATCATAATTAATTAACCTTAATCAAGAATAATATCTCGTAAAGGATGTTGATATAGTTGAAAAATATCAATAAAAACATTTGGGAGAAATAAACGTTATTTTATTAAATCAATTCAAAGTCGCATAACTTATAAAGGAATTAATTTAAAAGATACTTTCGAATCAAAGTGTCCCATTAAAAATTAAAACTATTCAATGGAATTAACATTTTATAACATTCATGTATATATAAATAAATCCTTAAACCTGTTTTGAAAACATGGACATTAATGAGAAAGGTTTAGAAGAATAAATTATTAAAACATCTAACATGATGTTTTTTTAAAAATGTCCCTTAAAATAACCTCTTTGAAAACTCCTTTACGAAACATGGACATGGATAATAAATATGTCCAAGTAGATAAATACGTAAAAACAACCTTGGATAATAAAGAGATTATGAAATTAACCCTAACCTTGCACATTACATTGGTCGCGGGTGCATTTAACCTCTTTTATAATGACCATTGTATGTCATTAAATTATACCAAGGAGATATTTATATTTATTATATCATTAATGATTCATTTATGACTTTATACTATCCATTTAAAAATTATTTCATTGTTAAATTTACATTTCCGGTAATGATCGCTTTATTTATCATATTTGTTTTAACTTGTTATTCATGATCGTATCATTTAGATAATTATTTACATACTTCAAAAATATAATGCATGATTTATATATCATATATATTTAGAATATAAATATGTATAATAGATATTTATTTGAAATAGAAAACACCGTTTAGGGTTGTGGTAGGTCGTACGTATGAATAAACGATGTTTCCAATTTCATATCGTATTGAATGAAAGTAAGTGAAAAAGATATATATAAGTACATACATATATACATACACACATACAAACATATATATATATTATGTAGAATTTTTATGTCATATAATACATACTTATTAATAATATATAATTTTATAATCATCATTTAATGGTGAATGTGGAAATGAATCTCACCGCGCCTTGGAAACGGTAATCTGTACGTACGCACGAGCGACTATATAATTATAATGAAGATTGAATAATATGAAATTGGATGGTATATCATATATAAAGATTCCTTAACATGTTATATTTATTATTTAATTTAGTTATACTCATTATTATACCCATCCATATAATGAAGTGTTTGAATAAAAAAGTACACCACGACATGGAGATGTAAAGTTGTACATACGCATGTATGTTGAGATTGTAATTTATTGGATAGATTGAAAAACGAATACGGTTTTAACATAATTATAATAAAATTACATTATTATTTAGGTACTCCTGTTATTATTTTGGTTTTGAAACAACAATGAAAGAGTATGTGGATGAAGAAAATAAGGTCAAAGAAGGTGGTGAAATTATTACCTCTTTTTCATGTATTTCCTTCTGTGTTGATCAAAAGGGAAATATAGGATGGAATTATGATCAAATTAACGACTCTAGGTTTATGTGAGGCTAGTTTGGAGGATATTTGGGCCAAGGTTGTCTGATCTAAATGGATTTGGTGGTGCGGTTTTGAGAGAAGGGGATGTGCCCTTTTATAAGAGAGGTGAGGGTAAATTTCGGAAAAGCTTTAAATATTATTTTATAATAAAATAATTTTCTGTTTAAAATGGCTAAAAATTGATTTATTTATTGGATATGGTGGGGATGGGTCGAAAAACACTTAACCAATAGGTTATATGGGGGTTTATGTCACCATATTGACCATATATTTTAGATTTAACTAGTAGTTAAATAGTTTAACTTTTACCGTGTCTTCTTGTATTCTTACACTATATGGTTATCAAACATACAGTAAAAATACAAGAGAACAACTAGTGGTTCATTAATGAAATATATAATAATATTTTATCCATTTTTTGCTATCCTTAGATTTTTTCAATATTATATAATTTAATAATATAATATTTTTTTAAAAAAACACATTTCTGTCAATTTTGAAACTACATAGTATTTTGTATTGGGGAAAGTCATCACAACATTATTACATAGAAAATTATATATTTAATCAATCCTTACAAGACATATTATCCTAGAAAATTATTGTATGTCAAAAAAACTTTTAGATTGTATTTATTCTAATATTTATAACACCATTTATTTGATTCATTCATAAATAAGGTAAATACTCATAATCACTGTGTCTTTAATAAATTAAATTATATAATATTTCAAATTTATAAATAAAATACAATGATGTATGAAATATGTTTGTCTTTATAATGAATATTTATAGTTGAATTTATCTTTTCTATAACCTTATATTAATAATGGTTTAGTTATTAAACATTGAAAATTACACTTTTAAATCTTCTTTAAATAATATAGTAATACATGTCATAATCTAATCCTAGTAGACCAAAGAGAATCATATTTTATTACTAAGGTTTTATGGGTCTAATTACACTTATACAATAGAAATAGGTAATGTGTTTGGGTAATTATAATATCTTTTTTACAATAATTACCATATTTAATTTTAACCATGGTAAATAAAAGTCAAAATTTAGTATTCAATAAAAATTATTTTCATCATATTGAACCATGTTTTACTTACTGATTTCAACTATGTCTCTTGGATTTTTTAAATTCAACTCCAAGTAGCGGAAAAATTTTGTTTTATGGAATTTTGCAAATTCCTCTAGTATGTGGGTAAAAGACAGTAAAAAGTTCAATAAATATTTAGACATCAACTTTTATAATAGAACAACTATAATGAATTAAATTGAACTTATATAGAAACTATATATCTATTTTCACTTAATTAAATTTAAATAAATTTAATAATTATTTAAATTAAAATTCAGTTTTAAATAATAACACAATGTTTTTCACTATTCCAAAATAATTGAACGTTTTCAAGAAAATATCAAAAAAAGACCATAAGATAATTTTGATTTTCAGAATTCAAAAATAAATTCTATTTTACCAAATTCAAATCGTAGAATTTGCATTGAATAATTTACAATTAATTCTCATTGTCAAAACAAAAAAAGATGGGTTTTAGAAGTAATAACTATCAAAATATTGACATGTGTTTATGTCAAATTTAAATATGATATTACTTATAATGAACTAAATTTTATTAAATGATAAAATTATAATATAATTATACTTCAAAACCATTCAAATGCATAATTTATCACTATAAATTACATCGAATAAAAAAGTTTGTTTCAATTAAAAATTATTATTCATCATATTTCATCAAAATATGAATGATATCAGAAATGTACCAAAAATTTATCCAAAAAAATTGTTTATTTCCTGATTTTAAATATGATATTAATTTTATTAAATTTAATATAAAAAATGGAATGAATTGTTTTTAAAAATGGTTCTTCTTTAAAAGGTGATAAAATTGCATTCTTTTTAAAAATACTTATTTTATCTGAAAAAAATGAACTGGTTCTCATTTTATGTCTAAGAAACACAAAATATGAGTGTTAAAATTATAGTGTATATAAGAATCAAAATTCAGTTAATACTATTCATATCTTCTCTTTGAATGACTAGTTGGGTTAGTTGTGGTGTTCTCAAACTCGGTGTTGTGTGTAGTGCATGTTGTTGAATTACTCTAATGAGAAAACATACTATGAAATCCTAGGGTTTTACATTATACCCTCCTTCAAAAAATTGTTTCCTCACAATTTGAAATTGTTCTTAAAAAATAAATGGATAAAAATATAAAAATACCTTTGTGGAAAACCCACATGAGAAATTGGGTTAATAAAATTTGTCTTAATAATATAGAAAAGTAAATAGAAAAGTTACCACCAAATTATGATCAAGATTGTGAGAACATTGGTGGAATTTGGAAAAAACATAATTGGAGGAAAACATAAATATTAATAGAAATTTATTGAGTACATCAATCAAATTCAAATGTACAATTGAGGGCATCAAAGCCATTGATTAATGATCATTTAAAATATCATCACTTCAACAATACAGAAGTTATTAAGATAACACAATTTTGTTTTCAAGATATTTTATTTAAAGTATAAGAATTTATTTCTTTATAGAATAATAGAAAAAACTATATAGTTTACATGTACAGTTTCAACATTCAACTAATTCCTACCACAAACTCATCTTTCCTTCCAAAAGATAATAGAATTCAAAAATATTATATTTATCCTAATCGTATTGGTTTTCTAAAATAATTAAATTATTATTAATTTTTCATCTATTAAAAAATATAAATTCTACAACCCAGGACATCAAGTAATCCAGTGGTAAGTGACGCACCCTTGTCGCCCATCGATTTCAGGTTTATGTCTCACGGCCTTGCCGGATGTGACGGGTTGTCACCTGACCTCCGGGTTTTCCTTTTTATAATGAACCAAAAAAATTATTAAGAATTTTTTTTAACCTTAACAATAGTATAAAATGTATAACATGATGCATTACAACCTTTATACTTATCCAAAATACTTCATTCCTAACTGACACCCTCAAATTTATAAGGAAGGTAAACACAATGAAATTTTATTTCCACATAATAACATGCGAATACCTTCATCATGTATCATTTTAAAACACGGTAACACCCCGAATTACCATAAAACTATATTAATTACATTCATAATCTATTATTCAATATAGAAAACTGGATATTCTCATTATATCCAAAAAATTTGTAAACATCAAAAATAATGGAATATACAATCACTAATCAGTTTTATGGTTGTCCAGAATATCCAATATAAGTTGTCCAAATCAATCATATATTTTTTCAAAACACTACCTCAATATAAGGACCATATTAATGTTTATTTTTCTCTCAACCATATAATTTACATAAAAAATTAACATTTTATTGGGTCACATTTCTTTGTTCGACAGAATCTCATGTCCTTAATGAAATAGTACTGTAATACAATCATTTTATACTCTATAACTCTTATAACATGTACATCATTAACATATTACTCAAATGACACAATGATTTCGTTACATAATAATAAATCTATTAATTCCTCTTCATCTTCGGTAGTATCATATGTTGATTATTATCAAATATAACCATTGTGCTAAACTATGATGATTTGGACCTTGCTTCACGTAGTGTTGCAACTACTTGTAGATGAATCATTATATAATTGAAACCATATTCTTACACTTGCAATCACATACTCAGGGTAATTTTTCTCTACAATTATAACAAACTCCCATTCCCTTCAATTATTTATTGAGGTGATTCTTTCATCATTTATCACATCTGGAAAAATCCTTCATTCAACTATTCCCTTTTTACAATTTTATCTCTTTTATCATTTCCGTCTCTCGCTTCCCTTCATTGGAATATGACTCATAGAATTATTTTCTTATCCTATTATCAAATGATATTATTTATTCATATGATTATAATATGTGGGACACTATTGAACATTTAAATGTTGGCATAATACTATAAATGATATGATCCTTCTAAAGATATGGATCATGCGTATTTCGGGTGTTCTCATTCCATCTACTAGAAACCATTTCTAAACAATGGCATAAAAGAGGTTAGTTTATGAATCACAATGCATAATTTAAAACTTGTAAAATACCTAAGATAATATGAGATGATTGTGCATATTATATATAATCATAAAATTTATTCATGGAGGGAGTATTAACTATTAAATCCATCATAATGGCTTATAATGAAAATGTGAATTATCCTAAGAATATCCCCTAGGAGTCTCATAACCATGAGTGCAGTAAGGCCCATTTTCATGTACAATGACCCCAAGGTCAAACCCAAAACCCCTTGTTAGATTTTTCACTCCTAGGTACATCTATTATAGAGCCGCCTCTATCTTCTAATATCTAGACGGGGATGTATTGGTTGGAAAATTTACAAAATCTATACATTACAAAAATTATAGGAAGTTCTTCTATACTAATCCTCATAGTCCATCTTAGGGTAATGTTCTTTAATTGGAGTTTTTCAAAATATATTTCCTTGTTTTTCACTAAACATCCTCTAATAACAATTGTAACACCCTGACCCTAGTTACCCAGATTCAGTGCCTTATTTTAATAAATTGGCATGATTACAAGGAATCAAGTGCAGGAGGACCGATAAATTTAGCAGTCTTGGAAAATATATTATATTCTTGAACGTTACATTATAAAATGAAAAAAAGAAAATCATTGACTACAAAGACCACATTCATATCCCATAGACTATCCCTAAAGTTATGTCATAATATACTTCGTTGCATCTTGGGAAAAATAAACCATATAAATGGGTCACCTGAAATGCTCAGTAAGGGTACGTAATAGAGCAGAAGATAACATAAAAACTGGGCATGATGAATAATATAAAACACACGCATTTAAAAATAATAAACAAGAAAACATTATGGTAGGAAGATGAGATAAATAAAAAAATGCAATAATAAAATATAGTCATGGATATTCTACTAGTTTAATTACCACATGAACCATAAATAATATTTTTAAAATGAGGGAATGTATAATTCGGGACAGTCTGAAACATTTTGTCAAGACCTCATCCAAGACGTCTAAAAATGGTCATTTACTCGGCCAAAACTATATATCAGAATAGGGAAAGGCTTCGTCCAATTCCAAATATAATTTTCTCATGACACCTACCGATGCACCGAGGAGCTATAGAGAGCTCCACCCACCACTTACTACATCCAATACATTACTCATATGAAAAGTTTCAAACATAACATAAAAATTCATATTAAAACTAGCATATGAGATGTCAATACTTTAACCATAAAACATGAATTGTAAAAAAATAACACATCCACAGTCAAATATTTCACAATACCTTCAATACAATATGTAGTATTGGTATCATAATAAATCAACCTCGATCAATAATAATATCTTGTAAAGGAGGTTGATATAGTTGGATGTGATCATTAAAAATCACTGAGAGAAAAATCCATTTTTTAGGATATCATATTAAAATCACATAATTTATAATTGATTTAATTTAAAAGATAGTTTTGAATAAAAAATTTCCATACCAATTTCAAAAAAGTTAATTTATTTAACATTTTATAACATTCATGTATAGATAAATAAATCCATAAAACTGTTTTGAAAACATAGTAATTAATGATAATGGATTAGAAGAATAAATATTTTAAACAATTGAAATGATATTTTTGTAAAAAATTACATTAAATTAATCCCTTTGAAAAATCCTTTGTGAAACATGTACATTTATAATAAATATTTCACAGTAGATTCTTACGTAAAAACATCCTTGGATAATAAATAGATAGTGAAATTAACCTTTAACATGCACTTTCTTTGGTCAAGGGTACGTTTAACTTCTAGAATAATGACCATAGTATTTTATTTAATTATACTAGAACCATATTCATATTTATTATATCATACAAGATTCATTTTTTACTTTATAATACACATTTAATAATGATTTCTTTGTTAAATTAACATTTCGGGTAATAATTGCTTTCTTTATCGTACATGTTTTAGCATGTTATTCCTGATCATATCATTTAGATAATGAATTAAATACATCCATAATATAAAACATTATTATTTAAAATATATATTTATAATCTAAATATGAATAATAGATAGATATATGAAATGGAAAACACCGTTTATGGAGACGATAGGCCGTACGTACGCATAAACGCTGTTTCAATTTTTATATCGAATTGAATGGAAGTAAGTGATGAATATATATGTAAGTATATATATATATATATTACTGTTATTATTTCATATATTACATACATAGTAATAATATATATTATTATAATAATCGTTGAATGGTGAATGTGGAAATGAATCAGATCGTGTCGTGGAGATGGTAATCTGTACATGCGCACGGGCGACAATATCATTATATTTATGGTAAAATCGTATGTAATTGAATGTTATAAAATATATAAAGAATCATTAACATGATTTACTTATTATTGACATCAATTATAAGAATTATTATACCAATCCAAATAATGAAGTGTTTGAATAACAAACTGCACCACAATGCGGAGACGGTAAGTCGTACGTATGGATGTATGTTGACTTTGTCATTTATCGGATATATAAAGTAAAGAATATGGTTGTAAAAAATTTATAATAACATCGCGATATATATTTGTTATAGGAGTTATTATTTTTTTATGGAAGCAACGAAGAAAGATGAAGTGGATGAAGAAAAGAACTTGAATGAGGGTGGTGAAATTATTACCTCTTCTTCAGGTGTTTCTTGTTGAGTTTATCAAAAGGGATAATTAGGTTGGAATTCTGATCAATGTATGGACTCTAGGATGATTTTAGAGATTTTGGGAGGAAATTTGGCATTGGTTGACAGAGGAAAATGGCTTTGACAGTGTGATTTTGATAGAAGGGGAAGTTCCCATTTATAAGAGAGGTGAGGGTCACATTTGGAAAATATTGAAATTTTATTTAATAATAATACCATTTTTTGTTTTTAATGGATCCAAAATAATTTATTTAAAGGATACGGTGGTTATGGATCTAAAACCACTCAACCAATATGTTTTAGAGATATTTATATCACCATATTAATCATATATTTTAGATTGAACTCTTAGTTAAATATTTTATATTTTTCCTTTCTTTATTGTATTTTCATAGTATATGGTTGATAGAATTACAATAAACATCCAATATAACATCAAGTGGTTCATTAATAACATATATAATATTATTTTATCCCTTTGTCCAAACCATATATTTTTTAGAATATTATATAAATTAATAATGTATTATTAGTTTTAAAAACATATTGATGTCAATTTTTACACTATTTAGTATTTAGTTTTTGTGAAAGACATCAGAACTTGATAAATTGTAAAATGATACGTTGAATCAATACTAACATGTCATATTCACCTTGAAAATTCGTGGATGTCCTAGAAACATTGTAATTATATTTAATTTAATATTTAAATTACAATTTATTTCAGCCTTTCATTAATAAGGTAATTACTGCATCATCATTGTGTTATATATATATTTAATTATTTAATGTCTAAAAATTATATATATAATACCATGTTGTTGGAAAACATTTTATATTTCTAATTAATATTTATATTCGAGTTTATATTATGTATAACTCTATATTAAAATGGATTATTTATTAAACATTGAATTTAACAATTTAGCTTTTATTTAAATAAAATAATAATAAAAGTCATATTCTAATCCATGTTTACCAAAGGGGGTCATATTTTATTCATAAAGTTTTTTTGGTCAGTTTTTTCTTATCTTATAGAATTATGACATTTGTTAGGGTAATTACAATATCAATTTTTCCCTTAATTACCGTATTAATTTTTAACAGTGGTAAATAAAAGTCAACAATTACTATTCAGCAAAAATTATGATAATCTTATTGAACCAAATTTTACTTACTAAATTCCACCGTTTCCCGTAGATTTATAGAATTCAACTCAACGAAATGGTAAAATTATGTTTTATGCAAATTTGCAAATGCTCATAGGAGGTGGGTAAAAGGCGGTAAAAAGTTCAATAAAAATATTTAAATAAAATTTTATTTTAAATTGACACCACTGAATTAAATTGAATATATATAGGATTTATATATCTACTGTTAGTTAAAATAAATTTAAATAAAATAAATATTTATGTAAAAAAAATTCGGTTTTAAACTATAATGTAGTGTTTTTCATTATTCATAAAAAATTGGATGTTTTTAGAAAAATAAAAAAAAATACATACACTAATTTTTTTATTCAAAATTAAAAAATGAATTCTATTTTAACAAATTCATAACATAGAATTTTCATCAATTAATTCAAAATTAATTCCCACTGTCAATTCCAAAAAAAGAGGGTTTTTAAAAAATAAAAACTATCAAAAGATTGACATGTGTTTATGTCAAATTTAAATGTGAAATTACATATAATGACCTTAATTGTATTAAATGAAGAATAAATAATCTAATAATACTTCTAAACCATTAAAATTCATATTTTATCACTGTAAATTATTTCGATTAAAAAAGACATTCTCAATTAAATCTTAGTATGTTTCATAATTCATCATAATACGAAAGTTACCAGAAATGTACCAAAAATTTATCCAAACTAAATTAATATGTCCCGATTCTAAATAAGATGTTATATTTATTAAATTGAATGTATAAGGGGGTTAAATATTTGTTTTAAAAAGGGTTCACCATTAAAAGTTGGTAAAATTTCATTTTTTTAAGAATACTTCTTTTATCTGAGAAATTTGAATTTGTTCTCATATTATGTCTTAGAAACATATAATATAGGTGTTAAAATTATATATAGTATATAATATTAAAAATTAAGATAAAAATATTGATAACCTCTATTTGAATAGCTATTTTGGTATGTTGTGATGCACTCGAACTCGGTGTTGCATGTATAACAAGTTATTGAATTACGTTAATGAGATAACGTACTATGAAATCTTTGGATGTTACATAAGTGACATGATATTAGTGGTAGGAATACCGGTGGAAAATGAAAAAATTTATTTATACAATGTCATATGTTTGAACTATGAATATATATTTGAATCCAATAAACAATGTTGATTATTAGGCTATTATATAAAATTAATTTGGTAAATTCCCAAAATATGTTGTTCTTGAGATTTCTATGACCAAAAAAGTTGAAAATATTTAGTCGTATCATTATTGTAAGATAATAATATTATATTTATAACTATTTACATGTTTATCACACATAATGTGGATTTAATTTTACCTGGAACATTGATAAATTGGATTGGGGATAAAATTAATACTAATATAGGAAAATTAATTTTTTGTTTATACATCTTAAAAACTATTGTGGAATGAGAAAAACTAACTAATGTTTCATCTAAATTTGGATAAAATTAGGAATATTTTGAAATAATTATTCCAATATATACAAGGATATATAATTATGTTCTATACTAACCCTAATAATATTATATACGTATTTTTATAATGTAAAATGAACCTCTAGTGGAGATGGTAGGTTGAAGACCTATTGTAATTTGACTCTGAATTTATGAAAACAATTTGGAAGGAATTAACATTGGATGATTTAACAAGGAAGAATCTTATTTCATGGGTTATGAGATACTATATATAAATTTCTAGTTTATGATTGTATCAGTGGAATTTTATCTTTGTGTTTTGGATGGTCAGTCTGGGGTCGCCCTTACCAAACTAAGAATCATATTAGTAGTTCATTATATAGTAAAAAAGTTGATAATTTGACTCAATACATGGCGTAGTTATTGATAATATTAATGTAGGGTTGATGACAACATTTACAAAATGTTATCATGATGATATTTTATATGTTATAGGTAGTGTTTTGATCAAGACTAGTGTGTGTGAGGAGTTGATTTGGTAGTCACTGTAACGACCCAAAGTATCATTAATGGAAATCCCTCTTGATCTAATTAAATTTATGTTTATGTTTATATAAAATTTCAACTTCTTTGGTTTTATGTTAAGAATTTTGAACGTTTCTAATATAGTCGTTGAACAGTGATCACATGATTAGTATAAATATAGGGCTTTAACACATCCAATTTTACTTAGACAAAAGAAGCGATGACCTCATCCAGTTGAATTTCTCCGTACGAAGCCAATTTTTCAGAACTCAGAAAAGAGGTGGCATCATTGGGCTTCGCCCTTGACCAAGCCCAAGCTGAGCTTCATCTTGTCAAGCTCGATCGTGACCGTCTACGAGAAAAATGGAAGTTGATTGAAATTACCACTCGAGAGATGCTATCTGAGCCACCCCAAGAGTCTGTCACCATCGCAAACCTTACCCTTAGGTCTTATGCATCTATTTTAAGGGGTTATGTAATAAATAAGTAGTACAATGTTCATGTACATTATTTTATATATAATAATGAATATAATTTCTAGTCATTTTTGATACATTGTAAATAGTTTTTAAAGTACAAATAGTGTTTTTAGTTATTATTTAACTAAGAATTCTATTTTATTAAATTAACAGTTTTTTTAATTAAATAATATTTTAATAAAATATTATTAGTATTTTATTTATTTTCATTAAATATAATAGATCTTATAATTTTATGAATGCAATTATAATTTTTATTAAGGTTTGAAAGCCATTTCTGCCCAAACCTGTGAATTTTCGATAAATGTTGGTTTTTAATTTAAAAGTAAAAATTAAAATATTTAGAAAATTATTTAGATAAAATAAATTTTATTTTTGGAATCAGGACGTTGAAATTATCCAATGGTGAATTTTTCATAATTTTCTGAGACAGTCAAATTTTTGAGTAAAAATTAAATACCGTTTAAATATATAATGTGTTTTATGACATCATAATGACCCAATAGTGATGTAATAAAATACTATAATCTTTATGTTCGGCCAATATATTTTTTAACATTAAAATAATGTGATTTTGGTTTTTTTAAGTTACTTTTCAAAGCATTAATGGACCCCTCAAGACTTATTCAACACCTTGCCTTTTTAAATTAATTTCCATGGGAGTGTGACTCACCTACACATAAGAAACCCTAATAATTTAATACGTTAGGACTTTGGAATTATACATTATTGTTTTCCTCTTCCCTTTTCCAAAAAACCATTGTAAAAAACCATGGGATGGTTTGTGGTTTGGATTAATTTAATATAAGGGGTCCCAAACCTAAATAATAAAGAATTCCCTCACCTTTTTTATATAAACCCACCCAAGATCCCACTTACTTCTCACTCAATTCCTTTTTAGTTAGTCCAACCTCTTCCCTACACTCTCTAGGATCCTCCCAAGGTACCCCAAGCTCCCAAGAATCCTCTCACAAGCCTCTCTCTAGCCTTTGGAAGCACATCTCCAAGTAAGGGTTTTTTTCCTTTCTCATTTTCGTCCAATTTTCATTAAGTTGTTTTTCCTTATTAATTTCAATTATAAATTATGGGTTATGGTTTCTCACCTCCCCCTTACTGCACTTTTATTGTTTTAATGATGGGAGACCCTTTTCCCTCTCATTAAATGCCTCCCATGTACACACGTTACTATGCTGAAATTCCGAAAGGAACTTCTCTCTCTTATTTTACATTCAAGAAATACATTTGTATCAGGAATCTAAATTCCATTTCAATTGTTGGGACTTGTATCTATATGACCTCCTTACTTTCCATTACATTTAAATATTTTAAAGAACCCCTTTCTCTCTCATCAGCCATTTTTTATGAATTCTTATGTCACGTCGTTATGCTGCCGAAATTAGGCTGATTTTCTAAGCCAATGTCATTGTGTAGTGGATACCATGCCCATTTCTCCATCAAGGGTATTCATCTTTATGCACATTTACTTATTGATTGTAAAGTTTCATTTATGAATTCCACCTTCCTTTATCGTGGAATAAATAATTATGTTTTATGAATCCATGTTTTATGATCTATGTGGCACACTTATGCATGAAATGAAATGATTAAGAACGGTGCGCCCTTATAGAGCTCCAATGCATTGGGTAAAGTATAGTATCATGATACGTCAGGTGAAATGAGTGTTGAATCAAGATAATTCATGTGCAACTAGGGTTTACTCATTATTTATGTGCAACGAGGATTTACTCATGCTCCATGTGCAATGATCCTTGGCTCATTCTAATTCCATGTTAAGTGTTGTTGCCACATTTCCATGTTATGATTATCATGATTTATCATCACTTTATGTTCATGTTTCTTATTTTATCTGTTGATATGCCTATTTTCTAACATGTATTTTAATCCTCATGTTATTCCATGTGTACTCCCTTACTCGGCTTTATACCTCACCCTTTTTTTATGCATGTCCTCATGTTATCCAATGCAATGATAAGAACGACAGAATGTAGTGGTCATGTAAAGGATGTTTTCTATAAAGATGTTGTATTTCATGTTTTATGTATTTATGTAATGGTACTAAGCCCCAAAGACACTAAACCTCTCTATCTTTATTGTTCTATCAAGTTAGGTTTTATGTAATAAGTCATGGTTATGTTTGTAATTAATGTTGGGTTGTCATAGTTGGTATCAGAGGATATTTTTAGTTATTTTTGGGATTAGGAAACCCATGTAAATCCTTAGAGACAAGACTAAGTATAATAAAAACATACCTATGTTTTGGTAAGTACTGAGTAAGTGGTTTATCAAAAAATACATCCCAATCTGGATACGAGCAGGTAGAGGCGGCTCTGACACAGATGTATCCTAGGGGTAAAACCCGAAAACACCACTTTTAGCTAGACTCGAACGGGAACTGGTGCCCAGAAACGGGCCTTGCGGCACTCTTGGTTACGACACTTCTGGGGGATATGATTTGATAAATTCACAATCTTAGAATGAACCCTTATTAAGGGAAAAATGCCCCTAAGAATATATGATAGAAATTAGATCATGAAAAGCCTAGATAGAAGCCTATAGACTCATGATTAAAGGAAGTGAAGGTTTATTTATAAGTCATCAAGTTTTGTCTTTGGATTACTCTTTATGTGTTACCCCTATCATTCCTTATATTCCATCCAATGGCCCATAATAGGAGGACTCGGGCTAACAATCGTTGTGAAGATTAGTGTGATGACTGTATTAATGAGATTCCCAAACCAATGGGAGCGGGAATCGAGAACTTTTTCACGCTTCTCTCTCAGATAACTCAAGTTTTGAATAAAAACATTGGTCAAGAAGAACATTCAACCCACCCTAAGAAAGAACAAATCGCTATCGAGAGCTTCATGAGACAAAGGCCTCCTACTTTTAGTGGATCATTTGATCCCACAATCGCTGAACAATGGATCAAATCCATTGAAAAGATCTTATACATCATTCAATGTTCTAAACAAGAGAAGGTTCTCATGGATGCCTATCGTATGGAGGGTGAAGCTGATCAGTGGTGGACGTTGATAAAAATTACGAAGCCTGAGGAGGTGATCAAGGCGTTGGAATGGAAGGATATACAGAAGATGTTTTTTGATAAATATTTTCTGCGCACCCTCCGGCTTAAGATGGAATGGGACTTCCTTTCCCTCATGAAAAAAGATGAAGAATCTATTAGAGCGTAAGAGAAAAACTTCATAAGTCTTGCACGATACGCTTCCGGCTTTTTTGTTACCCACAAATGCAAGGTTGACCACTTCTTTGGTAGGATGAAGCCTAGCTTGCGGAAAGCATTAGCGATCCGTGACTTCGATAGCTATGAGAAAATTGTCAGATGTTCCCTCAAGTTCGAAATAGAGATCGGGGAATCACATTGGTATCATGGGTACAAGAAGCATAAGGTGGACTTCAATGCTGGTGGTCCGATGGATAAATAAAATGGTGCTATGAATATCCAGCACCCCACCTTCCAAAAGTGCGGAAAGAAGCACCCTAGAAATTTCCTTAAGGGGATGAGAAAATGCTTTAGGTATGGAAGAGAAGGGTACCTAGCTGTTAACTGTCGGAAAGATAGACCCACGGTTGTGACAGAAGAGAGGAACACTCCGTTCGAACATCAACGCATTGTTCAATGGTACAAATGCAAAGAACCAGGTCATTTTTCAAATCACTTCCCTAATCCAAGGGTTTTCAAAGGAGGCCAACAACCTCCAAGGAAGCAAGGAAGAGCTTTTGCCATAATTTTTCTCAAACTGAACCCCGACAAGGAAGTGGTGACAGGTACGCTAGTTATGCATTCAAGAATAGAAAACATACTTTTTGATTCAGGTTCTACGCATTTTTTTATATCTCGAATGTTTAGTATAACAATACCAGCACCACCAAAAATCATGGAAGTAAAGATGTTGGTGAGTACGGAAAATGGGGCAATCATTGCATCCCATGAAAATAAGTCCTCCCCTGTTATAATTTGTGGATTAAATTTCCCGAAGAACCCCGTCATACTCCCTCTAGTGGAATTTGATGCAGTTATTGGCATGGATTTTCTTTCCATATATAGAGCCAATATAAATTGTCGGGAGAGGGAAATCACACTCCATATTGAGTCCAAGTAATAAACCATCCTTGAAGAAATGCCTATTATGAGGGAATTCGATGAAGTGTTTCCTGAGGAATTGCCTGGTCTTCCTCCTAGAATAGATGTTTAGTTCTCAATTGAACTTATACATGGGGCGCTACCAATATCCATGACTAAATATAGAATGGCTGTTGTTGAGCTTGATGATCTGAAAAAACAACTAAATTAGAATCTGCATAAAGGGTTTATAGGCCCATGTGCTTCACCATGGGGTGCCCCAGTCCTCTTCGTCAAGAAGAAGGATGGGTAAATGGGGATCTGCATCGATTATCGTGAACTTAAAAAAATCACTATAAAGAACAAGTATCCTCTCCCAAGAATCGATGACTTGTTTGATCAGCTACGTGCTGCACAATACTTCTCTAAGATGGACATGTGGTCAGGATATTATCAAGTAAGGGTGAAGAAGGAAGATGTCCCCAAGACTGCTTTTCGAACAAGATACGGGCACTATGAATTCATAGTAATGCCTTTTAAACTCACCAATGCACCAGAAATATTTATGGAATTAATGAATAGAGTCTTTAGGGATTACCTAGAGAAATTTGTGGTAGTCATTATAGATGATATTATAATATACTCCAAAACCAAGGAGGATCATAAGGAGCATTTAAGAACTGTACTGGAGACTTTGTGCAAGGATAAGATCTATGAAAAGTACATCAAGTGTGAGTTCTGGTTTAAAGAAGTCTCATTCTTGGGCCATAACATCACAAAAAATGGGATATCTGTGGATCCCTCCAAAACAGATGCAATTGAGGGATGGCTGAGGCCAACATCGGTAATAGATATCCGTAGCTTCATGGGGTTAGCTAGATATTCTCGACGATTTGTGAGAAATTTCTCACCTTTGTCCAACCCTCTTACCAAGATTACTCGGAAGGGATTAATGTTTTCTTGGAGTGATGATTGCAAAGAAAGCTTCAAGGAGTTGAAAATGAGGCTTATCACTGCGTTTGTGCTAACTTTACCCACAATTGGGGAACTTTTTGCAGTATTCATTGGTGTTTCAAAGAAGGTCTTAGGATGTGTGATGATGCTGAATGATAAAGTGATATTATATTCCTCAAGAGTGTTGAAAATCCATGAGCAAAACTATCCATCACATGATCTAGAGTTGGCGGCTGTGATCTTTGTCTTGAAAATATGGCGGCATTATCTCTATAGAGAGAAATGTGAGATATATACTGACCAAAAGAGTCTTAAATATATATTCACACAGAAAGAGATTAATATGCGCTAGAGAATATGGATAGATCTCATTAAGGATTATCATTGTTCAATACATTACCACCCAAGGAAAGCGAACAAGGTGGCAGATGCCCTATGTATATAGGATCCAGCAATTCTTTCAATGATGAGAATTGAGAAGGATCCAATATTCTTAGACTTGATGAAGATGGACATGGGAATCATAGAGAAGGGAAAATCATCAATCCTTTCACAAATTATTTCTCAACCATCTCTTTTGGAAAGGTTAATGGATGCTCAAAAGGATGATCTAGGAATTTAGGAAAAAGTGGAAGCTATGAAAAATGGTAAATCCTCAGAGTTTAATGTTAATGATGAAGGAATTGTGTGGTTTGGGAATAGACTATGTGTTCCATCAAGTCCGGATCTGAAGAAGGAACTTTTGGATGATGCACATAGTTCAAATTTATCTATTCACCCAGGGAGCACAAAGATGTATCGAGATCTCCGAGAAAACTGTTGGTGAGATAATATGAAGAAGGAGATCGTTGAATATACATCAAATTGCCGGGTGTGTCTGCAAGTGAAGGCATAGAGGTAGAAGTCTAAGTGGATGATCCAACCACATCCCATACAAGAATGGAAATGGGAGAACATCACCATGGACTTTTTCACCAGACTTCCAAGGACATCCAAAGGAAACAATGAAATCTGGGTTTTTGTGGATCGTCTTACAATGACTGCACACTTCATTGCTATTCGAGAGGATTTCTCATTGGATCAATTGGAACGAATATATATCGGGGATGTGGTAAGGTTTAATGGAGTACCACTATCTATTGTGTTTGACCGAGATCCAAGATTCACCTATTTGTTTTGGAAGAGTCTTCAACATGCTCTGAATACTGAACTGAACTTCAGTACGGCCTATCATCCTCAAACTAATGGCCAATCCGAGTGGACTATCCAAACACTTGAGGATATGTTGAGAGCCAGCTCAATGGACTTTAAAGGAGGGTGGGATCAACATCCTCCTCTTGTTGAGTTCTCTTATAATAACAATTTCCACTAGAGCATCCAAATGGAACCATATAAATCCCTGTATGGGAAAAGGTGCAGAACACCAGCATGATAGGATGAGGTCGGTGAACGTAAGCTGCTTGGACTAGAATTGGTTGAGGAAATGGTGTAGAAGGTGAAACCATTCAGCAGCATATCAAGGCACCTTAGAGTCGACAGAATTGGTTTTCAGATAACCATCGATGATACCTTGAGTTTAAAGTTGGAGACATGGTTTTTCTATACATATATCCATGGCAGAAGGCCATGAGGTTTGGAAAGAAAGGGAAGATAAGTCCAAGGTACATCGGCCCCTTCGAGATTCTTGATCATGTCGGGGCTATGGCCTATCGACTTTCACTTCCACCTACTATGGACAAAGTACGTGATGTATTTAATTTATCCCTCTTAAGGAATTACATACCAGACCCTTCACATGTACTCTCTTCTGAGGTGGTACAATTGGAAGATGATCTTTCTTATGAGGAGCAACTAGTGAAGATCTTAGATCGTAGAGAAAAAGTTCTGTGAAATAAGACAATGCCCCTCGTCAAGGTGTTGTGGAGAAACCACATGATTGAATAAGAAACTTGGGAATCGGAGGATATTATGAAGCTGAGTTACCCAAATTTGTTTTATTGTGGAAAAAAGGAAAATTTCTAGGGAGAAATTTCTTAAGGGGGGAATATTATAACAACCCGAAGTTTCATTAATGGAAATACCTCTTGATCAAATTAAATGTCTCTTTATGTTTATATAAAATTTCAACATCATTGTTTTTATGTTATGAATTTTGACTTTTT
Source organism: Viscum album (assembly GCA_963277665.1). Taxonomy (NCBI): domain Eukaryota; kingdom Viridiplantae; phylum Streptophyta; class Magnoliopsida; order Santalales; family Viscaceae; genus Viscum; species Viscum album. The sequence goes on along the minus strand of OY728145.1, from coordinate 1,292,021,144 downwards.
CTAATATAGCCGTTGAACATTGATCACATGATTAGTATAAATATAGGGCTTTAACACATCCAATTTTACTTAGACAAAACAAGCGATAGCCTCGTCCAGTAGAATTGCTCTGTATGAAGCCCATTTGTCGGAGCTCGGAAAAGAGGTGGCATCTTTGGGCTTCACCATTGACCACACCTATGCTGAGCTTCATCTTGTCAAGCTCGAACGTGACCGTCTACGTGAAAAGAGTAAGTTGATTGAAATTACCACTCGAGCGATGCTATCCGAGCCATCCCAAGAGTCTGTCCCCATCACACACCTTACTCTTAGGTCTTATGCAGCTGTTTTAAGGGGTTATGTAACAAATAAGTAGTACTATGTTCATGTACATTATTTTTTTATATAATAATGAATATAATTTCTAGTCATTTCTGATACATTGTAAATAGTTTTTAAAGTACAAATAGTGTTTTTAGTTACTATTTAACTAAGAATTCTATTTTATTAAATTAAGGGATTTTTGAATTATGAAACATTTTAATAAAATATTATTATTATTATTAAATTAATTTTTATTAAATAAAAATGATCTTATAATTTTATGAATGCAATTATAATTTTTATTAAGGTTTGAAATCCATTTCTGTCCAAACCTGTGAATTTTCGAAAATGTCGGTTTTTATTTTAAAAGAGAAAATTAACATATTTATAAAATTATTTAGATAAAATAAATTATATTTTTGGAATCAGGACATTGGAATTATCCAACGGTGAATTTTTCATAATTTTCTTAGACAGTCAAATGTTTGAGTAAAAATTAAATACCTTTTAAATATATATTGTGTTTTATGACATCATAATGACCCAATAGTGATGTAATAAAATACTATAATAATTATGTTCGGCCAATATATTCTTTAACAATAAAATAATTTGATTTTGGGTTTGTTTAAGTTACTTTTCAAAGCATTAATGGACCCCTCAAGACTTATTCAACACCTTTCCTTTTTAAATTAATTTCCATGGGAGTGTGACTCACCTACACATAAAAAACCCTATTATTTAAAGAAGTTCGGACTTTGGCATTCTAAAATATTTTTTTCCTCTTCCCTTTTCAAAAACCCATGGGCAAAAACCATGGGATGGTTTGTGGTTTGGATTAATTTAATATAAGGGGTCCCAAACCTAAATAATAATGAATTCCCTCACCTTTCCGATATAAACCCACCCAAGCTCCCACTTCCTCCTCACTCAAAGCCTTTGAAGTTCGTCCAACCTCTGCCCTAAACTCTCTAGAATCCTCTCAAGGTGCCCCAAGCTCCCAAGAAGCCTCTCACAAGCCTCTCTCTAGCCTCTGGAAGAACATCTCCAAGTAAGGGTTTTTTCTTCCTTTCTCATTTTTGTCCAATTTTCTTTAAGTTGTTTTTCCCTTTTAATTTCAATTATAAATGTTGGGGTATGGTTTTGAACCTCCCCCATACTTCCATTTTATTGCTTTAATGATGGGAGACCCCTTTCTCTCTCATTAAATGCCTCCCATGTACACCTGTTACTATGCCGAAATTCTGAAAGGAACATCTCTCTCTTATTTTACATTCAGGAAATACTTTTGTATCATGAATCTAAATTCCATTTGAATTGTTGGGACTTGTATCTATATGACCTCCTTACCTTCCATTACATGTAAATATGATTAGGAACCCCTTTCTCTCTCATCAACCATTTCTTATGAAATCTTATGTCACGCCGTTATGCTGCTGAAATCACACGGATTTTCTAAGCCAATGTCATTGTGTAGTGGATACCATGCCTATTTCTCCATCAAGGGTATTCACCTTTATGAACATTTTCTTATTGATTGTAAAGTTTAATGTATGAATTCCACATTCCATTATCGTGTAAAAAATGATTATGTTTTATGAATCCATGTTTTATGATCCATGTGGCACACTTATGCATGAAATGAAATGTTTAAGAACGGTGCGCCCTTATAGCGCTCCAATGCATTGGGTAAGTATAGTATCATGGTATGTCAGGTGCAATGAGTGTTGAATCATTCTAATTCAAGATAAATGAGGGTTTACTCATGGTTTATGTGCAATGATTATTTACTCATGCTCCATGTGCAATGAGCCTTGGCTCAAGCTAATTCCATGTTAACTGTTATTGCCACATTTCCATTTTATGATTATCATGCTTTATCATGAATTTATGTTCATGTTTCTTATATGCTCTATTGATATGCATGTTTTCTAACATGTATTGTAATCCTCATGTTATTCCATGTGTACTCCCTTACTGGGCTTTATAGCTCACCCTTTTCATATGCATGTCCTCAGGTTATCCCATGCAATGCTAAGTACGAGAGAATGTAGTGGTCATGTAGAGAAAGTTTTCAATAAAGATGTTGTATTTCATGTTTTATGTTTTTATGTATTGGTCATAAGCCCCAAATACACTAAACCTCTCGATCTTCTTTGTTGAATCAAGTGATGTTTTATGTAATAAATCATGTTTATGTTTGTAATTAAAGCAGGGTTGTCATAGTCACATTCCATGAGATTATATATTTAATGGGGTTAGGATAATATGTATTAGGAAATGCATAAGTAGTAATAATATTATATGAAACAAAAGTATAAAACATGGGTTATATCATGGTACCTCACATATTAAATATTGAAATATAGAACCAGAGACCTCTTGTTATTCATCAAATATTACATGTTCTAGTATATTAATGGGACCTAGTGACTATGGATTTCAAGATGTGGTTACTATGGTATACCAAGTAAATGACATAGTACATTTATTCATTGATTAGATACATAAATTTTTTTATATAATAATTTTTTGGGTGACATGGAATATAGATATGTTAGGTTGGCTGCATGTATAGAAGGTTGTATTACAATACTGAGTGATAAGGTACAGTTATAGATAGTGATACATGGTTCATGTAATATTTTTTTCAGAATTTTATTTATAAATTTGAATCTCATGATGAAATGGTGGTGGAATGACCTATATTGACGTTATGGTATTTTCTGACATATTTTCAAGATTCCATCATATCACGGAAAAATGATCTAAAGCAAGTGATGATCACAAATAAAAACAATTATCACTCATTTATAACAATGTTACATATTTAAACCATTTTTTGTATTTTTCATTACATAAATATATTATAATTTCAAAATAATACATTTTATGATGGCATTTTACATATGCAATCCCAATATTCAAGTGATATGTAATAGACTACTACTATATTATTATTAAAAAATTAAATTTATAACCTATGTATTTATTTAAAGAGTATGAACATGAGTTAAAAAAATATTATATATATATATCTTAATTAAAATTTATTTATTAATTTATAGGAAATATGTATTCATTTTTATATATGACCATATAATATTAATGTAACTACACCGTTATTTATTCTCGAAGTAACTTTATCAAAATAAATTATATTAATAAATAATTGTTAATGAATTTTAATAAAATGTGTATATAATATATTTAAAAAACTTACTTACATTCTAATATTAGTAATTACAAGAAATGGAATTATTATAAATTTACTTAATTCATTAAAAAAATAATGAACAAAAATTTTCATTTATTTTAATGCATGAATAATATGATTAATTTAGACCACATTAATAAATTATATTTTATAAAATGGATTTGTTTTTCGAAACCAGTATTTTAAAACAATATTTTGTTAATTTTGTTTCAGGTTTTTTTGAAATGATTTAAATTTCATTGAATAGGGAAAAGTAATATTTTTTTAAAAATATATTTTATTTTATTTTAATAATTTAATATTAAAATATATTTTTTTATTTTATCTAAGATGGATAGGTTTATTTTTCATAAACATAATACAATTAATTTCATTTAAGAAAAAATTGTGGATTCTTTTTTTGAAAGATCATTTTAAGCCACTAATAAGAATTTCTCTCAAAACAGTTTTTAGTGTGTTTTATAGGTTTATATTAAAATTTTTTATTACCACTTATTGATATTATTTAATAGAATTGAATCCATATTATTTTTATTATGTTGGAAATATGATATAAGGACCATGTTATATGTTGTTATAATGAAAATATAACATGTTAATGATAAATGAAAACCATCACATTAAAAATGGGGTTTACAGGGATAAAATAATGGATTGAGCATAAAAATCTTTTAAACACTAACCATTTTCACATAGAATGCATTTTATTCAACCAAAATCATTTTATTTTCAAAAAATATTGATATTTTTTGTTAATTATTTAATTATATAATCTAATTATTAATTTAATGAATGAGGAGTTAAAAATTGTCACCATATCTCTCACATATTATATTTTCATAGTATTTATTTAAAAAAAATTATATAAATAAAAATAGAAGATAAAATTAATGATGAATTATTATATTTTTTTTATAAATTCATTTTCATGATTAATCAATGATGAAATTATTGTGAACAATTACATAACAACAATTAAGAACTTGTGAATACATTATAAAAAACAGGTAAATAATTATGAAAACATTAAAAGATATAATTTTTTTCAATAATAATATACAATAATTTTAATTTCTCAATTTTAATTTTATTTTTCTAATGTGTTTATATTATAAATATATTATTATATTAATTTATTTTATGTAATTATATTTTTTATAAACCCAATATCAGTGAAATATTATTCTTATTCATTAAAAAATAATAAATATACTAAAAATTATATTTTAATGTGAATTTTTGATTATATCATTCATTTATAAGTATGTTCCACATTAATATATTAAAACTACATTCATGGACCATTGGTATTGATTTTTTTCTATAAATATGTTTATAAGGTATAATGATTTGATTAAAATAAGAGATAAGGTCCAAAATTCCACACAAACTTTTATAAGTTTTATTGTTTTAAATTTTTTTTTATCCACCTTATATTTTATTCTATAGAATTGTAAATCCATATTACATGAGATATATATATATATTATTTATTTTATGTATTTACTATATTTCCACCAAGCTTACATGTAATATGGATCCTTCTACCCTTTCATCGTAACAAATATTTAACCATTTTGATCAAAATAATCTACAAAAAAACATCGAATATTTTTCCACATTTTATTGTGTTTTTACTAACTAAAATACTATAATGACCTAATAATTTACAATTGAAATTTAATTTTATTCAAATTAGGAAAATTCATCATAATATGTTGTAGTTATAGGATTCATATTCACTAAATTGATTATTTTGGAAGGTTATATCCTATTGGACTTAAAGGACTACAACCAGTCATAACCATTTATAATATAGTCATTGAAAACTGGTCGTATGTGTCTTATTTACAAAGGGTTATGGAAAATTCAATTTGACATTGAAGGAACAAGAGATGACCTTGACAAGTAACCTCATACCATAGAAATCCTATTAATTATAGCTTTTTAGAGAGGTATAATCACTAGACAATACCCATGAATAATACCAACCCATGGTTCCACAACATAAGTTTGATGAAAAATATTTATATGGGATATTAATGATCATTGAGTTCAAAACCCAAACTGTAGTACCCCCAGTTTGATATATGTGGCCCTTGTTTATGCATTTTTATGTGTTTAAAGTGCACGGGATGAGTTGGGAAGAGGTTGGGAGATTTTGGAATGGGTTTGGATAAGTTTGGAGGCTTTTCTAGGGGAGCACGGTTTGAGCATGATTAAGGGAAACAGTGTGAGTTCTCCATGAAACCGTGCAAGGTTGCCAATAGGCTTCTCACGGCATGTGCACGGTTTTCCAAACCGTGTGAGGAAACCGTGCAGACCCCTGCTCTCGAGGTATTAACATCCGCATGATTTTTTAATCGATTTGGGCTAACATTGTGGTCACATAAATAAGAGGTTTTATGTTCTGGGATCCCTCAGTCTTGCCTCATTCTTCTCCAAACATCGTCCCACTTGAGGATCACTCATGATTTTCTGCTCTCAAGGGTTGGAGGTACTCTCCCACTCGTTTTGGAAGTAAATCAATGGGTTTTCAAGTTTGTTTGAAGGTGATTTCAACTGGGTATGTATTCTCTCATGGTTCCTTTTGGTTTTCTCTAGATACTTTCTTCTGGATTATTTAGTTTTCTAGATCTACACTTGTTGTGTGTAGATCTAGGGTTGTGGTTTCCTTGGATGACAATTTTATGACTTGTGATGGTTTGGGAATGGGATCTAGAGAGGTTTCGGTGGTTTGTTTTCTGGATTTGAGGTGCGTGTGCTTGTGGGTTGATTTCTCAAGAACCCTAAAGGTTGGTGGCTTCTCTCTCGACTCTACATGGTTTGAATTAGTGGTTCTTTGTTTACAATTATGGTTTTGTGCTGAAAAATTAATTGTGTTTTGTTTTGATAAATTGGTTGGAATTCACTTGGGTGATGTTTTGGGGGGTTTTTTTGGGAAATAGTGGTTTTTTGGTGAAATGCAATGGTTGTGGATTTTAAAATGGAGATTTTAAAATGGAATTCTATGGTTGATTTGTGGAAATTATTTATGGAAAAGGGTATTCAATAAAGTGGTTGTTATATTGAAATGTGGGTTGGCATGGAAAATGATTTTCAATAAATGGGTGATTTATTGAAGTGTATAGATATGCAATGTAATTGTTTGATTGCATGTTTTTGTGACATTGGTGGGTTATATGATTGGTTGTGATTGATTGGAATGTTGTGTGTATGTGGCATGAAGTACAACTATAATAAGGGGATGGATTGTGGACGGAAGGGCCTCCATCAAGATAAATGGTTGAGAAGTACCACTAGGTGTGAATGAGTGAACATGTTGGACGGAAGCTCCATAGTTTTGATTTTTGTGTGAATGGGTGAACGGGTTGGACAAAATATCCACTATTTTGGTCGTCTTATTGTGCATTTATTTGATTCTTTTAAGTTTTTATGCTAATTTTTTAAAGATCAAATGGCTTGGGGCATGTTTGGTTGGCCGTCCCTTGGTTTCTTGGTTTGGGTGTGATGACTTGGTAAGGGAATATTTGGCTTATGAAAATGGTTGTACTTGTTATTATTTTATATAAATTATTTTATATAAATGTGCTAATGATTTTATCTTAGTGGCGTTTGTAGGGAAGTCATTAGGGGAAATCCTACTGAGTTTTAGTACTAAACCCCTACTTTGGAACCTTGGTGTATGTTTAGATGTTGTGTACCGTGACGTGGGAAAAGGTAAGGAATCTCCCTATTATAGTGGTGCATCGTGATGTCTGGGTGGAGCTTGGAGCTTGGAGCATGGTGTGGAGTTGTGGGGGTGTCATGGCTCATAAATTTGGTTGTTGGTTTCCACTTTTACTCTGATGCATTGTTGACATGTCTGGATGTTATGTTTATGGGTTGTATTGTGGTACAAATTGGTTTTCTTTTGGGAATGCATGCTTGGATGCTTTATTGACATGCATCATATAGTGGTTTTTAATGGATGGTTTGGTTGGTTTTTTCATATGGGAAAATCGTCCCCCAATTGATCTTGGAGCCCTTGGCATTTATTTCTAGCCTTTGGCATCTTCGGAACATCACTTAAGGCCATGTAGCCTTCACCGCCTCCTCAAGCCAATGAGGTAGGGGCGGGGTGTTACACAAACCATCTTCATCGCCCCCCCCCCCCCCCCCCCCATGAAAATATCACAATCGCATACCTTACACATTTTTAATTCACAATTGTGATATTATGTAATAAATCTAGACAAGTACAATATTTTTTTCATGTCAATATATAAATTAGTGTGTTTACCTCTTTTTAATATTAAATTTTAAATTATTATATAATGATCTTTGATAAAAGTTATATATTAATTTTTCAAAAATCATATTATATTTTTGTAAATATGTTGTTTTAATCAAGACATATATTTTGATGAATTCATTGATTTTTAAAATAAATTATATTTTAGTAATATTTTTTTTAAATAATATTTATTATATAAAATTGATAATATAATATTGTAAAGTAATTTTTTATAATGGTTGGAAAAGTGTTTTTGTCAACAAACTATATTTTCAATATATCTGGATTTTTTTTTTCAAAAATAATATTCATCAATTTTGTGATTTTTTTGAAAACATAAATATTATTTTTGAAATTAGCATATCAAAATTATCCAAAAGTGATTTTTTCAAAATTTTAATAAATTCTCTAATTTTTTAGTAATAAAAAAAGGGTATAAAAATAGAGTAAATTATGACATAATAATTACCAATGAGTGATATAATATATTACTTAATGGTATTAATGACCAAATATATTTTTTCTCTTAAAAATGAGCTTTTGGGGTATTTTTATTTTTATAAATCCTTAATGAATCCTCTGAGACATATATTATATTTTATTATTTTAAAATCAACTGTTTATAAACATGTTTATCTTCTATAACTCAAAGGGTTTTATTTTAATGATACTATTTAATTACATAATAGAATAATTAAAAAATAGCTTATTTGTTATAAAATATAAGAAATAATCAAGGGATGGTTTATTATTTTGATTAAATTATTATATATATTCAAAAAAATTAATAGGATATTACTAAATAACTATCATATCTTTTCCTATAGAAACCCACCAATCCTCGGGTTCATCATCATAGAAAACCATCATATCATAAAATTAATATGACATTTAAAACACCCAAATAGACTAAAATATGAACATTTTAATTGATACCATGCATGACATGCAACACAATTCACGTAATGGAATATAATATCCTGATGATTTATAATATATTTACTATATTAAATAATATCTATATTTCATATAGTTTTAATATAACATGATATATAGATAGCATGTTTCACACAAAACAATGAATTTATTCAATGACTGACATTACATGATAGACCTTGTTTTACCAAAAAACAATAAATTATGAAATTGTTATTATTTAATGAAATCACATAATTCCTAGCCATCAAAGTATGAGTAATAATAGGATTGAATAAATTATAAAAATATATATCATAATCTACTTTTCACTACTTAATATGAAATTAATATAAGATCCAATTGAGTATTAATGGTATATTTTTTTATATGCATAAAGATTTTTTACAATAATAAGAAAAATTAATTACAATATGTGACTGATATTAATGTAATATGAATAATATATATTCAATAAAATATTTTTTTTATATTCATCCCAAATATTGGATAAGCATTAGATAAAAAAAACCCAATATTACACATATAAATTTATATTTTTATGAAGGTAATTTTATTGAATTTATTAGAATACCTATATTAAATATGATTTTTATCAATTTTATGGGTTTAATATGACAACACTAACACCATTTCATAGAAAACAATTCATTGTTTTCACTATAAAAACTAACATTTTCTCCTGTCCGTGGGATTCAATTTAAACTAATTTCTAATAATTATATGTTTGTTTTTTTTTGAAATATGGATTCCATATTTTTAATGATCATAATGAATAATATCAAATAAGGTCAATTTTTTTTTACAAAAAGTAGTTAATTTAAGTAAAATTAATTACAAGAAATATTTGAAAAATTATATTATCAAGGGACTAAACCATAAACATAATGGAAAATTGACATAAACACTAGTAAAAAATACTTTGAATAGAATTATTTCGACCCTATAAATACCCGAATAGAATTTGGTATATTATTTGTACCACCTTCCATTGAAATAACATGGCTACAATATCCATTTCAAAAATATACAATAATATCACTCCTCCACTATAAAAAGGCACTCACCCCTGCCTTTTTCTCACACCATTATAGAAAATTTATCTTCACCAATATATTCCCAAATAGATCAAAAAAATTCATCCCATCAAATATTATTCCTTGAAATTGTAAAAAAATTATATCCAAGATCCCACTGGTTCAATCTGAATGATGCTACTAGAATAAAAGCTAACATCCTTCTTCAATATATTTTCATTCATTTCCATTATCCAACCTCTAAAATATTTTTATTCTATGATTATATAATAAAAAATATTATCTCTAACATAAAGAGTTTTTTTATGCTTAGTTTCATAATCTATACATACACACACATACATATAATGGCTAACAAAACTTACCAGGTATGTGTAAGGGAAACTATCACCACGTAAAAACGATCTGTTTCATTTTTTTACATTACCACCTCTTATAGTGGTAAAATAATAATGGAAAGTATATTTATTTTGATATATATGATATTTATAATATATTCATTATTTATTAGTTTTTATTTTTACACATTACAATTATTCATTCCATTTCATGTCAATACAGTAAACAAACGTTTGTGGATGTAGAGAATATCGCCCCCTCAAAGTGACGTAATTCATTTACACAATAATTGTAACATATAAAGGATGATATTAATAAAAACTATGATACATAATATCCCATAAATATATTTATGGAAATAAAATAATAAAAATATATAATTTATATTCTATTATTTTTAATAGGGAAGGAGAAATGAATAGAGTGTTCATGTATACATATGAAAATAACGTCTCCATGAATGATGCATTTAATTTATAATCACAAATATTATGGATTATTAGGAAAAAAAATATATAAAAAAATATATATGATAATGAAAATGATGTTTCTATATTATATAATAATATTAAATAAAATTATATTTTTCAATAGAAAATAACATGTAAAAAGTAAAAAAACATAATCGAACAACTTGGGAATTACCATGAGAATTATTGACAACAATGAATGTTTACTAGAAATTTTGATATTATGATAGTATAATAAGGTCATATATTTTATCATAAAAATATTAATAATGTTTATATAACAATTTAGTAAACATTTGTAAGGGAAATTATAAAAGTATATTAAATAATTTTCCCCCCAAAAACTAAAATGTAGTGTTAGATATTTTCATCTCACTTATACATCCATGAGATAAAATTATATTTTTCACTACTAATTTTGCTTATGTGGTGTATCTGATACCTATTTTTGATATATTGTATCATTAATTTTTTTAATCATAATGTAATTTTTGAGTTAATAGTTTTTATAATTAATTCTATGGGGATTTGAGTTACATGTTATGAAGTGGAAAATAATTTCATAAACTCGATACATTTTTTATTGGGTTATATAACATCATCGTTATTGTTAATATTTTTAGGGATTTATGTGTGTAATTGTTTTTCATTTATTATTGTATATAAACATTAATGAATTGGATTTTAAATTTTACACACATTATCAATTTATTTTATTTATTCTTGCATCAATGTTATCTCATTTTCAAGTGGGTTTTCATCACAATATCATTTTTATTTGTTACTATTTAAACCTGAATTTAAATCAAAATGACATTGTGTAATAATTTTTATAAAAAAAACTTTATTTACATCAACTATAGTTATTCATGATATTTTTACAAGTAATACTTATACATTTTATATTCATTGTTAGTAATATTGTTTTATGTTTTTTTTTATGAAATCCCGTCAAAAACTGTTTTCAAATTTTTTTTTATAATTTACAAAATTTATTATTTAAGTAATTTCCAAAAATTTATTCTTTAAAAATGTTTTCATATGTGTATTTTTTTCTCTTTCTTAACAAGAATATTTTTAGAAATTTTACTATAAAAAATGAATGATATGATTACATGGTAAGACATGTATGAATTTACCATTTTTATTTCATTGACGATTAACATTCTTGTTTAAAAGGATAATTTTTAAATAATTTTTTTAGAATTATTTTCAAATTTAATAATTTTAATAATTATTTTCAAAATAAAAATGATATTTTCATAATTTTTTAAAAATATATTTATAAAGAATTTCTATTCGTCGATGACAACAAACATCTTTTACACCAATTGGATTAGTGGTATTTATGCAATCCTAATTCATCAAAATGATGGATTGTAAATTATTTGGCCTAGGATAACATTTTAATTCACTATTGTTATCCCTTTTTTGTCCCATTTGAAATATTCAATGTCATATTATTATATTACCTAGTGTTTCCCAAAATTATTCATATCATTTATCATTGATATGTTAATTTCTTGAATCCTATATAATATTTACATACGGAGTTTCCTTTTACATCTTCTATCATGAATCATCTTATTCTCATGATATTATTAGTTTCATTTTAACTCAAGTGTAATTATGATTAAAATGATTCAAATTAGAATAGGGTGATTCGTAATGTTTAAAGATTATTTTCCCTAAAAATTCTTTAATGATATTTCAGTGGTATCTGTATTCCTCAATTTATAGTACCGTTATTCTTATATATCCTCCAATGGGGAATGATTGTTAAATATGTGTCTTCTAATCTATATTAATTTTTGATAAGGAACACCATGAAATATATTATTAGATATGTGAGGAATTATATATATAGGTAAAACACAAGGTGGGGATAGTTACAGATAGCCTCTTGATTCATCAATAGTCTCATTAGATAGGTTAGTTATCTTTCGATTGATGGAGTTTTAATCGATATGAAAAACTATCATGTGAATGGTATTCATAGTAAATGTACCATATATCTAAGAATCATGGTGTCCAATAATTAGTTTTTTCCATCAATTAGATTTATTTATTATCAAGACATTTCAATTTTCCTCGAAATATATATGCAAGAATTTCATTCTCAATTCATTGATTAAATTTCACATATTTTAGTTATATTCCTTGCCATATATATTATTCCTTATCAAGTTATTTTAATGGAATGTGATGTCAATTATTTACATTTACATATTTTTATACACTTCATTATTAATATATTCATTTCTTGTCATGTTTCTTCAATTATTACCTTTTCATATTGCCTACTATAATTGATTCATTATTTCATTTGTTATAATTTACTATTACTATGAATTTGAGACCAGCCATACCTTATTTCCCTTCCCCATAAATACAATATGTGTACAATAAAATAAATTAGTGGACTCAATAGATAGAAAATTGATATTACCCATGAAAGGGAAACAATTATGTTTTGGTAAGTGTGTTTATTTGTAATACAAGACTTTGGAATATATATGGTTTACCAAAAAAAACTAAACTCTTCGGTTCTTTAAGATTTGATTCCTAATAATATTTCCAATGTAATAATGATAGTCATCGGCTCTTACCTTTTTGTTTTTAGGCCTCTAACATTTGTATAATAGGATGCATAGTATCAACCATGCTGACTAGATTTAGGATACACTATATTAGATAACTAAACCTAAGGATTAATTTGAGGATATGTATATAATGAAATCCTAAGGTTCTGTTTATATTGATATTTTGTGGGTCTTCTAAATAATCACTATTTTCTGTATAATACAAGTAGGCACTATTCTACAAAAAATGTATATAGGGATAACAACTCTGACAAGGAATGTCGGGCCTGACTCATTGAAACCCAGTAAAAGAAAACAAGATTTACTATGTACTTGGTTTGAGATTTATTAGGGGATATTATATGGATACTTTTTGTTTTATTTACAAAACATTATTATTGATTTGAATCTATAGTTAAACTGATTAAACAAGGTTAACTAATAGGTTTATTAGATAGAAAATAATTTCTTATGATATAGATATTGTTTAAATGACAATATATATTTTATAGTATTGTAATTGATTCTCCCACTATGGTTATTTGATTTAAGAAATAATCACATATAAATGATAAAACCCCAATCAAGGAAATAACTACATGGAAAAATGGATTAAGTGTTTATGTATTTCATTTTTATTGAAAACCGTAATTAAAATAAAAATTATTCATTAAATTTTATGTATTTCAATCATTTTTTTTAATATGGTTTTTTTAAATGGAAAAAACATTATTTCTGGTGAAACCCTAGAAAATCCAGAATGTCCATATGACTTGAACAACTAATCAAAGGCTGATAAGGGTTTCAAAGACATCCACTATCCAACACTATGTCCTGCTTAAAACACTTTTTCATAGTACATATGTTACTTTTTTATAATGAATCATAACATTTGTATTAAATCATTAAACTAAATTTAATAAATCCAAGAAAATTATATCAAAATAAAAATGTATCACTACAAATTTTGTTCGAGAATTCAAACATTTGGATCCATAAAACAACATTGACATATTATATAATATTCCATTACTAATTTTATAATAAGGAACAAGTTTTTGAAATCTATTTTATAGTTAACCTTATCATAATAATATTTAAATTCATTAAATTTCAATATACATATTGTTATACATATAAGTGAATACCTAAATTTATAGTAAATACAATGATTTTTTTTAAATTTACTAAATGTGAGATATATATATATATACACATTATAATTCATTGGATTCCTAATATTAATAACCTAGTTATATATTTTGTTTCTGACCCTATCATGCACATCAACAATGTTAAGAACACTATCACTATATATAGAGTCCATCCCAGAAATCATAGAATAAAATCATTTTATATAATAAAAAATATAAACAAACATTATTAAATAATAATTTATTCTTCAATAAATATTATTGAATCATCATTTTATGTTATAAACTTGTATCCCTTATAATTTTTAATGAACCGTTCAAAACCTTCATGGTCAATTCATTACATTAGTCAATTAAATTTTTTTAAATTATTATAGAATGAATAATAATTCAATATTAGAGACTATTTCTATTTATTATATATACAAGTCAGGAAGAGTAATATTAATCATAATTACTCTCTATTTATATATAAAGTCTCAGAAAAAATAGATATAAAATTCTCATGAACATTATTATCATATAAATTATAGAAATAATATCCACTACATTAAATTTTAAATTCTTTTTTATAAATTTGGGTTAATTTTATGTTAAAATATGTTCCATAAATATGATTAAAAAAACTAATTAACGATAATATTAGGATAACCCAAAATACATATATAATTTCGTGTCATTATGACTATTACAGATACATTTATATTAAGATCAAATGTTTGTGTTTCTAGAGTATATGAATAAAATGATTCACGATAATAACATTCACACATAATAAATAAAAAATGTATAATAAGTTATGATTCCACCTATTGAACAAAACATAAAATTTTATTATTTGGAATATAGTGTTTTCTAACTACTCTAGGATATCTATGATGATAAATGAATTAAAAACACATTTATTTACCACATTTATAAAAGAAATTAATTTGATTACATTTTCCTTATTAATAAAATATATAATTTTTATCATTCTCGTTTTTTCATTGAATACAAAACATTATCTCACAAGAACACAAACTATAATACATATTTTAGTATTTTATTATGTTTAAAAAATACCAGTTTTAATTACATCATCATGTAATAAATGCCTTACATACATCACTATGTATTTTATATGATCCCAATGATGACAGATAAGTTGATTTATGTGAATCATTCAAAATATTCTTTTTATCTCTAGATTCAATGGTACATATATTCACGACCTAATCCAATTAACATTTTCCACAAAAAAATATTAATTAAATTGGGATACCATTTTTAATATCTTACACCTTCATTTGAATCTCCACAACTTCCATTTGATAATACTTTGCAATCTATAAATGGAATGGTTGGAAATTCAATTGATAAAGGATTGATTGTGGTTGTAATTTTAAGATTCAATTTTTTTCAATTACATTTCTAATAATATTGGATCTATATCAATACTTTTTATTGATGATATTTTGCGATCATTTGTCCTTATAACATCTTCTAGTTTATTTTCTATACTAGAATGGTTATGGATTTGTTGGTCATATTCATTAGTGAGAATAAAGGAAATTTTCTAGAACATATTTAGATCGTTTAATGTGAATATGTATTTGAGGCTCTTATTATCAATATATTTCTCAAACATCACCCAATAGATATAATACAAAAATATTTTAAATATGAATATGACATTCTTAAATCCATGATCAAGATTGTGATTTGTTTTCAAGACCAATCAAATTTTTTGACCCATATGATACTATATTATAAATATTCATTTATAAATATCCCTATGCCATATTTAATGCATCATGTTATACCACTATGAGTTCCCATCATGATTGTAGTGTAAATATGGGTGCAGTGATATGAGTGTTATTAAACTCATTCAAGTTGTATTCACAGCTAACAAGCCTATACCCTAGTGGTACAGGCTCCTACTTGGCATCCAAAAGACCCAAGATCAAATATAGGAAGGGGAGATTTTCCAAGGTACTATAGCAGGGGAAATGTAGAAGTGCTATAGCAGTGGTGGAACTGTAGTAGCGGTGAAACTGTAGCGGCGGAGGGACTGTAGTAGGTACCGTAGTGGCGGCTGTACTGTACGAGGTGCTATAATTGCGTGAGTGTTGTAGCAGTACTGTCCACCGAGGGGTCCTTTGGGCCAAAAAAAGGGCATTCAAGCCTTTTATTTAGGACACTTGGCCTTGGGCCATTGGGCTATGTAATGGATCTCCGTCTACACAGTCTAAAAAGTATTTTCTTTAAATTATAAATTGAGGCTTCGACCCCAACCCTTTAAAAAATTATTCACATTAAAATTTCTCGAAACGAATATCTCTCTTTTGAGTCAGCACATTCAGTCGCTCTGAAAATCATGATAATGTCTTCATCAATTAGTGGTCATACCCATAAAGACTATGGAAACAATATATCTCTATAATAAATTATTTTTTAGACTACTTGTCAATTTCCTTTATTATAGATGTGTCAACATATATCCATTTATTGTGGATACAATTCCCCTAAAATGATACTTAATCTATCCAGGACTATTATTTATAGTAAATATATATTGTTTCTCTCCACAAAAATGATTTCGAACATTATTCAAATAATCATTATTATCAACATTACTCTTAGAGTATATTTAAATATCTTATATAAGTACTATAAAAAAGATATTGAGATAATCTTTAAATAATCTATTCCTTATGCCCAGAAAAAGTTTCTAGAGAATTAATGAGTATAAATAAAATCACTATGAACTCATGGTGTCCAATCCTAGTTTGAAAGTTAGTATTGTGAATATCCTTATTTTCCCCATTAACTAACAATAACTCGATCAAAGGCACACCTTAGAGAAATACAATGCCACAAGTAATTTATCAAACCATTCCTATATTTGTGGTAGGATATTATTAATATTTATTATAGTTTTTTAGGATATTGATAATAATTTCATAGGCACATAGATCCATACTTCATTATTACAAAGAAAACTCTAACACCCCATGGTGAATCACTCATAAATATGAAACCTGTATCAATATTATATTCTAAATACTTCTTTATTTCCTCTAACTTAATGGAAGTCGTAACGTACTATGTCTTTTATATAGAGGGAGATCTAGTTATAAGTTCAATTAATTAATCGATTTCTCATTCAAGAGGATTTCTACGGAATTCTTAATGGAACTCATTCATGCGGTCCCTCACAATGGTAATACATTTTTGAATGATCAAATACTTTCTCTCAATCCTTTGTGGAAGATTTGTTTTCATAATTAAATAGTATCAATTATCCGGAAGTAGATTACCATTGATATTCATCATCGCACATATATTTTTATATAAATATAGGATTTCTTGGTATATTAATAGTGATATCAATCTCTTAAGAGTTGATATAGGATTTATACTGTGATAGAAAATCCTAGAAGAAAGTATTATCAAACTACACCAAATTATAAGGGATTAAATTATATAGTATGTTTAGTAAAAAAAATTGTTATAGTGGATATAAGTAGTTTATATTTAATAATTTACTCATTCATTATTCTAACAGATAACTCAACCTCTATATTTTGAGGAGTTTTTTAAATAATTCTAGTGAATACTAAAGATGAGAACAAATATTTAGAACCAGAATAAAAAAGTGTTATTTATATTCATGAATGAATGTCTACAATACCATTCATCACATCAGTTTTAGGATCCACAACAGTAGAAGTGATTTCATATTATCCTCCTCACTTCATAAATGGAGTTTTTATGGATTTTTTCCAAAATTAATTGGATTAGGGCCATGGTTCCCAAAATCTCAATGTTCATTAATGTTAAAACACAATAAATATGGATGAGTATTGATATTAACCTAAATTTAGTCATCAATATTAGTGTTATTATTCATATATTATTATAAATTATTGGCATGGTGCACAATTTTTTCACATTTAATGCATCTCATAGTTCCCTTTAGACAGTTCCCAAGATACATGAGATGCTTCGACACACAATTTTGGCCTGTGGTAATTTGGATTTCATTCTTAATTTTTATGATCATCCAATATTGAAATCCATTTGATATTTTTATATCTAATCCCACCTAATCACTGTGAATCTACAATATACATTAGAAAATTAAGGCCACAATCAATAATCTACCCATTACTATTAAAGTCTAAAATCTCCAAAGATTTACATAGATAGTACATTAATCCACTGATGAAGGAATAAACCATTGTTTCAATATTCATGATCAAGCCAAAGGCATATCAAGAAATCATTGGATTGGGTTCCTTGTATAACCAGGTATACTCATATTCCTTTTTTGATATCTTGAGGATCTTCTTCTTAATCTTAAGGAAAGGAATTTGGGGAAAATATTTATCCAAAAATATTTTTTGGAATCTTTACCATTCAATGGAATCAAATTCCTCTTTATAATTCCTTTTTTATCAGTGACAGCCAATGTCCAACTTCCCACTTAAAATGAAAACAACTTAGATTTAGTCCTATATTAAAAACATTAGGGGACTAAGAATATATTCACACTAGAGTCATACCATTTTTCTGTGATGAGGGAAAAATAAGATACCCTAAATATTGATGGAAATATTATTTTAGTGTATTATATAACGACTAGTTCTTTCTTTAGGGAAAGAGGTTGTTCAACAAAGTAAATATTATTTTTCATATCTTGAGAATGATTATCATGTATTATCATAATTTTTTGAGCTTCCATTCCTGTTATTTATTAGATATAATTATTTATATACCCACATTTGTTTCTCGATAATGTTCTCTTTTTTCCATCCACTATCTATGAAATGAAAAATTAATATTTTGGGGATTCCACATATAGTAAATGAGAATTTAATAAGGATACTTAGTATATATGGATAAACTATAAATAAAAATCATCTCCTAACTTATGATTGAATTTTTTCAATCTTTGTTATCAATATATGTGAAATTATACATTTTTATATTACAAATTTTTTCTATTATTAATCATTAATAAAAATAAGAACATAATTTGATAAAAACTACAATTCTATACATAACAAAAATTATTTTTCAATTATGTTATGTATAAATATACATTATATATAGTCCAAAAATTAAAAATAATGGAATCATTGAGGATAGATTAATTAATTAAAAAAATATGAAAAATGAAATAATACATATTTTTATTAATCATACAAATTCACTTATATGTCCCTTTCAGAATCTAAAAAATTATACTATAACATGTAGAATACAAAGAAACATTGGATGTGCTAAAAATCCAATTATGGGAAAAACCATTTAAAGGAAATATAGCTCATGTTTTAAAATGATTAACAAGTTAACATAAATGCAATTGATAATGAAGAATTACATATAGGAATAATGAATAGAATATATAATCTTATGATTGTGAAAATATTGGAATGCGGAATCAGCATATGTCACAACATAAACATGAGTCAAGGATAAATACTTTTTCAATGTCACGTGGTGGACAATATCCCATAATAGAGTAGGTTTACTCGCTAATCCCATACATAATTTATCATGATTCAAAACCTCACCCAATAAATTGGATCCCTATCTTTGAACACCAATCATAATAGTTACATTAATATGTGTCACATAAAATGAAATTAAATATAATTGATAAACATAAGATTTACCCATGGAAATAAATGGATTCCATAATCAAGTGATATGGAAGAATATGTTGTATAATAATAGTATCTATGAAATTAATAATTATATAATTCTTGACAATCATAATGTAAAACTGAGAACATATAGTAAATAAAGATTTCTATATGAGGTGAAAACATGAAAATATTGTTTATGTAACATTATAAATGTTCCACATCCGTACAATTTTATGTAAAATATTAATGTGCATGTAAAGAATATAAACGTATAATTAATTTTATAAAATCTAAAGTGAAATAAAATAAATTATCATTATAAAATAAAAGATTTTATAAAATACATGTGGAACTAATCAATTTATTGAGTGTACATTAAAGGTTTTGGAAACATAGAAGTTATTTTACTCGTGTTTTCAAATGGATATGAATTATTAATGTAACATTTAAAACATGTAAATATCAATTAAATAAAATGCATTCATCTATGAATATTAATGTGGTAAATATATAATGAATATTTTAGATGTATATAAGAATAATATAGAGAAAAATTGATAATGAGATGAAAAGTGTTACCCTAATATAATTATGAGTTATAGAGAGACTGATTACTATATATATGACTGCATAATGAACATTAACATAATGTTACACATAATAAAATTAAATTAATTTATTGATTAATTTATAACGAATTCCACATATATTCGATTTATTTTGATATTATTAAATTATTTTTTCTTCATTTTGAAAAGTTATCATGTTTATTTTTTTGTAGGGGAGTATTCATTTAAATGTGTCATATTAGATTCTCTTGTGTATAAATTTATGAGTTCTTTTCAAATGTAAATATTCCATAAAAACCAAAATTGATTGTTATTAATTCCCTTATAGAATCTAAAATGGTCATATATATCAATTTTTTCTAAAATTTCAATAACTCATTTCATAAAATATTAATGATTAGTGATTAATTTCTTTGGGTAGTTTTCCATCAAACTCAATCTATTATAATATTATGCATATATTATGCATATATATTAGATCAGAGCGTGAAATAAGATATAATATTCCTATTTTATTGTTATTTATCTATAATTATAGTTTAATAGGTTATCATGAATGTTATTATTGAAAATGAAAACACATTATCCACGGGGACGGTAAATTGTCACAATATAGACAACGGTTTTGTTTCCTTGAATAAGAGTTGATGAGAGATGGGTTGGATGGAAGATATTACTTTTAAAATAAAAACTTCCATTGCATATATTAATAATGTGTTATTTTTTTATGGATCAATGAGTTAATGATATGGTATAACAGGAATAAAAATTAAAAGATGTAGATTGAGCATGTTAACTCATGAATATCAAATCTTTTAAAGTAGACTTAAATACATGGAATTTCCCTTTTGGTGACAAAAGAAACACATGTACATGGAGAGAGTGAGGAATAGTGAATTGGTAGTTATCAATCAATAATCATGGATTAAAATGTGTTATGATAAGGGGTTGTGAGGGGTGGTATTTATTTGAGGTAGAGATAGGTGTTTTTTGTTATTATTTTTAATTTGTGTTTATTTTGGCTCACTATTATCCATTTTATATATTTATATGACTATAAAAATTATATAATGCATGATAGTTTGAAAAAATCTATTATTACATAATATATGGCCCAAAAATTCAATTAAATCACATTTAATGATAAATATAGTAAGTTACCATATTTCACTATTCACAAATATAATATATTTTATAAAAATCCCATACAATAACCCCTAATTTTTTTAACAATATATTTTAAAATTTTAATACATTTAATGAAATGAATTATATCTATGTGATAAATAAATTTTTTTTATAAAATAATTATTTATTTCGAAATAGTGATTTTGTTATTATAATATATATAATGCCCCTTTGATAAAATATTTTATTGTCTCGTTTAATTATATTATAATTATAATACAAAATATTGGAATTTATATATACATTTAATGTAAATAATATTTATTT
The DNA here is from genome assembly GCA_963277665.1 of Viscum album. NCBI lineage: Eukaryota > Viridiplantae > Streptophyta > Magnoliopsida > Santalales > Viscaceae > Viscum > Viscum album. The sequence continues at coordinate 1,291,999,164 of OY728145.1, read as the reverse complement.
TAAATCATTATTTTTATTATGAAATTTTTGTTCAAACATTTATGTTTTAAGAAAAATAAAAAAATATAATTTCTCATTTGTAAAATATTTATTTTGTTGTACTATGTTTGAAATATATAAATTATTTACTCTATATAATTAATTTATATTATATTATTTTACATATTTTAGGGTACTATTATAATACTCATATTACTATTCTTAATGTTCATATTACTTTTCCAATTGTTACACTACTATTCCAGTGGTCAAATTATTATTCTTATGGTCAGATTATTATTTCCACTCTTAGATTTATAAGGCTTCTAAGGGTTTTATACTTTAAATAAATACCTATTATTACATTATTAATTCACTTCTATCTTCCCTCAAGATTATACATTCTTTCAGCTTCAGAATGAGTTTTATATTATTAACGTTATTCGTTATCTGTATATCTTTTTTTGTTAGTTCAGTCATTTTGTTTGATCAAGAAGATCCAAATTATTCTATTTTTATTCACTTATTTTATATTTTTTATACCACTATAATATTTGGAATTATTATAGTTTAATTTGTTGAAACTTTTATTGATATTTATTCATTTGAGTAATGTTTTTTTATTTCTCTAATAGATGTATATTAGTTATAATACATTACATAATTATAAAAAGGAAAATTACATTTTTTAAATTCTAGCTCTCCATAAAATGGATATGTAATAAGACAATATATTATAGGCTAAATAATAAATTCAATAATCCCTAAATTTTATTGAAATTGTTTTCTGAATATGACATATTTCATTTATCCATGTAGATGATCACATCAAATGAAAACAAATATGAATGACTAAGAATAACCAATTTCTAATACAGTAAATGTCCAACATGTCAAACATGTCATAAAAGAGGATGAATATTATCACAATTAATATAGAATAACCACTTGATCAATTATAGACCCCTCCACAAGAAATTAACTAATACTCATTACTAATTTTATATAATATGATTGTACGAAGTATATCATGTTGAATGACTTATTACCCACATCATACATGAATTTATTTAAAGAAAACACCACTATTTATACCATTTAAAAAACATGACATTATTTTTTATATATTTTTGAATGATAATCTATAAATTATTTAACTACTAATTATATAATGATCCTACTTTTTTTCATATGTGAGTCTATAATAACAATAATGATAATAGACCATCAAAAAGAAAAATATTATATCATGATAATCAATTATAAATAAATGAAATTCGTAATTAATGGTGATTTTATTATTAAAATATTTATATAATATATATGTTTAACACATTAATGTATATCAAATATATAATTCCTATATTATATATGATGATATATTTACTAGTATAAAAAATCACATTCATTCTTCTATACAACTATTACCTAGTTACATTACATGTCTCCAATGCATCTAGTTTTTTAATAAAATTATTCATCTGTATTATGTATTTTTATATATAACCATCCAAAAAATATTTATTTCAATGGACTCAATGACTTCTAGATTGTAACACCCTAAGCTTCCAAAACATGTTTTCCTTTGAATAATTCAATAGCTTTTATTGTATGCAACGTCGAGATTCTAACACACTACGACCATTCTAACTAGCCGTGATGAATAGTAATACCCACTTTTTGAAATTTTAAAAATTTTATTATTCAAAATGGACTTAATTTTTGAATTCAAAATATCAAAATTATTTTAGGGTGAATTTTTGGTACTTTTCTGGAAACTGTCAATTTTTTATGAATAGTACTTAATTTTAAATAAAAAATCTATTTTAATAGAAATAATTTATAGTGTTATATTATACATTTTAGTAATTATAAAGTATAATTCTAATATATTTTTATCATTGAATATAATTTAGGTCATTTTGTATAATTTCAAATTTAAACTAGACATAAAAAAGTTTCGATCTTTTGAAATTTATTATTTCTTAACAACCCATTTTTTCTTTTGACAACGGAGATTAATTTTAAATTATTTTCTGACACTTCTATGTTTTGAATTTGAAAAAACTAAATCCATATTTTTATTCATTAGGTTCAAGTTGTGAAAATAGGTAAATTTTATTTTTTGTCATTCGGAATAATTACTTCCGTAAATATTTTGTTTACAATGGTTAAATGGTAAATCCAGTAAATAATGGTACAAAATAATTTTATGAAAATAATAAATTACCCCAACATTTATCCTATTACTATTGGTTTATACATGTCCGACTATGGAAATAATTGGGACTATTTTGGGACCCCGTGGAGCCACATGGGAGTGATAATGACATTTTACATTAATTAATCTAATGTAAAGACAAAAATAAAAAAAACATGTATTTTATAGTAAAACATTTTTATATGGGGTTATATAATTGATCTATTAGACTATAAATATCAATTATAATTCTAAATAAATTTCCTACATAATGGTATGTTATGTATAATTTTTATGAAATAAATAATTTAATTTATTTATGATACAATGATGATGTAGTAATTAACTTAATAATGAAAAATTAAAATAATTGATATTATAAATATCCAAATAAAGAAAAATTGGGAATAATTAAAAATTACACTACTTTTATTAGATAATATCATAATTTAGGGTGTTTAAATAAATTTTATTCGAAATTAATAATGTTTTATCACTTTTAAAAAAATCAAATACTAAATACTGTAAAAATTGACATAATTGAGTTCTTAAAACAAATGATATATTATTAATATATATTCTTCCTAAAAAATCTTATATTTGGCCAAAGTACTTAGATAAGGTTATATTTATTAATAATGAACCACATGGAGTTCTATTTTATTCTTATAGTACATTTATTAACCATATAATATAAATATACAAAGAGGCATGGTAAATGTAAAACTATTTAATAATGAGTTAAATCTAAATGATATGGTTCATATGATGACCTAATCAGTCTAAAACCAATTGGTTGAGAAGTTATAAACCCATACCCACCTTATCCTATAAAAAAATTATTTTTAATCCATTATAAAATGAAAATGTTTTTGTTATAATATAATATTTCATGCTTTTCATAAAGTGACCCTCACCTCTCTTATAAAAGGGCACTTCCCCTTCTATTAATTTTACACCTCAAAAGCCTTTTGGATCGAAAGTACCACACCAAAATATCCTAAAAAAATTCCTCCCTTCATCCTAGGGTCCTTGTTTTGATCATAAAGCCAACCTATGAATCCATTTTCATTAAATCCAAAGGAAGAACCCGAAGAAGAGGTAAATATTTAACCACATCTTTCATGTTCATTTCTTCTTCCACTTCCACATTATTTTTTGTTTCCATTATAAAATAATAACTGTAGAATATTTTATATATAGTGATGTTATTATTAAAATGGTACAACCATATTCATTATTCTATCCATCCTATATATGACAATGTGACCATACATGCGTATGTAAGGCTTACCGTTTGCATGTCGTGGTGTAGTTTTTATTCAATCACTTCATTATATGTATGGGTATAATAATGAGTAAAACATAAATAAATAATAAATATAACATTTTAATGATTATTTATATATTATATACCATCAAATTACATACGATTTATCTATCAATGATATTGTCGCTCGAGCGTACGTACGAATTACCATCTTCATGAACGAGGTGAGAATCATTTCCCCATAGTAACCATTCAAGAATAATTTTCATTTTATGAATAAAAATAATGTTTAAGAACATAATATCATTCTGGATATAAATAAAATATAGCATATTCACAATAAGCATTGCTTACGTAACCATGTATATTAAGGAAAACAAGTCCGTTAACACCCAAAAAGATGATACTACTAAAATATTATTAACAAAGAAATACTATAAGATTATATATGATATCATATTTATTTATATAGTTTATGTATATTTTAATAAAAATGTTTTAACTATTATACTGGAGATTAAAATACCATCTGTTGAGGAAAAGTACAATGTTAGGGTTAATTTCACAATCTCTTTATTATCCGAGGTTGTTTTTACGTAAGTACCTACTCAGCCCTATTTATCATCAACATATATGTTTTCATAAAAATGTATTTCAAAATGTTTATAATATTTACTAGACTATGGCATACATTCATTTATACCCTTATTTAACTTTATATGTTTTTAATGTAATTTTTCCGTCATTTTCTAAACAAGGTAATTTTTGACCTTTTCGACAAAATTAAGGTAAGAATGGTTTTTTAACTTATATAAAGGGTGTAGATATTTTTCTCCATTATAACATCATCAAATCATTCTTTATAATATTATAATAATAATTTCAAAATAATTTTTTCTTTTATAATTATGTTTCACTTAAATTATTTCAAAATAGAAACAGATATTTCTCTCATATAGTTTTGATTTCTTCTATGTCAGTATCCTTCGATAAATGTTACATTTGTTTGATGTTTACTCATTATGAAAAAAATATTCCATATTATATTTAAGTTTTTGTGACATTTTTGACTTTGGATTGGTTATTTTTGTATCGCCCATGGATTATGGTTAATGTATTGACATTTTGAATTCTAGTTTTAATACTAATGTTTATGTTATGTTTCATCCTTTTCATATGTGGAATGTATTGGAAATAGTATGTGATTGGTGGAGCCTTCTATACCTCCTCGATGCATCGATAGGTCTTATGACATAATTAGATGTGGAATTGGCCAGGGCCTATCCCAATTTTATATATAGTTTAGTCTAAGGACTAAATCATTTTTAGACGTCTTGGCCGAGGCCTGGGAAAGATGTTTCAGAATGTATAGAATTATACACTCCCACATTATGAAAATAATATTGATGTTTAATTTTGTTATTTTACTAGTATAATCCCCATGAATATGTTTTATTATTTAATTATTTACTAATCTCATATTTTTTCCATAATGTGGTCTTGTTTATTATTTTTAAAGGCATGTGTTTTTAATTATTCACATTTCCTAATTTTTATGTTATCTTTTGTTGTATTTAATACCCTTAATAAGAGTTTGAGGTTACCACTTTCTTATATTTGTTCTTCCAAGGATATGATGAAGTTAGTTATGGGAGACTTTCAGGCATAATATTGGTGATTTGGATGTTCTAATGAAACAAATTTGTGTTGCATTTCTTTTCATGTTGTGATGATGAACAAATGTATGTATATTGTTTCCAATAATACAAAATTGATTAGCCTTTTAGGGCATGATTCCCTGTATCATTACAATGTTATATAATACAGCACCGACTCTTGATAACAAGGTTCAGGGTGTTACAGTTAGTCTCAGAGGTATTTTAGTACAAACCATGGAAACTAGATTTAGAAATATCTGATTAGAGCACATTACCCTAAGATAGACATTGAGGGTTAGTATAGAAGAACTTCCTAGAATTTTGGTACTGTTGATATTTTGTGAGTTTTCCAAGGATTACATCCTTTTCTAGATATGATCATGTATAGGCGGCTCTGGCACAGATGTACCTGGGGGTAAAACGTGAAAACACCCATTTGAGCTAGACTCTAATGTGAACTAGTGCATTACAATGAGACTTTTTGCACTTTTGGTTACGACGCTCAAAGGGGATATGATTAGTATAATTTTTGTTTTCTTTACAAAATATTATGAAGGGTTTATGAGTATATACATCCACAATGATATCATTTTTTATGATTATGGATTATATCCATAAACTGTTCAATTTATAATAAGTGTTTTACAAGTTTGGAATTATGTATTGTGGATCATAATCTAATCTACTGTATTCCATTGTTTAGAAATGGTGCTAAGTGGAAGGAATGGAAACTGTATCGACACACATAATCCATGTAGGGATTTCCCTCATGATCATGATAATTATAGATGAGGTGGTGATGCAACTGGTGCTGATCAACTTATCACCATTCTAGGACAACTTACACAGGTTATGAAAAATAACCTTACCCATATGGATCACCTTGATCCACAACGCGGAGGATAAATGTTATATCACATCATGAGGAAACAACCACCAACATTCAATGGGTCCAAAAATCCATTTGTAGCGGAATAATGGATAAATTCCATAGAGAAACAATTTAATGCTTCGGGGAGTGATGAAAGGGAAAACGTTGTCATGATAGTTTATCTCCTCATCGGAGATGCAGACCAATGGTGGTCATTAATTCAAAACACAATGGAGGATTAAAAAGTTTCATGTATGGAATGGAGGAAGTTTAATGAGCTTTTGTTAAGAAAAATATTTTTCTTGTGACCATCGAGTGAATATGGAAAGACAGTTTCATGATTCTGAAACCAAAGGAGTATGAGAATGTCGCAAAGTGTATATTCCCGGTTCCAGAAGCCACCCAGAGGCGCCCCATACCCGAATGGTCACATGTACTCAAGTGCATTTCCCCAAACCCCAGAGGCTGGAGACTAGCAGTGAGGGCCTTAGTTTTGATTGTGGGGAAACCATCCCTAATTGGAAGAGTACATAACAGAAGTAGACAAAACTTGCAATAGAGGAAGTAGTAAATATCCAACAACAATGCACAAGTAAATAGCAGAATATTAAAACAATAAAACACTGGAGCACATATATATATATATATGAAATGAAGAATGATAAATATCCAGGAAAACATCCAAATAATTCACAATTCTATAAATACAAACAGTTCTAAAACAAGTACCAATGAAATGATAAATAGCTCATCATCATCGTAAGCCAAAGCTTGGTCCCATTCTCTCCTGCTCCAAAGCAATCAAGTACTAGAATTCTAAGGGCTCTTGCCCTTTACTATACCTACTACAACATATTCTGTTTGGGCCCGAATGGATGAGCCAAACAGGGTGTGAGACTATATCCCACAAGGAAACCACCCAAAGATCTGTGGCTAACAGTCAGTAAGCATATGGCAGGTAATAGTGCAGTAAGCAGTAAACATTAACAGTAAATAACAGGCAGAAATCAACAAGCAGTTATAATATTATATAAAATTGTAATCAATCCACATAACAAAAAAGTATTAGTGAAGCAAACAACTAACCACAATAGGAACCCCACTAAGATGTACTCGCAGCCAACCCCTCTGGTCCTATCCAAGAAGTACCAACAACCCTATGGGCAGTGCACTCAGCCTAACCCCTCTGGTTTGGTCATACGAAATTACAAGAATCTCTAGGGACGCTCGGTCATTCATTTCCCCTTATAGTCTATGGAAGTCCGGGAATCTCTGAGGAAAGTCCCACAGTTTAACAATCTTATAGCCCCAATGTCTAGAAACTCTCTGAGTAAGCTCACTCATTCAATTCCTCCTATACATCTCAGGTCTATCATAGACTCCCTAAGGAAGCTCGTTCGATCAATTCCTCAAGCCTAGAATGGTTTTTGGAAATTCAAACAAGTAAAGACTCTCGGTGGAGGCTCACTCGGTATACCCTCTTGTAGTCGATAATATCCAAGACTCTCTGAGAAGCTCACTCGGTCTATCCCATGTAGTCTATAATAAACAATACTATCTAAGGAATATCACTCGGTCTACCCTCTTATAGTCTATAATATATAAAACTCTCTGGGTAGGTCATTCTATGTATCCTTTATAGTTTATACCACCGGGTTCTCACCGTCCCATGCCAGTCAGTGCATAATAATGATATAATTCCAAAGAAGACTTATATAACTACTTGGCTAATCATTATACCTACCAAAAAACATGTCAAGAATATCATTCCATCCTACGGTCACAAGGCATGGAAAATAGGTATAACAACCAAAGGCTCACAAATCCCAAATGTCATAACAAGAACAAGGCATGGGAATAACATCCAAGGATAACAAATACCCTCAAACATGATCAAATTACCTCTACACAAGCATTCAATCAAGGACGAAAAACAACAAGGTCAAAACGGTAAACACACAATACCTCGTTCACCGGTATTGGTGGAAATTTGCACATTAAACTCAATGACTTCGAAAGGTATGTCATAAACCACATACCTTGGTGCTAGTAGATCAATATACTTGAACCAAGAGGCTTGATTCTCTTTATAACGGTGTAGATCTACAAAAATGCAACAAATGTTCCAAACAATATCTCTAAAGAAAGAGAGAAAATCATGGAATAGAACTCAAGAAGAAGGATGAGCTCACCGTTAATGTTCCAACTCAATCAACGGAGGTCGATTCAGAAAACAGACAGAGGATCGGGGGCTCGAAGGATGTTCGCAGCTGTACGGACGCTCCCGGTTGAAGATCCTGGAGAAGAAGATGTTTATCTCGATTAGGCGTGATCCCTATCCATTTAATGAAAAAACTTTCCCAGTGTGTACTTATGGGGTACAAGGCGTGTACTTTTCCATTCCATACTCCACATTAAGCGGCCTACACATCTCCCATACACACTGTCTGTGTGGCCCAGATGTGGCCAGAACACGGCCTCACGTGGAACCATGGTACACGACATGTACTAATAGAATACATGGCATGTAATTTGAAAATGTCTAGATTTTACTCTTTTTCTAAAAAATTACAAGTGAAGGAAAAACATACCTGAAACGAAGATCCAGCTTCTTAAAAACTTCCCCCATAAAGAAATTTTTCCCAGAATTTTCTAAGAGCGGCGTAGAAGAAGAAACCCCAAACAGCTCTGGCCACTACGATTGTACATCAGCCTCCCTCTCCCTGGTCTCATCTTGTACTCGCTCGTGCTTCCATAGCACCTGTACCAGAGGAACAGTCGATCCATGAAGAACCTTCGTACTACAATCAACATTCCGGGTTGTATGATTCTCAAATGACGCATCATCTTCTAACTCAACCTCCAATGGTTGAATGACATGAGATGGGTCTGAAAAGAAACGTCTGAGCTAAGAAACGTGGAAGACGTTGTGCATAGACCGATACCTCTGAGGTAACTACAACCGATAGGCAACCGGCCCAAATCTCTCCAACCTCTCAAATGTTCCGACGTACGGTAATGAATGTTTACCCTGTCTCTGAATCCTCTTGTGTCCCAGCCTCGGTGCGAAGTGTAGGAAAACATGATCCCTGACCTCGATCTCCAAATGTAAACCTCACTGATCATCATTAGATTTCGGTCGAGAGTGTGATGTAGCCATCCTCTTCTGAATCAGATCTATCTTCTATGTGGTCTCATGAACAAGACGAGGTCCCAGAAAGGCTGCCTCTTCTGCCTCCAGCCAGCACAAAAATGATCGGCATGGCCTACCGTACAAAGCCTCATAAGGTTCCATCTAAATAGTATCCTGAAAAGTATTATTATAGGAAAACTCCAAAAGAGGAACATGATTCTCCCAAGAACCGCTAATGTCAAGAATAAAAGCTCGGAAAATATCCTCAAGCACCTGGATCGTACTCTCGGACTGTCCATCTGTCTGAGGATGGTATGTTATACTCAAAAGTACCTATTTACCCAAAGGATTCTGAAGCCCCTACCAGAACTGAGAAGTAATATGTGTATCCTAGTCCGAAACAATGGAGTGTGGAACTCCGTGTAGATGTAAATTATCTCAGATGTAAAATCATCCCAACTCATCAACAGTAAAGGACTACTTGATTGGAAATAAATGAGAAACCATTGTAAGCCTATCGACGACAACACAAACAACATCACTCCCTCAAGGAGACCTCTGTAACCTGCTCATGAAGTCCATCACGACTTTGTTACACATCCACATGGGAATGGGTGACTGTTGTATAAGACCTATCGGTCGCTGATGCTCCTTTTTCACCTGCTGACAAGTAGAACATCCCCTAATGAAACAGGGAACATCACTCTTCATACCTGGCCACCAATACTGGTGATGAAAATCCCAATACATCATGGTGACACTAGAATGAACGGCCCAAATAGAGGAATGAAAATCCTGCATCAACTCCTCACGTATGTCTGCTGGCACCCATACGCGTCCCTAGAAATGTGAGATCTCATCTTTTCCCACTGTCAATCCAGGAAGAGGGTCCTCTACTGACACACTCTCTCACAGGACTAGGCCTTCTGAGTCTGATAGTTTCCTCATCTATACCGGATTAAGAGGTGTGGAGGTAATAGCTACGGAAGATTGAAAATTTGTCCCTGTCTATAGTGCACCTCCAAATAAATCTCAGAGAATAGGTACATAAGCTACCACTCACTATTGTCCTCCTGAACTCCATGTATCTGAGTTCTTCTTCTCAATGCATCATCCATTGTGTTGCCCTTTTCCACCGTATAGGCAAGCTCAATGTCGAAGGACTGAAGATACTCAACCAACCTACGCTATCTCAGATCCAAATAACGCTAATTGAAGATGTACATAAGACACTTGTGGTTGGTAAAAACCATAAAGTGATCTCCCATAAGGTAATGTATCCAACAGAATAAGGCATGACCATCAACTGCTAACTCCAGATCATGCATCAGGTAGTTCCTCTCATGTGGCCTCAACTGCCAAGACCCGTACGCAACAACTCCATCTCCCTACATAAGGACACCTCCCAGCCTGATACCTGAATCATCATAGTAAATGGTATACCTCTTTCCCAGCTCTGGAATGACAATTATCAGTGATGATGTCAACCTCCCTTTCATCTTAGGAAAGGCTGACTCACAAGAATTCCACCATAATAACTTCACACCCTTCTTTGTGAGACCTATCAGTGGTGCTGCTAAGCATGAAAGTCCTGGATAAAACGTCTGTAGTATCCTACCATCCCTATAAAAATCTGAACCTCAAAGATATTCTTCGGCTGCTCCCATGAATATATATCTCTCTCCTTCTCTATGTCTACTGATACTCCTATCCCTGAGATGACATGACCCCAGAATTGAATCTAATCCATCCAAAATTTGCACTTCGAGAGTTTAGCATAAATCCGCTGCTCTCTCAGTGTACTCATGATGATCCCAAGATTGCGGCATGGTCGTGTCGAGTGTGAGAGTATACCAAGATATCATCCATGAATACCACAATGAATGAATCCTCGTATGGATGGAACACTTAGTTCATCGGCACCATGAAAACTACTGGCGCGTTCATGAGACCGAACTGCATAACCATATACTCAAATAGAACATACCTATTCTTGAAGGTCGTAAGAGGTATATCTAATGTTCTAATGTGCTACCGTTGATAACAGGACCTCAAATCGATGTTCGAGAACACCTGTGCTCCACGTAGCTGATCAATGAGGTCATCGATCCTCGGAAAGAGATCTAGGTTCTTGACCATTAACTAATTCATTTTCCGATAATCCATGCAAATCCTAAGGGTTCCATCTACCTTCTTAGAAAATATGATAGGTGAATCCCACGGAGATGTACTTGGTCGGATAAGACCCTTTACCTGTAAGTCCTCCAATAGCTTCTTGAGCTCCTACAACTCAGGTGTAGCCATCCTATAAGGAGGAATGGACACCGGCGCCGCTCCTGGAATGAGATCAATAGAAAAGTATACCTCACGCTCCAAAGGAAAACCTGAAAAGACCTCTTGAAAGACATCCCTGAAGTGATTCACCGTTGGAGGAAAATATAACTGTGAAGTCCCTTGGTCATCTAGATAATGAATAGAAATTTGGACTATAACTCCTCCTAGCCCATGATGTTATGGTCTAGCTCTAGCCGCCTAGACATCCCACATGCCTCTATGGAGAAAAGATCCTCCCTCTAGTGATACGAAACTCACCCTTTAGCGATAGTAATGGAAGACTTCCTGGATAAGAACTAACCAGTCCCTACTGAAAATGACCTCATATCCTGTCATCTATAGGATATAGAGGTCCCATAAGAATTGACACCATGAAACCTCAAGAGGGCACTCTCTGCAATGACGTACGATAAACTTCCTCATTCCCAATAATGTATAAATAGAAAAAATGTTGTCAGATGAAAAGATACAGAGCCCATGTCTCTCCACAACAGTAATGGAGATATAGCTATGGGTATCACCAGTATCGAAAAGAGATGAAGATAAAACAGAGGCCACTAAGATCGTACCTCGAACTGTAGAACGTCCGAGATCCTGCTCCTGATGGCTCTACTCCATAGAGGATGTTTGGCTTGTACTGTAGCCCTATGACCCAGGCAGACTACCCTGAGCTGATCTACTCTACTGTCACTGGTAACCTAGTGACTGAACACAATGTTCGTGACCTCCACCTTGGCCTGAAGGTCCGGAAGAACTCCAGTTCCTAGACTAGTGATAAACTAGAAATACATCTTCTGTATGCATAGTTATAGAAGAACCCCTACCACTAGTTCTGGCAAGAAGTTCTGAAAAAATGCATAAGATGAACCATCATGCCATTATATCGGCACATTATCTGGTCTCTCTGATACTGAGGCCTAGTATGCCCGCTCCTACGACACTAGTAGCATATAACCTGGCTGGCCAAAGATACATTCCGCCTACCCTAATCTCCTCATGAAGACTCCCTATCGCGCTTCCTGCTATCAGTATGAGGAACACTGACTCTAGATGTCGAACCGATCTAGCTCACTGCTCTAGAATCTATCAGATTGTGCTCTTTGATTAGCACATGGTTTACGATAGATGATATCGTAGTCAACCTGAAGATGTTCACCTGCGAGATGATGTGGTGCCTCAGACCATCCTCAAACTTCCGTGCAAGGAACAACTCCTCACCACTTGGAATAGGCGTGAAACATTACAGCTTAGTAAAGCGAGATGAGTAATCCATAACAGAATGTGTACCCTGCTCCAGGCTCATAAAATCCTAGGCTCGATTGGCCCTCAATGTCTCCGGGTAGATGTAATAGTAGAAGAAGTGTTGAAACTCATCCCAAGTCAAACCCTGCTGGTGTCTTGACTATGAGATCACCTCCCACCACCTCTTGGCGGTGTCTCAGAGCATATAAGATGCCAACATTACCCTTTTCTATGGATATATTACCATATGATTTAATATCGTCAGTGTGTCCTCTATCCAAGTCTCTACAGCCTGGGGTGCTCAATCCCCTAAGAAAGTAGGTGGATGCTGCTGTTGGAAAAACTGTGTCAACTCATCCATCGATGGGGTAGGAGGCAGCACCCCTGAAAGGTCTGCAAAATCCTTAGGAAGTCCTCCCAGAACTGTATATCAGTGCCTGCAACGGGTCTAACTTCTTGTTCCATGGCTAGAATAGTAAGAGGATCTACAAGAGGTCCCTAATCGGCCATATCCAATGCCTGATCAGCGTCTGGAAGTTGATGTATAACCAGAGGATGTCTCAGAAGCATAGCTCTGAAATATAAAAAGAAAACCATAGATCAGGATAATTAAGGATAGAGAACACACGAGTAAAAAACGGAAATAGGAGGAAGAAACACTATAGATTTACTAAACACGACTACACGACATGTTCACTAAGGACACGACATGTTCTAGAAAAGGTATCGGCGACTCGTGTTTTTAGTTACACAGAGGGCTACACGGATGACCCTTACATGGCATGTTCGGAACAAATACGGAGTGTATAAGAGAGATAAAACCGTCCCATGTTGTTTTTGACATGGCTGGGTACATAGTACAAGACTGCACAGCGTGTTCGTACCCAACACGACGTGTACTACACGAGCCACCCCAACCCATGTTGTTATTGACACAACTGGGTACACTGCTCACTACTACATGGCGTGTAAGGAGTGTACATGGCGTGGTTCTGAAAACTTTTTCACCACTCTATGTTTCTACACACACAGTCTGTGACACGGTTTAAAACTACACGATGTGTAGTCAAGTACACGTCGTGTATTCTGGGTTTTTCCGGGCTGTAGCTTAGAAACTGCACCGAAGCCCAGAGAACACTGAAAAACAAACATGAAGGTGCCAAATTCATATCTTTTAGGGCTCATAATGCCTGTAAACCCAATCTTCGAATCTCTTACATATCATATACAAGATAAAAAAGCCAATGATCCACCATGTTCCGATTTATGAGGGCCCATAACACCTCAAGAACCAAAATTTGGCATTCATTTAAGCAAGGAACGATACAAACAATTTCTCTATCAAACTTTAGGTATTATATCAAGCATCTATCACAACAACAGGCATAATCTGCACAACATATATCACAACAACATGAAATCGCTAATGAACCCAAGTTGGCATGGAATGAATGCATGGCATATGATTTATAACAGGTGCCTATTTGATACATGAGAAGGCATACCCTTATCTCATCAGGTTGTGACATAAATAGAACCGCCTTAGCACAACAATGACAACACAAAGCATGTGAATCACTCTAAGTGAAATCATATCAACCGTAAAATCTCAAACCAGAAAACTGCAATAATGAGGTATATTTGCTTTTCCCTATACATGGGTTAGTTACTCCCGAGCACAACATATTACCAAGTACCAAATCCTTCATATCCGTGGATAAACGCTCGAAACAGTAAATCAAGAGAGAATTATTCCTCTGATACCACTTTGAAATGTCCCGGTTCCAGAAGCCACCCAGAGGCTCCCCATACCCAGTTGGTCACATAGACTCAAGCACAATTCCCCAAATTCCAGAGGTTTCCGACTAGCTTCGAGGGCCATGAGTGTGAGAGTGGGGGAACTACGTCCTCATTGGCGAAGTACACAATGGATGTGGACAAAACGTGCAACAGAAAAAGCAGTAAATTTCCAACAACAATGGAAAAGTAAAAAATGGAAGACTAAAATAATAAACCACTGGAGCACATATTTATATAAGAAATGAGGCATGATACATATCTAGGAAAACAACCAAACATGTCACAATTCTAGAAATACAAACAATACCAAACCAAGTACAGAACAAAAGATTAATATCTCCTCAGCATCGCAAGCCTAAGAATGGTCCCATGCTCTCCTTCTCCAAACAAATCAAGTAGGATAAGTTGAAGGGTGCTTTCCCTTGTATATAACTGTAACGTCATAGACTTTTTGGGCCCAAAAGCATCACCCAAATAGGGTGTGAGACTAAATCCCAGTAGGAAACCACCTGAAGATCTGTGCCTAACAGTCAGTGAGCATATGGCAGGTAATAGTACAGTATGCAGTAAATAGTAACAGTAAACAACAGGCAGTAATCAGCAAGCAGTAATAGGATGATATACTACAATAATAAATCCACAAAAGAACAATAAGCAGTGAAGTAATCAGCTAACCACAACAGGAACCCGACTAGGAAGTACTCACTACCAACCCCTTTGGTCCTATCCAAGAAGTACCAAAATCCCTCTGGGCAGTGCACTCAGCCTAACCCCTCTGGTTTGCTCATACGAAATTATAAGGCTCTCTGGGTATGCTCACCCATAAATTACCCCTATAGTCTAGTGTAGTTAGGGACTCTCTGAGAAATTTCACACAGTCTAACCCACTTATATCCCCATGGTATTGAATCTCTTTGAGTATGCTCACTCGGTCAATTCTTCCTATTGTCTTAGGTCTATCACAGACTCTCTAAGGAAGCTCACTCGGTCAATTCCTCCTCTAGCCTGGAATGTTTTAATGAAATTCAAACAAGACTCTCTGAGGAAGCTCACTCAGTCTACCCTCATATAGTCTACAATATCCATGAATCTCTAAGAATCTCACTCGTTCCATCCCCTATAGTCTATAATAACCAAGAATCTCTAAGGAAGCTCACTCGGTCAACCCCTTTATATTCTATAATATCCGTGACTCTCTCAGAATCTCAGTCGGTCGATCCCTTATAGTCTATAGCACCAGGTTCTCAGTTTCTCATTCCACTCAGTGCATAATAATGCTATAAGCCCAAAGTACACCTATAGAGCTACTTCGCTAACCATTCTAGAGAACAACAAGAACGTCAAGAATATCATTCCATCCTATGGTTACAAGGCCTGGAAAACAGGTATAACGGCCAAAGGATAACAAAAAATAATGGTCATAACAAGACCAAGGAATGGGAGAAACATCTAAGAATAACAAATATCCTCAAACATGATCAAATTAACTCTACACAAGCATACATGCAAGGCATGAAAACAACAGGGGAAAAATAGTAAACAGGAAATACCCCATTTATGGGTATTGGAGGAAATTTTCACATAAAACTCAAAGACATCGAAAGTTAAGGCACAAAACACTTACCTTGGTTCTAGGTGATCAATATACTTGAACCATGATGCTTTATTTTCTTTAGAACGGTGTATATCTAAGAAAACGCACAAAATGTTTAACCCAGAATATCTCGAGAAAGACGGAAAATCATGGAATAAAACCGAAGAAGGAATATCTCACCTTTGCGGTTCCAACAAAATCGAAGGTGGTCGATTCTGAAAACAGATGGAGGCTTTGGGGCTCATAAGATGTTTAGGGCTATACAGACGATCCCAGTCGAGAAACATAGAGAAGATGTTTTTTCTCTCGATTAGGCGCGACCCCGGTCCGTTTAAGCAAAAAAAGAATGTACACGGCATGTACTTCTGGGGTACATGGAATGCACTTGGCCTTTCCATACTCCTCTTTAAGAGGCCTCCACCTCTCCCCTACACACCGTGTGTGTAGCCCGGACAATGCCAGCACACGGCCTCTCATGGAAACAAGGTACACTATGGGTACTTATATAATACACAGTGTGTATATTGAAAATTTCTATATTTTTCTCTTTTTCTCAGAAAAACGACCAGAAACGGAAAAACATACCTGAAACAAAATCCAGGTTCTTACACAATATATGAATCTATCATTACAAAGATAGAATGTCATACTGTAGAATATATATGTAACCCAATAAGTAAGTTTGATCGTTCATTGATGGGTTAAACCCATTTCATTATCGATCATTACTCGTGCAATCATTCTCATCGTATGAAGATAGTTTCTTAGGTGAAATCATGGAAGAAATTAAATTACTTATTTCTTACCACTTTAATTAAAATCAAGAGAATAAGAGATATTCTGAACATTCAGGGAAAGGAAAAAGGAATCAGGGAATAAGGAAAGAGATGAACATCCTCCCTATGATAATTTTGGATAGAAGCACCCGGGTTCCTATCTAAATGAAAAATAAGTATTCTACATATGTGGAAAAAAGTCCATCTTTCTTGTGATTATAAGGGGATGAAATAATATACCAATGTACCATGTTATAATTGCAGGGCGATGGGACATTACGAAATCGAATTTCCTAAGGGTAAGGGAAACATACATACGAAAAGGACTTGGAATCAAGGTCAATCCTATGCTGTAAAGTGTTGGAAATTTCAAGTAAATTTTTTTATTAAACACGTTGTACTTTTACGAGTTTGTGGCTTCTGATGACACTTCATTCTGAGGCCCGGTGTGCCCGGAATCAATTTCCAAAGTTTAGCTCAGGTGCATTTAGTGAATGAATGAGAGTGTTTTCCTATCTGTTGAACCGGTGCTCAGAATCAGATTCTGAGGGCACCGTTGAACTCGCAGTGTTGACGATTGATTAAGGGGACCTTCACCTTTAACACAATAGGGGCGGTGTAGATGTTAGTTTTCTGGGCTTCGTGAAATAAAAATAAAATTTATTTTATTTATATCCTTTCTTTTTGAAATTCAAATTTGTTTGAATGGGGGGTCCACCACTCACCTTAATTAAATGAAACTCCTCTCTTAATTAAATAAAGGATGAGCTTATTATATGATGGGGCATCTGCAGGAGAACCCCCCCCCCCCCTCCCCCCACCTCTTCCCCTTCTCTCTTCATCTTCTTCTTTTCCCCCTTTTTTACACCACCAAGGGACCTCCTCATCCAACGATCGATCGTGTGACGAACCTCTAAGGAAATGATGACGTCATCTTCCAACGTAAACGAATGACACTACCTCTCCACAGATCCATTGAGTGATCACGTCACGAGGTATGGGTAATTTTTGTTATAATCTTTGTCATCGATCTTCGTTGCTTAAGGATTGGCTGCATGATATCGTCGTCACGAGAGGAGATCAGACTGCAAAAACACAGATGATTCTCCTCCCCTCTTCTTTGTTAATATTCGTAAATGTTGGGGACGGAGTCATACGGTGCCGTTGCACAGTGCGGTGATCGGCAGGGAACTGCAGCCATGCAAGGCCGCGACGATGACAGCGTGGTGTTGTTGCACCGCGCAGAGATGTAGAAGGCTGCAGCCAGAGAGGGCTACAGTGGTGGTGCATGGCGCCGTCGCGCCACACCAGAAAGACCGAGGAAGGCCACGACCAGAGAAATCCATGACAGAGGGGCATTGCGCCGTCGTACCGTGCAAGTGAGACGAGCCGCGACCTAAGGCCACGGCGGACAATCAGGGGCGGCTGACCGAGTCAGCCGCTGGCGTCTCCAGGATGTGGGACCCCTTCTTTGTCCCATGAAAGCTCACAAACAGGCCGACCTTAATGGTCGGCCATTATTCAGAAATCGGGGGGTGTAACCCCCCCCCCCCCCCCCGACCAGCTGCTAGGGCAGACCCCATTGGGTCCACCGTTTCCAAAAACAAGGGGTCGCGCCCAGATGGTGTCCCGCTTGGCCACCGGCCGAGCTGCGACCGGCATTCTAACTGTGCCGAAAGCAGCACGGGCCGCACCGGCCTTGCATCGTCGGGCCGGGCTATGCCCCGTCGGGCTGCGCCTCACCGGGTCGGGCCACACCACTTCGGGTCGGGCCGCAGCACGTCGGGCCGAGCTACGCCACATCGGGCCTGGCCGCGCCACTTCGGGATGGGCCATGCCCCATCAGGCCAAGTTTTGTATACCTTCAGACCGATCCAACACCCATTCTAGGTCGGACCCGTCAAACTGGGATAACCTTACCCGTCGGCCCACAAGGCTAGACGGGCTAGGCCTGTTAATCACTTAAACATGAATAACATAAAGACTGTGCATCTAATCAACGCGCCGTCTGAGGAACTAGGACTCTTTCGATGAGATGTTTATTTTGTGATACACTAAGTGAGTTTTGGATGACTATGGATATTAGTTGGATTAGAAACGAGCGTATTTCTAACCGGGCCTCTGGAATAGAAAAACCATTATCTTTGAGACCGGACGTCCGATTTATGCGCAGTCTATCACGTTGAGTTCCTATTGATGAAACTGAACATTGGGATACATCATATTTGGACTTTGTGATAGTTGATGTATCAAACCTCTTGGATAATGGAGCAGACCCTCCCGGAATCGAGCATGATGTCTGTGGGAACCCTAGAGCTGGTTGCGACTACGACGATGATGACGACTGTAGTTTGATCCTACGTGGGTTTGGCAGCGAGGAAGATTGTACGTGGATCCTCCATGGGTTTGGTAGTGATGAAGACTGTACATGGATCCTACATGGGATCAGCAGTGATGGTTACTGTAATTAGATCCTATGTGGGTTCGGCAGCAATGAATTCTGTACTTGGATACTACGTGGGTTCGGTAGAGGAGATGATTCAGAGGATACATCTAATAATCTCCACCCCAATTCGTGAGTAGTATACCTGTGTGAGATGAGTCTTCTATTTCATTCATTATCATCAATGTGATTAAATTACATTCCTGTGTGGTCTGGGTTGTGATTTCAGGTGTGGATTGGGTTGTACTTGGGCTCGTGAGTTGGAGCCAAACTGGAATTGATGACTTTGGTATATGGGCATATACCTATGTGGAGTTGGTCAATACTTCATGTTTGTATCTTTCCTTTGTGGTTTATCCTTTTTGGATTCTGGGAGACGTTTAGGGGGTCTCGCGGTCCCTACTTATTATCATATACTCACCCCTTCATGGGAATTGCACGCAATACCTTGTGTTGGTTACAGGCGACTGACAACACTGATCGTGGTCGAGGCTTGTAGAGCTGGATGGTATCTGGAGGTGGACCACCTGGCGGGACGTACACGGAGTGGACAGAAGGACATGAGGTACCGACAAGACTATCAGAATACACCCTTTAGGAGGGATTCCCGGAGGGAAACTTGGTGGTTGCTGATTTACTTTTCAGTTGTTGTACTTTTTTTCTTAGTTTTACTATAGTTTCAGTTTGGTTTGTATACTGGCCCATTTATTTTCCAGCACTTACTTTTGCACTCAGTTTACACAGTGCTTTCTACAACTTTCATACTCTGTTGTGTTTGTTTACTTATATAAAGGAAATTCCTTCCCTTTTGTCGGGATTTACGCCTGTGGTGCTAGTCGCCAGCCCCTGGCCTATGGAAGGAGAGCATGGGGTGGTCACGACATGAGCCCCGAGGACGGGTCGTGAAAAATTGGTATCTGAGGAGTCAGTTCTACCACAGAACTCAGGAATTTTATAATTTCATTGTGTGTAACAGTAGAATTTAAGGGTATTGAGTGTGGTTATTATTCCAGGGAGTCCAGTGTTGGAGCTGCGTCCGACGTATCCATACACCAGGATCCGGACTTCCGATTTCTGACCATGTGCACAAAAACATTGATTGCATGTGTGTTTCAAAAGTTTTCTTTGTGATTACTTTGTGTCAGCTCACCAGGTATATTGTTTGTCCGTCGCACAAATGTTTCTTTTTAGGATGGCCCCATGAAGGCAGCTACCTAGGGTTCTGAGCTACGTGCGAGATGGTATCCCCCCGAGCGATGAGGCCTCGCTGCAGGGCCCCATTATAGCAGGGGCACCAGCGGTACCTCTACCCGCTGGGCCACTGATACCACCAACCCCAGCAGCAGAGAGTGCACGCTTCCTAAGTGTGTTGCACAAGTTTTAGTGATAGATGCCGCTAAGGTTCTGCGGAGAGACGGACCCTCAGGAAGACGATGACTGGATGGAGGATATCATCAGAGTGTTCATATTGGTAGGGACACTAGCAGACCATATGGTTATCCTTCCCGAAAGTCTCCCGCACGCAGTAGAAGGTATATGGTGGAGCATGGTGCTCCATATGAACAGAGAGGCATATCTACTTTGGATGGACTTTGAGAACCTCTTCCGCTCAGAGTTTGTTCCAGCCACCCTCTGTGCGGTGCACATCTAGGAGTTACTACAACTGCGGCAGGGCAGCATGACAGTAGCCCAGTACTCACTGTGATTTACCGACCTCTCTCACTACTCCACATACATGGTATGGGACCAATTCTTTTGGGACCGGACCTTTATGCAGGGATGGAGGCATGAGATCAGGGCTTCGATGATCTCCCTCAACATTCTGACGCAGGCAGGAGTACTGGAGACTTCCCTTCTTTTGGAAAGATTCTTTTCTAAGCCTATGCCAGCAGCGAGGCCTACAGTATGGCAACACGTAGCAGAGTATTCTATAGCTGGAAGTAGACAGATGCCGTAGGGGTCCAAGAAGACCAGGCCATCAGCTGTGCGACCCTAGGATACTGGTTCGTAGGTGTGGGGAACACACAGTAGAGCCAGTCATACGAGAGGCAGGATGTGCTATGCATGCGGCAGGAAAGGCTACAAGGCTCGTGACTGCCCGACTCGACATGCATTGGAGAATAAGACGGTTGAGGGACCACCCAAGAAGTGTTAGAGGTTCGACCGTGTTTGTCCGCTGGGAGCAGGCGGACGAGGTAGTGGAGCTGGCCGAGCAGCAGGTGGTGGACGACACTTCGAGGATCTACCACAACCACCACCAGGAGGTTTACCCCAACCACAGGAAGCTGGAAGATAGAGGCAGCCTCATCTTCAGGCAGTGGTGGCTTACGACCATGGCACACCTGAAATGATTCGAGGTACTATCTGTGTCTACTCAACCTTTGCTGTAGTTCTTATAGACACACGAGAGATTCATTATTTTATTGCTGCTCCCCTTGTTCGGAGCTCAAATATTCCGGTGGAGTAGTTCTCTTGATCCTTACAGATAGAGATTCTTATAGGAGCAGACTCGAGGATTACAAACTTGTTCTGGTAGTGTGATCTTACTCTAAGAGGTGAGAGAATAGGCTAGGATCATCTTTTAGCATCATTGATGCCTTATGATGTAATCTTGGGTATGGATTGGTTATCTACATTCCACACCCAGATTGACTGTATTAGGCGAAAAGTGCGGTGTGTCCACACAAATGGGAGAAGTTTCACCTTTACGAGTGAGAAGGGAGCCTATATAGTGCAGGATGGACTTAAACAGAGGAGAGGGTAGCCGATCACACATCAGTTGGCTAGTCTCATCCTCAGAGCGGTTGATGAGTGGAGTCCGAGTTTTCCTGTTGTGGTGGATCAGTTTGTGGAGGTTTTCTCGGATGATGTTCCAGGACTACCTCCTCACAGAGAGGTAGGCTTCTACATTGACATGTACCATGAGACATCAATGATATCTACTCCAGCTTATCGGATGGCTCCCGCCAGGCTTCGTGAGCTGCGGGTACAACTGGAGGACTTACAGGGAAAGAGATTCATCTGGCCCAGTGTTTCACCCTGGACTTCTCCGATTTTATTCGCCAAGAAGGCAGATGGGAGCATACGACTATGTGTCGACTACCGTCACCTGAATAAGGTGATCGTAAAGAGGATGTATCCACTCCCGAGGATTGGCGATCTCTTTTCTCTGCTCAAGGGAGCACGATGGATCTCCAAGATAGACCTCGGGTCAGGCTATCACCAACTCAGAGTTTGAGACAAGGATGTGCAGAAGACGACCTTCAGGTGTCTGTATGGCCACTATGAGTTCTTGGTTATTCCTTTAGGCATAATCAACACTCCAGTAGTGTTCATGAGTCTCATGAACATGATATTCCAGCCTAACCTCGATCGATTTGTTGTAGTCTTCATCGACAACGTAGTGATTTACTCGACCACTGAGTAGGAGCACACCTACCACTTGTGGATTGTACTGCACACACTCTGAGAGCACCATATTTATGGTAATCTCTCGAAGTGCCAGTTCTAGATTCTAGATGTAAATGTCTTGGGTCATGTCATCTCTGAGGCGGGAGTTGCATTGGATCTTGTGAAGATTGAGGCAGTAATTGCTTGGGAGCCACCTAGTAGTGTGACGGAGGTGCAGAGTTTCCTAGGTCTGGTTGGGTACTATCATAGATTTGTACGAGTCTTCTCCAGAGTTTTATCACCACATTCGGATTTGATGAAGAAGGGGAAACCCTTCGTGTGGTTAGATAGATGCCAGGAGAGCTTTTAGGAGCTGAGACATAGATTGACTAGTGCACCCATCTTGGAGCTCCTGGAAGAGGGCGTATGGTACGTAGTTTACTGCGATGCATCAGGGACTGGAATCAGGTGTGTCCTGGTGCAGGAGCAGGGATTGATCACATATGGTTCACGATAGTTGAGGCATCATGAGGAGAACTACGCTAGCCATGTCCTGGAGTTAGCAGCTGTGGTCTTCACCTTGAAGATGTGGTGGCACTGTCTGATGGGAGAGCGCTTTATAGTCTACTCTGACCACCAGAGTCTCAGGTACATCTTCTCACAGAAGGACCTGAACTGGGAACAGTGAAAATGGCTCCAGTTCCTCAAATACTATGACTTTGAGATATTCTATACTCCTGGTAAGGGAAACGTTGTGGTTGATGCTCTCCGCAAGAGGTTGGTCATTCGGCTACTTGGAGAGGCGATGGAGTAGTTATCCCCTTTGCATATATCCTTCATGGATAGAGATGGAGTAGCCTTCGTACAGTACCACACAGTCACCCCTCCACTACTACAGCAGGTCAGAGAGACACATAATATGTAATTTTACTATGAGACACAACATGCTAAGATTTCCACAGGGCAGGCACCTGATGGATTTTCAGAAGGAGGAGAGCATGTCATCCTCTTTAGTGTACATGCCATGGTACCAGTTTCACTATAGGAGGAACTGTTGAGGGAGATTCCCACTTCCACTCTTGCAGTACATCCATGTGTGCCAAATATGTAACATGATCTCAGAATGCAACCCTAGTGGCTAGGTATGAAGAAGGTTGTGGCAGATTTCGTTTCTCGATGCCTCACATGCCAGCAGGTGAAGGCAGAGAACCAGGTACCGAGAGGCATGATGCAGCCCTTAGAGGTCCCAGAGTGGAAGTGGGATGAGATATCTATGGATTTCCTGACGGGGATACCTTTAACATCAAGGGGATAGAACTCCATTTGGGTGATCGTAGAATGACTCACAATGTCAGCTCACTTCCTTCCGATCAGAGAGCATGGCTCAGTAGAGATCTTGGGTCACCTATATGTTCAGGAGATCATACGGATTCAGGGTGTGCCATCGTCTATCGTCTCCGATCGAGATACTCTCATTACTTCCTGACTTTGGAAGGGGTTACAGGAGGAATTTGGGACCCAGCTACGCCTGAGCAACACCTTTCACCACTGTACAGATGGCCAGACAGAGAGGACCATTCAGACACTCGAGGACATGATCTGTGCATGTGTCCTTGACTTTGGTCGCAGCTGGGAGGATCACCTACGCTTGGTGGAGATTTCATACAACAACAACTACAACTACACCATCGGGATGGAACAATACGAGGCATTGTATGACTGACCTTCTAGATCGCCTCTGTGCTGGACTGGCCCTGGGGAGTCAGCACTCGTTGAACCAGAGATGGTTTAGGCTACGAAGGAGAAGGTGCAGATCATACAGGTGTGGATGAGGACTGCATAGAGCAGACATATGTCCTATGCTGGTAGGAGGCAGAGACCACTGGAGATCCAGGATGGCGACAACGTTTTCTTACGGGTCTCACCTCGATGTGGATTATATAGATTTGTTCGGGGCGGAAAGTTATCTCTGCACATAATAGGACCATTAAAAGTCCTCAGCAGGGTAGGATATGTGGCTTACTCCCTGGCCCTTCCAACTTAGTTACACCAGGTGCACGACTTCTTCCATGTATCACAACCGAGTAGATATGTGCAGGACCCGAGCAAATGCATTTATCACGGGGAGCTGGACATAAATGATGGGGATACATTCATAGATGTTCGGGTGGAGAACGGGGATGGACGGGAGCAGGTCTTATGTGGATGGTCTATTCCTATAGTGCACATTCTTAGGAAGCACGTGAACCTCCATGAGAGCACATGGTAGCTGGAGGCTC
Source organism: Viscum album (assembly GCA_963277665.1). NCBI lineage: Eukaryota > Viridiplantae > Streptophyta > Magnoliopsida > Santalales > Viscaceae > Viscum > Viscum album. The sequence goes on along the minus strand of OY728145.1, from coordinate 1,291,974,195 downwards.
AGATGCGTGCTCAGTACCTTCATTTGTTCCCCTAGTGTATGTTGTTGCATTACAGGGACGTAAATCCCTGAGGTGGGAGTATTGTAAAGACCCTAAAATTTCAAGTAAATTGTTTTCATAAACCCATTCAAATTTATCGAGTCTCTGGATTTTGACGGCACTTGATTCTGAGGCCCGGTGTGCCCAGAATCAATTTCTGATGTTTAACTATGGTACGTTCAGTGACCGAACGAGTAGGTTTTCCTATCTTTTGAACTGGTGCTCGGAATCAGATTCTGAGGGCACCATTGAAATCGCAGCTTCAATAGTTTCTTAAGTGGACCTTCACCTCGAACACATTTGGGGCAATGTGGAAGTTTGTTTTTCGGGCTTCATGAAATAAAAATAATTTTTTTATTCTTTCTTTTTGAAATAAAAATTTGACTGAATTAATGTGGGGGGGGGGGGGGGTCCACCACCAACATTAATTCAATGAAAATCCTACCTTAATTAAATAAGGGAGGACCTTATCAGATGAGGGGGAATCCGCTGGAGAACCCCCCCCCCCCCCCAACCCTCTTCTCCTTCTCACTTATTCTTCTCCTTTTTCACCATTTTTACACCACCAGGTGACCTTCTCCTCCGACGAACGAAAGAGTGGAAAAACTGAACGGGAATGACGACGTCATCTTCCGACGCCAACGAACGACTCTACCTCTCCAAAGATTCGCCGAGTGATCACATCACGAGGTAGGGGTTATTTTTTTCAAGTCTTTATCATAGTTCTCCATTGCATAATGTTTGGCCGCATGATATCATCGTAATGGGGGAAGATCAGACCGCCCAAACACGACGGATTCTTCTCCGCTCTTCTTTTCTAATCTTTGTTGATGTGGGAGCTAGAGGCGAACAGTGCCGTCAGACCGTGTGGTGATCGGTAGGGAACCGCAGCCATGCATGGATACAGTGAAGGGGGTGCGGTGTTGTTGCACCACGCAGAGATGTAGATGTCCGTAACTGGAGCGGGCCGCGATGGTGGTGTGTCGCGTCGCCACGACGCACCGGAGTGACCAAGGAAGGCCATGGATAGAGTGGGCCATGGTGGAGGGGTGCGAAACCATCGAGCAGCACCAGTGAGAAAATCCGCAACCTAAGGCCATGACGGACCAGTAGGGGCGGCCGATCGAGCCGGCCGCCGGTATCTCTAGGAGGCGGGACCCCTTCTGGGTCCAGCGGCATCTCACAATCCGGATGGAATTAATGGACGGCCGTTAACTGAAAATCCAGGGGGGGTGTAACCCCCCCGGACCAGATTCTAGGTCGGACCCCTCTATGTCTGCCGTTTCTAAAAATAGGGAGCCACAACCCCTTTGCATCCCGATCAGCCAGCGGCGGAGTCGTGGCCGGTTTCCGAGGCAGGCCATATGCCGCACGGGCTGGGCCAGCTGCAGGCCGCACGTGTCCGGCCGAGCTGCACCCCGTTGGGTCGGGCCGCACCACATCGGGTTGGGTCGTGCCACGCTGGGTAGGGCCATTCCACTTCGGGCCGGGCCGCGCAACATCGGGCTGGCCCGCGCCCCTTCGGGACAAGTTATATATACCTTGGAATTGGTCTGACACCCCTGCATGGTCAGACCCGTCAAATTCGGTTAACCCAACCTGTCGGCCCACTAGGCTAAACGGGTCGGGCCTATTAATTAATTAAATGAGAATAACGTAAAGACTGCGCATCCGATCGACGCTCAGTCCACGACACTTAGACCCTTTTGACAAGACGGTTCATTTGCGATACTCTATGGGTGTTTTGGACAACTACGGATATCGGACGGGTTAGAAATGACTGTATTTTTTACCAGGCCCCTGGAACTGAAAAGCCATTATCTCTCAGACCGGGCGTCTGATTGATGTGTCGTCTATCGTGTTGAGTTCCTATATACAATACAGAGATTTTGGATACATCAAATGCAGACTTTGTGACAGTTGATATATCTCCTCTCTTTGATCGTGGAGCGGACTCTCCCGGAATCGAGCGTGTTGTGTGCACGAACCCTAGATATGGCTGCGACTGTGACGACGATGATGACTGTACTAGGATCCTACGTGGCTTCAACAGTGGGGATGACTGTACTTGGATCCTCCGTGGGTTCGGTGGTGATGACTACTGTACTTGGATCCTACGTGGGTTTGGCAGCGAGGGTTGCTATACTTGGATTCTACGTGTGTTCGGCAGCAACGACTTATGTACTTAGATCCTACATGGGTTTGGTAGAGGAGATAATCCAGAGGCTACATATAATCATCTCTACCCCTCTTCATGAGTATTATACCTGTGTGAGATGAGTCTTGAATTTCAATCATTATCATCAATGTGATTGACATACATTCTTGTGTGGTCTGGGTTGTGATTTCCTGTGTGGACTGGGTTATACATGGGATCTTGAGTTGGGGAAGAACTGGATTTGATGACATAGGTATATGGGAATATACCTAAGTAGAGTTGGTTGATACTTTGTGTTTATATCTTTCCTTTGTGGGTTATCCTTTGTGGATTCTGGGAGACCGTCGGGGGTCTCGGGGTCCCTAATGAGTATCATATATTTACCCCTGCACGGGCATTACCCGCACTACATTGTGTTGGTTGTAGATGATGGACAGAAATGATCATGGTCGAGTCTTATAGAGCTAGACGGTATCCGTAGGTGGTCCACTGGTGGGACATACACGGAGAGGATGGACGGACCTGAGGTACCGACGAGACTATATGTACCCACCCTGCTGGTGGGATTCCCAGAGAATGACATGGTGGTTACTGATTTACTTTTCAGTTGTTGTACTTTCATTCTCATTTGTACTGTACATTCAGTTTGGTATGTATACTAGACCTTTTACTTTCCAACACTTACTTTTGTACTCGGTTTACTTAGTGTTTACTGCAGCTTGTGTACTATGTTGTGTTTGTTTGCTTATATAAATGCAATTCCTTCCCTTTTCTCGGGATTTATGCCTTTGGTTATAGTTGCCAGCCCCTGGCCTATGGAAGGCGGGTTTGGGGTAGTCACGTCACAGGCCCCGAGGATGGGTCGTGACATAATCTATCAAAACTACTATTATTGAATCTTTGAATGATGTGGTGGCATGTGATTTTATGGTTTCCACAAGTTTAGACAATTCTTTATTTGATTATTTGTCATTTCATTGTTTTATATGTTCCATGTTTTTGAAGAAAATATGATATTTCCAATTTGATTTAATAGGGGAGTTGTTAGTCAAAACTCACAAGGGATGTTTCATTTCCATAATTTATTGTGAATCAGTCCCCATTAAGGCATAAAAAATATATTTATCTGATGATCTATTCATTTTACCCATTATTGAATTTGATATAATCCTCAGAATGGATTGAATTTCAGACCAGGATGTGATAATTTATTGTAAGAAAAGAAGGTTACAATTATCAATGATGATAAGGAGTACATTATCTTTAGATTAGAATCATCACCATCTGATTATTATCTAGATCCACCCCCAGTAGCAGTACTATATTAAATTTTTTGGGAGGATGATAATGAAATAATTTTGGGTGAGGAAAAGAATGTTTAAATAGAGGGTGTACCAATTCTTCTAGAATATGTTGATTGGTTTCTAGAGGATATACATGGAAATCCTTCAGAATGAGAAATTGAGTTTTCCATTGATTTAATTCCTAGTTCAAAGCCAATATCGAAGAACCCTTATAGAATGGACACTATGGAATTTGTGGAACTAAATATATAACTTGAGGAATTGAGTAATAATGGATGAATTTTCCTTAGTGTTTCTCCATGGGGAGCCCATGTCCTTTTTGTTATGAAGAAAAAATATATATGAGGTTGTGCATGGACTACATTGAGATCAATGCTATAACAATAAAGAACAAGTATCCCCTACATCTCATTGTTTATTTATTCGACCAACTTGATGGACTCAATATTTTTCTAAGATTGAACTTTGATCTTGATATCATCAGCTGTGTGTGAAGAAGGAAGACATTCTGAAAACATCATTTCGAACCAGGTATGTGCATTATGAGTTTACAGTAATGCCTTTTGGATTGACTAATGAACCCTCTGTCTTCATGTATCTAATGAATAGAGTTTTGAAGGAATATCTTGATAACATTGTAGTGGTATTTATTGATGATATCTTCTTATACTCCAAAATATTCTAAGATCATGAAAATCACATGCACATTATTCTAAAGACTCAGAGAATAAAGGAATTATATGGAAAATTTAGCAAGTGTAAATTATGGATTCAAGATATTTCTTTTCTTGGCCATATTGCCTCAAAGGATGGAATCTCTGTTGATCCTTCAAATTCCAAGGCAACACATGAATGGCCAGCACCGATGAGTATAACTGATGTAAATAGTTTTATTGGTTTATAAATTTATTATTGATGTTTCATCTATAATTTTTCCCTATTGTCTTACCAATTAATCAAACTCACAAGTAAAGGAGTTAAGTTTGTTTGGATAAAATAATGTGAAGAATGTTTTGAAGAACTGTATAGAATATTAGTCAGCACTCTTATCATGAATCTACCCTCAGAGAATGATTGGTTTTTTATTTATAGTGATGCTTCAAAGAAAGGACTTGGTTGTGTCCTTATTCAATGTGTTTGAGTTATTGCATATGCATCTTGACATATAAAATTATCATAAAAACTACCCCACTAATGATATTGAGTTAACAACATTAATCTTCGTTTGTAAGATATGGAGAAACTATCACTATGGTAAAAAATGTGAGATTTATTCTTATCACAAGAGTTTGAAGAGTATTTTATCAAAACAAAAACTCAACATGACACAAAGACGATGGCATGAACTACTCATGCATTATGATTAAACTATACATTACCACCTAGGGAAGGAAAATAATGCGGCATATGGTTTGAGTATAAAGGGTCATGGAGTTTTGATCAATATGAGAGTTTAAAGGGATCCAATTTTTATGGATTTGATAATGATGGATATGGGAATAACCATGGAAGGTGAAACATCAATAAATTTTCAAATGGTTGCCAAATCATCTTTACTAGAAAGGGTAAAGAGTTTTCAGTCTGATGAGAAGGAATTTAAAAAATATGATTAAAGTTGTGAATGATGAGAGATGGAGTGACTTCATATATTAAGATGGAATTTTAAAATTTTGGAAGAGACATTGTGTTCCTAACATAACTGAGCTAAAAATGGAATTTTTGGATGATTCTCATAGCTCCAATTTCTCGATACACCCTGGGAGAACCAAGATGTATTGATATTGGAAGGAAACAGCCTAGATGAGCCATGAAACCTCTTCCCGTACCTGAGTGGAAATGGGGTTATATTATAATGGGCCATGTCATGGGGATATCAAAGTCTCTTAAAAGGAAGGATGCATTTTGGGTCATTTTTCATCAACTTACCAAGTCAGTACATTTTCTTAATATACGAGTAGATTTACCACTTGAACGTTTAGAAAGACTATATATTAATTATGTTGTAATAATTCATGAAGTAACCCTATCGATTATTTCAAATCATGATCCCCATTTTACATCATGATTATGGAAATGTCTTCAGAAAGCCGTAGATACCGATTTTCATTTGATCACTACCAATAAACCTCAAACTGATGGAAAATCAAAATGTATTATTCAAACCATAGAAGTCATGTTGATATCATTCTATCATGACATTAAAGCTACATGGGATCAATATTTACCTCTGGTAGAATTTACATATAATAATATCATCCATTCAGGTATTCAGACGGTACCATATAAAGCATTATATAGAAAGAGATCTCATACACCGACTTGTTCAAATGATGTTGGTGCCAGAAAACTCGTAGGCCCGAAACATGTTTAGGAAATGATAGAATATGTCAAGGTTATCCAATCTCACATCAAATCAGCACAATGCAGGCAGAAGGGCTATACCGATAACCAAAGGAAGGATTCATAATACCAGGTAAAAAATCATGTTTTCTGGAAGGTATCTCCATGGAAGGGAGTTATACGATTTGGTAAGAAGGTTAAATTAAGTCCTAGGTACATTAGACCTTTAGATATTATTTAATTAATTGGGGTTGTATCTTACCATTTGGCATTGACACCAACCCTCTCTAATGTTCATGATGTCTTCCATGTATCACTGCTAAGAAAATACATTCCATTCCCATTACAGGTACTCACTTATGTGGAAATTCAACTAGAACCTAAATTGCCTTATTTTGAAGAGTATGTCAAGAATCGTGATACTAGATAAAATTTTTTGAGAAATCGGATGAATCGTCTGATAAAAGTTTTTTTCGAGAAACTTTAAGATATAAGGGTCAATGTGGGAACCAGTGGAAATTATGATGAAGAACTAAATGAATCTTTTTGTGCTTTAGTATTATAGAAATATTTAGGATGAAATTATTTGAAGTAGCGATGAATGTAACACCCTAGTCTTCCAAATTATGTTTCCTTTTAAAAATCCAATAGCTTGCATTGTACGCAACTTTGAGACTCTATCACACCACGAACAATCAAACTAGCCATTATGAATAGTAATACCCAATTTTGGAAATTGATTAAATTTTATTTTTCCAAATGGACTTTATTTTAGAATTCAAAATATGGAAATTATCTTAGAGTTAATTTTTGGTAATTTTATAAAAACTATTAATTATTGATGAATATTACTAATTTTAAATTAAAAACAACTATTTAAATAGAATTAATTTTTAGTCTTAAATTATAAATTTGAGTGGGTTTTGATTACAATTATAATATATTATTTTCATTGAATATAATTTAGGTAATTGTGTGTAATTTAACATTTAAACTAATGATAAACATATGTTGTTCTTTTGATTGTTATTTTTTCTTAAAAACAGATTTTTTGTTTTGATAACGGGAATTAATTTTAAATTAATTTCATTCACTACTATGTTTTGAAATAGGAAAAATCGATTCCACATTTGTAATCAAGAGGTCCAAATTGATTAAAGTGGTAACTTTTATTTTGAGATAATCTGAATAATTACTTCGGTAAATATTTTATTTACAATTGTAAAAGGGTAAATCTGTTAAATAGGGTTAAAAAAATATTATAATAAAATTAAATTACCCTAACATGTGTATTATTCAAATTGGATGATAAATTTATGACCATGGGAATCCTTGGGTCGATTGTGGAACCCTATGGAGCCACATGGGAGTGATAATGTCTTTTTACATTTATTAATCTAAAGTAAAGATTGAAATAAAAAAAGCATGCAACTTTTAGAAAAATATTTTTATATGGGGTTATATAATTGACCTCATATACTATAAATAATAATTAATAATCTATAAATATTTACAACTTCATTGTATTTTATCTATAATTTGTATACGCTAAATAATTTAATTTATCTGTGACACAATGAGGAAGTAATAATTACCTTAATAATGAAATATTAAAATAATTGTTATTATAAATATAAAAATAAATGTAAATTGAGACTTATGAAAAATTAAACTATTTTTTTAGGTTATTATGACATGTTATGGTTGGGTAAATAAATTTTATTCTAAATAATATAGTTTTTGTGGATTTCATAAAAATAAAATACTAAATAGTGTCAAATTTTACATAATTGAGTTTTTAAAACAAATGCAATATGATTAATTGATATAGTATTTCTAAAAATATAAGATTCTGTGAAAAATATTATATAAGGTTATATTTATTAATAATAAACCACATGAGGTTCAAATGTATTGTTATAGTATGTTTCTTAACTATATTATTTAAAAATACAAAGAGACATTGTAAATTTTAAACTATTTAACTCAGAGTTAAATCTAAATGATAAGGTTAACATGATGACCTAAACCAGTCTAAAACATATTGGTTGAGAGATTATCAACCCATAACATCCTTATTCTTTAAATACTATATTTTTTATCCATTAAATCCAGAAAATGATTTTATTATAAAATAATATTTCAATATTATCCTAAAGTGACTCTCACCTCTCTTATAAAATGGCACTTCCCCTTCTAATAATTTCACACATCCAAAGCCTTTTGGCTTGGAAAACCCCTACCCCAATAACCTCCAAACATTCCACCCTTCATCCTAGAGGTCTTTCATTGGTCATACATACATCCTAGGAGTCCCATTATATCAAATCTAAAGGGAGAACCCAAAGAAGTGGTAAAAATTTCACAGCCTCATTCATGTTCTTTTTTTTCTTCTACTTTTTATTTATTTATTGTTTCCTTTATAAAATAATGAATCCAATATATTTTATATATTGTGATTTTATTTTGAAAATTGTACAACCATATTCATTATTCAATCCATCCAATAAATGAAAAAGTCACCATACATGTGTATGTACTGCTTATTGTCTCCACGTTGTGGTGTAGTTTGTTATTCACAAACTTCTATAATTAGATAGGTATAATAATGAGTATAACTGGTGTAAATAAAAAATATAATTTTTTAATGATTCTTTATATATTATATACCATCCAATTACATACTCTTTCACCATCAATGACATTTTCTCTCGTGCGTACCTACAGATTACCTTCTCCACGAACGTGATGATATTTTTTTCCACATCTTAATCGTTAAAGAAAAATTTTCATTTAAAGATTAAGAATAATGAATAAAACTTATTATCATTCTGGTTATGAATTAAATACATCATATACATTAAAAACATGGCATACATAAGTAAGAATATAAAGGAAAATGAGTCAGTTAACAACCAAAACAATTATACAACTAAAATATTATTTAAAACGTTATATTAGAATATCATATATGATATCATATTTATGTATATAGTTATTTTATAATTTAATAATAATGCATTAACTATTATACATGATGTTAACATACCATCGGCTAAGGAAATGTACAATGTAATGGTTAATTTCACAATCTATTTATTATCCAAGGTTGTTTTCATTAAGTATATATTGGGACCTCTTTATCATACACATCCGTGTTTTCTTAAAAATGTGTTTGAATACATTTTTACTATACACTATAATATGATTTAATTCAATTTATAACCTTATTTTACCTTATATGTTTTTAAAGTAATCTTTCTATTATTTTGAAAACAAGGTACATTATGACCTTTTCGTAAAAATGAATGTAAGAATGTTTTTTTAAATTATATGATGGGTGTAGATATTCTACAGTGTTATAACATCATAGATTCTTCAATTACAATAATATAATAATATTCTAAAAATAAATTCTTCCTTTACAATTATGTCACTCTTAAATGATTTCAATGTATAATGAGAAATTTCTCTCATATTGTTTTGATTTCATCTATTTGAACATCCTTTGACAAATATTACACTTGTTTGAAGTTGGTTAATTATGATACAAATATTCCATATTGTATTTAAGGTTTTGCGATATGTTTGACTTTGTATGAGTTATTTTTATATCATTTGTGGTTTATGGTTAATTTAATGACATTTCTTATGCTAGTTTTAATAGGAATTTTTATGTCATGTTTCAACCATTTCATATGAGTAATGTATTGGACTTAGTATCTGACGGGTGGAGTCTGCTATAGCTCCATGATGCATCGGTAGGTCTCACGAGACAATTAGATGTGTAATTGGTGGAGGCATTTCCCAATTTGATATATGGTTTTGGGAGAGGCCTAAATCATTTTTAGACGTCTTTTCTAAGGCCTTGAAAAGATGTTTCAGAATGTCTGACATTTTACATTCATTCATTATAAAAATAACATTGATGGTTTAGGTGGTTATTGGAGTAGTAGAATACACATGAATATGTTTTATTATAGAATTATTTACTCATCTCATATTCATTCCATAACGTGTTCATGTTTATTATTTGGAAAGGCATGTGTTTTTAATTATTCTATATGCCTAATGTTTATGTTATCTTCCGCTATATTTATTATAAGGCCCCATCCTTAATCCATACTTAATCTTGAGTTATTACAAGATTACACTTTGAGGATCTTTTCAGGTTTAGAGTATTATAGAATTAGATCATAAAACATGAATTACATTCCACATTTAAACAAAGTGGTTTCATAAAGATAGTATTCATTTATCCCATCAACGGAAACATATTTAAAATAAAACATGGATTCTATCTTGACACATCCTTGACACTATCATCAAATCATGTATTGTTCCCTTGACCTGTGAAAAACATTTCTAAAACTTGGGATGAGCATAAAAATATTAGTAAGGGTTATAAAAATATGGAAAGGAAACATGAGTTCATATATACATAATAATGAAATCATACATTACCCATAAAACATAGGCACATTAACATACCTCATCAAATCATGAATAAATCATAGAAATCATAAGACATAAAAGGTAACTTGAGGCATTCATAACATTCTTACGTAGGGAGTAACCCTGTTGGTTACGTTTGGAATACCCACCATAGTATATTACCTAAATCTCTTCGGAGAAACCTTAACGTTTCACACCTTCACGTTACCCAATGCATTGGAGAGCTATATCGGGCTCACCCGCCCTTAGTTTATCACGAAACCAACCGTATTCATAAACAATGCCCAAGAACCGTAACATAATCATATAACAGAACTTATGCATAATGGAATGATAAAATTTCCCCATTGTAATAAAAATATATCATTTTAAGATATTTAAATAATGAATCCATTCTAAAAACCATTTTCAAAACCATTTAAAACACTTAATAAAGATATTTTTGAATCAAAGTGTCCCATACCACTTTGAATCTTTTAACATTTTAAACCATTAATATCCATATAAATAAATCCTTAAAACCATTTTGAAAACATGGATATTAATGAGAAATATTTATAAGTATAAATCATTAAAACATTTAAAACGATATTTTAGTTAAAGGGTTTTTAACAAAATGAGAGTCACTTGAATACAATAATTGAGTAATAACATTTAATCATAACTTTATAATATCATGAGAATAAATGGACTCATGATATAATATTACAAAGGACATTATATACACCATATATGAGTGAATTTGTGCATAACAACAATGAAGTCTCAATAGAAATGTAAAATGAGATGAAATCCCTTATAAAGAAGGTATCCTTAAATTAAGGATAATTAAATCTCATAATTATGTGTGACAAATATAAATACACCCAATATAATTGGATTTTAAGTGTAAAACAATCGTAGGTTATTCACACATATTCATAGAATTACATATTCAAGGAGTACAAGTTTATCCGAAAGAATCAAAATTGGGTTAAAAAGTTTCCTTGCAAAAATGTGACAGCCTAATGGCGCCACTACAAAATTTAGAAAATGAGTTGATGAGAGGTAAAAAGGGTATCTCATCACTTGGACATAAAATTTTCATCAATAAGGATATATAAGAACATTTCCCAAAATTACAATATGTAAATTAAAAGACCCAACAAAAGAAGTCTTTTAAAAAGAGGAGGGTGAAAGGTTCCCTTACCGACTTGGGTATCTTTCGAAACATACACCCCATGAAAGAAGGAAAATAAAACATTGATGCAAATACTCATAAACCAAAGTATATTACACAAAGAGTTGAATAATAGGCAGTACATATTCCACTAAAAGGAAATGGTGGAAAATGTTGCATAAATCTCATGGGAATAAAAGTGAGATGAAAAATCCCTTACGAAAACTCGACAGCCTAACGACGCCACTTAAAACATCCAAAAATGGATTGATGAGACCAAATAGGGTCTCTCGTAATATTAACATAAACTTTAAAGTAATATAAATATAAAATAACATCCCCCAACATAAAAAAGTTGAGATTAAAAGAAGTGACATAAATAAGATTACTTAAAAAAGAGAGAGGTTAGATCTCTTAAGAAAATTCGGCAGCCTAACGGCACCACTCAAAACTTCCAAAATGGATTGATGAGAGGGAATAGGGTCTCTCATCACATGAACATATAAATTACAGTAATATTAATATAAAATAACATCCCAATAACACGAAAGATTATATTTAAAAGGAATGGAATAGAAGAGTGTACTTAAAAAGAAAGAGAGGAGTAGGATCCCTTACCTCAAGTCCAACTTGTCTGGTTCGTTTACTTATATTTCTGAATAATAAACTTTGGTCAATTTATAATTGATTAAGAAAATCCTATAAAGATTATTATTCAGTTCATATCACATATTTTAATGTTATAATAATTGGTTAATAATATGAGTTCATATCAGACGTTTTTGTCGAAGTTTGGTACATGAGTCAAAAATTGAACTTGTTGGAAAATAATTTTCCATGTAGTTATAGGTACATCATATCCAGAATAGTATTTATGTTTTAAATATCATATATATCCAGTATATATTCATTTTATACTATTCCATAGCATTTGGAGATCAAAATTAAAAGCACTGTTCATGGAGACGGTAGGTTGTACGTACGCATGAACACTACTTTCATTTTTTGTCATATTAATGGAATTAAAACAAAATGAGAGAGATATATATATATATATGTCATAATTCTAGAATGATATCCATAATTTATATGTAATATATTACATATATATACATTATATATATGTACTTATAATATTACATAACATTTTGAGATAAGAAATGAAATGTACCGTTCATGAAGACGGTATGCCTTACGTACGCATGAACGCTACTTCCATTTATATTTCATATTTAATGGAATTAAAACATAATGATACATAATATTATTTAAATTCCAGTATGGTGTCATATATAATATAATTAAATATACCCTTTATACGTACCACATATGGTATTAACAAATCAAGTCACATTGAGGGGGTGGTAGTCCGCACTTCCAAAAATGAAGATATCGTGTTTACCCATAATGGAAACCATAAAGGTATGCCATAAATGAAAAAATACAGAAGCGTAAGTAAAACATAAAAATATTATATATCATATATAAGAATAGTGTCATCTTAATGGCCACCTTTTAAGCTGTTAGAATAATGTTGAACAATCATCGTTTCGTGAGGCAGAAATTCGCCATCCACAGAAACAGTATGTTTTTTAACCATTAGATGTAGGTGTGTGTAAGTGTAGCTCGAATAATTATTATAACAACATCCTAGTATATTGAAGATACTGTATTTGTTACAAAATAAATTAATAAAAAGAGTTTAGGTGGTTGGAGAAGAAAAATAAAACAAAAGGACATAAGTGAAGACATTGCCTTAAAATTGGGTAACTCTCTTTGGTTTGAGCTCAAAGCCTTCTTTGGGAAGGATTCTTCCAAAATTTAGGCTTAAATGAGTTAGAGAGGGATGTGTAGAGAAAAAATGGGAAGGGTTTGTCTGAGACAAAGGCTTTGGAAGTGTGGGTAAGGAGGTAGAGGTGCAGGCCTTTTATAAGAGGAGAGGAGGGGCACTCTTGGAAGGGTATAAACTCTAACTTTATTTTTAAATGAGTTTCGGATTTCAATGGTCCCACATTGATGTGTTTTGAGGATAAGGCGATAAGGGTTCTAAATACACAAATAAAATAGGTTTTTCACATGTGTAGGTTTTATATTTTACATTATCTTTCCATTTTATTTAAATCCTTTATTAATGAGGTAATCGCTGCATCATCATGATGTCATAAATAATTTAATAAATTAAATGTCTAAAAATTATAAAACAAATATCATGATGTAATAAATCCTTTTATCTTTCTAATGAATATTTATAGGCTAAATGATCATTTATGTAGACAAAATTAAAAATATTTTACTTAGGTGATACATTCTTTGTTACATTTAAAATGTTTTAAAAAATAAAAAGATAAAAATGCAATTTCTCACAAAAGTGATTCCATGGGGGCCCTAAGTTTGGCACAAGGCATTCCATGGTCGGCCATGAGACACAAAGTAGCCTTATGACACATGTTGTGCTCATTTTTTATTATTATGATATTATTTTATTATCTTTAACTACCTGATTACTCATTAATCAAGATAATTAAAGATAATTACCATCGTTACTATTCATAATGTCCAAAAAAAAGAGTCTTAATTACATAATTTTTACCTTATGATTCCAAATATGTAATTAATTTTAGCAAATTCCAAACACATAAATTTCAATAATTAATTTAAAAAAACTTCTCATTGTCAAAACAAATAGCGGGTTTTTTAGAAACAATACTAATGAAAAGTTTGGAACTTGTTTATGCCTAATTCCAAAGTGAAATTAATCCCAATGACCATCATTGAATTACATGGTAAAAATATATTCTAATTACACTTTAAAAAAATTAAAAAGATAATATAACCATATAATTAAATAATATGAAAAAACAGTTTTGATGTAAAATGTAGTACTTTTCATTATTCATTGAAAAATGAACATTATTAGAAAAATACCAAAAATTAACCCAAGGTAAATTTAAATGTCCCAATAATAAATAATATGTTTATTTTGAAAAATAGATCTTATAAAATTATCAAAAGATTTATTTAAAAAATGGGTTTCCATCAAAAGGTATTAAAACAATATTTTAAAAATACTAGTGTATTCAATGCTTAAGATTGGATTCATTTGTATATTAAGCCTCTAAAATTTATTGGATAAAAGTAAAAACATTTAACAAACATATATAATCATATTTTAGTAATTTCTATTCATTCCTGTCAATACAACGGCTAGGCGTTAACTACCATTTAAAATAATATTATTTTATTATTAGAGTGCAACATATTATTTCAAAGGAACTCATTGTTGCATATTGGTTAATCCATCGAGCATAGCATTACCTTTAACGTAATATTAATATTTTATTCACAAACATGGATTAATGTGAAAATGTAATACTCTTTATTTACATGGGGTGTTACATCCTTCCCCCATTTTTGAGAATTGCGTCCTCACAATTTTAAAATTGAGCTTGGAAACATCCTTGAACGTCCCACATTGGAATAAGAGTCGGTAAAACAATCACATTAAAATAAATGAAGATAAGTAAAAAGGTCACCCGAGTTAACCCATACTAGGATTCCAAGTATGAAAATATGGACATGGAGGAAATAACAAAGGGTCATGTTCTGATGGAGAGTAATAGTAAACATGTCTAGGAGAAAGTTAACCACAACAAAATCACAAACCTATGATGGGTTAAACGGTATTCGATTCCCCCATAGGAAAAGTTAATAGACATATTTTTTGTTTTAAGTTACATTTTATTGAGGAATTTATTCATAAGGAAACATAATCACTTATCATGTTGACTTTCAACTTTTATTAGATTCCTTACACAAGCTCATATTTTCTCCAAAAGACGAGTATTTAGGAAGACTTATTCACATTAAGAGTACTATAATCAACTTATAGAGAATCACCTAATAAACAAAAGAGAACTATATACTTCCCATGTCATTAGACATTATCCAAAAATAAAACCAAAAAGGTTAGTACAATATCATATAATCCAGAAAAGGACAACCCTTTATAAAAAGAAAATCTATTCTTAATCTCCAAATTTTTTCAAACAATAACCAAAGTTCAACAAAGACCATTCAATAAACAAATTGTCCATAAAATAATTCAAAGTAAACCAAACTAATATTGAAACCCAAATATTTGAAGTATTTAGTCGCATAGTCTTCCAAGGTACAAATTTACACTTATCTCCAAATAACATCAATTATTCTTGAAGTCTCTTATTGAAAAGTAATTAACCTAATCACATATCCTCCATGATAGGTTAATCATTTCCATAGATAACCCAAAATAAACATTCTCTTGATTCCTAAAATCATACAACTAAAAATATTTAGTTAAACTAACTAGGGACTTCACGTAGTCCGGTGGTAGGAGATAAATACCAGTCTCATTGTGGTTGTGGGTTCGATTCCCACAGATTTGTCTGATGCGACGGGTTGTCACACGGTCTGCATGTTTTCCTTTTTCCGAAACTATATAATTTTAAAACATTCCACAAAATGAGATAAAATCTTCAAAATGATCATAACATATTTTAACCTCAAGTTTATCTCGTGCCTTTCATTATCCAGCATATCATATAATAACCCATAATTACATCAAAAGTAAGGATCATATAAACTCTAATGGTTACCTTTATAATTATTACCTGAACATCCACATCGATTGGTCATCTCGTACATGATGAATTACAGAACAAACCAAGGTTCAAGTGGTTGATCATGACTCCTTGATAGTTGGTTTAGAACAACCACGAGTTTCCTCATTGAATCCACCATTTTATCTAGTATTTTAATTAGAGAACCACCATAGTTTCCTTAAAACCTGTTTTCACTTTGGTGCCTGCTAGATCCATCCATTCACTAGAAACAGAAATGTCAGTGTGAGTATATCAAAAAAACAATCATGTACTAATGAGGATGATATACTTACTCATTCACTTTATCTAAAAACTATGACACTTTCTGAAATCTTAACCATTATGGTAATGTCACTTATGCTTATAGAATACCCTAACCTCAAAAGTTATCTAAACCGACATCTGATACCAACTATAAGGCCCCATCCTTAAACCTTACTTAATCTTGAGTTATTACAAGATTACACATTGAGGATCTTTTAAGGTTTAGAGTTTTAGAGAATTATATCATAAAACTTTCATTACATTCCACATTTAAACAAAGTGGTTTCATAATGATAGTATTCATTTATCCCATCAACAGAAACATATTTAAAATAAAACATGTATTATTTCTTGACACATCCTTGACACTATCATCACATCATGTACCTTTCCCTTGACCTGTCAAAAACATTTCAAAAACTTGGGATGAGCCTAAAAATATTAGTAAGGGTTATAAAAATATGGAAAGGAAACATGAGTTCATATATACATAAGAATGAAATCATACTTTACCCATAAAACATAGGCACTTTAATATACCTCATCAAATCATGAATAAATCATAGAAATCATAAGACATAAAAGGTAACTTGAGGCATTCATAAAATTCTTACGTAGGGAGTAACACTCTTGGTTACGTTTGGAATACCGATGACAGTATATTCCCTAAATCCATTCGGAGAAACCTTAATGTTTCACTCCTTCGCGTTACCCAATGCATTGGAGAGCTATATCGGGCTCACCCGCCCTTAGTTTATCACGGAACCACCCGTATTCATAATCAATGCCCAAAAACCATAACATAATCATAGACCATAACTTAAGCACAATGGAAACATAACATTCCCACATTGTAATAACAATATAAAATTTTATGATATTTAAATAATGAATCCATTCTAAAAACCATTTTCAACCCCATTTAAAACACTTAATAAAGAGATTTCTGAATCAAAGTGTCCCATACCACTTTGAAGATTTTAACATTTTAAACCATTAATATCCATATAAATAAATCCTTAAAAACAATTTGAAAACATGGATATTAATGAGAAATATTTATAAGTATAAATCATTAAAACATTTAAAACGATATTTTAGTTAAAGGGATTTTAACAAAATGAGAGTCACATGAATATAATAATTGAGGAATATCATTTAATCATAACATTATAATATCATGAGAATAAATGTATTCATGATATAATAATCCAAAGGATAGTATATAAACCATATATGAGTGAATTGGTGCATAACAACAATGAAGTCTCAATAGAAATGTAAAATGAGATGAAATCCCTTATAAAGAAGGTATCCTTAAATCAAGGATAAATTATTCTCATAATTATGTGTGACAAATATAAATACACCCAATATATGTGGATATTAAGTGTAAAACAATCATAGGTTTTTCACGCATATTCATAGTACGACATATTCAGGGAGTACATGTTCATCCCAAAGAATCAAAATTGGGTTAAGAAGTTTCCTTGCAAAAATCTGACAGCCTAACGGCGCCACTACAAAATTCAGAAAATGAGTTGATGAGAGGTAAAAAGGTTATCTCATCACTTGGACATAAAATTTACATCAATAAGGATATAGAAGAACATATCCCAAAATTAAAAAATGTAAATTAAAAGACCCAACAAAAGAAGTCTTTTAAAAAGAGGAGGGTGAAAGGTTCCCTTACCGACTTGGGTATCTTTCAAAACATACACCCCATGAAAGAAGGGCAATACAACATTGATTTAAATACTCATAAATGAAAGTATATTACACAAAGATTAGAATAATATGCAGTACATATACCAATCAAAGGAAATGGTGGCAAATGTAGCATAAATCTCATGGGAATAAAAGTGAGATGAAAAATCCCTTACGAAAACTCGGCAGCCTAACGACGCCACTTAAAACGTTCAAAAAATGGATTGATGAGATAAAATAGGGTCTCTCATCATATTAACATAAAATTTACAGAAATAGGAATATAAAATAACATCCCCCAACATAAAAAATAGGATCTTAAAAGAAGTGACATAAAGAAGAGTACTTAAAAAAAGAGAGAGGTTAGATCTCTTACGAAAATTCGGCAGCCTAACGGCGCCACTCAAAATATCCAAAATGGATTGATGAGAGATAATAGGGTCTCTCATCGCATGAACATAAAAATTACAGTAAGATTAATATAAAATGACATCCCAATAACAAGAAAGATGGTCTTTAAAAGGAATGTCATAGAAGAGTGTACTTAAAAAGAAAGAGAGGAGTAGGATCCCTTACCACAAGTCCAACTTGTCTTGTTCGTTTCGTTATATTCCTAAATAATAAACTTTGGTCAATTTATAATTTCTTAAGGACCTCCTATAATGATTATTATTCATTTCATATCACATATTTTAATTTTATAATAATTGGTTAATAATATGAGTTCATATGAGACGTTTTTGTCGAAGTTTGGTACATGAGTCAAAAAGTGAACTTGTTGGAAAATAATTTTCCATGTACTTATAGGTACATCATATCCAGAATAGTATTGATGTTTTAAATATCATATAAATACAGTATATATTAATTTTATACTATTCCATATCATTTGGAGATAAAAACTAAAAGCACCGTTCATGGAGACGGTAGGCTGCATGTATGCATGAACGCTACTTTCATTTTTTGTCATATTAATGGAATTAAAACAAAATAAGAGATATATATATATATTATAATTCCAGAATAATATCCATAATTTAGATGTAATATATTAAATATATATCCATTATATATATGTACTTATAATATTACATAACATTTTGAGATAAGAAATGAAATGTACCGTTCATGGAGACGGTAAGCCGTATGTACGCATGAACGCTACTTCCATTTCTATTTCATATTTAATGGACTTAAAACATAATGATACAAAATATTATTTTAATTATAGTATGTTATCATATATAATATCATTAAATATACCCTTTATACATACCACATATGGTATTAATGAATCAAATCACTTTGAGGGTTCTGTAGTCTGTATTTCCTTAAATGAAGATGTCGTGTTTACCCATAATGGAAACTATAAAGGTATTCCATAAATGAAAAATACAGAATCTTAAGTAAAACATAAAAATATTATATATCATATATAAATATAGTTTCATCTTAATGGCCACCTTTGAAGGTGTTCGAATAATGTTTAACAATCATCGTTTCGTGAGACAAAAATTCGCCATCCACAGAAACAGTAGGTTCATTAACCATTAGATGTAGTTGTGTGTAAGTTTAGCTCGAATCCATCTTATAAAAACATCCTAGAATATTTAAGATACTGTATTTGTTACAAAATAAATGAATAAAAAGAGTTTAGGGTGTTGGAGAAGCAAAATAAAACAAAAGGACACAAGTGAAGACATTACCTTAAAATCGGGTAACTCCATTTGGTTTGAGATCAAAGGCTTCCTTGGGAAGGCTTATGCCCAAAGTGAGGCTTCAAGGAGTTAGAGAGGGATGTGGATAGAAAAAATGGACAGGGGTTGGCCGAGCCAATGGCTTTGGAAGTGTGGGTATGGAGGTAGAGGTGGGGGCCTTTTATAAGAGGAGGGGAGGGGCACTCTTGGAAAGGTATAAAATGTAACTTTATTTTCAAATGAGTTTCGGATTTTAATGGTCCCACATTGATGTATTTCTAGGATAAGGTGATAAGGGTTCGAAATCCACCCATCCAATGGGTTTTGGACATGTGTATGTCTTAGATTTTACAATATCTTTCCATTTTATTTAAATCCATTATTAATGAGGTAATCGCTACATCATCATGATGTCATAAATAGTTTAATAAATTTAATGTCTAAAAATTATAAAAAATATATCATGATGTAGGAAATCTCTTTATATTTCTAATGAATATTAATAGTCCAAAAGATCATTTATGTAGAAAAAATTAAAAATATTTTACATAGGTGATACATTCTTTGTTACATTTAACATTCTTTAAAAAATAAAATGATAAAAAGTCACTTTCTCACAAACGTGACTCCATGGGGCCCCCAAGTTTGGAACAAGGCATCCCATGGTCGGCCATAAGACAAACAGTAGCCTTAGGACACATTTTGTGTTCATTTTTTATTATTATGATATTATTTTATTATCTTTAACTACCTGATTACTCATTAATCAAGATAATTAAAGATAATTACCGTCGTTACTATTCATAACATCCAAAAACAAAAGAGTATTAATTACATAGTTTGGTAATTATGATTCCAAGTATGTAATCCATTTTACCAAATTCCAAACACATAAATTGCAATAATTAATTTAAAAAAACTTCCCATTGTCAAAACAAATAGCGGGTTTTTTAGAAACAATATTTATGAAAAGATTGGCACTTGTTTGTGCCTAATTCCAAAGTGAAATTAATCCCAATGACCATCATTGAATTACATGGTAAAAATATATTCTAATTACACTTTAAATAAAATTAAAAAGATAATATAACCATATAATTAAATTATATGAAAAAGCAGTTTTGATGTAAAATGCTGTATTATTCACTATTCATTGAAAAATGAATATTGTCAGAAAAATACCAAAAATTATCCCAAGGTAAATTTCAATGTCCCAATCATAAATAATATGTTTATTTTGAAAAATAGCGCTTATAAAAGTTTCATAAGTTTGATTTAAAAAAAAAATTTCCATCAAAAGTTAGTAAAACAATCTTTTAAAAATACTATTGTATTCAATGCTTAAGATTGGATTCATTTGTATTTTAAGCCTCTAAAATTTATTGGATAAAAGTAAAAACATTTAAAAAACATATATAATCATATTTTAGTTATTTCTATTCATTCCTGTCAATACAACGGCTAGGCGTTAACTACCATTTAAAATAATATTATTTTATTATTAGAGTGAAACGTATGATTTCAAAGGAACTCGTTGTTGCATATTGGGTAAGACATCGAGCTTAGCATTCCCTTTAAAGTAATATTAATATTTTATTCACAAATATGGATAAATTTGAAAATTTCATACTCTTTATTTACCTGGGGTGTTACATTTATTACCCCTACTGAGCATTTGAGCTCACACCTTTCTTATGATTCATTTTCCTATGATATGATGATGTTATTTATGAGTGACTTGCAGGAAAAATCTAGGAGACTTGGATGATCTATTAGAAATAATATATGTTCTATTTCTTTTTAGTATGTAATGTTGAACTTATGTATGTATCATTATTCTAATAATATTGAATAGATTGGTTATTCAGGACATGATTAATTGTTTCATGACAATGATATTTAATAAATAATTAAATCTAGGAAACTGGGGTCGCGGTGTTACATGGAAGCAGATGGGTTTTTAAATGATTTTTTTGGGATAAAATGGTTACTTCACCTTTAACATTTATCTACTATTTCATCTCTAAACCACATTACTTATAATAGGATACAAGTTTCCTCATGTTCAGTGATGAAGTTTTTATTTATTCATCTATCATCAAATCATATGGTATAGTGATATATATTATCTTAATTATATATTTCACAATGGATCATCATGGAAAAAATATTGTCAATAGAGTGTAAAAAAGAAACCACATTGAGAATTTTATTTAACATTATTTTTACGGGATATAGTTAATTTAATCCTTTTAAACATCATTTACCGCACAATCTAAATACATAGAAAAATTATGGAGTTATTTCAGAATAATTTAGGATGTTATTAATTTTATTTATGTAACACTCTCTCAGACTGGATTGATATATAATAGTAATACACAATTAAAAAAAATACTAATCTCGAGTAAAATAAATTATATTCCTATTTAATAAAATTATTGAGGCATATAAAATGTCATAATTATGTATACATTCTAACTCAATATAAGAATATTGGAGCTTCATAAGAATCAAACCATATAATATTAATTAATAAATCATCGTATATCTATTTATTTTAAATTATTTTACACCATCAAATGTATATATTTATTTTTATTCTAAGAATAAGATTTTATTCAATTATATATTTATTTTTTTATCAATATGATGGAAAATTGACCCATTACATTTAATGAAATAAATTTTTTTATAATATATCATTAATGAAGTGTAAATATAGAATATCATATTTATATGCATACAATGGAATCCGCACAAAAACACCAAATATAAAAATTGTATACTTAAAACACTTTTGTACAGAAGATCTGTTAATTTTTAATAATTTATTAAAACATTTTGAGAAAATCATCAACCTGCATGTTCATAATCCATGAATATTTCTTTTATATATAAATGTATCACTACAAATTCCGTTCACTAATTAAACCATTTGGATCCTCAAAACCATATTTACTTATTATATATTATTCCATCACAAATATTTTAATAAGGATTGAATTTTTGAAATATAATATATACATATCCTTTTAATAATGAGATTCAATTTAATTAAATTTCAATATACATATTGTTATGCATATAAGTGAATACATCACATTATAGTAAATACTATGATTTATTTTGAAATTTCATAAATGTGAGATATATATATACATTATATTTCATTTGATTAGTCATATTAAAATACATGTTATATATTATGTGGCTCACCTAATCATGCACATCAACCATGTTATAAACAGTATCACTATATATAGATTCCATAGAATATATAATGGATTTAAAGCATTTCATTTTATAAAATATAATCCAATATTATTAAATAATAATTCATTCTTAAATAAAAGTTATTGTATCATCATTTTCTATTATAAATCCATAACAATTATAATTATCAATGAACATTCCAAAATTGGAATGTCAGTTCATTACATGTGTCAATAAAATTTTCTTAAATTCTTATAGAATCAGTAATAATTCTATCTCGGGAACGATTTCTATTTATTGGATATCAATGACTGAAATCTTAAATTTCATCATAATAACTCTATAGTGATATATAATTTTTCATTTAAAATCCACATATAGTTTTTAAGTACATTTTTATCCCTAAAATTATATAAATAGTATCAACTAGTTTCAATTACATAAACGAAGAATTTTTTTTTATAATATCATGTTAATTTTAATTGAAAATAATTTTCATTCATATAATGAATAATTAAATACAATATTGAATACAAAATTAAGATAACTCTAAATAATTATCTTATTTGATGTCATCATGATTATTATATTTACATTATCATTAAGATCGAAGGATGGTGTTTCGAGAGAATATAAAAATAATCATACAAGATGATAAAATTAATAGATAATATATAAGATATTATTAATAAGTTAATATACAACCTGTAATTCAAAAAATAACAATATATTCTTCCAAAAATAGTGATTTTTGATATTATTCTATAACATATTCGATGATGAATGAATTAAAAACTCATTTATTCACCACATCAATCAAAGTAATTTATATGATCACATTTTCATTATTAATTAAATACATAATTTTTATCATTGTCACATTTTCGTTGAATCCAAACCTTTATCTTACAAGAAATCAAAAAACGATACATATATTTAGTATTTAATTGTGTTAATTAATACAAATATAAATTAAATCATCATGTAATTTATGCACTATATACATCACTATGTATTTCATTCCATTAGTATAATATATATTTTTTATATACAAAACGTTCAATAGACCATTTTTTAAATAATCAGTATTTATAATTGTCAAATAATTCATAATAATAGGAATATAATATTCCAAATCCATGAAATGTTTTCAACCTATTATAATATCTGTTCTTAAAGAGACTTTTCGATGTATATTTGTTGATATAATGAACAACCTTAATTTTTTATCTTTAATATAAGGTTTTTCATTATATGTTTATAGAATGTAGAAACCATTAACCATGTTCTAAATTCCATAAAAAATTTCATTCATGTAAATTGATAATATTTTTTTTATAATAATGATTGTGATTCCCTTCTTATCTAAATATTGTATAATCATTAAATTTATAGTTTTATCTTCAATATATAAAACTTTTATTAAACATATAATAACACCTTAAAATTTATTTATTCCATATTTTATTACTCTAATAAATAAGTATTTCCCTTTTGATAATATATAGATCTACATCCCATTTTTTCAATAATCTATTATTTTCAATCCTTCAAAATTTTAAAAAATATATCGTGCATTATTGATTCCCATACCAATGATTTGGAATTAGATAATATAATATGTATTATATTTTATCATAATTCATAGAATTATAATTTTGAAATAAATTATCTAACTTATTTAACAATAAAATAATCTATATGTTAAATAACTAAAATTCTCGAAATAATATTCATGGTTTATATCAAAATATATAACAAATGAAAAATATTTCATTGTGGATCTGAATAATGATAAATATTTATTCTAGAACCATATTTCATTTCTTATCCCAATAATGTTACATGTAATGAATTATTACCCACTTTTTGAACATGGAAATAGACTAATAAATCATATTATAATGATTCGTTGTGTTTCTAGACTGTATTTAAATATAAATTTAAAAGATATTAGGATTTTAGGTATAATATAATGTCAATTTTATGTGTGGGAAGACAAATAGAAATAGAAATAATTCCTCAATACATTATAAGGAGACTGAATGGAGTCAAATTTTTTTATAACCATGATATTACACAACTTATGATAAATTTATTAAGGGATATTTAATTACAATATAATTACAGACTCAATTAGAATCATAATAATAAAAAATATTAAATGTATATGGTAAGATATCTAGTGGGAAATATAAATTCATTTTGAATGATTTATTAGATTATTTGTTTGTTTTTAACACCACTAAGATGATTTATACAATAAAATATACTATTTATACAATGTAAAAGATGATAATGTTTATATTATTTTTGATGAATCATCTATAATATATAATATTTATGCTTTAGTATTTTTTAGAAAAATAATCTATTAATAAAAATAAAAAAATCTCAACAACTATGGAATCATGTTAGTACCTCTTGAGGGTTATAATTAGTTAGAGAAACTGATGAAATATTCATACTCAACTGGATGACTTTATAATTCTATTGAAGAATATATAACATAACTAAATTCAATACAAAAAAACATACACCGTATTTGAGAAAAACATTACAAAAAAATATCACTATATAGACTATTATCTAAAATTAGAAGAACATTAATATTTTTATTGGACTTTCAATTATTGTAGTATCAGTGGAAAATAACAAATAAATATGTTCAGTGAGACAATTCAGTTGTTAAATATGTATTTTTTTCATTTGGATTTGTTTTATCAATAGATTCAATAAGGGTTTCATTCATTGATATTGAAGAAGAATATAAAAAATGATCAAACATTCATAATATAACAAAATAATGTACTATTATATTCAATGAATAAATAAAAAAATATTCTATAAAACCATTTTAATTAGTTAATGGAGATAAAAAATTAAATGGTATATATAACTATATCCAATATTTGGATTTAATCTAACGATCAAGGGATATTTGTTCCCAATCTATTAAACCCGAAATACAAAATTTTAATATCATTTTATTGATAAATTATAAGGTTTTATAAAATTACATTAACATTAAGTGAAAAAAAAAACAAAAACACCAAAACTACAAATTCTAAAAATAGGTAGATAAAACTAATAACATTATAAACCCAAATGGAAATTGAAATAGGCCAACCAACATGTAATGAACCACTATATATGGGCAATGGTATATAAAATATATAATACCAGGAAATTCCCATAAAATTTTGTATAAGATTTATTATATTTTAAATTACACATTAAAGGATAATCTCAATAATCATGATGAAATAACTGTGACATATCAATAAAATTAAATACACATTTTAAACTTTTATGTCACACAGTAAGAAAATAGTGTTTTGTGGTTGTCTTATGTTTTATATTATAAATTAAAAATACTAATAAATGATGGTTTTATAAGTCCATTATTCATTAAATGGTTAAAAAATAAACCATCCTATAATATATATATATGTGTGAAAATAATAATAAAATTTAATTAGATATAAAACCCTTTCAAAAACATAAAATTCAAAGATAAAAAATCAATCCCTTATAAAACCATAGTTTACAAACATGATTTTATAAATAAGTGAAATATTTTATATTACATGTTATGAAAATGCATAAAAATGGATAGAGATATATATATATATATATCTTTATTAGTTGGAAATAAATTGATAAAAATAATTCTAATCCGTAGAATAAATATATTTAAAACATAAATTGATAGGATTAAAAATAATTATAAATTATCAAAAAATAAAGATAAATAGATTGAAATATATACATATATTAATATTTATAAACATAAATTGATATAATGAAAAGTAATATGAAACAATTTAATATAAATTTTAATATTAATGATTAATCCATTTCCTTAAATTCAAACTGACTACAAATTCCTAGACAATCACTATGATAAGTAGGAAGGGTGTAGAAGATAGTTGAGTATGTGTTATAATCATATATTGTGTGCTATAAGAGTGTTAATTATAAATATTATTTTGAGTCTTATGGTAGAATATTGAGTAATATATATGAATGATAATCATATAATTCATTTATACAACACAAAACCATTATTTATAAATTTATTAATTTATATTAAGATTAAAAAATTTAAGGCTTTAAAAAAGATTTGTTATTTAAAAAAACATTATTCACTCACTTTTCAATTTTTTCTTATCACATTTGATCCCTTTTTATTCATTTTTAACCCTTATTGTTTGCTTTTTGTACTGTATCTCACATCAATAATTCTCTATTTTTTCATGTCACAAACGTTTTTTATTTCATATTTCATTAACATTGATTGAACATATTTTTTCATAATAAATAAATTTTTTTAACCAAAAGTGTAACATATATATATATATATATATATATTCTTTATTATAGTAAATTATTAATATATAACGAAAAACAATGTAATATTTTAATATATATGATTAAATTAATTTTTATAATATGTAAATTTATAATTTCAAAATTATGATAATTCATAAATATAAATATTTTATAAAAAATATTAATTTAATAATATCATTTGATATTTATTGATTTCCTTATATATGAATTAATAAAGAACATTAACATAATGTTCTAGATAATATTATTAAATTAAATTAATTGATTAATTTATAATGGATTCCTCACATATTTGATTAATTATTATTTTATTAAATTCATTAATATTCATTTCGATGTGTTGTCATGTTTTTTTCGTTATAGGGGAGCATTCCTTTAATGGTGTCATCGTCGGTTCTCTTGTGTATATATTTTTTAGTTCTTTTCAAATTCAAATAAACCTCCCGAACTGAAATGGAATGTTATTAATGCCGTAATATAATCTAAAATGGTCTTATATATCAATTTATTCTAATATTTCAATGATTCATTTAATAAATTATTAATGATAAATAATTAATTTCTTTGGGTAGTTTTTATTCCAACTCAAACTATTATAATATTATTTAATATTATGTTTATATATTATATCAGAACATGAAATAAGATATAATATTCCTATTTAAATCTTATTTAACTATAATTATAGTTCAATTTTTTTCATAATGGAAAATTAAACCACATTATCCATGAGGAAGGTAAACTATCTCAATATGGACAATTTATTTGTTTTATTGAATAAGAGGTGATGAGAGATGGGATAGATAGAAGATATTACTTTATAAATATAAAATTCCATTACATATATTATTAAATAGGTATTATTTTTTATGGATCAATGAGGTTAAGATATGGTATAAGTGGAATCAAACATAAAAGAGGTAGATAGACGATGTTACCTCAGGAAATCACATCCATTAAAGAAGACTTAAGGAACATGGAATTAGCCCTTTTGGTGAGACAATAAACATATTCACTTGTAGTGATTATGGGTTATATCATTGGAAGTTAATTTTCTATTAGCATGGGTTAAAATGTGTTATGATAGGGGTAGTGAGAGGTAGTATTTATAATTGGAAGAGAATGGTGTTTTTTATTATTATGTTCATTTTTTTATTTAGGCTCAATACTATATATATTATTTATTTATGTGACTATGTAAATTATATGATGAATGATAATTTGAAATAATGTGTTTTTAGTTAATCCATGGCCCAAAAAATAAAGTAATTTTCTTAGAATGTTAAATATAGTAAATTAACATATTTAACGCATTAAAAAATCAAATATTTTGGAAAAATACCATACAATCATGCTTACAATTTTTGACAATTATATTTCAAAAATTGAATCCATTTAATAAAAATATTTTTCTAAATATGATAGATATAATTTTTTTTATAAAATAAGAATTTATTTGAAAATAGTGATTTTATTATTACAATATATATTATGAACCTTTGATAAAATATTGTATGGTATCATTAAATTATATTATAATTATAATTCAAAAAAATATGAATTTATATATACATTTCTTGTAATTAATATTTATTTTAAATAATTATTTTTATTATGAATTTTTTGTAATACTTATATGTTTTAAAAAAGTTAATGAAACATAATTTATCATTTTTAAAAGATTTATTTAGTTGTAAAATTCTTTAAATGTATTAATTATTTACTATATTTGATAATTTTATATTATATAAATTTACATAGGTTAGGTTATTATTATAATAGTCAAATTACTATTCCAATTTATCATATTACTCTTACAATTGATACGCTACTATTCTAGTGGTCAGATTATTATTCTTGTGGTCAGATAAATATTTCCACAATTAGATTTATAATGGTCCTAAGTGTTTAATTCTTCTTATAAATACATATTATTCCATTATTAATTCACTTATATTTTCTCTAAATATTATATATACTTTCAACTTCAGAGTGAATGTTATATTATTAACATTATTGTTTATTTGTATATCTTTTTTTCAGTGAAATCATTCTGGTGGGTTGAAAGGATCCAAATTATCCTATTATTATTCATTTATTTTCAATTTATAATACCTCTTTAATATTTGGAATTATTATAATTTAATTTTGTGAAAATTTTATCAATATTTATTTTTGAGAATAATGTTGTTATAGTTTCTCTGTGAGAACTAGGTTTATTATGATACATGACATAACCATAAAAATGAAATTCCATTGATAAAATTATGGGCCTCTATAAAGTGGGAATGGAATAATCCAACATATTATGTGTTAAATAATAAATTCAAAATTCTCTAGATTATATTTATAAAATTTATTGAATATTTCACATTTCTTTCATCCATGTAGATGATCACATCAAATGAAAAAAATATAAATGACCGTGAATAACAAATTTCTAGTATAGTAAAATCCCCAGATGTCATTCATGTCATAAAAGAGGATTAATACTTTTATAGTGAGTATATAATCAACATATGATCAACTATATACTCATCCACAAGAAATTAATTAATACTGATTACTAATATAATACAATATGATTGTTTGAAGGATAACTTGTTGAATTATTACTACTCTATTGTTACATGTATTAATACAAATAATACACCACTATTTATACCATTTATAATATATATGACATTCCTTTTTATATGTTTTTGAATGATAGTCTTTATATTATGTCACTAGTAATTATATAATGATCCTATATTTTTTTATATGTGAGTCTATAATAATAATAATCTTAATATATCATCAAAAATAATACTTTTCTATACTGATATTCAATTATAAATAAATGAAATTCCTAATTACTATGGTTTTTTTATTAAAATCGTTATATAATATATATACAACACATTAATGTATAACAGATAGATATTTTCACTATAATATATCCTAATATATTTAAATGTATAAATAATTACATTCATTCTTCTATGAAACAAATACATAGTTATATGAAATGTCCCTAATGCATCTAATATGTTGATAACATTGTTCATTTATCTTATGTTTTTTTTCATCTATAACCATCCAAAAAAAATTTATTTTAATACACTAAATATTTTCTTGTAGGAGATGGATTTTGAAATGATTTTTTTTTCGATAAAAGGATTCCTTCACCTTGAACATTTATCTATTATTGCTTATCTAAACCACAATACCCATAATATTATATAACTTTCGTCATTTTTAGTGATGACTTTTTTTATTCATCCATCATCAAGTCATCTGGTATAATGACATATATTATATCAATGATATACTTCAAAATAGATCGTAATTGAAAACATAATGAAAATTGTTTGGAAAAAAGATTCCACATTGGGATTTTTATTCATTATTGTTTTTTATATGATATTAATTATGTAAACCTTTAAAATTGATTTATCTCACCTATAAATACATAGAAATATTATATAATTATTTAATACTATATAAGGACTTTTTTAATTTTATTTTAGTAACACTCCCTCAAACCAGATTAACATATCATAGTAATTCTCTATGAATAAAAAACATAATCTTGATTAAAAGACATTATATACCTATTCAATAATATTATTGGGGCATATAACCTATCATAATTATGTTTTCATTCTTTCTCAATATAGGAATATTAGGCCTTTATAAGATTAAAAACATATAATACTAAAAATAATGCTTCATGTATCTATTTATGTTATAATTATTTCACTGCTTCAAAATTTATGTTTTTATTGTTATTCTATGAATAATTTTTTAAAAATTATAAATTTATTTTTACCCAATATAATAGGTAATTCACCCATTACATTCATAGAGAAACATTTTTTATAATATATCAGTAATGGAGTGTAAAGATTGATTATGAATTTTATATGAGTATAAAGGAATCCACATAAAAACCCCAAATACCAAAATAGTCTCATTAAAACACTATTGTACAGAAGATAAATTAAATTATTATAATGAAAAAAAACATTTTTATTAAATCATCTATGTAACACCCCGAGATTTTATGAAAAATATTCTTTTAATTTCATTAATATCTTGTGTTGTATTCTACACCAAGATTACCTTGCGCTATACGCAACACTATTCTTGGATCGTGTTACACACAATTTTGATAATAGTTATTCTACGCAACATTGAGTATATATATATATATATATATTCAATGTATAAATGAAATATGGTTGGATTCTGTTATAAGAAACAACGAAGGATTCTTTCACAACATGCAACCCTGACTTGGCTTGCGTTACACGCAATCGCAACCTTACTCGATAGTGTGTGTTGTACGCAATATCGGGTTTTAATAAACAACGATATATTATTATAATATTGTCATGAACTAGCCGTTATGAATAGTATTAACTAAATTTTGAATTTTATAACATTATTATTAATCTTACACATTTTCTAGAACATGGTATGAGAACAAAATAAATTTTTCGGGTAAAATAAGTATTTTTAAAAAAAATGCATTTTAAAACCGTTTGATGGCACACCCACTTTAAATCTAGTTTTTGACATGTTTATATGTTCAATTTGACAAAATTAAATTCTTCTTTTGAATCAGGATATAAAAATTTGCATTAGATAAAGTTTTGATATTTTTCCAATAACATTCATATTTTAATGAATAGTAAAAACACACTATATCTTCGAAATAATACCCTTTGGAACCATTATAAACTGAATTTGACATTAATATAAAATAATATTTTGATATTTTCCTAAGGTTCCCTAATCCTCCCTTATAAAAGGGCACCTCCTCCCCCTATTCCTCACACCACATTGAGCCTTCAATCTCGGCCAACCCCTACCAAAATCTCTTCTACACTTCCCTAGTATCATCCTAGAGGTCCTGGTCTTCTTCAATTACCATCCTTAGTTCTTTAAGTGGAGGTTAAGAAAAGGCACGTCAAAAAGAGGTAATATCCATTACCGATCTTTTTCAATTTCTTTCTTCTTCAACATCTTCTTCGTTAGTTGTTTCATGATAAAGTAATAACATAAGTATTTCTTATATACTGATATGTTATTATAAATATGAAACAACTCTAATTAACCTTCTATCCATCCTACGGAAAAAGGAAATCACTGCACGTGCGTACGTACGGAATACCGTCTCCACGCCGTGGTGTAATCTATTTTCCGCCACCACCTTAATTGGATGGGTATAATGGTGTAATGAGTAACTATATATGATTATTATAAAGTGATATTGATACTGAAATAGTATACATACACTTCAACAGAAGTTCACGATCATGAGAATGATTCCATCGCTCGTGCGTACGTACGGACTGCCGTCTCCACGACGCGATGAGATTCATTCTCCACATTAACCATTCATTAATGATTATAAAGTATATATAATGAATAATAATGAAATATATGACATGTTAAATCTACTAGATTTATGTATATATACATATATGTATGTCATCTACTTACTTCCATTCAAGACAATAAGGAAAGGAAAACAACGTTCATGCGTACGTACGGACTACCGTCTCCATGAACGGTGTGTTTCATTTCATTTATATATCTATTATAAATATATATATACTGAATATATATGATATATAAATCATGTTTTATATTCTGTAAGTAAGTAAATCATGATATAAGTAATAATAATGTCAAGAACAACAAGTCCAAACACCTACGATAAATGAAACGATTTTACCTAAAACGCTTCTTTAACATGGAATTTACAAAAGAACGGGTAATATAAAGTCATAAGTGAACCATATATGATATCATAACAATGAATATTAATTTGTAATAAGTTAATGACATTATTTAAATCATTATACAGGAGGTTCGGATACATACAAAGCATATCAGACATAAGGTAAGGGAAATATCACAATATGATTTTCATCCGAGATTTTTTATAGTTTGGTATTTACTGGGGTGTATTTTATCATCCACAACCATTTTTCATCAATATTTAATATTATATCCATCCATCTACAATATTTTAAATCCAATTTTACCCTTCGGTGAGTTTTTAGTAAAATATTTGAAAGGAATCTTTTGTCATTTTTCGTACGAGGTACTTATTAACTTTTCCGACAAAAGTACGAGAAGAATGTTTTTTTAACTTATACGGCATGAATGGATTTTTAAAACATTATTTCCAAGAAGCTTCCCTTACAAGTTTTCAAGTTTATTTTTAATCAACTTCTTTTAGTTTATAATTGTATGACATGTTATGAAAGGAAAAGTTTTTTTTGAATAAGAAAGGATATTTTCTTCAAGAATGGAGTTCAAGTGTTTTATCAAAATTATTTTCCATCTAAGATAATAAAGGGTTATGTTTCTATCCCTATTATTACATTGATTTGATTATGTTGTGATGGAATTATTTTTAAGAATTTCTTTATCTTATATGAATTTTTTTATGATGTCATGATGTTTAAGATTCACATTTTTATTACATGGGTTATGAAATGATGTATGATTTATGATTTTGTGGCACACATAATAATGGAATCATTATGAGATGGGAGGGACCTATATCTCCCTCCAATTAATTCGGTAAAGATTTTATATCTCATGAGATAGACATGTCTAGGACGGTAGGTTATACCGGTTCAGTGAAACAGGACTGAAACGAGGAGTGAACTCGGTTCAGAAAGGGACTATGTCCACTAAGATAGTCTTGGCAATGAGTCTTGACTAATAAGAAATGATTCTCTGTGATTATGTGTTTATGCCACAAAGATTCATGTTTTTAGTTATGATTATTGGGATTTCATTTCACTACTATGATTTATCCCATGTTATGAAATTATGCTCTCTTTTGTAGGTTATGATTTCTGAAATGTAATGTTCTTATAAATATGATGTGATTGATATTTCTTTTGTTTACCCTTACTGAGCATTTGAGCTCACCCTTTTATGTTTTCTTTTCCCCAGGATATAAAGAAAGGTTTTAGGTAAAAAAATAAGGAAGATCTTTATAGGAGATGTTGAAGATCTTTCACCACGATTAGAAGATTATATTCCGAGTTTCCAAAGACACTAAACTATTATGATCCTTGTGTGTGTATTTTTGTTATGTAATAAGTATTCCGCAAAAGTAATGTAATGTATATGTACTTTATGCTTCGGGTCTCTACAGTTGTTATTAGAGGAAAGTTTTAGTCAACCTTTGGAAACTAGGATGCGAAAACATTAGTGAGATCCCTAGAGATATTTCTAAGGTATGTCTAGGGATGTACCTAAGGATAAGAATACGTATAGGATATAGTCATAGAACTACGTTAACGATCGTAGAATTTAACCTAAGATGTTAGATATTGAGGGTGCTCCGCCTTTACTATGTTGTTTTCCCTAGCATGATTTTTGCCTCTCACACTATTCTTTTTGGGTCTTAGAAAATGGTTGGAAACAAGATGATTCACGATAATGGAGGATATGATGGACAATGGAATGATATTCATTATGAGAAACCACATGAAATGGGATTTGGAAGTCCAAACATCATTATTATGCCGAATCAACAATCTCATAATATGATCAATAATGTAAAATTTGGTATGTTTCATGACTCGGCTAATAAGAGAAAGATGGAGTTTCATGATGATAATAGAGGAATGAAAGTTCAATTTACCCTATGTAAATCATGTGGAAAGAGGCATCAAGGAGAATGTTTCAAAGGAACTGGAAGATGCTTTGGGTGTGGAAAAGAAGGACACAAAGCCAATAAGTGCAAAGGAAATGGTTCAGTTAACACCAGGGATGAGGATAATGATATTGCTACGACATCAACAACGGTTAAATGTTTTAAATGTGGAATGTACGGGCATTATGCAAACCAATGCCTTAAGGGAAAGTCTCATGAAGAGAATCAGTACGGCCTTATGGGTAGTATTTATGTTGATGATGATGAAGAGACTACAAATGATATGTGAGATGAAAGAATTGTTGAAGCTCGGTAAATGGTTTAGGAAGGTAGTGGAATGATTACTTGTTTATCATGTGTAATGTTGTATAAATAATCTCATGGTACTATGGAATAAAGATACATCGAAGGATTGATACATTGTTGTCTTTACTTGAGTTTTGAAAGTGTGTGATTAATTCTACCAGTATCCATGAAAGGTTATTCAGATATTTTTAGAATGAAGATGATATGCGCATAATGAAGGGATAAGGAGAAAATTAAATGTTTGATAGTATTCATGAGCTCAATACTGATATAAGGAGAATGTTATATCATGGTTTGAGTATATAGAATTTATGTATTTTGGTATGTGGAAAGAGTTAACTTTTGACAGCACTCATGTTTTCATTAAGATTAAATGGGTATTCATTTTTCAATAGATTACATGATTATGGTATTCACATGAATGGAATGTGACGAACAAGATATATGAGGGATAAATGATGGAATTCACATGATTATTTTATTTATACTATGAGCTTGGACCAAAGTATTTTATATAATCCTAAAGATTGGAATGGATTATGTTGGACATAAGTTAGTATTGTTTAAGGATAATTTTTTTTGATATTGTTGATGGGATGTTATAGTAATATAGATTTAGAAAAAGGACAACCTGCAGGATGGGCGACAGCCCATCACGGTGGACAAGGCCGTGGGAATCGAACCCACAACCGAAATGCGACTGGCCTTTATCGCCTACCACTGGCCTACAAGAAGTCCCTGGTTAGTAGAAACTAGTTTTATTTTATTAAGCGGTATGATATATGAAGTATAAGTTCATTTTTGGAATCATATATGATTAACCTCACCAAAGACGGAATTATGTATATTTGATAACTATTGCTAAACTTTTGTTTGAAACAGATGAAATTACCCATCATTCTATCACATAATCTGTTAACACTTCACGAATAACAAATTCAACTTCATTTCATTAAGAGATGAAGTGGATATTGTTCAAAGCACGAACAATAGTGAGATTGTACCAAAATCAAGTAAGTATTTCTTCTAATAAAAATTTTTCAACTTTAGAGA
Source organism: Viscum album (assembly GCA_963277665.1). Lineage (NCBI taxonomy): Eukaryota > Viridiplantae > Streptophyta > Magnoliopsida > Santalales > Viscaceae > Viscum > Viscum album. The sequence goes on along the minus strand of OY728145.1, from coordinate 1,291,937,826 downwards.
AATGATATTGAAAACCAAAAATGTTGTCCTAGTGATCTTTTATTTGATGAATCAGATGGTACCCTAGATCATCACAAATTTATGGATTTGAGATTGCCGGCTTTTTCATAACCATGTTCTCTACCACTGCCCATCAGAACATGATGGTTAGATTTTTCTTCCATATCCATATTTTCATCTATGTTCTCCTACGTGGAGACCTAGTGATGAGTTAATTTGGGTAACCGTTACATTTCATACTTTAGTTTTTAAAGCCATGTTTTGGTATTCCTTTTTACGATGTGGGTTTCTATTAAACAAACTTTTGAGTAGTAAACCATTTATAACCCCGATGTATTTCAAGGGCGAAATTCATTTTAAGGGGGGGTAGAATGTAACACCCTGAGATTTTATGAAAAATATTCTGTTAATTTCATTAATGTCTTGTGTTGTATTCTACACCAATATTACCTTGCGCTATACGCAACACTATTTTAGATCGTGTTACACACAATTTTGATAATAATTATTCTACAAAACATTGAGTATATATTTATATATTCAATGTATAAATGAAATATGGTTGGATTATGTTATACGAAACAACGAAGGATTAATTCACAACACGCATCCCAGACTTGGCTTTCATTACACGCAATCATGACCTTCCTTGATGGCGTGTGTTGTACGCAATACTTTGTTTTAATAAACAACGATATATTATTATAACATTGTCATGAACTAGCTGTTATGAATAATATTAACTAAATTTTGAATTTTATAACATTATTATTCATCTTACACATTTTCTATAACATGGTATAAGAATAAAATTAATTTTTCGGGTAAAATAAGTATTTTTTAAAAAATACAGTTTTGCCACCTTTTGATGGCGCACCCACTTTAAATCTAGTTTTTGACATGTTTATAGGTTCAATTTGAAAAAATAAAATTCTTCTTTTGAATAAGGATATAACAATTTACATTAGATAAAGTTTTGAAATTTTTCCGATAACTTTCATATTTTAATGAATAGTAAAAACACGCTATATTTTAATTAAAAACAACTTTTTTCATCGTAATATCTTATGTGGTTAAATTATAATATTGAATGGTTTTAAATTTTAAATAGAATATATTTTTACCATTTAATATAATGTATGTCATTAGCATTGATTTTACCTTGAATTCGTAGGTTAAATCAATTCAATCTTTTGCAATGTTTTAAAGAAAAACCCATTTTCTTTCGACAAAGGGATTAATTTTAATTTAATTTCTGCATCTTTTGTGTATTGAATTTGGAAAAATGGATTCCATATTTGGAATCAGTGGGTCCAAATTATGTTAATAATCTACTTTTTATTTTTGGGCATTGTGAATAGTAACTACGGTAAATTTTATTTAATATAGTTAAAGATAAATCAAGTAATTAATGGTAAATATAAGATTATAAAATTACCCTAAAACTTGGAAAAATCCTATTAGATGGCTAAAAGTATACCCATATAACTTAAGGGTTTGATTGGATTCATTATATGGACTTTTTTCCATGAAAATAATTTAATTATTATTAAAACAAAAGAATGTGACAACATGTCACTTCTTAAATCTTATAAGTATAGTAATTTTATTTTAGTGATAAACTTCATGAAACATCGAACATTAATAGTATCCAGAATTATAATACAATTATATACATCATAGGAATTTATTTAGAATTTTTAGGGATTAAATAATTATCATTTATTATGACACGAAGATGATGTAGTAATTGTCTTATTAATGAAATATTGACATAATTGATGTTATAAATGCCCAAATAAATGTAATTTGAGACTTTTTGTGACTTACATTAATTTTTTAGGATGATATGACATGTTATTGTTGATATAAGTAACTTGGTTCTATATTATCATTCTATTATGAATTTCATAAAAATCATGTACCAAATAGTGTCAAATTTTACATAAATTAGTTTTTAAAACAAATATTATATTATTAATTGTTATTTAATTCCTAAAAATCTAAGGTTCCGCCAAATGACTTAGATAATGATAGATATATTAATAATAAACAACTTGGGGTTCTTTTGGCTTGTTATAGTATGTTTATTACCCATATAGTGTAAGAAAACAAAAAGACACAGTAAAAGTTAAAATATTTAACTTAGAGTTAAATCTAATAGATAAGGTTAAAATAATAACCTAAACATGTCTAAATCCTATTGGATGAGAGGCTTTCGCCCCATACCCACTTTATCTTCGAAATAATATCCTTTGGAACCATTATAAACTGAATTTTACCTTAATATAAAATAATATTTTGAGATTTTCCTAAGGTGCCCCTCCCCTCCCTTATAAAAGGGCACCTCCTCCCCCTCTTCCTCACACCACATTGAGCCCTAAAGCTCGGCCAAACCCTGAAAAAATCTCTTCTCCACTTCCCTAGTATCATCCTAGAGGTACTGGTCTTCTTCAAAGTCCATCCATAGTTCTTTAAGTGGAGGTTAAGAAAAGGCGCGTCAAAAAGAGGTAATATTCATTACCGATCTTTTTCAATTTATTTCTTCTTCAACTTCTTCATCATTAGTTGTTTAATGATAAAGTGATAAAATCAGTATATCTTATATACTGATATGTTATTATAAATATGAAACAACTGTAATTAACCTTCTATCCATCCTACGGAAAAAATAAATCATCGCGCGTGCGTACGTACGGAATACCGTCTCCATGCCGTGGTGTAATCTATTTTCTTCCACCACCTTAATTGGATGGGTATAATGGTGTAATGAGTAACTATATACTATTATTATAAAGTGATATTGATACTGAAATATTATACATACACTTCAACACAATTTCACGATCATGAGAACGATTTCATCGCTCGTGCGTACGTACGGACTACCGTCTCCATGACGCGATGATATTCATTCTCCACATTAACCATTCATGAATGATTATAAATTATATATAATGAATAATAATGAAATATATTACAGGTTAAATCTACTGGATTTATGTATATATATATATATATGTATGTCATTGACTTACTTCAATTCAAGACAATAAGGAAAGGAAAACAACGTTCATCCGTACGTACGGACTACCATCTCCATGAACGGTGTGTTTCATTTCATTTATCTATCTATTATATATATATATACTGAATATATATGATATATAAGTCATGTTTTGTATTCTTGAATTATGTAAATCATGATATAAGTAATAATAATGTGAAGAACAACAAGTCCAAACACCTACGATAAATGAAACGATTTTACCAAAAACGCTTCATTATCATTGAATTTACAAAAGAACGGTTCATATAAAGTCATAAGTGAACAATATATGATATAATAACAATGAATATTATTCTTTAATAAGTTAATGACATTATTTAAATCATTATACAGGAGGTTCGGATACGTACAAAGCATATCGGACATAAGGTAAGGGAAATATCACAATCTCATTTTTATCTGAGATTGTTTATACTTTGGTATTTAATAGGTTGTATTTTATCATCCACAACCATGTTTCCTCAATATTTAATATTATCTCCATCCATCTACAATTTTTTAAATTCAATTTTACCCTTCAGTGAGTTTTTAGTAAAAGATATGAAAGGAATCTTTTGTCGTTTTTCGTACGAGGTACTTTTTTACTTTTCCGACAAATGTACGAGAAGATTTTTTAACTTATACGGAATGAATGGAATTTTAAAACATTATTTCCAAGAAGCTTCCTTTAAAAGTTTTCATGTTTATTTTTAAACAACTTCTTTTAGTTTAGAATTGTATGACATGTTATGAAAGGAAAAGTGTTTTTAAAGAAGAAAGGTTATTTTCCTCAAGAATGGAGTTCAAGTGTTTTATCAAAATTATTTTCCATCTAAGATAATAAAGGGTTTTGTTTCTATCCCTATTATTACATTGATTTGATTATGTTGTGATGGAATTATTTTTATGAATTCCTTTATGTTATATGAATTGTTTTATGATGTCACGATGTTTAAGATTCCCATTTTCATTACATGGGTTATGCAATGATGTATGATTTATGATTTTGTGGCACACATAAGAATGGTATCAGTATTAGATGGGTGGGACCTATATCTCCATCTAATGCATTGGGTAAAGATTTTATATCTCATGAGATATACAGGGCTGGAACGGTAGGTTATACTGGTTCAGTGAAACAGGACTGAAACGAGGAGTGAACTCGGTTAAGAAAGGGACTTTGTCCACTAAGATAGTCTTGGAAATGAGTCTTGACTAATAATAAATGATTATATATGATTATGTGTTTATGCCACAAAGTTTCATGTTTTAAGTTATGATTATTGGGATTTCATTTCACTATTATGATTTATTCCATGTTATGAAATTATGCTCTCTTTTGCAGGTTAAGATTTCAAAAATGTTATGTTCTTATAAATATGATGTGATTGATATTTCTTTTGTTTACCCTTACTAAGCATTTGAGCTCACCCTTTTATGTTTTGTTTTCCCCAGGATATAAAAAAAGGTTTTAGGTAAAAAATAAGGAAGATCTTTATGGGAGATGTTGAAGATCTTTCACCACGATTAGAAGATTATATTCTGAGTTTACAAAGACACTAAACTATTACGATCCTTGTGTGTGTGTTTTTGTTATCTACTATGTATTCCGAAAAAGCAATGTAATGTCTATGTACTTTAAGCTTCGGGTCTCTACAATCTATGTTCATGTTCAGACTCTATGAATATTTCATCAATATATAAATGTATCACTGCAAATTTTGTTCAATAATTTTACCATTTGGAACCTCAAAACCATATTTACTTATTATATATAATTAATTCACTAATTTTTTAATAAGGATAAAATTTTTAAAACCTATTTTATACTTATCCATGTCATAATGAGATTAAAATTCATTAAATTTCAATATACATATTTAGAAATATATATGTGAATACCGCTCTTTATAGTAAATACTATGATTTTGTTTAAATTTTCTAAATGAGAGATATTTATATATACATTAGAATTCATATTAATCATCATATTAAAATCCTAGTTTTATTTTATTTGGCTCACCCCATCATGCACATCAACCATGTTAAATACATTTTCACTATATATAGAGTTCAACTCAGATATCATGGATTCAATTCATTTTATATAATAAAAACTTATAAACAACTGTTATTAAATAATGATTCATTCTTCTATTAAAGTTATTGCATCGACAATTTCTATTATAAATCCAAATATCTTAAAAATTTCAAAGAACCATTCCAAAACGTGAAGGTCATTTCATTACATGAGTGAATTAATTTTTTTAAAATTTTGTATAGAATTAGTAACTATTATTTCTTAGGAACTATTTATATATATTGGATCCCAATGTTAGGAAGATTATATTTCATTATAATAACTCTATTGTGATATATAATGTCTGGGTAAAAATACATATTTTGTCCCCAATAACATTCTTATCACTAAAATTATTGAAATAATATCAACTAGTTTCAATTAAAAAAAATATTTTTTATAATATCATGTTTACTTAAATTGAAAATAAGTTCAATTAATATAATGAAAAAGAGAAAAAAATTTATTAAATATAAAATTAAGATAACACCAAAACTATATCTCATTTAGTGTCATTATGATTTTTATAGATACATTATCATTAAGATTGAATGCTGGTGTTTCTAGAGAATATGAAACTAATGATACCAGATGATAAAATTAACACATGATAAATAAAAAATGTATAATGAGTTATTACTCAACCTATAAAACAAAACATAAAAACATATTATTCAAAAACAGTGATTTTTAAAAATATTCTATAACATTTGTGATGATAAATGAATTACAATCCCTTTTATTCACCAAATCAATCAAATTAATTTATATGATCACATTTTCCTAATTAATTTAATACATAATTTATATCATTTTCCCATTTTCATTGAATCCAAATCATTATCTCTCAAGAACACACAAAACCATAAATTATTCGGTATTTAATGAAGTTGAAAAAAATTAAAATATCAATTACAACATCATGTAATATATGCTCTATATACATCAATATGTATTTCATTACATTAGTATAATATATATATATATATTTATACAAATAGTTATGAAAATAGTTTTTAAAATAATTAGGATTCATAATTTTCAAATGATTCATAATAATAGTAATATAATATTCTAAAACAACGTAATATTTGTAATATATTATCATTTATGTTCTTAATGATACATTTCGAAGTATATTTGTTGTTATAATAAATTGCCCTAATTTGTAAAACATAAATATTATATTTTTGGATTATATGTATGTATAATATTAAAAACATTAACCACATTATAAATTTAATTTAATAATTTAATTCATTTATATTTATAAATTTCATCATATTAGTGAATGGGAATCCCATCATACCTAAAAGTTGTATAAACATAAAATTTCTAGTTTTAGCTTGAATATAGTAATATTTTTTTTGAACATATAATAAAACCATAAAGATTATTTATTCTATATTTTATTACATTAATAATTAAGTATATCCCTATTAAAAATATATAGATCTATATCTCATTTTCCCAATAATATATTACTTTCAATACTGTAAAATTTTTAAAGAATTTTCTAGCAATGTTGTTTCCCATACCCATGAGTTGAAATTAAATAATTTTTTTAGTATTATATTTTACCATTATTCATTGACTTATTTTTTTGATGAAAATTTCACAAAGTTATTTTACAATATGAAAATTTATATGTTAATTAACTAAAAATATCAAAAAAAATATTTTTTGTTCATATCATAATATATAAAAAGGAATATTTTTTTAGTACAGACATGAATAATGATAAAAATGATTTATTGAACTATCTTCAATTTAGTGGCCCTATAATGTTACAAATTGTGATTTATTATTCACTATTTAAAATTATCTATAGACTAATAAATCATCTTCCAATGATTAAATGTGTTTCTATAGAGTATTTAAATATAAATTTAATAGAGATTAAGATTTTATGTTTTATATAATTTCAAGTAGATGTGAATTAAGATAAATTGAAATAGAAATAATTTCTATAATCATTATAATGGGAACGAAAGGTGCCAAAAAATTGTTTAAAACCAATATATTACACAAATTAGGATGAATTTGATCAGGGATATTTCATTAAAATACCATTACAGGCTCAATTTGAATCATCATAATAATACATATTAATTGGATATGGTAAGATATCTATGAGCCTATATAACTACATTAGGATTGATTTATTATATTATTTTTCTATTTTAATCAACAATAAGATTATTTACAAAATATTCTATACGATTTATACAATGTAAATGATGATAATGCTTAGAATATTTTGGATGAATCACCAATAATAGAACATATTTATGATTCACTAATTTGAGGAATAATAATGTATTAAAAGAATTAAAAAATATCAAGAAATATTGAATCAAGATACAACCACATGAGGGGTATAATAAGTCCTAGAAACTGATGAAATATTTATTCCCAACTAGATGAACTCATAACACTAGTTATAAATATTTTACATAACTATATTCAATACTAAATAAACCAATCCCATATTTGTGAAAAAATTTACAATAAAATATCACTACATTGTTTATTATCTAAAATTAGAGGAACAAGACTAGTTTGATTGGATTTTCCATTATTGTAATATCATTGGAAACTAACATAAAAACATGGTCAATGAGAAAATTCAATTGTTAATTATTTATTTTTTTCATCTTGATTTGTTTTATTAATAAATTAAATAGGCGTACCATCCATCGATATTGTAGAAGAATATAAATAATGATAAAATATTCATAATATACCATAATCATGTACTATTATAATCATTGAATAAAAAACCGTTCTATAAAACCATTGTAATTAGTGAATATAGATCAAAAATTAAATGGTACATAAGTCCTTATCATATATGATAATTAAATCTAATGATCACAGGATATTTTTTCCCAATCCATAAAAAACATAAAAAAGAAATTTTAACATCATTATATAGATAAATGAGAAGGTTTCATAAAAATTACAATAATATTATGTGAAAAAAATAAAACAAACCAATACTACCGAATACAACATAAAAAAATAGGTGTATAAAACATAAATTATTTCAAAACAAAATGGTAAATGAAATAGGCTAACCTATATTTAATGAACTATTATATATAGACAATGCTTGTTAAAAATATAATACAATGTAATGCCCATAAAATTTCATTTAAATTTATTATAAATAGAAATTACAAATTAAAGGACAAGTTAAACACACATTAAGATATATCTATGACGTATAAATAAAATAAAATAACCATTTTAAAATTTTATGTCAATTAGTAAGAATATAAGATTTTTTTATTGTCTTATGTTGTACATTAGATAATATGATTTCTAATAAAATTTGGTTTTATAAGGGCTGTATTTATTCAATGGTAAAAAAATAAATCACGGTATTATGTATATATATATCCATAAATATAAATTATAATTCAAAATATTACCCTTTTCAAAAACAAAAAAAATCAATTATAAAAAATAAATCCATTATATCACAATAGTTTACAGTCTTGATTTGATAAATAAGAGAAATAACTTATATTATATGTTATGAAAATGCGTAAAAATATAAAAAGATATATGTATATATATATATTAAATTAATAGTTAAGAATAAATTGATAAAAATAATTCTAACCCTTAGCAGAAATCTATTTAAAACAAAAATTTATGGGATAAAAAATAATTATAAATTATCAAAAAAATAGAGATAAACAGATTAAAATTTATACCTATTTATATTTTTTATAAACATTCATTGATAGAATGAAAAATTATATGAAACAATGTCATATAAATTTGAAAATTAATTATTAATCCATTTCCTTAAATTCATAATCAATAAAAATTATTAAATAGTCATTGAGAGAAGTAGGAAGGTTGTAAAAGATAACTGAGGATGTGTTGTGATCATATAGGGTCTCCCATAAGAGGGTTATATATAAATATTATCTTCAATCATGTTGCGGATGATTTAATAATGAATATGAATGATAATAATATAATTAATTTACCCAATACATTCCCATTATTTATAAATTTATAAATTTATATTAGGACGACAGAATATAAGGCTTCCAAAAAGTTATGTCAGTTAAAAAACTTGATTCAATAATTATTTGATTTTCCTTTTAATATTTTATCCCTTTTTATTCATTTTTTACCCATTAATGTTTTCTTTTGTATTATGTCTCACATCAACCATTATCTCTTATTTTCATGTCATGAATGTTTTTTATTTCTTATACCGTTAACATTGTTGTAACCTATTTTTTCATATTAAATATCGTTTTGTTACAATACATTTCACATTTTCATATATATATATTTAAATAATTCTTTTATATTTAATTAATTTATTATATTAAAAAACTATGTAATATTCTAATATATATGTTAAAAGTCATGTTTTATAATATGTATATTAATAATACCAAAAGTATCATAATTCATATATATATATATATTATAAAACATATTAATTTATTAGGATCATTCAATATTTATTAATTTAAAATTATTTAATTTAAATATAAATTATCTTTAGAGTATATATTTTAAACTTACAATAAAATAATGTCACCTAATTTCTTTTTATATTTTAATATTACAACTTATAATACTTGAAAATATTAATTTGTATGACATAGTAAAATTCTGATAACCAAAAATAATTATATTTATAAATAACCTCATATATTTATCTAGTGATGTGTGTTTTAAGCATATATATCTCCATGTGATGTTTTAGTAAATCTTCTCATTTATTATCAAAATATGAAATATGACATATTAATATATCATACAAACATTTTTTCTATCTTAAAAAAAATAATTAATGGATTTAAAGATAAAATTTAATTCATTCACTTAAAATATAATTTCAAAAATTAGTTTAATGAAGTCTTCCATAATATAAAAGAATATATTAACAAAATTAAATGTGAAATAATGTATTGTATATTTCATTTTTTTTTAAAATACAACTTTTTAAAGAAAAAGATTCAACAATAAAAAATATTATATCATGAAATAAAATTAATATTTTATAATTGAGAAAAAAATTATTTTAAATAAATAATATTATTTAGATTCAGAAGATATATTTTAAAACATAATTTATTATAATATTAATATATTTATTAATAAATGTGAAATTTTTTTCATGTTATGTTCTTCCACGTAATCAAATTTCATCATTTCAATTTTTTCATTAGTCTAATGAAAATTATGAATTTATGTTTTATGAATTTTAAAAAATTAAGACTTCTATGCTTATATAATCTACCATTTAGACAATATATAATCTCCTAATTCATCTAGATTGTTTCTATGATACCAAATGTAATGCCCCGAACACGTGCTTATTGGTTCAACACATATAAATAATCTGAATATTTTTAAAAACATAAAATTAAAAATTAATAAGATTTTATACATTCTCTGACCTTTTCAATTATAAGATGTGAAGTGTTATATAGCTTAATATAATCTTTAAAAAAACATAAAAAATAAAATTATATAACTCAAATTCCATCCCATGCATTTCCTCTTTAATGAAAATACACATCACAATAAAACACATAGTAAACATTTGAAAAATAAATTTAAAATATAGGGTGAGAAATAATATTTCTTATTAATGGATTTTAAAATCATTGGTAAATTCCACAAAATTATTTTTTTCCAAAAATTAATATGTAGAAATATTTTTTCAAAACATTGAAATATATTTATTTTGATACCATTTGGAAAACCAAATTAATCAACTATAATCTATTTTTTTATATTCCTTTGGATCTTCACATTTGAAAATAATAATTTTTAAGGATTAATTTTTATATATAGTATGCCACGATATAACTATATGTTCATATAGTCATGTCTCATAGGGTACAACATCTCTTTAAGGTCATCCATTCACTCCCTAAAACATAACATAACATTCAATATTCAAGTGTCAATTTCATAAAAACTTTTAATGATTTTTCCTTTCTCAATCATAATCACAATACATTTCATAAAAATATATTCATAAATTAGTTACATTAATATAAATTAATCTTACATACTTATTAACAAGGAATGGACATTTTTATGTATTTTTAAATAAATGTTTATTTGAAATCCATTCTTATAACAATTATTCTTATTGAAATGTTGTAAATATAAATAGATATTTTAATTAATTAATACATTAATATAAATTCATTTAATGTTATTTATAACATAGATGATGGAAATAAAAAATTATTATTGACGTGTATAGATGTTCATGGTCTTTTTTTACATAATAAATAACTTTTATTTATAATTATAATATAAAATGAAAAAATTAATTTCATATTATTTTAAATATAAATGAAACATAAAATGATAACAATTATACAAATAATTTATTATATATGACATCAAAATAAAAATATAGACCCGTTTTAAAATTTTAAGTCAAACAATAAAAAATTTGGGTTGTGTTTTTATTTTATATTGTAGATTAGAAAATAAAATTACTAATAAAATTTGTTTTATAAGGCTAATGTTCTTTCATGTCATATAAAATAAATCTATTTGTTGTATATATACATATATATACAAAAAATTGTAAATCAAATTATATCCTTTGCATAAATAAGGAATATAATGAAAAAATCCCTTATAATCAGATAGAATAAGAAATTGATTTCATAAATGAAAAATATCATATATTATATGTACTAAAAACAAATAAAGTCATATAAAGTTATATATATATATATATCATTATTAATAATACTTAAATTGATTAAATTAAATCTAACCCTGACCAACACAATATTTAATAAATAAATTGATAGGCTTAAATATAAACATAAATTCATAAAACATATAAAGATAAATATATAAAATTATATACATATACATATATATATATATACATATATTTTTTTACAATATCATACCCATTAAATATAAATTTCAAATTAAATGATTAATCTCTTACATTAAATTCATACCAACAACTAAATCATAGACAGACCAAGTTTAATGAAGGAAGGGTGAAGAAGATAGTGTAGGTTATGTTGTGCTCATTGAGGGTTTGTAACAAGGGGTATATATATATATATATATTATTAAGGGTTACAGAGGAAGTAGGAATGCTAAAAAAATAAGGGTAATCATATATTTCATTTATACAATACTCAACAATGGTTAATAAAATTTTAAATATATATTAAAATTTCTAAATATAGGCCATTTAAAAATTTTGTTTGTGTTCAAAAATGATTCATAAATCCTGATTAATTAACTTTTCCATTTTTATTTTGTCTTTTCATCCTTTTTTAATTCATTTCTTTTACTCCTTCACATTTCCTCATGTTTTATATTTCACATCCCTCTTTCTCTCTCTTTTTTTATTTCACTATTGTTTTTTGTTTCTTATTTTATTTGCATGGTTTTAAAAAATTTAAGATATTTAATAGTTTTTTAACAAAAAGCATATAACATATATATAGTAAAAATTACATCTCATATATATATAAACATTTTTTTATATTATCTATATTAGTAATTTAAAAAATATCAGAATTTATATATTTATATTTTACAAAACGTATTACTATAATATGATCATTAAAATTTTATTAATTTCAAATTATTTAATCTAAATATTAATTCCATTTAGTTAATTTTTTTAAACATTCATCAAAATAATGGGACTTAAAAAATATGACATTTTAATATTACAGAATAAAATACTTGAAAATAGTAATTTATTTGATGGAATCCAATTCTGATATCCATAAATAAATGTGTTTTAAAATAAAAAATTTATTTATTATGGGTTGTACGTTTTCATAAAATATATCTAAAAGTTGTCTTTTAGTACATCTACTTATGTATTTTTTTATTAAGATAATTACACAACATATTATTATATCAAACTAAAATTATTAATATCATCTGAAAAAACTAATTTGTTTAAATATATAATTATGTTCTTTCATTACAATTTTAATTTGAAGACATTTTTTTAAATAATATTTATAATATATTTTATTATATTAAAAAATAATTAAATATGATAAAAATGAACCATATAAATCATCTATATTTAAAAAAAATACCTTTATTTAAGAGTAACATATTTTAAAAATAAAATTTTTCTTATGACAAAAAAGTTGTAGTTTTTAATTTATACAAATAAAATGTTTAATTAAAAAATACTATAGTTTCATAAGAGGTATTTTATAACATAATTTATTTTGGTTATTTGTAATTTATATATAAAATTGAAATTTATGGGATGTTAAACCTCTTGTCCATCCTATCTCTTGGAGTATATCAAAATTACATTAATAAAGACTACAAAAAATATGTCATGGTAATATCTAAAGACAATTTTCATTATATACAGGTATTTTTTGAGAGTATTATCGAGTTTGATAGGAATCACTATAAACTCGTCTTATCGGTACCATGTTTGTAATTCATTATTGTGATTTTCTGCATTAATCACCTTAAAATGGTGATATCATAAATTAGGTCTATGTTACACTAAAACATGGCTAAACATAGTTTATCAAACAAGTCATCTATTTATGGAGGGGATTATTTTTAATTATTGTTATTTATTATTCTAGAGATAATCATTTTTCAGGCATATTTATCCATATTTACTGGCTAAGAGGACGGGTGCACCCCACAATGAAGAAACTTGGGCATATAAAATCATTTTCAAGATTCCCCTTTAACTATATATTCACTTATTCTAGATCAAAGGTGGACATTCTATAAGGTGTCTTTGATATACACAATAGATCTAGGGATATGGTCAATTGAGAACTCATCTTCTTGGTTTGGAGAAAGACTTTTAAAATCATTGGGGAACACATTAGTGTAGTCCCTCATAATGGGTATGTCATCGAGCATGATTCTATACATTGTCTCAATAATTCGAGCAGAATATTCATGGTCATAAAGAAATAATATCCACAATTGAAAAAGTCATTACAATAGAGATTCATCCACCACCTAAATATTTTATAGAATTGGTAGATAGCTTGGGATGTAAAGACTGATCTTTCTTTACCAACAATCGATGAAGTCTTTGAATAATGATCGTGAATCCACATACCATATAGAATGAAACTCCACAAAAGGGTGTAAAAAAATATTTTCTAGGAGTTCTAGTCCTCAAACATTAACTAGTGAGGAATTATATAAATTGGATGCAATATTGACCATTTTCTAATCTCATAGATATCATAACCAACATATCATGATGCGGTGTTTGAATAGTTATACAAAAAATTTATGTCATTAATGAAGTCACCGGTCCAAAATAAAATATTATGTTCACTATAATTGAATGAATAACTAGCATACCTATCACATCATCATTATTAGGATCCACATTAGCAGTAGTGATAAGATATTCCCTTCTATATAACCAAAGATGTAGTGGTTACTGGGGATTTCCACTAAAAACCCCTTGTAAGTGGAAATGGTTCACAAAATTCCCATGCTCTTTATAGTTGAAATAATTTACAATATGCCGATTGTTGAGATTATCATTCATTTATTCTTTTATATTAGAGGGGTTCTTCATATATGTTTTTTAGTTATTAGCCAAATTCCCCATTATTACACAATGGAAGCATTCCCTCAATCCCTTGAGACAACTCCCACTTGGAATATTCCAAAACTTTTGATAGGTGGGATGATAGATTTTCATTCAATCAGGGTATTTATCTACTAATAATCCAATAAAAACTCCAATTTACAATCTTTATCTCTAGGTCCATGATACAATTTGCAGTCTCCCATCTGAATTTAAACCATAATGGAATAACATGAAATCTCCTCATAGGAATCATTGATTCAAATAACTAATATATTTCATATATTTTTATTTAGTCCTCCAAAGATGTGAGCCACATTTCCTTTAGCATTGATGAAAATTATTAATGCAAATCGTGGAAGCATTTTAATATTTTCCTTATACTATTTGATCGACTTTAATTCCGTAAACATTAGTCTAATAAATTATTTTTCCATCGTGAGACAATGGGTTGTTGGAAAATATTTATTGAAAATTATTTTCACAATTTCCTCCTATTCAATAGAATAAAATTTATCCTTGTATTATATGTTCTTATAGTGTTTCCCCGACTAATCATCATTACCATTAAAATGACATAACGACAACACCAATTTCTATTTTCCTGAGCACTAGATGATAGAGAATATATTATTAATGGAATTAATCCATTTTTTCAACAAAAATGGTATAGGAAGTTCCACAAAACATGGTAAACCTTTGTCTAAAAAGGAATTTAACGACAACATTCTTGTTCCTATGAGAAGTCGTGTGTTCAATGGGATTCATGTTATTATATAATCCTTAGTTAGTTTAGAAAGTACCTTCTTATGTTTTTATACTCGCATACCCATCAGAGTTGGCATTTAATTAGGGAAATTGCCACATTGCCAATAACATTTATTATTGGAATGAGTTCACCTATTTCTAGACATTAATTAAGAAATGAAATCAAAATTAAAAAAATTCAAAACATATAAAATAATCATATTTAAATAAATCAGTTAACATATATGGATAATGTTGTAAATGAAAAGTATATCATACCTTTGGATTCTATAATCATTAATATAATTTATCCATGATGATGTATTTATACCAATTATTATTACAAATGTTTTAAAGTCCTTGTATAATAAAATAACTAGGTCATTATTTAATACTAACTAAAACAAACATACCATTTTACAAAAAAATTGTTACATGGTTTTGAGCATAAAAAGTTTTCAATAGAAATCATGGATCATAATTTCTATTATATATTTAATATTATGTACCGAAAATATTAAACATGGATCCAAAATATAAATAACATTTATCAAATTTTAAAAATTTGATCATAACCTCCCTTGAGCCTTTAAATAAACATGGGGTAACTGATAGAATACACAAAATGAAGGTATGAGTTTAATATCCATTAAAGAAATACACATATGAATAAATCATAACACATTGGATAGAAGGCATAATATTATGACATAAAAAGTTCAAGGAACATAAATAAACCAATTAAAGTATAGCATATTAAACATTGGATTATGTAATAATGTAAACATATAAAATAGTTGAGAACATACAACATGATTTTTTAATGAGTCATGGTGAACCACCATAACCATTTAACCTAGTGGAACAAGAGTTAAGGATAACCACAATGGATATGGCACATTGAAGATCACAAGTCAAGGCTAACCATCATGAACATTTCACATGTATAAGAATTATTTAAGGATAACTAAAAAGACCACTCTACATGAAATATCATGAGAATAATATATATTCAATGCATTAGACTACTACATAGTCCCAAAAATCATAACATGTTCATGAATATGACTACCCATTAATAATCAACAATTTTGGATAACCAAGGAATAAATTTTTTATCATAACCATGTCATTTGGTATAACAAAAGTGAATATCATAATATTGTCCATGAAATAATGGAGTAAAATCATACATGTTAATTAATAGGCATAGGTTATGATATGTATTGTCAAAATGAACTGAAAACAAGTAGAAATAGTGTTTAGAAAATATTATAAAGGGAACATTTTTTTGTTTTAATGTAAATACTGAAGAGAATTTACATGGAAAATATATAATATTTTATATAAAATAATAATTAAATGAGTATATTTTTTTTATTTTAAAATTACATATTTTTTAAAAATACTTGTGTCTTAGAATATATTGTGGTTACATATGCAAATTGGTAAGTAATTTGGAAGATCCCTTTAATTAGGATATCTTGTGGGGATGAATTGATAACAAGAAATTTCTTAAGAATGGATTACCCAATCCCTGATTGATGATATTGTTTAGATACATGTATTTGGAACATATACATTGAATTTAGAATATATATTTATATATATAAGAATGACTAATAATATCATCTGGGTAATAAGTGATAAGGTGAAACCCATTGAATAAATTATGGTAGAGAGAGAATCCTTTTCTTTTGCTCGAAAGGCTTCTACACTGAACTTTATTCAATGGATAATAAAATTAAATCAATTAAATAATTAAATAAAAAAATTATCAATGTTTATTTTATTTTTTATAATAATATTAATATTATTTATTACCATTTTTTAGATTTATAAAATACAATTCCATTATTTGGGAGTGTTTATTTCTCAAGTTTTCATGATAGGTTCACTCATATATGTGAATGTAAATCATGTAAAATGGGAATAGTTGTAAAAATGGAAATTATAGATTATTAATTAACATAATGAATATTAAATGGACTTATGTAGCATTTTATATTCATATTTGAGGATGATTTAAAAGTAAAAATGTTAATGATAATAGTTTATATTATATCATCATTATTTTATCATCACGAACAACTAGTAATTTATTAATTAATAATATGTATACATACTAGTTCCATAAAATTCAAATAAATAGTAATACATATATTATAATATGATTTAATTTATTAGAAATGGTGTCTCGGCAAAACTAGAATGTGGTAATCGAAATTAATAACTCAATGTCCTTGAATGAGAGAAACCAACTTATCATAGATGATGTTTTTGTTTTTTGAACAAATGGATACATGCAGATAATTTTGGAATGGTTGATCAATTATCCAAATAATATTCAAGTATATAAATGATAATGTAGTTATCTTGTTACATGGATAATATGAGGTTTGGAGAGGAGTGGAAAAGAAAATAAATTTATAAGACATTAAAAATAAAAGAAATAGATTTTTATCTCTTTATATATTATCTTTTATAATCAATTTTATCCTATTTATTTTTGTTATATTAATAAAAAAATATCAAGGATGTCATTTATATAGAATTAATGCATTTTCATATTAATTTTTTAAATATAGAAGGCTTTAGAGGTGTGAAAAAAATAGTTTCTAAGAGGGGGTATTTATAGTGGTGAAGATGGGTGTTTCATGATTATTTTATTAATTATTTTATTATTTTTCCTCAAGACTATAAATTGAATTGTTTATTTAATAAATGTAATTTAAATACATATTTTGGATTATTACCATTGGTTTTTACATCAACTATACTACATACATGATTAAATAGTTCATGTATTCAACTTATATCATAAATTTCCATATTTCACTACAGGAAAAAATGCATCATTATTAGAAAAGTTACAAAATTCACCCTAACAAAAATTTAACATAACAAATTATAAAATTTAATCCATTTATGATATTAAATTAAAAAATATGAGAATTTTTTTTTAACTAAAATCATCATTTATTATAAAAATTACTAATTCTAAAATTAAAATTCATTTTACAACAAATTGAAAAATGAATTTGTGTCTCATAAAATTATATTATAACTATACGACAAAAAAATATTAATTTATAGATAATTTTTTAGAATATAAATTTTCATTTATATCATTATATTAATTATACAAATAAAAAATTCTCTACTTAAAAAAATACCGACATTTAATTTATGATTTTTGAAATAATTAATTAATTTTAGGATGATTAAATCATATCATATTATCATTTATAATATACGGAAATTTTAATAAAACATTCATAGGAGATGATCTTATTGTTTTGGATGAATTGTTATTTTTAAGGAATACATTAGCATTCTAAATGTCACATTACTAATCCATTAGTTTTGGTTCCTTAATATAAATAAATATATATATATATATATATATAAATTCCACTAATGTCATTCATTCTGCATTTATAATTATTTTAAGGTGTTCTATATGTTATTTTATGTTATTTATACTATAAGACATAATAAAAATTATTGAATTTTAATTTGTAGAATCTAGGGTTGTACCAGGATAGAACAAATATTTTATTTATACAATGGAAATTACTATTTATAAAGCCATGGCATGGACATGTAACCTAGTATAATACCCATTTACATCATGATGGTAAGGTTTGTGATGTTGGTAGTTCAAATGATTGTCCCAAATAACACTTATCATGTCCAAATCTCTGATTAGATTAAATTATCTCAAATGATATTTCATTGGTGCTTCACCTATTGAAGCACGTCTTGGTCTTGGTTGAGGGAGATTAGAAGTCATGTTAAATCCCTCCCTTATTCTCGAAAATAGATTACAATCGACTTGAATTTTCTGGTTGAGGTAATGATTCCTCTGTTCTATATCAATTGTCATATTCCATAACTAATAATAAATTTCAATTATTAATGTTATATTATATCTAATGGTTTCTACAATGTAAAATAAGAAAATTGTTATTTTTACAAACAATCATATTTCCCCAATGTTAATATAATTGTGAAATTCAAACTATAACATTTCCATTTATAACTTATTAATATCAATTAATTGTTTCTCTCAACATTCACTATAATTACATTTAAGGTAATATTTTTAATTTTTTGATATGTTGAATAGTTATTAATAGATATTTTTCATTTCAATAGTTTTTTTTCAATGGGGAAAATTATTCTTGTAAATTATGTGGATCAATATTTTATCATTTTATGTTTTATATTTTATATTTTCATTCCAGTTTTAATGTTCGGTATTTTAATTTGATTTATAGCTAACTAATTTAATGATCTACAATAATGAGATAATAATTTTTTTTCTCCATATATTTATTATATAATATATGATATATATAACAAATTTATTAATGAAAATAATATCATATAAAAACCTAGTTCATAATATTTATCCGACGTTTAGAAATTTCATTCACAATATTTTGACTCATATTATTTGATTGAGATTATTTGAGGGTGCATCTTTTAATAGATTTTTATAGTTCCCATGATAAATATTCATTCTTATAGTTCCTCCATAACACATTGACATTTTGGGTAATCCTGTTGTGTAGAAATATGTATCTATTGTCCAATATCTCTATTGGGTGATCCTTATAAGAGAGATCATGTTCCAATTAATCTACCTTTAGATTAAGTGGATACGATGGACTAGGTATATAGTTCTTCACTAAAGATTCTGGTTATTTATCATGAAAATTATTCTCTTTTGGAATTAGTTCTTGATGACAAGACACTAATCATATAAGATTGAAGATCTCAAAGGGACCAATGTAACCAAAGTTATTCTTCCCTTTATATCTATACCACATAACTCTTACATGATTAAATATAATGGAAAAGTTATTTTACAATATTAAACTAAAATTCCCATCAACATATTCTAGATAGCTATTCTACAGACTCCGTTTGTCCTTTATATGTTCTTGTAAGGAATTCACCATTTCCCCAATCTCTTATAAATGATCAGGTCGTAGTATCTCTCAATCACACACTTAATCCTATTATGTTTCTCCATTTCATTCCTTATAGATCATTATATTTCTACCAATGAATATTATAGTGGACACTATTGTTGTATGATAACTCAAATAATTTGAGGTGTTAATAACATCCACCTTTTAACTCTTTTGAGCATGTTCTCTATATAATTTTCAATGTATGAATAGTCTATTTAGATTGGCCATCCATTTGGTGATGATAGGATATTTGAAAATTCAATACCATATTCATAGTAGATAGAATAAATTTCAATAATTTATATTTTAACAATGAATCATGATAAAAAATTATTAAATGTGGTTCCCCATGGAACATCACCATATTACATATAACATGGAAATTTGGATAGGAGAGAAATTATCCATAATATTGATGAAAATGGAAATGATAGTTAGTTGATCCACTATAACCCATATTTCATAATTTCAATTTTATGTTCTTGGGAGAGTAGTGTGTTGGGTCGTAGAGGATGGCAAGAGGGGGGGTGAATTGCCTTTTCAAAAATATTTAACAATTTAAAACAATTATCAATGCATCGGAAATAAAATATGCAAGACACAATTTGATAACAAAGTTTGGCTTAATTCCCAAGCCTACGTCTCTGCTCCCAACAAGAACCGTTGAGAGATTAATACGTCAGCTTTCTTTTTAATGGTTGTAGAAAGAAACCCACCAGCTGTTTTAAGGTAGGCTAGAACACCTTCGTACAGCTTTCTTTTTTATTATGGTTGTAGCAAGAAACCCACTAGCTGTTTTAAGGTAGGCTAGAACACCTTCGTACAAATTGCTTTTTTATTATGGTTGTAGCAAGAAACCCAATTGAAAGAAAGAATGGAAATGAGAGGTTTGTTTTAATCCAAACCTAATTAAGAACTAAACAAATAAAATAATACAAACACACGGAAGCCTTGAGCGCCAAAAGTGTGAGAGCAGCTGATGGATATGGAGCTCAAGCTTCAAGGATGGCAATGGATAACAAGAGGCCTTGGAGATTTGTCGTTAGAGCGTCAAGACATCAAAATATCATTTGGGTGTGTTCCCGGCATCAATGGTTTCTTATTTATAGGAGAAATACCCATAAACACTTCAATATGGTCGTTGGAGGGCTCCCGGAGCCATTGGGGGTCAAAAGTACAAGTCTGGTCAAAGCCCAACGGCTAGTTTGACTGGGCACACCGGCTGGCCGGTGGTGTCTCACCGGCTGGCTGGTGGTCCAACGGCTAGCCGGTGCTGAGCTCCCGGCTGGCTGGTGGTCTAGAAAGAGCAGGCTTTCTGTCTGGGTTCCACCGGCTGGCCGGTGGTCATCCACCGGTTGGCCGGTGTCACCAGGCAGTGGGCAAGCCTACTGCCTGGGTCCTCCGGCTGGCCGGTGGGCAAGAACCGGTTGGCCGGTGCCCATACCGGCTGCCCGGTGCGATATCACCGGCGGACCGGTGGCTCTGGAAGAAAGCAATGCTTCTGCCAGAGACCACCGGTGGGCCGGTGGACTCAGAGAGTCCACTATCATCCTTCTTGGGCCAACTCCTGGGCAACCTTTTTCCTAGCATCAAAACACTTGAAAACAAGTTAGAACACGATGAGAGTGATTGTGATCATTAAAATCCAAGAGAGAGGGGTACAACAATCTCCCCCTATTTTGATGATCACAATCACAAAATAGAAAGCTTTAAAAAGGATATGCCAATTGAAAACTTAAATAAAAAATTTTGGACATGAAAATATATTAGAGATCATTTCAAAAAAAATAAATTGAAGAGATATACCATGTATTGAAAATGATCTTAATCTAAAGAGAATGAGTCATTTTGAAATTGTAACCATAGGTCATTTTTTTAAAAGGAACAAACTCAATATTTAATAGTGCTTATTGACGAATCATTCCTAAATCCCCGTTAATAAAATCAAAACGTTCAACCAGGAGCGGTTTGGTAAAAATATCAGCTAATTGAAAATCAGTAGAAATGAAGTCCAAAGTGATATCCCCTTTTTGAAAATGGTCATGAAGGAAATTATGCCTTAAGTCTATATTCTTTGTTCTAGAGTGTTGTATTGGATTCTTAGAAATACTAATGGCACTAGTGTTTTCACACCGAATAGGGACATGATCGTAGGAAGGACCATAATCCAAGAGAGTGTGTTGCATCCAAATAATTTGGGCACAACAATTCCCAGCGGCTACGTACTCAGCCTCGGCAGAAGAAAGAGAAACACAGTTTTGCTTCTTGCTACTCCACGATACAAGGGACTTGCCTAGCAGATGACAGGTTCCACTAGTACTTTTTCGATCTAATTGACATCCGCCAAAATCAGCATCCGAATATGAAGAAAGTTCGAAAGAAGTATTAGAAGGATAAAATTAACCAATGTTTTTTGATCCTCTTAAATACCTCAAAATCATTTTGACCGATTTAAAATGAGATTCTTTGGGATTGGATTGAAAACGAGCACAAAGGAAAACACTGAACATGATGTCAGGACGGGTCATAGTTAGGTAAAGTAGACTCCCGATCATACTCCTATAAAGCTTGTTATCAACCGGTTTCCCGACTTCATCTAACGTAAGCTTACAGGAAGTACTCATGGGGGTACTAATTTCCTTTACTTGATCCATACCAAAACGACTTAAGAGCTCGGTTGTGTATTTGCCTTGGCTTAGAAAAATACTTTTTGAATTTTGAAATATTTGAAAACCGATAAAAATTTTCAATTCCCCCATCAAGCTCATTTCAAATTCTTTTCTCATTAAATCTGAAAAATCAGTACAAAGTGATTCTTTGGTAGAACCAAAGATAACGTCATCGACGTAGATTGGACGATTAAAAGATCTTTTGAAGTGTGTTTTAAAAAGAGGGTACAATCAGCTTGACCCATTTTAAAATCATTTTCTAAAAAGAATTTTGTTAACCCCTCATACCAAGACCGAGGGGCTTTCTTTAAGCCATATAGAGCCTTGGTTAATTTAAAAACATGATTTGGAAATTTTGGATCTTCAAAACCGGGAGGTTGTTCAACAAAGATTTTTTCTGAAATAAAACCATTTAAAAAAGGCGCTTTTAACATCCATTTGAAAAAGTTTGAAATTTAAGTGGGCGGCGAAAGCCAACAAGATCCTAATGGATTCCAATCTAGCAACGGGCTCAAAGGTTTCACCATAATCAATTCCTTCTTCTTGATTATAGCCCTTAGCTACTAGGAGAGCCTTGTTCCGGGTTATATTTCCTTGATCATCATGTTTGTTCCTAAAAACCCATTTAGTGCCAATAATTGGATGATCATTGGGTCTTTCAACAAGAGTCCAAACATGATTTCTAGAGAATTTATTTAGTTCATCTTGCATTTAAAGAACCCAATTCTCATCATTAATGGCATCATTAATAGTTTGAGGCTCTAGGTGATAAATGAAGTCTTGATGTTCAACCTCGTTGAGGATTGATCTTCTAGTTTGAGTACCGGCTTAAAGATCACCTATAACATTTTCTAATGGATGGTATCTAGAAGGTTTCCAAACCTTAGGCAAGGTGGAAGGCAAAGAAGGTGAATAAGGATCATGATCATCATCCTCCTTGAGAGGAGAAGAGGAATCATTTAATTCAAGTTTATCAAGCTTATCTTCAACATCTTCAATGACAGGATGGGATTTTGGAAGATTTTCATCAAACTCGACATGAGATGATTCTTCGATGGTTTTTGAACATTTGTTGAAGACACGATAGGCTTTGATTGAGTTGGAGTACCCATGAAAAATACCTTCATCAGATTTGACATCAAATTTCCCAAGGTTACCTTTTGTGGTAAGGATAAATCATTTACAACCAAACACTTTAATGTAACCAACTTTGGGAAATTTGCCTTTCCAAAGTTCATAGGGGGTTTTCTTAAGAAGGGGTTTTACAAGGACTCTATTGATAGTATAAAAAGCAGTGTTAACTGCCTCGACCCAGAAAAATTGAGGGAGGTTGAATTCACTAAGGAGGGTTCGAGAAATTTCTTGGAGAGTTCGATTTCTCCTTTCTACCACTCCATTTTGTTGTGGAGTCCTAGGGGCAGAGAAGGTGTGATTGTATCCTTGAGAGGAACACAATTCATCGAATTCTTTGTTGTCAAATTCACCTCCATGGTCACTACGGAGCGATATAATTTTATATCCTTTTTCGTTTTCTACTTTCCTAGAGAATTTCAAAAATGTTCTACAAGAATCATTTTTATGAGCTAAAAAGAAAACCCAAGTAAAACGAGAAAATTCATCTACTAGGACAAAGGTATAGGATTTTCCACCTAGACTTGCTGCAGGGGTAGGACCAAAAAGATCATGATGTAGGAGCTCAATAGATTTTGAAGTGGATACTTCCTTCTTAGATTTGAAAGTAGACTTGTGTTGCTTGCCAAGTTGGCATGGCTCAAAAATCAAATCTTTCTTAAACTTAAGTTTAGGAAGGTCACGGATGAGCTTGTTCTTATTAAGCTTTAGAAGTGAATGAGAGCTACAATGCCCCAACCTTCTATGCCAAAGCCAAGACTCATTGTCAAGAGCACTTAAACATTTAACATTTTGGCTAGCTAAAGACTTTAAATAAATAATGTAAACATTTTGAAAACGGGAAGCAGAAAATATCAATTTGTTTTGAAAATCAAACACATTGCATAAATCATTTTAAAAATTCACCCAAAAACCACTATCACAAAGTTTACTAATGATAATTAGATTATGTTTTAAACCCTTAACAAATAAAACATCATTAATTAATGAGGTTCTACCAAATCCAATGGTACCTATTCCTATGATCTTGCTTTTTGAATTGTCACCGAAGGTGACGTATCCTCCATCGAATTCTTCAAGGGAGTTGAACTCGGAGTGATCGCCACACATGTGCCTCGAGCATCCGCTGTCAAGATACCACGAGCCTTTCGAAGTCCTACTTATTTTGCGTTTATCCTACAAAATCAAGAGAGAATAGATTTTGGTACCCATATAACTTTGGGTCCTGAAAGATTAGCTAAAAGAGACTATTGAACCCATATTTTTATAGAGGGTTGCCATCTAAAATACTCATCCGAGTAGGTAATGGTTTTGGGGCTTCCATACCTTGAATTTTTACAATCACATTCATAAATCATGTGTCCGGTCTTTTTGCAATAATTAAAAAATTTATATTGAGAGCTCCCCCTTACAAAAGTAGTGGGTTCTCTATAAGAAGTGGCTTGTTTGTTAAAGCCAAGTCCATGTGTTGTTCTAGCCGAACGCTGAGAACCTAGTAATTTGGTCAAATTTTGTTCACCTTGGGTGAACTTGGCAAGATACTCCCTTAGATATTTAATGGTTGAATTCAAAGAATCAACATTTGGAATATCTTGGATCTTAAGGGTAAGTTCCTCATTCTTTTTGAGAAGTTGTTCTTTTTCAGAAATGAGAATTTCATTTTTCTTTTTCAAAGCCAGAAATTTAGAGGTATGTTCGTGAAAACCTTCTTCTAATTGATCTCTCACATTTTGGAGATCTTCATTGGACATGTCATTATTGAAAGAGGAAGATGAGGAAGAGGAGTCGGAAGAAGATACCTCATCAAATGCCATTAGGCATTGATCACCTTCATCACTTGAGTCACTTGAAGACATGGAGTCATCACTTGCACTCCATGTGGATGCTTTGAAAGCCTTCTTGTTTTTCTTTTCTTTTACCCTTTTCATGAAAATGGAGCACTCTGGTTTGATGTGGTCTTTCTTTCCACATTCAAAACATGTAACTTCATTCTCTGCTTTGGGATCTTCCTTTCGTGCCCTTCAAAAGTTCTTCTTTTTTTCATGAATTTGCTCATTTTTCTTTCTAGTTGAGAAATCTCGGATTCTCTATCAGCGGAGGAGCTTTCTTACTTTGCTTTGAAAGCAATGTTCTTTTTCTCCTTGAAGGTTTTACCTTATTTATCGGCTTGCCTCTTCATGGTGATCTCGTAGGCCATGAGTGATCCAATGAGCTCTTCAATCGGCATTTTCTTGACATCTTTTTCTTCTTGAATTGCGGTCACCTTTGGTTCCCATGAGCTTGGTAGGACCCAAAGAATCTTCTTGACCATCATTTATACAGAAACATCCTCACCAAGAGATTTTCTTCCATTGCAAATGTCAGTAAAACGAGTAATCATTTCAGAAATTGATTCGTGTGGGCGCATGGTGAAACTTTCAAAATCTTGGCGATACATGTTTAATCTAGTGTCTTTGACTTTGTTAGTGCCCTTATGGGTTACTTCTAAAAGTTTCCAAATTTCATAAGAAGAGGAGAAAGTAGAAACACGGTTGAATTCATTACGGTCTAGGCCACAATGAAGAGCATTCATGGCTTTGTCATCAATCTCAAAATTGGCAATGTCTTCGGGGTCCATTTGGACTCATCCTTGTTAGATAAAGTATAGCCTTGCATTACAATCCTATAGATAGGATAACCAATTATTCTAAGAAAAGTAATCATGCGAGTTTTCCAATAAGTGTAATCGGTTCCATCAAAGAATGGAGCCCGAGTCATAGAATACCCTTCGGGAGCATGCGAGGAATTAGCCATCACTAAGGATCTTAAGTTTGTAACCGGTTAAGGTATTACACAAACGCTTCCTTTGATACCAAATGTTGGGTCGTAGAGGATGGCAAGATGGGGGGTGAATTGCCTTTTCAAAAATAATTAACAATTTAAAACAATTATCAATGCAGCGGAAATAAAAGAGGCAAGACACAATTTGATAATGAAGTTCGGCTTAATTCTCAAGCCTATGTCTCCGCTCCCAACAAGAACCGTTGAGAGATTAATACGTTAGCTTGATTTTAAATGGTTGTAGCAAGAAACCCGCTAGCCATTTTAAGGTAGGCTAGAACACCTTCGTACAGCTTGCTTTTTTATTATGGTTGTAGCAAGAAACCCACTAGCCGTTTTAAGGTAGGCTAGAACACCTTCGTACAACTTGATTTTTTATTATGGTTTTAGCAAGAAACCCAATTGAAAGAAAGAATGGAAATGAGATGTTTGTTTTAATCCAAACCCAATGAAGAACTAAACAAATAAAATAATACAAACACACGGAAGCCTTGAGCGCCAAAAGTGTGAGAGTAGCTGATGGAGAGGGAGCTCAAGCTTCAAGGATGGCAATGGATCACAAGAGGCCTTGGAGATTTGTCATTAGAGCGTCAAGACATCAGAATATCATTCGGGTGTGTTCCCGGCATCCATGGTTTCTTATTTATAGGAGAAATACCCATAAACACTTCAATATGGCCGTTGGAGGGCTTCCGGAGCCGTTGGGGGTCAAAAGTACAAGTCTGGTCAAAGCCCAACGGCTAGTTTGACTGGGCACACCGGCTGGCCGGTGGTGTCTCACCGGCTGGATGGTGGTCCACTGGTTGGCCGGTGCTGAGCTCCCGGCTGGCCGGTGGTCCAGACAGAGCAGGCTTTCTGTCTGGGTTCCACCGGCTGGCCGGTGGTCATCCACCGGTTGGCCGGTGTCACCAGGCAGTGAGCAAGCCTACTACCTGGGTCCTCCGGCTGGCCGGTGGGCAAGAACCGGTTGGCCGGTGCCCATACCGGCTGCCCGATGCGATATCACCGGCTGACCGGTGGCTCTAGCAGAAAGCAATTCTTCTGCCAGAGACCACCAGCTGGCCGGTGGACTGAGAGAGTCCACTATCAGCCTTCTTGGGCCAACTCCGGGGCAACCTTTTTCCTAGCATCAAAATACTTGAAAACAAGTTAGAACACGATGAGAGTGATTGTGATCATTAAAATCCAAGAGATAGGGGTACAACATAGTGATGAATAATATAGTGATATTTTACAACTTCCAATTTTTTATGGGCAGTGATTGCAATACAACTATAAGAAACTGATAATCCATCTTCAATTGTTAACACGTAGATCAAAGTTTTTAGTGTAGTAGGAAATATACCATTAATATTATCCCACAATTAATTATCATTAATGTATTTAAACATTTTATTTCATCATGAATGTTAAAATATTATATATCCATGAGCACCAACCATCACCAATTTTTTATCTGTAGTATTGATGGGGCTGAATGCCATGTACAAAATTTCAAAAAACCTTCATGAGAAATATTGAACTATAGAAAACTCTATGTCTTCATTGACTATATTGTCTTATGTATCAATGGATATTTCATTTGATCTCTATTTAATGGTTGTTAAATCATTTAGGATAGGAATGGTAATGTCCCTTCTAATACGATTCCCATGAAAAACATCAAGGGGGCCCTGATTAGTGGATATCATTATGAAATCATCATTGCTTAAATAATATTGTATTTCCATCATTTGGTATTAGTGAATTTTATTACTCTTCATGTTTATAATCAATTGAAAAGTCGTAGTGTGTTGGAAGATCCAATCACCTCCATTGTATTAGGTTCAAAAACATTTGTGTGAATATGTACTACAAAATAAGCGGTCTCTACATATATAACATTTATATAAATAGTGATAGATCATCATTATCATTAGAGAATAAATTACTAAATATATTTCAACACCATGTCTAGGATACTTCTATATTGTTGGAATTTACATTTGATATATATATAAGGGATGACCTTTTCATTTTGTCTGATTATGAACCCATGAATTTTAAGTTATGAATCAGTATAAATGACCAAACATTCTATGATGGAGGGTATTGTTAACATATATATGGAATAAAATGTCTTTATTAGTTTATAATAACATTCTTTATCCTACATTTTCCAGATTAACTTTTCTCATTTTGAGATAACATGGTTAGTGGAGTACAACATTGCGATTTTTTTTCAAAATCCTTCTATCATATCATACGAATATAACGAAACTATGAATTTCAGTTACTATTGAAGAATTATTCCAATCTAAAATGGCATATTCCATGGTAGGTTCTTGAAGTGCACTGTGTTGCATTTGTTGTCAATGAGATATGTTGTTGTCTTGTGACCCATTCATATGTGCTCTAGTGTATTGCCAACAAATACAAAGGGGGAGATTGAAGTGAACTGTGTTGCATTTGTTGTCAATGAGGTATGTTGTTGTCTTGGAATGAATGGATGTCAAGGAATGTCAAGATGTGAATGACAAAGGATGTGATGGTGTTGGTGAGGAAAGGAGAATGGCCATGGTACTAAGATGCATGTCACTTAGGAGATTCACTAAGTGACATAGGATGATGTGGTTGAAACATTCTCCATGTATATCAGACGATTGTAGAAATGATCTTAATGTTTCAATACTTGTATCAAGATGATACTAAGTTACACCACTCGAAGAATGGATGATGATGGAGCATCATCATAACATCAGACAATTGATGAGCTGATCCTTAAGTGTAAAGAACTTGTATCAAGATGATACAAAGTCACAACATGATTAGACGACCATGCATTGTAGTGACAATGCATGAGGAGTTGAAAGTGATCCATCCATAAGTTCTAAGTGGATGATGTGCATTAATGAAGATCATTCACTATCTCTTAGTGCATGATGAATTGAAGTTGATCCAACTTGATCTCTGATTGGAGAATGTTGAAGAATTATTTGATTCAGGAGCTTCGGTTGAAGATGAACCTTCAGGAATTCCATTCCTAAGTGATGAATAAATTTTTAAGAGAATTGGAGGAATTCTAATAATGAAGAATAAATAAAGAAGAGTAAATGAAGAGGAAGAAGGCTTGAAGGGCTTGGCATTTGGCTTATACTCATAGGAGAACTTTGTATTTGACAAAGTCCTTATTCATGCCTTTGCCAAAAAATTGGCCAGCCAAGGACACCATGAGGGTTCAACCCTAAGGCACATGTGGGCCTAAGGTGCCACGCCCAAGGGGGAACCCGTGGGGCAAGCCCAGGGCGGCAGGGCCACGCAGGGGTGTCAGGCCCGCGCGGCAGGGGCGTAGGAGCGCGCCCGGAGTGCATGGGCGGCGCTAGGAGCGCGCCCGCAGGGAGCAGAGGTGGGCGCAAGAGCGCGCCCGTAGAGAGAACACGGTGCGGGGCGTCACTTTGGAGGTTGGAAGTTCAATCGAGGCGATGCGGCAGGAGCTGTGTGATAAACCGCAGAAAAACCGGCCTCCGTTTCGATGTGGGACGCGGAAAAATCATCGGGAGCGCATCCTGGCCGTCCGACTCATCGCGCGCTCGATCTGGACCGCTCATCGCATCTCGCGCGAGATATTCTGATCACAGCCGTCCGATATCTTTCAATCGCCCGATCCAACGGCCCGCGAGTTGTCTCCTTCCTGAAGCTCAGCCGAGGCACCCCCGACATCCCCGCAGAACCAGGAGCCATCCGAACAACGTATTTCGAGTTCCCGGCCACCATTGAAGGAGCCGAAGTGTCCTTTGTGATCGTCTGAGCCTACTTATCACATTCATGGTTAAAAATAAGCATACATGCAAGGTAATGAGGATTTCGAAAAAGGCTGAGGCAAAACGAAGTTGCCGAGGCCATGTGGTGTTCATGTTTTGCATGGGATGGCCAAAACAGAGGCCGTGCATGCGTTCTAAATCTCATGCACGAGGAGGAATGAAAGAGGAAGATAAAGCCGCGTGAAACAGCAAAGGAAAACAAGATTTGGAGAAAATCTTGAAGATCCGAAATCTTCGGTGATTCGAGATTTATCACGCGGATGGACAGAGGCATCCCTCTACCTATATAAGGATAGCTCGAGGCTCTCATTGAGTTTGCTGATCTGTTGAAAACTCGAAGTCCCGTGAGTTCCGTATGTGCCTCGCGAAGTTTTGAAGCCACCACGCAAATACCACTTGCGTGGCTGATTCCCTTGCGCGCTACGCCTTTGCGCGACAACAAGAAGGAGGAGGAGGAGATCCTTGCGCGCCTATCCCTTGCATGGCAGAAAGACCCGAGGCACAAGCATCATGCGTGCCCTCGTGTTTTGTTGAGGCTTGCGCGGCCGAGGTGCTTTGTACCTTTGAGGAGCTTGCGCGACAGAACCTTTTCGCGGCCACCTACACCCGAGGTGAACTCACACCTTGCGCGCCTTGAATAAGACGTGAAGTCCCAAGGCCATGTGTTCTTAACAAAAGAAGAAAAGGGTCGTGGCAGTGTGTGTGCAAATAGAGTAAGAAGACCCTACAGTTTTGTGTGTGCAAGGAGAACCCGAGGCCATACCTTGTGGTTGTGCCTAATTGAAGAACACACTTTGTGTGTGCATTTGAAGAAGAGGCAGTAGCCTTTGGGGTGTGCAAGAAGGAGAGGCCAAGAACTACACCGAGTTGTGTGTGTGCCAAGTGCTAAGAAGACCACACATTGTGTGTGAAGTGAAAAAGGCCGAGAGGAAGTGTGTGCAAGTGGAATAGGCCGTAGCCAAGTGTGTGTAAGTGAACAAGGCTTGCACCTTGTGTTTGCAAAGTAATTGAGAAAATGTGTGTGCAAACAAAACAAGAAGTGGGCCGAACCTAGGTGTGTGCACTAAGAAGTGTGTATACACATAGAAGAAGAAAAGGGAGGACATCCACACTAAAGTATAACACACATTCAAGTGTGTAAGCAAATTGAACAATGTGTGTGAAGTTCAAGGAAGGTGTGTGCTTAAAGTGACTACACCCTTTGAGGGTTTATTGCACCGAGAAGAAGAAGGGGAGTGCATGCTTGCATGCATGCACATGCACACGTGAAAAAAGCCAAATCTGGTTTTGTGCATTTGAGGAGTCCAAGACCAGGAGTTCTTGAAGAGTTTTGAGAAACCATGCAATCAGTGCATGAGGATGCAGAGATTCCATGCAATCAGTGCATGAAGTTGTTCTGATGTGAGACTGGACCAGACTGAAGTTAAAGATATCAGTTTTCTGAGTATTCAGTAGTTGAAGAGAGAAGCTAGGTCATCCTTAGAAGAAGGTGATAAAGCCTGAGTAAGACGAGAAGACCTGATCATCACAAGTGATCATAGGTACAGAGCAAGGCCAGCAGTCTTTATCCCAGACTGATGAAGATACTTGAAGAAGCTTAAAGAGAAGAAGAGCTACTCGTGTGACTCGAGGAGCCAAGAGAAGACCCTGTGGGACTCAGGGAGAAGAAGTCTTCAGTGGGATTCTGGAGCAGGCCAGTGTGACTCTGGTAACACTGTGGGACGCAGTATAAAGACCCTCCTGTGGGACTCAGGAGAGATACAGTGGGATGCTTTATCGACCATTGTAATACTAACCGATTATAATGGAGAAACCATGTTGGGGTGTATAACCAACATGGCAAGGACGTAGGCCTTTGGTGCCGAACCTTGTAAATCCTTGTGTCCAGTGCCTTTACATTTACTGCATCATTCGTGGAAAGGTGAGAGATACAAGAAGAGTGGATCGAGGCCTTAACAAGACATAGAGGTTTAATTGATTAACAATCAATTAGTAAAAAGTTTTAAAGGATCACTGATTCCCCCCCTCCCCCTCTCAGTGATTCACACTGATCTGGGCACTTCAATTGGTATCAAAGGGAGGTTACCTCTAAAAGATCCAAGGGAGTCTTTATACAGTGCAGATTTGAGGAAATGAGCGACCAGCCTCAAATGGAGATATCTGCCAAGACTCAGAAAAATAGAAAGAAGAAACAGGCCAAGAAGATGAAGAAAGCTTGTCCTAG
The DNA here is from genome assembly GCA_963277665.1 of Viscum album. Lineage (NCBI taxonomy): Eukaryota > Viridiplantae > Streptophyta > Magnoliopsida > Santalales > Viscaceae > Viscum > Viscum album. Next base: position 1,291,904,726 of record OY728145.1, on the reverse strand, counting down.
CTGTGATGAAGTTGGAACAATGAAAGATCTTCAAAGTGCAATTGAATATCTTCAGAAGACAGTCCCCAAGGAAGTGGCAATGTGTATAGCTACAGGAATCCTTGATCATCAAGAAGAAAAATTACAGCTAGAAGAAGAAGCCAATGCAATGGAAGATCAATTGGCAAAAAGGGTTGGCATAACCAACACTCTCAGAAAGCTGGTGAAGGCTAAAGATAAAACCGTTTCACTTTGCAATGAAAGATATGAAGACACTGTTGAAGAATTGCAAAGAAGCCTTTCTGAGAAAGAATTCTTTAAGACAATGGTCAAAGAAGTTTTCCATGCACTGGAAAAATAGCGCATAGTGTCAATGAATGTCCGAGATGCTCAACTCGAAGACAAAGTCAAAATGGTGAAGGAGCTTGACAATTCATTGCTATAATTGAAGAAGGTGCATGAAGACCAGTTAGAACAGCTGAATGAAAATTGGGAAGGAAGGCTAAGAACTATTGAGGATGAGAAGAACTCCCTCAATATGAAATGCTTAGAACTGGAGGTGATATTGAACAATCAGCAATCACCCAAAGCCAAAGCCTCCCAGTCAGCTGAAAGGAGAAATGTTGCTACTCAAGTATGCATTGATCAGGATGATTCCAAAAGAAATACATCCTCTAATAAAAGGGAAACATCTTCTAAAAGGAAGGTACCATCCATTCCATCTTGTACTAAGGCTTCTAATTGTGTTTCCACAAAAAGTGCAGGATGGAAAAATAATTCCAAACAAGTATAGATGAAGAAAATGAAAAAGCAGAGCTCTCCTGAAACAACACAGCAGCTCCATAAAAGTACCCTAAAATCAGATGGACTGAAGAAGTCAAGATTTGTGGGTCAATGTTGGTGTTGTAACAAGTGTGGGCATTGTGCAAAGGATTGTTGGTACAATCCACTGAATGCCAAAGCACAGAGGAAGCCCATGCCTAGGGGGAGCAAGCCAGAGGAAAAGAAGCAGCATCCACAGGTCCAGAGACATCTGTTTACTGCAAATAGATTTGGATTACTTGACAACATCTGGGATGATTGCAAAAGTGGTCAAAAATATACATGTCAATCTCCAACTGTATCCAGAGCTCAAAAGAAGAAAAGATCACAGAACCTGGCTCAGAAAGAATCCTTGGGAAGAAATCAGAAGAAAGCTGAAGATGCTCCCAAGAAGACTATGAAAAAGAAGAGAAGACTTTGGAGTCTAAATCCAAGAAGGGTGATGCATCCAGAAGGACCACCAAGAAGAAATGCTTCTACTGTGGAAAGAAAGGATATATCATGGATCTTTGTAAAGAATCCATTAAATTCAATAGAGGCAGACTGGACTCAAACAGACGATCAATCCAAAAGAAGCAGAAGGGATTGATTGAAAACAAGTTGCCTAAGAAAGGTAGCTTGACAGCATCAAAGGAACCATGTGTAACTTCCAGAACTGAGGCCACACTTCCAAATGACTTGTTAATCATATGGCCAAATCAGTTGCAACTTGCCAAAGATCTGCAGAGAGCTGAAGATGAAGTTCTGGCAATTGCTAAGGCAAAAGGGAAGAAGAAGATCTCACATGAAGATGTGTTGAGATCCACACCAGCACAAACATCATTGAAGATCAAATGTGCAAGTGTGAAGAATGGTGAAAATGGGACATCTCGGTTGAGAGAATCTTCTCAACCTTGTTGTTCACATTGATGAACCAAGGAGGTTCCATCTTATTCCCTAATCACTTGTATTTACATGTGCTAACATTACAGGGAATTGAAGATGATGATCATTCTCAACTGGAGGATGGTTTGGACAGAATAGAGTGCACCCCTTGAGGGGGATCCAATCTGGAGAAGATGGTATTCTAAGATTTAATATCATCTTGAGAAACGCTGAAGGTGTTCCAATCATACTTTCATCCCTTGTTTCTTAATTGTATTCATCATGACAATTAAGGGGGAGTATTGATTGAAGACAAATGAATGAAAGGGGGAGCTTTATCTTTGAACCTGAACTTTCTAATGAGTTTTGTGAAGTATGTGCAGGATTAAGAAATTCATTGTTATATCTGAAAAATTTCAAACCCCTGAAGCATGACTTCACATGTACAGTGAATGTTGGACAGCATTGAGTTCCTTGGTTACATCACTCTTTTTTTCTACACCGGGTTATCCCAAGTAGACTTAGAGTTGATCTACTAAAGGTTCCTTTCTCAAGAGAACATGTGACATCATCCCTCTCTTAGTTATTTTGAAGAAAATGATTTTATAAGGGAGGAAGAGATTTTTGAAAGAAAACCACACCACACCTTTGCATTTGATTGCCAATATGGGGGAGAAATATTGGCACACATATTGACCCATTCATATATGCTCTAGTGTATTGCCAACAAATACAAAGGGGGAGATTGAAGTGCACTGTGTTGCATTTGTTGTCATTGAGGTATGTTGTTGTCTTGTGACCCATTCATATGTTCTCTAGTGTATTCCCAACAAATACAAAGGGGGAGATTGAAGTGCACTGTGTTGCATTTGTTGTCAATGAGGTATGTTGTTGTCTTGGAATGAATGGATGTCAAGGAATGTCAAGATGTGAATGACAAAGGATGTGATGGTGTTGGTGAGGAAAGGAGAATGGCCATGGTACTAAGATGCATGTCACTTAGCAGATTCACTAAGTGACATAGGATGATGTGGTTGAAACATTCTCCATGTATATCAGACGATTGTAGAACTGATCTTAATGTTTCAATACTTGTATTAAGATGATACTAAGTTACACCACTCGAAGAATGGATGATGATGGAGCATCATCATAACATCAGACGATTGATGAGCTGATCCTTAAGTGTAAAGAACTTATATCAAGATGATACAAAGTCACAACATGATTAGAAGACCATGCATTGTAGTGACAATGCATGAGGAGTTGAAAGTGATCCATCCATAAGTTCTAAGTGGATGATGTGCATTAATGAAGACCATTCACTATCTCTTAGTGCATGATGAATTGAAGATGATCCAACTTGATCTCTGATTGGAGAATGTTGAAGAATTATTTGATTCAGGAGCTTCGGTTGAAGATGAACATTCGTGAATTCCATTCCTAAGTGATGAATAAATTTTGAAGATAATTGGATGAATTCTAATGAAGAAGAAGAAATAAAGAAGAGTAAATGAAGAGGAAGAAGGCTTGAAGGGCTTGGCATTTGGCTTATACTCATAGGAGAACTTTGTATTTGACAAAGTCCTTATTCATGCCTTTGCCAAAAAATTGGCCAGCCATTGACACCTTGAGGGTTCAACCCCAAGGCACATGTGGGCCTAAGGCGCCACGCCCAAGGGGGAACCCGTGGGGCAAGCCCAGGCCGGCAGTGCCACGCAGGGGTGTCACGCCCGCGCGGCAGGGTCGCAGGAGTGCGCCCGGAGTGCATGCTGGGCGCTAGGAGCGCGCCCGCAGAGAGCAGAGGTGGGCGCAAGAGCACGCCCGCAGAGAGAACACGGTGTGGGGCAGCACCGTGGAGTTTGGAAGTTCAATCGAGGGGATGCGGTAGGAGCTAAGTGATAAACCGCAGAAAAACCGGCCTACGTTTCGATGTGGGACGCGGAAAAATCATCGGGAGCGCATCCTGGCCATCCGACTCATCGCGTGCTCGATCTGGACCACTCATCGCATCTCGCGTGAGATCTTCTGATCGCGGCCGTCCGATGTCTTTCAATCGCCCGATCCAACGGCCCGTGAGTTGTCTCCTTCCTCAAGCTCAGCCGAGGCACCCCTGACATCCCCGCAGAACCAGGCGCCATCCGAACAACGTATTTCGAGTTCCCGGCCACCATTGAAGGAGTCGAAGTGTCCTTTGTGATCGTCTGAGCCTACTGATCACATTCATGCTTAAAAATAAGCATGCATGCAAGGTAATGAGGATTTCGAAAAAGGCCGAGGAAAAACGAAGTTGCTGAGGCCATGTGGTGTTCGTGTTTTGCATGGGATGGCCAAAACAGAGGCCGTGCATGCGTTCTAAATCGCATGCACGAGGAGGAATGAAAGAGGACGATAAAGCCGCGTGAAACAGCAAAGGAAAACAAGATTTGGAGAAAATCTTGAAGATCTGAAATCTTCGGTGATTCGTGATTTATCACGCGGATGGACAGAGGCACCCTTCTGCCTATATAAGGAGATCTCGAGGCTCTCATTGAGTTTGCTGATCTGTTGAAAACTCGAAGTCCTGTGAGTGTCGTATGTGCCTCGCGAAGTTTTGAAGCCACCGCGCAAATACCACTTGCGTGGCTGAGTCCCTTGCGCGCTACCTCTTTGCGCGATAAGAAGATGGAGGAGGAGGAGATCCTTGCGCGCCTATCCCTTGCACGGCAGAAAGACCCAAGGCGCAAGCATCTTGTGTGCCCTCGTGGTTTGTTGAGGCTTGCGCGGCCGAGGTGCTTTTCACCTTTGAGGAGCTTGCACGACAGAACCTTTGCGCGGCCACCTACACCCGAGGTGAATTCACACCTTGCGCGCCTTGAAGAAGAAGTGAAGTCCCGAGGCCATGTGTGCTTAACAAAAGAAGAAAAGGGCCGTGGCAGTGTGTGTGAAAATGGAGTAAGAGGACCCTATGGTTTTTTGTGTGCAAGGAGAACCTGAGGCCATACCTTGTGGTTGTGCCTAATTGAAGAACACACTTTGTGTGTGCATTTGAAGAAGAGGCAGTAGCCTTTGGGGTGTGCAAGAAGGAGAGGCCAAGAACTACACCGAGTTGTGTGTGTTCCAAGTGCTAAGAAGACCACACATTGTGTGTGAAGTGAAAAAGGCCGAGAGGAAGTGTGTGTAAGTGGAATAGGCCGTAGCCAAGTGTGTGTAAGTGAACAAGGCTTGCACCTTGTGTTTGCAAAGTAATTGAGAAAATCTGTGTGCAAAAAAAACAAGAAGTGGGCTGAACCTAGGTGTGTGCACTAAGAAGTGTGTATACACTTAGAAGAAGAAAATGGAGGACATCCACACTAATGTATAACACACATTCAAGTGTGTAAGCAAATTGAAAAAAGTGTGTGAAGTTAAAGGAAGGTGTGTTCTTAAAGTGACTACACCCTTTGAGGGTTTATTGCACCGAGAAGAAGAAGGGGAGTGAATGCTTGCATGCATGCACATGCACACGTGAACAAAGCCAAATCTGGTTGTGTGCATTTGAGGAGTCCAAGACCAGGAGTTTTTGAAGAGTTTTGAGAAGCCATGAAATCAGTGCATGAGGATGCAGAGATGCCATGCACTCAGTGCATGAAGTTGTTCTGATGTGAGACTGGACCAGACTGAAGTTAAAGATATCAGTTGTCTGAGTATTCAGTAGTTGAAGAGAGAAGCCAGGTCATCCTTAGAAGAAGGTGATAAAGCCTGAGCAAGATGAGAAGACCTGATCATCACAAGTGATTAGAGGTACAGAGCAAGGCCAGCAGTCTTTATCCCAGACTACTGAAGATACTTGAAGAAGCATAAAGAGAATAAGAGTTACTCGTGTGACTCGAGGAGCCAAGAGAAGACCCTTTGGGACTCATGGAGAAGAAGTCTTCAGTGGGATTCTGGAGCAGGCCAGTGGGACTCTGGTAACACTGTGGGACGCAGTATAAAGACCCTCCTGTGGGACTCAGGAGAGATATAGTGGGATGCTATATCGACCATTGTAATACTAACCGATTATAATGGAGAAACCATGTTGGGGCGTATAACCAACATGGCAAGGATGTAGGCCTTTGGTTCCGAACCTTGTAAATCCTTGTGTCCAGTGCCTTTACATTTACTGCATCATTCGTGGAAAGGTGAGAGATACAAGAAGAGTGGATCGAGGCTTTAACAAGACATATGGGTTTAATTGATTAAGAATCAATTAGTTAAAAGTTTTAAAGGATCACTGATTCACCCCCTCCCCCTCTCAGTGATTCACACTGATCTAGGCACATCAGTTCTATTATGATTACATAATTGGTTAAAAAAATTTCAATTAATGAAATTTAATTTTACAATAATTTCAATTTTTTATATTTCCAAATTGGATTCTCCATATCAAGAGTTCATAATATAACCATTAGGTGATCCTCATAGTCCTAATTACTTTTTTAGTATTTCATAATATCATCATTAAATATTAAAAAAATATACCAAGGTATTCCTCCTAGACTCAATTAATCAAAACCATAAATATGGAAAGAAAACCATTCAATCTAGTTGGCATAACAATATGCTCAATATGACCATCTCTTTTTTGAAAAGAAGTATATATATTGTGTTGTTTATTCACCCTCATTTGATCATACCTGGATTTGAGGCCAGTCATGGTAATGAATTGAACCACACTGTTCTGGTAAAAAAATTATCAATCCTTTGTAGAGGGTACTTGTTCATTACAATGATCTCATTATGTTCCCTATAGTAATTGTATATATACATTTATCCGTCGTTCTTCCTTACAAATATAATATGTGGTCTATAAAGAGAAAAATGGTTTGATAAATACCTTAACAAAATGGTAAGGTAGTTACTTATTCAACATGTCTAACTCAACCGTTTCAATTCTACATATGGACATTGATATCTTCATATATATAGGTTTGGGTTCAATGGTTAACGGCCCCTGTCTTTCTGGGGGAGTCTCATGTGAATCATAAATAAATACATCAATGTATTCTATAATGATGGGGAAATTCATTATCAATTTACATTCATTCCATTCACCATCATAATTAATAATCTTCAAAAATAACGGTATGAGAGGTTCTTCTAGAAACAGTGTAGGCAAAGATATCTCTACATCCAAAATAACAATTGATTTTCTATTCACGACTAGTGAAATTTTCATACATAAGTAGTTGAACATATAATTATACATTTTGAGCACAGCCATCCCTGGTTTGCTGTTATATTCCACCATGGGTATGTATACTGAATTTTTAGGGATAATGTACTCCCCAATGATTATATTAGAGTTAACAAAAACTGTAGATTCTACGAAAATCCCTCAATGATTCTAGAATAGAAATTATACATATAGAATCTCATGTATTGATTATATAATCATTAAAAACATGGATTAGATAGAAGAATGCATAGATCTATAATAGATAAAATTATTTGTAATCATTAATTTTGTAATGAGTCTTCCTTCCACCACATTATTTGGGGCCTCTACCTTTGATGCATGGATCTAACATTTAATTATTTTCTACCATTTCCATTTGTGATGAGTAGTTGAGGAATCACCTCACTAAATTTTTTAGGAGGAATATATATATTTCTCTTAAATATTTGTAACACATTCCCCTCCCATTAATTAAGACACTGGAATTATAATTCACACACTAGTTTCACATGGGAAGTTTCAATGTCATTCCTCATCTGACGTGATCAAAATTATTCACTGAGTTTGGCTCTAGTGATATATTCTACTAGTTCAACATATGAGACCACTGCACCCTTAAAAACAATATTTAATCCTTCATTATTCATTGATATATATGCTCATAGATTTTCTTATATATTTCTTCATAATTTTTCCATATATGGGTCATCTTTCTTCTAAATAATCTACTAACATTTCCTATAAAATATATAAAAGATATAGAGGTATATCAAGAATTTATATTAATCATCATCTAAAATATTCCTATTAATTCATATTGCGTCTAATTTAGATCTATGAATTAATTATATATTTTGTTTCTCATTGATGTATGAAAATATTTATCAATTGATACCCTCATGAGCTCTACCCACTCAATAGAATCAATCTAACTTATTGGTGTTTTATTTTTACTTAGTATCCACCACTAATCATCTTCTCATTCTATGATGAATACTATCACGGTTAGTCTCTTTATATTTTTATAACAAAGAATTAAATATAATTATTCAATTTAGGTAAACCTTTTTTAGAAATTAATGCCTCAGTACATATACAAAAAGACTACAGTCATTTGTATACGAAGGAGTCAATGTAAATTTGTTCCATCATGGTAAATATGGTCTCTCGTCTAGATTCCTATTATTATTCATTTTCTAAGATACTGTATTTGACATCCTCATTATGTTTTCCATCCTAGAATCCATCAGAAGGATGTTATTGAATCTTCCATTTCATTCATCAGTTATATTATTCCTCCAATTTTCCACTATTTTTCTAAAAGGAAAAAACTATCATATGTAATGTGTTTCTTTTAGGAATAGTATATTGTATAATGTGTTTCTGTGTATAAAATAAAGATTATTTATATTGTTATATAATAAAAATTATAATTTCTATATATCCTTCATAATGGATCATGAAAACTTTTTTATTAGGAAAACTTATCTCCCTAGAGTTTCAAAGAAGTTTTGTAATAAGGAATGTTTTCTTTCACCACTTTCAAATAAAGTCCAGCTCAATGCTATGTTTTTTACCTATATATATTATTTTTATAGATATGGATCCACTCGTGGAATACATATAGTGAGTTATTTTTCTCAAAACCACATAAATAAAACTTACTAAAATACAAGGATCTCCCCCTTTACATTTACATTCCTATTGGATTAATTCAAATATATTGTAGTAATAAATTACAAAAAAAAACTAAACCATAAACTGATACCAACTATTAAATCCTACCTAGTTATTATATAAAATTGTTATTACATGGATTTAAAAAGGTTATTTTAATGTTTAGTTTATTGTAAATTAGGAACATAAAATTTTAAAACATAAAAAACACTTATAATCCACTTGAAATACATCTTCAATGATTCACCCTAGGTAACAAATTATACATCACATATCCTGGGAATAAATCAAAGGAAATGTGTGTGTGTGAATCCCATTAATGGAATAAGAAATGATGATATACCACATGTGATCATGAGACATATCAATATGAACTTTAAGCACTTCAATAATTCCTGACCAAAAGATATATCGTAAAAATAATATCATGAATCATAACATGTAAATATGGATATAACATTTAAATGGGACATAATTATTTATATCGCCACATTTTGTCATTAAGGAGTCACAACTGAAAATTTCCAAGGATACTCACCAAGGAACCATAAAAAATGTAATATCTATGGATTAAAGCCATTACATGATGAATTAGAGTGATATTAGGTTAAACCATTCATATGATTAGATTACAATGAGATATATATATATTATAATAAATATTTCCATTAATAACAATATATAACAAAAAATGAATCTATTACCAATATAATGGCATATAAAATATCATAAAGAAAAAAGAATTATATCATTTTTACCCATGAAAAGGAATTGTCAGATTCATGTCTGTAGATGAACAATGATAAAAATAATTTTAAAATAATGTAAATATCAATTTAAAATGAAGTGTTATGTACTAAAAAAATTAAAAAAAATTATAATTTTTCAACTAATAGAGTGAAATATGAAAATTAAATTTGGCAGTAAGACATGTATAATTTTTTTAAAAAGTTTTGATTTATTTTGGAAATGGTTATTCCATTGATAAAATATTATTATTATAGTAATGGTATAATATAATGTAGGAAAATGTTTAGAATGTAAAATATAATACATTTAGAATAAAAGAATTTCAATTTAAATGACATGTGGGAATTTCCCATTACCATTGATATTTTCCCCTAAATCATCATGCTTGGAACATTTTCAGATTATAAAAACCTCATGGGGGGACTCCCATAGAGGAATAATAACCTAAAAATCAAGGAGGATGGATTCAGAGTGATTTTGTATTGTGAAATGGGTTAATATTTATCGAAAAAGAGGACAAATTGTTAAATAATTTATAAATATATGTCTTGTAAATCTTTATTGTTGGAAATTAAACAAATTGTATTAAATATATTTTTATTTCCTAGAATTGAACAGTTGAGTGACACATAATAAAATTATAATCCACAATAACAAAACAATAATTTATAATTCTTTTAACATGGAAAAACTTATTTTCTATAATATTAATGTTAAGAAATTATAATTTTCCATTTTTGGTTCTTTATTGTTACTTATAGGATTAGAAATATATTAAAAGATAATAAAATACATAATATTAGAAAAATTACAGATAATAAGACGTGTATGGTTTGTAATTAATGATAAAATCATCATGAAATTAATATCATTTACTAATATATATTGAAATCCCAAAAATATTTTATTATTATTCCTTGTATATTAATGTATATTATAAGTTTTTTAAAAAATCACACTTACCATATTTTATCAGTCTAATTTCGTATATTAATTGTTTTAGAAGATCAATTTTCTAAATATGGGATTTTTTCCATTCAATATTGAATAAATGAATTTCTTTATATATAATAGTTATTAATGAAAAGTAAAATATTTGACACTTATAAAATTTTTGTTGACATTATAAAATTATTTTAACATTTATATTTATATAAAGTGTTTTAATAGAATATTTAAATAAAAGATTATAATTCAAAATGCGTTAGTTCATTATATATAATATAATTATTTTTTATTTGTGTCCACTAATAATTTTATCAAAATCATCCCAATTAAAAATATGTTTTTTTAGAAAGACAATTCATAAAATAGAATTAATTTTATAAAAATTTATTTAATAGAAAAATTATTACATTATCTAACTAACTAATAGTAACTTAAACCCCTATTACACCTACAAAAACCACAACTATATGGTGTGTGATTGTGATTGTTCTATGGGGTGGCTCACCTAAAATTGTCATAGTGGTGACCTCTATTAACATGAATTTATACCATGGGATTTTTTGTCAAGATTAAATTATTGAATCTCAACAAGGGATTTATCATAGGAGAACCCATGTGATAGTACCTACCTCTCATGTTATGATTAATGAGATTCTACCCATATGAATATATAGTTTGAGACTGTCATTTCAAAATTTTTCATAAATTATCCTTTCTATTTACAACATATAAACACAAATTGACATGTTAATGTTATCCACAATCGGTATAATTCATAGTGGTCAAATTAACACAATGTTATATTTTTGAATAGTCATATATGACCATTGTTCATATAATGGTGAAATAATAATTATCATAATTCACATTATATCTTAGAAATACTACATTATTCTTACACAAGATATTTAATAAATTACTCCTAAGGTTATATATTCATTTTAATATTAGGTTGATTGGTACACTAATAAAAACTTTTCATTTCTATAGTGTTTTGTATGGGGTAAAATATTGATTTAGATTGAAGCCATCCAAATTTTCACATTTTATATATCCTTTTTTATATTATTTCTCATGTTGTAATATATGAATTTTTAATTTTATTTATTGATGCATTTGGTATTAGAATTTATTAATTAGATGAGGTTTTGCTGGATTTAAAATTATTTTCAAATTGTAATATTAAATAATTTATAACAAATATATATTTTGGAAAAAATATCATTTGAAAATTTGAGGTCAAACATATATTAATGATTTTTATAGTGTAATTATTCATAATGAATTAGTATATATCATGTAACATATTTTGTTACATTTTTTTAAATAATACGATTTCTATGATCTAAATATAGTCATCATCTAAACCAGTACTCGCCCCAAACTATGATAAGTCCATAAGGGTGTTCCTTGTCCCTACTGGCAGTCACAGGTGTCAGGAAATCATAATCAAAGCCCGGTGAACAATTTAACATAGTTTAAAAAAATTAAACAACCAAAACCAGTAAATAAACTAAATATGAATATTCATATTGAACCAGCCTTAAATAACAATCATAATTGGTTTACCTAGTTTTGAACTAAACACATTGAGTGAAACTACTCAAAAAGAGATGAAATTCCTACAGAAGGACCACCACATTAAAAAGGGACATCACACCCAGGATTTGTCTATAATGCCACACCCGGAAATGAAGCAAACAATAGGATTGAAAATCTCCAAGGACCTGTCCCTTATAATAGTCATGCATTATCATGTTTACATAATACCAATGTTGTATGTCAGGTGTGATCCTAATCACAATGGGATGCAACCTAAAACGATTCCATGAGATAATCATATTGATACTAAATGCATGTTTATTTTTATAGACCAGAAATTCTAGAAACAATTTCTAATGGTTCAAATTTAAATGAAAACAAGTTTCATGAGGGAATCATAGAAATATGTGCACTTTTAAATAAAATATACATGATATATAATTTTCTAAAAAACACACAATTCTCTAATAGTAATTATGATATAGAAACGATCTCTATTCGATGGAATTCCCCTTGGAACTAACCAACTATGGGTCCATAGTTTCATCGTATCTCGCTGTATAAGTAACCATAATAGATACCCTTATCATGTGCATGCAACTTGTATGGGAAACCTCGATGCCCTAGTTGTCCACAAACACCAACAATTATTATTTAGTGCTTTTATTTTCAAACATTCTAATTGAAATAATGATGATACCACTACCAGATTACTAAAAAACTAGACCTAGTCCACAAACCTCGATACACATATTTCCCTCTTGGTGCTCAAACAAGTTCGAAATGTTATAAAATAAAATTTCCACATAAATATACTATTTCCAAATCATTCACACAACAAAAAGTATCAATCATGTTTTCCCCCTTTCAATAACTCAATAAAATATTTAAATTTATTATAAAATAATTTGATGATGTAAAATATGTCTTTGAACACAAATTCCATTTCAAACCACACATTCAAGGGACTAATCACCCCAATACCAGGCCAAAACAGAATTTTCAGCTGTAAAAACATTTAATAAACCACATTCATTTTTTATATATTTTCTTCAAATGATACCACATGGGCTACAGATGAATAAATAACCCAATTTCATTCAAAAATGATAAATTAAAATCAAACCATTATCTAAATATGTCAAAAATATTTTTTCCATCACCCAAAATTAGTAAGAAATATAATAAGATGGTAATGAATGAAAACTTGACTAATCAGTTAATGCTTACACATAGAATAATCTACCTTAGATGTCAAAAACAAAAATATAATTGTGTGATTTTCTAATGGCACCACCACCACACCACAAGGGGGTGAAAACAAACCTTCCTACCCAGGATACAACCAAGAAACAAAATATTATACGCTTGTAAGAATCCATATTTTCTGGAAATTTTGAACATAAATAATGAGGGATGAAAACCTATTAAAAACGAAGAAAATCAAAAGAGAAATCACATACATGAAGTGTCTAGAAGTTTCCACCAATAATACCCCATTCAAAAATTACTTCCAAGAGATGTTGAGAGATCTTGGGAGCCTTCCATGGTATATAGGGTTGACTGGGGGTGAATGGTGTGAGATATGTTTAATCTTAAAAGGTAAAACATGGAATTAAAAAATTATAACATGGAAACATGTTCTTGTTTTGTATGCACAATTTAGTAAATAATGTGGCCATTTCTAGTAGCCCAAAAACCCTCATTTTCATTCAAATTTAAAGGGTAACATAGGGGGAACCTAGGGGAAATATTTTCCATTAATAATATTTCAAACATACCCTAAATTAAGGGCATATATGTAATAATTCTCCCCACCTTGAAAAATATTTCCCCCCTAAATTTCAACATGAAGCATGATAAAAAAAAGTATGGGTACTCTTAATCAACCTAGGGATTATGGTCATAAGTATCATGGACATAATTCCCACGATTCCAAAAAACCCAGAGAAGTGGAATGGACTTTCCTCGAAGAACCATCTCTTGGTAATCCACTATTCACTCTAGCCACTCTAACACTAAAAAATTTGGCACAATCTTCCACTCCTTAAAATTCAACACAATATGCATATCTAAATTTTTATTCTTAAATCTAGATACATGGAATACCTAATTAATAGATGTAAACTAAGATGGAAAATCAAACATGCATTTTATGTTTCCAATTGGGTCGATGACCTTAAAAGGTATGACAGACCATGGAAAAAGATATCCCTTCATCCCCAAACAATGATGACCTAAATGAGGGGCCACCTTCATGAATACCATATCACCCAAAATTAACTCAAATATTGATGATTGTATTTAGAATACTATTTTTGGTTATTTTGAGCTATTAATAAGTTATACCTATTCATCTTGGCCTCATATGATGTCTCCTACACAAGGCTTACCCCAAAAAATGAATCCTCATCTCCCTCATCCCATCATAGGGGGGACCGACTAGGTTAACCATAGAGTTCCAAAAAATTATCCATTTAATGGGAAGATAGATAATTGTTATTATAATAAATCTAGACATATCCCAAAAGGTTATCTCATAATCCATTGAAGTCTATGAAAAAATAATATGGCATGACTTCTCAAATCTATCTTGCCTGCTTAATATAGCCATCCATTTGAGGATGGTATATAATTCTCAAATTATTTTACTTCCCCAAATCCTTCTAAAGGTCTTCCTAAAATTGAGTTGTAAAAAATGGGACTCTCTCTATGAAATTTTTAGATATCACACCAAGAATCCTTAAGACATCTGGAATATAAAATAAGCCCAACTTATCCACATTAGTTGTATCTCTGATCAGAATAGATTGGGATGACTTGGTAATAAAATCATTCACTACACAGATAGAATTATTAACCCTAGTTTATTGATGTAATACAATAACAAAATCAACAATGACCCCATCACACAACTTTGTAGGATTAGGTAATGATTGAAGCAAACCATGGGGCCTTGATGCTATGATTTCAACTTCTAATACATGTAACACATTAATAAAAACCTGGTATATCTCACCTCATACCAAAAAAAACAACTGATGAAAACCAAAATAACACTTTATGGATGAACTTGGATGAAAACCCTACTAGGAATAGTTTATATCAAACATAACCACCTTCATTGGAGATAATGGAAGAACTAAATGGCCCTTGATTCACTATACGCTCTTGGGAGTCAAAGAGAAATCATAAGAAGTGTCCCCAACATGAAAGAACTGCATCGACCACTTAAAGAGATCACCTCTGATATGATCCATCCAAATCATCTCTAAAAGAGAAGTATTAAACTAAACACTCTCCAAAAATTCATCTATAATGTGCTCTTTTGTCTAAAAATTCATTTGGGAAAACCACTCCATCAGAGTCCACTCATCGCTAAAATTATTCATATCCAACAATGGTACTTTCCTACATAATGCATCAGCTACAACATTACCATCTCTTTGGGTATAGATGAAATCTTTGTTGAACCCGTAAAAATGCTTGATTTGAAGTTTTTGCCTCAGATTACGATCTTTCTACGAGAAGATATAGTCTAATCTATTATGATCAATGTAGACCACGAACTTAACTCCAAATAGTTAGTGAATACACTTCTAGAATGCATTATCCACAACTACCAACCCCATGTAATGTGATCGTTAATGATTTTCATGTGGTTGGAGATTGTGAGAGCCATACACCACCATGTGATTACCTTGCATAAGCACATACATGTGTCCCATACCTGAAGAATCATAACACACCACATAGATATTTTAAAATTATAGTATGATTAACATAGGGGTGGTAGTCAACCACCACTAAACTCCTCGAAAGATTCCTAACATTCCAGGCCCCATTTAAAATTCCCCCTATTCAGGTGAGCACGGTCCTGGGTGAGGGAAGTTAGTTTAAATTCTAAACAAACAACCTGTAGCATCATATAAATCCATGGAAACTCCTCAACTAGAAAACATTAATAAGAAAATCCAAAAATATAACTATAATTATCTTCTCAACGTCCACCTATACCACTAATCATGAGATATCATGACCTAAAAAATTTAATTCCTTGGTCTAAAAGGTGCACATATGCAAATTTTCATATAGGTGATTATCCCACAGAGTGGCCAACATGATCCGCAAAGGAAGCTCATGCTCTTCGTCAAATCCAGTGTATACTACGATTTTGTATATCAATACCATGATGAATAAGTCAGGGTACCGGTGAAACAACCAATTTATGAGTTCCATAAATATCATTTAAGAATTTTCCAATCTGAAGGGTGTGACCAAGTACTCAATGTGGTCATACCATATTTAGAATGGTGTCTTAATGATATCCACCTCTCTCTCCCTATCATGGAGGTAACCCGAATGAAAGTCATTATTGGATGATAACTTTACCCCTTCAATTGATCAAATAAGCCATCTATTTTGAAAAATGATATTTTTATGGCTCCTTATATAAAATCATGTAATCAATTCAAAACCACATGGATCCATCAACCTAATTAACAAAAAGGGTATGTGCAGACTAAGGAGAGACACATTGGAGAAATAATCATTTAGATTCCAAAAAGTCCAGTTTTATCTTTAATTTCCATCACTATTTGGGGTCCATATGATATGAGGGATGATATATAAACTGTGTTCTTGAGGCCATATCTATTAATAATTACACATCTTGATCTATGAGAATGACTAAAATATCATCTGGAAATACCTCTCAAACACATCCACTACATAAGTTCATCAACCCTCCAAATCACGACCATCATCCTCTTGCAAGAGCAATGTCAATTGGAATGAAATATTCCAAAACTCTAGTAGTGGAGGTCCTACATGATCTGATAGAAGATCCCATTCCCAAAGAAAAACCTGAAGACTCTCTCAGGTTCCACGTAACACACACCCCACCTATAGAAATGGATATGAGATAAAAGTTGATTATCCAATCCATGTTGAGGATTACGTCAAAAATTTTCATATATAATAATTTGAGGTCCCACAACATTCTACCCCTGACACAGAAAGTTCACATGATGTAACCTAGAAGCCTTGATCCTTAATTTTATCCAATGATGTCACCATCGACATCGCATTAGAAAAAAATTGTTGGAAAATTCAGCATGTTCACAATATGGGTAGAGAAAATAGAAACAGAATCACTATTATCAAATAGGACAACAACTAGTAAAGATAAAATAAAAATGACACCTCAAATAATAAAAGGTCATACATTGAATCATGTTGGTGCCAGATCCATAACATGATGATGCATCATCTCTTCCAATGAATGGAAACTTACCTATGGCACAATAGTAAACTAAAATTAGCTAGAAAACAAATTTTCCAGACAACCATGACCAACAAATAGAGATCCCACCATCCTCGATGGATCTGGCTAAAATGGAACTCCCGTAGAATAAAAATATATGTCACCAATATAGAGTGTATTTCCCACATTGAAAAAGTGTTGCATGTTCCCCATAGTTCCATAATGATAACAATGCCTCATAGTATATATATATATATTGGTCGGGTGTTCCCTAGCCTCCCACACTAGTTGAACACAATGAACCATGCATCGGAAGTCCTAGATGAAAACTTAAAGGGGGGATGGCCTAATGTTCTACCTCCCTTGTTCCCGTACACCTCTCACTTCCTTTTCATATATGATGAACTACCACGTCATGTCAGAGATATTGTCCCAGGAAAACTAGAGCATCTCGTGAAATAAATCTCCACCATAAAATACCAATTACTTACCTCCACATAGTTTTTCATCATGAATAGAAATACCTGAGAATATATCTCTGGTAAAAATCCCTAACCATCATCTATTTCTTCATGTCCTCATTGATGAACATTTCTAATGAAAACCAAACTAGCTTGGAAAAGTAGTTGGCACACTCCATCACTGGAAAATATCACTAGATGAGTTCCATAAACTACAAGGACCTGGTGTAAGCCAATATATTAGGATATCACCTGCCATTATAGGTAATCTAGAAGTCCTTCAAGGTCATCCACTGATGATTCACAGCATTAAGAACTCATTACTACCACTTGAAGAAGGGACCTGTTAACATGAATTAAGCACATTTATCACTAACATCCTAATGTGTGTCAAGGAACTAGATCATGACCTAGATCCTCTCAAGACACTCCTCTAATTCTTGGTGTTTCAAGATACATTGGAAGGAATGTGTATTGTTCTTTAGAAACATAAGGTATTTTTCCTTCCAAGGACTAGACTCATCTTCTCCAGATAGAGTGGGAGTATGATCCACTCTTTATCATAGATCTTGGAAATACCAGACCATTGATTCCCCTAGACATTGATCAAGCGGTGAGGTATAAAACTATCCAACATACTCTCATTGGTGAATATATGATTTCTATGGATGGATGATTCTACAAAAAGAAATTGTCACAGGAGGAAACATTATTACAATAATTATAAAAAAACTCTACAAAAAATATCAACTATAAATAATTCAAACTCATATAAATAATAAAATAGACAACTAAATCACCCCCACCCAATGTCCACATGTGGTCTGATGCCTGTAGGTCTCACCTTGAAGTTAATTCAAACAAAAATATGTATATCCCATAGTAACTCAAGGTCTATGATGTGAGTTATATGCAAAGTACCCTAAAATCTACAAGAACTATGAGCCTAGACTATTGAAGATCCTATATAACTGAACTCATCCCAAAATATTATGACCCAAAGATCATAACCATATTTGATACCATTTTGTGACAAATGAGATAAGGTCTCAATCCAAAATGAAATAGGACCCGATCTGTGAAAATTATTGAAGGTGGTTACTTAATACATTGTGTTGGAAAAAAATCTATAGTATAATAAAAAAATTTATGGGAATGATTTACCAGAGGGTAGAAACATGAAACAACCAACAATAATAAATAAACTGAATCAAAAAAATTCATAACAAACATGGCTTAAATAAATTCTTAATTTAGTTACATTGTTTAAAAAAGAACCCCTAGAGAGAAAAAATGGAGAATAATGTCCAGCCAAATAACCACCACACAGTAAGGGGACATCACCCCCAATCATTATCCATAACACAACATCTAGATGAGAAGATAAATACTCAAACCTCTATCTCTATATATCTTTCCTTTACCATTATAAAATATTATCAACTCTATATTCACCAAAAGTTATATCTAGGGTGTGATAATAATCCCATAATTATTTGACCCAAAAATTTTCCCTGTGATAATAATTTTGGGACAAAAAACTTGTATGTTTTTATAAACTATAAATTCTAGATATAATTTATAAAGGTGAAACATTAAATGAAAATATATTTCAAGAGGGAATCATGGATGAATGGGAAATTTTAAAAAATCACACATGTCACTACATTTACCAGAAAAATAAAATATATTCCAAGGGTAAATATGATATTTTCAATGGGCACAAGTCACAAGAACACCGTTGGATGTAGCTAGTTGAGGGGTCCTATGTAGAAAATATATCGGGGTATAAGTAACCCTAAATTATATCTTTATCATACATGATCCAATATGAGGGGACCACAAATGGCCTAGTGGTCCTAAAACATTATGATTATATCATTAGTGTTTTCCTAGTCAAACATGCTATGTGAAACAGGGAAAACACCACTACCAGATCAAGAGTATAAGAGTCCTAGTTCACCCACCTGGATGGCAGTATTCTCTCTTTATGCTCAAATAAGTTACACATGTTATAAAATACCATTTCACATAAAACCCAATTTTTGAATAACATAGTTACCAAATAGTACTCAAAATTATTTTAACTCTTTGTGTAACATAGTAATCCATTTATAATATTTCTAAAACAAATACAATAAGTAAAAAAAGGTTTTGCAAACAAAATCCATTAAAAACCCCACATTTAATGCCTAAAGAACACCAATAACATACCAAAACAAAGTTGGAAACAATAAAAACATTTAATAAACCATTATCATATATTATAAAATTATCTCAAATGATACCACATGGGTTACATATAAAAAAACCCAATTTAAAGATAAAATGAAACATTAAAATCGAACACTTATCTAATTATATCAAAATAATTTTCTCACCAAACACAATAGGTAGGAAACTTTCTAGTAAGGTCAATAAATAAATATAACTCCTAAATGAACACTTAAACATGGAATCAGCAAACATAGATGTCAATAACACTGAATCATTGAGGGAAACACCAACCACACAACCGCCCAACCACAAGGGGATGAAAATGAATCATAATCCATACGATTCAAGCATGAAGATCAAAATTATACCCAAGGAATGAAAACCTAGTTTATATAAAAATTTAACTTAATTAATGAGGCAATAAACCCAATGAAATAAAGGACAAAAAACAATAGTGGAATCAATTAAGGAAGAGTATTGATGTTTCCCACAATAAAATCCCCTAAAAATAAGTTCTAAGAGTTTTTAATGTATCTTGGGAGCCTTCAATGGATGATAGGTTCTAATTGGAGAAGGACATCATAATATTGGTAAATTCATTGTAGGGGAATCATGGGATCAATTTTCTGATTCCTAGTACACTTCTGCTAGGTATGTCCACACTATTTAATAAACTGTAGAGCCCTACCCTGTGACCTATTATGGCCACCCAAAAACCCTCAATTATATAAAAATGTAATGGGGAACCTAGGGGGAACTATATGAATAAAATATAAGAGAAAATATACATAAAAATAAGGACATGAATGTGACAATGGTAACATCATCAATTTTCAAAAAAATACCTTTATCCAAAGCTATGTGATTATTTCATTAATTACATATAATGTATTAATGATGAGCTAAATAAACCAATGTGATATATACAAAATAAAACTGATATAGAACTAATAATATAAACACATATATATACCATTTAAATTTCATTTTATTAATATGGATAGAAAATGGAAACATTGTTCATTCGTACATATGTCCTACTGTCTCAGTGAATAGTGTTTTTTATTTCCTATCACAAAATAACATGGATTACCCAAAATACATGTATATTCTATAAATTTGATGTTGATATAATTATTTACATTCTAGATATCATAAACCCATAATCAATGTATGTGGAAATAATCCCAAAAATCAAAACATATGTGAAAAGAGGTTGTTATTAGCCCAAGTGTATACTTAACATGGAATAGTTAATAAAATGGTTATAAGTGTTAAAGAGAAAATAAAATATTATATAATATATATAATTATTCTAATATAATATTTTTATATTAATTTTATATATAATATTACTATGTTTTAAATAAGTACAATGTATGTTATGGCTTAGGGGATGTGATTTCAATATCATTTTATTCTAATTTGAGATATAATATATGTTCACCACCTATATATTTTATGTGTTATATATTGCCCCTTTTTTTTATGATTATACATAAAATTATAGGTATTAAAAAAATATAATTTTGGATCTATATTTCATGTGTTTTATCATTTAAATATTACAGATTGATAATGGATTTTTGTATCAATTTTCTTAATTGGAGACATTTGTTATGTTATGCACCGATACTCTGTTATGAGGTGTATATGCTACACATTTTATATGTTATATAATGAATATACTAATTTTATTGATATTTTATGTTTCAATCAATGTCAATATTTTATTGGGAATACAATCGAACAATATCAGTGTTTTAATAATTTTATGTTACTATATCATCTTTTGTCAATATTGTTTATGATTATGCTTCCAATAAAAAATGATATGATATATCTATCCAAAAAGTAATGTACATTCTAATACTCAAGGTATTTAAGGATAATACATGATTTTCCATTAATTATCCTCAATTTAGGTTCTAAATAGTCAAAATTATTTATTTTATTAAAACACAAATTTTGGTTAGAAAATATTTTTTTATCTGAAACCATGTTATATAAAAACAATATATATCTTAAAAAATATATCTTGATGTGGAAATTTGACTTTCCGAAAAAAATATTTTGTATTATAATATAAATATTCGATTATATGTTTCATATGTCATTATCAAATAAAATGGTTATTTAATTTCCTTCTATTTAAAAAATGGGGTTTTCAAATAGAAAGGAAACTTTCCTCAAAAAATATTTTAAATAAAATTTAAACATTAATTTTCAGCTAAGATTGAAAATTTTGGTCTAATTTTTACTTATTTGGGATATAATACATGGAGACCATGCATATTCATTCATTTATTGGTGTATGTTCTAATGTAATGAAGTTTATAAAACATGTTTCTTTTATATTGGTTATTCCATGATGAAATACAAACATAGAATATTATTTTCATGGGATATGATTTTTTAAAATCATTATGAAACATGAGTAGTTTCCACCAATTATAATTTTACGAAAGTATTATTATACCCATTTAATTTTAATTGGTTAAGATATGATGAATTTTTATGGTCTTGTGGTATACATAAATATTTTTTTATGTGATGGGTGGAACATATATACCTATCTAATTCATAGTGTGATGACTTATATATCATTAGATTGACATGTATGGAATGTTGAATTTAATTATTTTAGTAAGAAAAACTATGCACTATGATGGAGGGGGTGTGATACCATTCAACTATGAGGAATGGGTTTCCAACAGGGATAGTGGTGTGTCTTTACTACAAGGGGTAGATTCCTAAATGGAGGGTATATGGGTGGTAAACACTATCATGAAATATGCTATACTGAAGGTCATCCCAATCTTAATATAGAATCCTATAGGTACAAAATTGTTCATCCCATGCCTTAAATGGTTTACGTGTGTTCAGCCCAACACTAACATGTTTTGAATGTATTGGTTTATAGAATTAATGAAAAAATTTATTTGATTATTTGAATTAAAAAAATATACATTTTGGGGAAATGATATTCTCACATCATTCTTCATCAACAATTTATGAATGATTCATTCATTATATACAACTAGTCTTTGTTACATGTATCTTTTTTATGATTTTGAAATAGTCTTATATAAAATTTGTATGTTATGTTCATTTCACATAACCTAGTTCTTATGTTATTCATTTATATTGTCATAGTGCTATATATCATATTATTCCCCTTACTAAAGATTTTTTCTCACTTTTTCTCTTGTTTCCTTCCCCCATTTTATGAGGAAAGGTTTCATTAATGGTATGCTATTAAGGTGTACTGAATGAGATGGACATTGTGGGAATCATTATATATCAATAAAAATATTACTTGACTAAATTAAATATGTCTTATGGAACTAAAATCTTCTGATCTTAAGAAATTATTTTTGAAATTTACTGAATATACATATAAAAATTTATTCTATACATGTATGATATTAAAATGTAACTATAGATATTTTCTTCAATAGAAAATTGTATGGTCCCGACCCCAAATGCTCGGAGCTGTTTTCATATTTTAATACATCCACATGATCACAAGGAATCAATTCCCGAATGACTGATCAGTTTACTAGTCTTGGGAAATAAATGATATACATGAACGTTACATTACACATTAAAACATAAAAAAAAACCTTAATAATCCTTTCAGAACACCATTATTCCCCAACCATAATTCTGCATATCAATCACAATACACCACATGGAATCCTGGGAAAATAAAATATAAGAAAGGGGTGATCTCAAACACTCAGTAAGATTAAGAAATACAATGGTAGATAACATAAACATTAGTCATGGTGAATAATTGAAAACACGTGCCTTTACAAATAAAAAACATAACCACTTTATGGAGGGATTATGAGTTGAGTAAATAATACCATAATAAATCATAGTCATGGGTATTCTACTAGTTGAATAATGTCGTTAACCTTCAATATCATTTTACAATGAGGGAATGTATAATTAGGGACATTCAGAAATATTTTTTTCAAGCCACAACCAAGACATCTAAAAATTATTAAGGCCTCTACCAATACCATATATCAAATTGGAAATTTCCTTGACCAATTCCACGTAAAATTGTCCCATGATATATATTGATGCATTAAGGAGCTATAACGGGCTCCTCCCGTCACTTACTATGAAAAATACATTCCTCATATGAAATGGTTCAAACATAACATTAACATTCATATTAATACTATCATACGAAATGTCAATACATTAACCGTAAACAATGAATGATATAAAAATAGCACATTCATAGTCAAACATATCATAACTCATGAAATACAATATTTATGATTGTATTTATAATAAATAAACCACAATCAAGAATAATATTCAAGAAGGATGTTATATTGTTGAAAATAATAACTAAAACCCTTTGAAGGAAATATCCTTTTGTGAAATCATTAAAAAGTCACACATTTATATAGTAATTCATTTAAAATTGTTTTTTCAATAAAATTTTCCCATACCACATCGAAACTTTTGAGAAGAATTGTTATTTTAAAACAGTCATGTCCACCAAAATAAATCCTTACAATCATTTTGAAAACATGGACATTAACTATAATTATTTAGAAAGATAAATCGTAAAAACATTTAAATTAATTATCGAGAAAAACAACACCATCCAAAAATCTATATAATATATATTTAGAAAATATTTTTATGAAAAATGGACATGGATGAAAAAAATTTCATAGTAAATACTTACACATAAACAATCCCAAGTAATAATGTGATTGAGAAATTAACCATTTTCATGCACTTACCATTGGTCGAGGGTATGATTAACCTCCTGTAAAATGACCATAATATTTTATTAAATTAAAAATAGAACCATATTTATATTTATTATATAATAAATTATTCATTTATGACTTTATAGAACCCATTTAATAATGATTTTGATGTTAAAATGACACTTTGTGTAAAAATCACTTTCTTTATTGTATGTGTCTCATCTTCTTATTCTTGATCGTATCATTTAGATCTTGATTTAAATACATCCAAAATATAAAACATTATTTATATATCATATATATTTAGAATAAAAATATGTATAATATATAGTTATATGAAATGGAAAACACTCTTTATAGAGATGGTATGCCATACGTACGCATAAATGATATTTCCGTTTTCATATCATATAGAACAGAAATAAATGAATAATATATTTTTATATAAATAAATACATACATATATATATATAAATATCTCCAATAGAATTATTATATAATTTATTACATACATATTAATAATATATATTTTTATAATCATCGTTGAATGGTGGACGTGGAAATGAATCTCATCATGTCGTGGAGACGGTAAGCAGTATGTACACACCAGCGATGATATAATTTCATTAATGATTAAAAGGATTTAAATTGGATGATATATAAATTTTACAGATAAAATTGTAAGTCATTATAATTATTTTTATATATTTTACTCATTTTTATATCCATCCAAATAACATAGTGTTGAATAAAACATTACATCCCGACAAGGAGACGGTATTCCATACGTACGCATACATTGTGCCATTATATTATCTAGGATGGATAGAATAATGAATATTGTGGTAAAATATTTATAATGACATCATAGTATGTATATGGTACTTCAGTTATTATTTTTATGGAAATAATAAAGAAAAAGGAGTTGGAAGAGGAAAATAACTAAGAATGAGGTGATGAAGTTATTACCTCTTCTTCGGGTGTTTCCATTTGAGTTGATCAAAAGGGATCCTTAGGATGGTTTTCTGATCAATGTAAGGACACGAGGTCGAAGTGAGTACAGTTGGGAGGATATTTGGGTAGGGGTTGTCTGATCCAAATGGCGTGGGAGGTGTCAAATTAATCAAAGGGGACGTTCCCTTTTATAAGAGAGGTGTGGGGCCCATTAGGAAAAGATTGAAATATTATTTTACAATAAATTTATTTTCGTTTTATAATGGATCAAAATAATTTTTTTTGAATTTGAGGTGGGGATGTGTCGAAATCCACTCAACACATAGGTTTTAGACAAGTTTAGGTTACAATAAAAACATTATCTTTTATATTTAACTATTAGTTAAATTTTTTAACTTTTACAATGTCTTCTTATATTATTACACTCTATGAATAACAACCATACTATAAACATCCACGAGTTTTTTAATTGGTTTATTAATAAAATATATAATATTATTTAATCCATTTGACCAAACTTATGATTTTTAGGAATATTATATAACTTAATAATATAATATTTGTTTTAAAAACTCATTTATGTCAATTTATAAACTATTTAGTATTTGGTTTTTGTGAATGTCATAAAATAATGATTACTTATATCGATATTAATTTAATCCACCCTCCCATGTCAAATTAAACTATAAAATAAGTGTAATTATTTAAATATGTAATATTACTTTTATTTGGATATTTATAATATCAATTATTTAAATCTTTCATTAATAATGTAATTACTACATCATCATTGTGTCATAAATAAATTTAATTATATAACTTATAAAAATTATATATATACTACCATTATGTAATAAATCTTTTAATATCTCTAATGGATATTTATAGTTGAATTTATCTTATTTATATCCCTATATTTAAAATGGATTTGGTAATAAACATTGAATTTAACAATTTTAACTATTCTTTAATTAAAATCGTAATTGATGTCCTAGTCTAATCCAAGTGGATACAAAGGATTATATTTTATTCATGAGTTTTGTATTTGTCTAAATAAACTTATCCAATATAATTATTACATTTGTTAGGGTAATTATAATATCATTTTTACCTGTAATTATCCTTTTTATTTTTAACCGTGGTAAATAAAAGTCAATCGTTACTCTTCAACAAATATTAATTTAATCTTATTAAACAAAATTTTACATACTAATTTCCATTGTGTCTCTCATATATTTTTTTCAATTCATATAAGTAGTAAAATGACATTTTATGAAAATTTTCAATTGTGCCTAGAAGGTAGGTAAAAGACATTTAAAATTTCAATAAAATTTTATACATCTAATTTCATTGTCTAATGAATCCAATCAATTACATTGATCTCATATAGTTAATACATATATATTTTTTGACCTATAAAATTTTAATTAAATAAATTACTCTTTAATTAAAATTCAATTTATAAATAACAATGCATTGTTTTTAAGTATTCATGAAAAATTAAAAGTTTTCAGAAAAATACCAAAAATTCACTTGAAGATAATTTTTATATTCATAATTAAAAAATGATATATATTTCTCAATTTCAAAACATAAAATTTCCATTATTTAATTTAAAATTCATTCCTATTGTCAAAACCAAAAAAAGGGTTTTTAAAAAGAAAAAACTATTAAAAGATTGACATGTGTTTATGTCAAATATAAATATGAACAAACATATAATGACATATAATTTATTAAATGATAAAAATATAATCTAATTATACTTCCCAACCATTAAAATGATTAATTTAGAAATATAAATTATTTTGATTACAATGTAGTTTTCAAATAAAATTTAGTATTTTTCAGTATTCATCAAAATATGAAAGTTATCTGAAAGGTACCAAAAATTAATCCAAACTAAATTTTTATTTCCTTCTATGAAAGAAAAATTTAATTTAATTAAATTGAATATATAAAAGTTTCAAATATTATTTTGAAAAAGGGTTCCCCATTAAAAGGCTGTAAAATTGATTTTTTTTTTAAAAATACACCTTTTATTTGATTTTGTTTCTTATATTAGGTCTAAAAACCCATAATATGGATTCTAAAATAATAAAGTATTTATAAAATTCAATATTTAGTTAATACTATTCATAACTGCTCTTTTAATGGCTAGTTTGGTATGTCGTGGGGAGATCGATCTCGGTGTTCAGTGGAGAACAAGTTATTAAATTACATTAATGATATAATGTACCATGGATTATTTGAATGTTACACTCTCCCCTATTTAAATAAATTATTTACTCACAATTTGAAATTATTAATCAATAATAAAATGTTAAAAATAGAAAATACCTTTTTGGAAAACCCACATTGATAATCGGGATAATAAAATTTAGAATTAATAAGAGGGAAAGATAAATGAAAAGTTCACCACCAATTTGTGATCTTGAATAGGAGAAAATTGTTGGAAATTACAAGCACCTAATTGTAGAAAAAATGTATATATTTATAGGGAATTATTGAGGTCATCAATCACATAAAACTCTAAAACCGAGGTCCTCAAATCCATCAATCTATGATGATTTAAAATGTCATTGGTTTAGTAAAACATAAGGTATTTAGATAAAACTGTTTTGGATTTAAGACTTCTAGCCTATGTTTTTTAAATAAATTTCTTCCTAGAATAAGAGAAAATATAAATTTATAATTTATAGGAGGAGTTTCATCCATAAACAAATATCTACCACAAACTCATCGTTCACTCCAAAAGATATAATAATTATAAAATATTTTATTTATCCTAATAATAAAGGGTTAAAAAAATAATTCATTTATAATTCATTTCTCAGAATAATTACAAAAACTACCTTATAAAAACTAGGAAATCACGTTGTCTAGTGATAGGTGGTTCCCCATTTTCTCCCCTAAATTGTGGGTTCAAATCTTACAGCCTTATTAGACGTGAAAGGTTGTTGCCCGACCTTCTAGTTATCCTTTTTTATAAAAAAATACAAAATTTAATCAAAATAAATGTTTTAACATTAAACCATAGTATCCAATATCCAACATAATTCATTACAATAATTATAATTATACAACATTATTTTGTACAAAATTAGAGACCAAAACATTTATAATGATGATCAACATCACTTAATGAAGCTCTTTTGTTTCCATGTAAAAACATGTGAATAAATTCATCAAATATTCTTTTAAAACACAGTAACACCCTGAATTACCATAAAACCATATTGATTACATTCATGCTCTCTTATTCCTTATAGAATATTTCAAATACTTCTTATATCCAAAAAATCTATATACACTAACAATAATGGAATAATCAAAAAATTAATTAGTTTCAAAGTAGTCAAGAATATCGAATATAATTTATCCAAATCAATCATATCTTATTCAAAAATCACTACCTCGGTATGAGAACCATATTAAGGTTTTTCTTTCCTTCAACTTTATATTTTCCAAAATGTTTAACTTGCTATTGAGTCACTTTTTTTACAACAATAAAATCTCAAATCCTCAATGAAATAGTACTGCAATACAATCCTTATTTATTTACATAATTCATATAACCAGTACATTGTTGATAAATAATCAAATGATATAATTATTTAATAATAGCATAAGAACACTAGTCGTTTATTTTTTTCATCTATAGTAGTATCATAACATGATTATTATCCAATAGTATCATTTGGAGAATTCTCAGATGATTTGTACATTGAGTCGCATAGTGTCCCAACTTCTTATAAATGAAGCATTGTACATTTGAATCATTTTTCTTACCCTTGATTTCACGTACTTGGTTTCCTTTTTTCCACACTTATAAAAACCTTCCATTCTCTTCAATCATTTACCAAGGTGATTCTTTCCACAGTTATCACATAAGAGAAAATCCTTATTTCCACTCTTACCAATATTCATCTTTCTCTCCACCATCATTTTCTTATATTGCATTCATTCAAAACCATATGACCTAGAGAATTATGTACGTATCTTATTAACACAATATAATATTTATTCAAATGATGAGAATACGTTGGAGACTATTTCCCTTCTAAATGATGGCTAAATACCATAAATGTTATGATCCTTCGTTCCCATTTGATCATGCGTATTACTGGAGTTCTCATTCCATCTACTCACACCATTTCTAAAAAATTAAATACACTAGGTTAGTTTATGAATAAATATGCATAATTCCAAACATTTAAAATAAAAAACATAAATTGAAAATATTATGCTTATAATCAATAATCGTAAAAAAAATATTCTTTGAGGATGTATATACATAGAAATCGTTCATAATATATTTTAATGAAAATGTGAGTTATCCTAAGCATATCAACTGGTAGTTTTGTAACCAAGAGTACAGAAATGCTCATTTTTGTGTACCAGGATATCCTCAGTCAATCATGAAACACATTGTTATAGTTTTCACTCCTTGGTACAATTGTGCTAGAGCCACCTCTACCTACTCGAATACAAATAGGGATATATTGCTTGGAAAATAAAAAAAATATCTACATTACACATGATCTGGAAGTTCTTCTATATTACTCCTCAATGTCTATCATAGGGTTATTTTTTCTAAAAAGAGTTTTTCTAAATCAATTTTCCAAGGATTATACTAAACATCCATTGATACCAACTATAATGCCTCGAACCAAAAATCCGGATGTTGAGGAATTATTTTAATACATTGACATTATTACAAGGAATCATGTCCCAAAGGACAGATCAGTTAATCATCCATGAAAAATAGATTACATACATGAACATCCCATTTCACATTAAAACATAAAACAAAACATAAATAATCCTTTGAGAACACCATTATTCCTCTAACATAACCCTGAATATCAATCATAATACACCACATGGAATCTCAAGAAAATAAAACATAATAAAGGGGTGATCTCAAATGATCAGTAAGAGTATGAAATACACCAGAAGTTAACATAAACATTAGGAATGGTGATTAATTTAAAACACATGCATTTAAAAAAAATAAACATAAAAATTGTATTTAATGAATAGGAGATGAGTAAATAATTCCATAACAAAACATAGTCATCGGTATTATACAAGTCGAAAAAATAGATGAACCATCAATATTATTTTCATATTGAGGGAATGTATAATGTTGTACATTCATGAATCATTTTTCAAGGCCTCTTCCAAGACATCTAAAAATAATTAAGGCCTCTTCCAAAACCATATATAAAATTGGGAATGGCCTCAATCAATTCCATGTCTAATTGTCTTATGAGACTTACTTATGGATCATGGAGCTTTAGTGAGTTCAACCTGTCACATACTATGTCCAATACATTTTCCATATGAAAACGTTGAAATATAACATTAACTTTCTTATTAAAATTAGAATATTGTATGTCAATAAATTAACCATAAACCATGAATGGTATAAAAATATTACATTCAATGTCAGACATATCATAACTAATTCAATAAATTTTTAAATATTTTATTTATAATAAATCAACCTCAATCATGTATAATATCTAAAAAGGATCATGACATTGTTGAAAATAATAATTAAAACGCTTTGAGAGAAATATGATTTTTGTGAAATAATTTAAAAGTAACTCATTTAAAAAGTAATTCATTTAAAATAGATTTATGAACACAATTATCCCATACCAGTTTCTAAATTTTGAAGAGAATTATCATTTCAAATAATTCATGTACATTTAAATAAATCATGGAAATCATTTTGAATACCTGGACATTAATTAAAATGATTTTGAGAGATAAATATTTAAAACCTTTAAAATGATGATCTAGCTAAAGAGTACCTTCAAAAAATATTTAAAATATTCAATTTGATATCATTTTTATGAAAATTGGACATGGATGATAAAAATATCCCTGTAAATACTTACACATAAACAATCTCAAATAATAATGTTTATGGGGAATTAACCCTTTCCTTGCATTTCCCTTTGGTCGAGGGTATGTTTAACATCTTTTTTAATGAACATAGTTTGTTATTAAATTGTACCAAAACCATATTCAAATTCATTATATCATAAAATATTAATTTATTACTTTATTAGTACCAATTTAATAATTATTTCCATGTTAAATTAATATTTTGGGTAGTAATCACATTCTTTATCATACCACTTTTAACTTGTTATTCTTGATCATATCATTTAGATCATGATTTAAATATATCAAATAATATAAAACATTATTTATATATCATATGTTTTTATAATAAAAATATGTATAATAGATAGATATATGAATAGGAAAACACAATTTATGGATACAGTAGGCCATACGTAAGCATAAAGGCTTTTTCTTTTTTCATTTCATATTGAACAAAAGATAGTTAATAAGATATTTTTATGTACATAAATACATACATACACGGATACATATATATATATATATATATATATCTAGTAAAATTATTATTTCATATATTACATAATTATTAATAATATATATTTTTATAATCATCATTGAATTGTGAACATGGAAATGAATCTCATCGCGTCAGGGATACAGTTAGTCGTACGTACACATGACAGATGATATCATTTACATAAAGATTAAAAGGTGTGTAAATGTATGGTTTATTATTTTTTTAGAAAATGTATCATGTTATTTTTCTTAATTATATATATATATATATTTACCATCATTATATCAATCAAAATAACATAGTGTGGAATAACAAATCACACCATTGCTTGAAGATGGTATATTGTACATACGAACACATTATGAAATTATCATTTATAGGATTGATAAATTAATGAATAAGGTTGTAACATATTTATAATAACATAACCATATGTATAAGGTATTGGAGTTATAATTTTGGTATGGAAACAACATAGAAATAGGATGTGGAATAAGAAAAGAACATAGAAAGAGGTGAAGAAATTATTACCTCTTTTTCAGGTGATTCTTATTGAGTTGATCAAAATGGCTCCATAGGATGACTTTATGATCAAATTAAGGCATCTTGGTTGATCTATGTATAGTTGGGAGGATATTTGGGAAAAGTTTTTCTGGGCCAAATTGATTTGGAGGTGTGAAAATAAGAGAAGGAGAAGTTCCCTTTTATAAGAGAGGTGAGGGGAACCTTAGGAAAAGATTGAAATATTATTTTATAATAAAATCATTTTGATTTTAATATTTCTCAATATTGATTTATTTCAAATCTATGGAAAATATGTGTTGAAATACACTCAAACTATAGGTTTTAGTTATATTTAGTTTACTATATTAACCTTATCTTTTAGTTTAAAATATTAGTTAAATAGTTTATCTTTTCTCGGGTCTTCTTGTATTCTTACACTATATGGTTAATAAACATACAATAAACATTCAAGAGAACTTCAGGTTGTTAATTAATGTCATATATAATAATACATTATAATTTTTTCTAAACCTAATATTTTTCGGAATATTATAAAATTTAATAATATAATATTTGTTTTAAAAACTTATTTATGTCAATTTTGACACTATTTTGTATTTGGTTTTTGTGAAGTCATCACTACATGATTACATAGATCCAAATAAATTTAATAAATCATAACTTGTAATATTCACCTCTAAAGTTAGTGGAATTCATAAATAGTCTTAAATTACACATATTTGTATATTTATAATATCAATTATTTTAATCTGTCCTTAATAAGGTAATTACCTCATAATAATTGATTCAGAAATAAATATAATTATTTATTCACTAATAATTATATATAACATACCGTTATGTATGAAATAATCCTATCTTTTTAATTAATGTTTAGATTCAAAATTATCTTCTGTATTAGACAATATTAAAAATGGTTTTGTGATTAAACCTTGAATTTAACACATTTAACTCTTTTTAAAATAAAATAATAATAATTATCTTAATCTAATCCATGTTGACCAAAAGATTCATATTTTATTACTAAGGATGATTTCGGTAAAAATAGACTTATCCAGTAGGATTAGTGGTGATTTTAGTGTAATTATAATATAATTTTGTTTCCATTAATTACCCTATTACTTTTAATTTTTGTTTATTAAAGTCAATAATTGCTATTCACCATAAAATATTTTCAGCTTATTGAACCAAATTTTACATGATGATGTCAACCATGTATCTCTTATTTTTGATATTTAATTTACCGAAGAAGTAAATTTATGTTTTATGAAAATTTTCCAATGTGCCTAGAAGGTGGATAAAAGACGTTAAAAAGTTCAATAAAATTTTATACATCTAATTTTATTATCAAATGTCTACAATGATTTAAATAGAACATATATAGGTTATATTTATATATATTTACTTAAAATAAAATAAAATAAAATAAATAATTATTTAAATAATATGTCAGTTTTTAACAATAACGTAGTGTTTTACACTATTCCTCAAAAAATAAAAATTTTCAGAAAAATACCCAAAATTTTCCCTTTGATAAATTTGATATTAAGAATTAAAAAAATGAAGTCCTTTTTACGAAATTAAAAACTTAAGTGTTGCATTAATTAGTTTAAAATTAATAATTGTTGTCAAAATTAAAAAACGGGTTTTTAAAAAGTAAAAACTATCAATAAATTGTCAAATGTTTATGTCAAATTTAAATTTGAACACACTTATAATTAAATAAATTGTATTAAATGAGAAAAAATATAATCTATTTATACATCCAAACCATGAAAATTCATTATTTAACATTATAAATTATTTCTATTAAAAATGTTGTCTTCAATTAAAATTTAGTATTTTTCACTATTGATCAAAATATGAATGTTAAAGAAAAATTACCAAAAATTCATCTAAACTAAATTTATATGTCTTTATTATAAAATATTATTTAAAATCATTAAATTTAATATATAAATGTGTCAAATATTAGTTTCAAAAAAAGGTTCACCATTAAATGGTGGTAAAATTAAATTTTTCTGAAAAAAAAATATTAATTTTACCTAAAAAAATTGAATTTTTACTTATAATATGTCATGGAAACACATAATATGGATTCTAAAA
This sequence comes from Viscum album, assembly GCA_963277665.1. Taxonomy (NCBI): domain Eukaryota; kingdom Viridiplantae; phylum Streptophyta; class Magnoliopsida; order Santalales; family Viscaceae; genus Viscum; species Viscum album. The sequence goes on along the minus strand of OY728145.1, from coordinate 1,291,870,288 downwards.
TAATAAATATTACATGAAATTCATAATTTTGTTAATAATTTTCATAACCTCTTTTTGAGCGACTACTTTGGTATGTCATGGTGCACTCGAGCTTGGTGTTGTTTGTAACGCATGTTATTGAATTAAATTGAAGAGATAACATACTATGAAATCTTGGTGTGTTACTAAAATAATTTAAAACAAGAGCAGGTAGTCTGCTGAAACACAACATTATCATAATTCTTGGTATTAACCTCATAAACATTAGGTGTTAAAATATCCATTATAAATGGTAAAATTGTATTATAATGTATCATATTTAATATTTGTAAAAATTTTCCAATCAGTGGGAATTATGTTTTTTTTAGTAATTTTAATAGAAATGGGATAAGATTTGGTCATTTTCATTACATTAATTAATATATATGTCATTTTCATAGAAACAATTCACAAAATATCATAATTATAGAGCATATGGAAATTTGAAATGAAATATATATAGCCAATGGATGTTGGGAAAAAAATTAGGTCGTTTTACCCTTATTTTATAAGATTAATTCATAGTAAACATGTTTTTACAGTAATCACGACAAATAATTTTTAAATATTTATAATAATGTCTATTGTAAAAAATGGAGGAAAATAGATATATAATATATGATATTATGGTTCAAAATATTGAATTAATTTTAATAAATGATTCATATATATGGGAGAAATCAACTAAATATTTATCCCATAGATATGATAAAAGTTAGTTTTGAATGAAAAAATGATCAAAATTTAATAATATTTTATTACAAAATTCAACATGAAAACTATTTTAATTAACTAAATTAGATTAATATATATATATATATATATATATATTTATATTTATATTTGAACTATTTTTTTAAAAAAAATTTATGAAATAATTTTTCTCTCATTTAGTCTAACAGAAAGGGAAATTGTCAATTAAGGTTTAATATTTTTAACAATTCATAAAAAATGAATCCTTTAAGAAATATTATAAATATCACCCTTTGTTAATATTTACATGATGATAACAATAATGAATTTTAATTTATTAAATAAATTTTATAATTATTTAAAAAAATTTAATTCTAATATTTACATATCAAGAATATATAAAAATCAATTATGATGAAAGCCTATTTTTTGAATAAATTAATATTACATATAAATGATTGATTATTTCCAAAGAAGTTATCAATAATTTTTATAGTGAATTGATTATATATTTATTTCATTAAGTAGTTATTAATCTTTATACACACCCATTTAAAATCTATGATATAATGATTGTAAATTCGTCATGTTGTTTGACCTTGTTGTTTCATGTATTGCATTATATCAAGAATAAACATATAAGTATTGGTTGTACAAAAATTTATTGAAAAGATAATATATATTCAAAAAATAAAATTATGTTATTTTCATTGGATATTTCATTCTATTTTATGATAAGTGTTTAATGTCATATATTATATAGAATATATTTATATTTGAAAATACTTTGATGTTATATCACCTATAAAACCCACCTTACACCACCCATTGAAGTGAAATTTGAAAAAAAGAATTATTAAAATTATTCCCATACTTCCTCTATTAATTTAACCACTACCTTAGGAGTATAATATTTTCACAAAACCTAAATGATCAATGAATAAATGGATTATATGATAGAATCAATCTTAGTGAAATAAAAAAACATCAATTAAATGGTTCAATTTTCTTTCTCTATGAGAAATTACTCAAAATCATATCATTAATTTTAATAAAATAAATTATATTCTATAATTTAATTAAAAAATGGAAAAATATAACAAAATATTTTCCTTTTTATTTATCATTTACATTGAATGTACCCTATTTTAAGTATTTTATCAATTCTCTAAATAATTTTATACAATGTCCATCATAAAAAAATTTCATGGTAAATATTTCTACTAATTAGTTTATATATATATATTATCATATGATTTTAAAAAATAAATATTATATATTAATAATGATCTTAATTAACTAACATATGGTCAGTTAAACTGGCTTTTACTATTGAGATGTTAAATTAAAAATGTGATCTACATCTCTTTTATCCATATAATTAAGATATAACATAATATAATTTTGAAGTACATTTAAATATATTATTTTAAAAAATATAAATTTTATACAATATTAAAAAAATATTAGATCTGAAATTATAAAATTGTTAAACATTATTACTCATCTATTTTGTGAAATTGGTGTATGTCACGACCCCCTCTCACCAAAGATGCCCCTACTGAGATGGAAATGTTGAAAGGGATATAATGACCCCCGAGTCCCACCTCCAGTAGGCCCCGGAGTGGCGACTAGCACCAAGTGTATGAGTTTTCACAAATATGTTAGGCATTGCCCTTTTTATTATTTAATATCGGTAGATAGAACAAGTCAACCACCAAAATGGAAAAGAACAAGTGTATAGAAATAAACCCAAACCAATCCCACATGTATGTTTAAATAGTTCTGAAACAAGGTTTAAGTACATAAACGCTCAAAAAGTACAATATCAAAAGAAAAAAGTACATCCAACTGCAGCAACTCCAACTGACCCGACTAGTAGTGTCCAGCACAGCCCTGGTAGTCCTATTGGAAACCTAAATGTAAACGTAGGGTGAATATACAAGTATACTCAGTAGGGAAACCTAAAGCTCTTGTGCAAAAGTGGGGAGACATCCTAATGTCCCGTGAGAACAACAGAAGATACCAAAACCTAACAAGGAATTCTATCCACCCAAACTCACCAGCCACGCTCACAAAAATCACAAAAAACTGGTGGTAGTAGTATATAAGATCAAGAGTATTGGGTTCCCCACACCATTTTCCCCCACTAGTTAGCTTCTCTTCTTAACGGAGAACGTCCTGACGCAACCACACTCTTCCCGCCCGCACACACCTGGGCCTCATCCTGAAGGTTCATTGGAGATAGTAAAACCAGCCGGAAGAGTCTTGGGCTAAAACCACCCAAAACAACCTACCATAAAATTCTTGTCTGTAATGTTGCCTCAATCCATCACATCCTAGGGAAGAAGGACCAGGAAAGAGCTAGTAACTAAGGGGAAAACACCATCTCCCATGAAATGGGAGTTTTCGGACCTAAGTGCTCAACAAGGGTGGGGTGCGATAAAACACAAATAAACAGATATATATATACCAAACACTCAGCCCAAACTATGGATTCTAATCAGTGAACTGAGCACGTGCCTCGACACTGCTACTATGAAGCATGCATACAACAAACAGCCCCAACTCCATTTACGTTTTCATGTTTCAATTGAATCAGTTTATTAGTTCCTTAACTACTGGGAAAATATCCACAACCAACCACATCGATCATTTGTAAAACATATCCCTGCCATCCTCAAATCAAGTTAGGAAAACACAAGCAACACAACCAAGTCCCTTCTTATTAACAAACCAACCCCATGGATTATTATTCTCGTTCTGTTACCAGGCCCCACTATTCATTAACTCTTCTACATTCATTTATTATTCACAACCCATTGTTTGATTGAGTTCAAACCCATTCATGCAGCCCTGCTTCCAACCACTATAACAACAAACACACCAAAACTCGTACATCCTCAACCCTTGATATTTTTTATCACAGCCTCGCTGGCCATCACCAACATAGCATTCACACCAACCCACAACAAATCCAACCATATCCCCGCTGCTCTCCAGATCCACAACAAACCACTAAACACCCCCCTTTACATAAATTAACCCCAAACAACACCCACATGTTTATTATTTCAGTTTAGTTCAACTGGGGTGATCACACAAGGGTTCCAAATTTTCATTTAGTCATCCAACTTTACGTGATTAACCAATTTCTACATTCGACAAAGTTTCCTTCCATAAACGGTCTAAAAAGATATGCCATCATTTAATTGTGCAAGAAAAGGCCCCCAACGGCCGTGATTTTTGGTAGGCATGAGCCTAATCAATTCACAACATAATATCATAGGACAAAAAATAATGTAACAGCAATCACAATATTCCAAACCCCGTTATAGAAGTTGGTTATTATCTTCATTAAACCTGTTAAAAAGTTTTTCATGTAAACAAGAGGACACACACTATAAGGCCCCAACCTTAAACCTTACTTAATCTTTAGTTAATACAAGATTACACATTCAATATATTTTCAGGTTTAGAGTTTTAGAGAATTAGGACATAACTATAACATCTCAAAAGATTACAAAGTAGACACTTCTACCAAGTTTCCATAAAATAAAAACTCTTAAAAGGAAACATGTCTAGTTCCATGTTTTAGATAGCATGACTTTCCCTTGATCTCATCCTTGACCATATTCCACATTAAATCCTGTGAAAAACATTTAAAAAAAACTTGGGGTGAGCATAAAAATCTCAGTAAGGGATATAAAAATATGGAAAGGAAACATGAGTACATGTACACATAAGAATAAATGAAATCATACTTTACTCATAAAACATAAGCACTTTAACATACCTCATCAAATCATGAATAAATCATAGAAATCAGATGACATAAAGGTAACTTGGGGCATTCATAACATTCTTACGTATGGAGTAACCCTGTTGGTTACGTTTGGAATACCCATCAGAGTATATTCCCTAAATCTCTTCAGAGAAACCTTAACGTTTCACTCCTTCGTGTTACCCAATGCATTGGAGAGCTATATCGGGCTCACCCGCCCTTAGTTTATCATGGAACCACCCATCTTTATAACAATTCCCAAGAACCATAAGATAATCTTATCACATAAAACATGCATAATGGAAACATAACATTTCCACCATTCAATAACAAGATATCAATAAAACACATTTATATAAAAACATTATGAAAAACCATTTTCAATACCAAAATAAATGAAAAGTAAAACATGGTATTTATTTTTCTTTGAAAAAAGAAGGTATGGCTTGTAGAGAAAGTCGAAACTCAAATAATGGTCACGGCGGCGGAGAAGTCATTATCGCCGCATACATATGACAAAAACATTCCCTTTTGTCATTTTGTAAATGCTTCATATAAAAAAGATTTATTTTGAATAAAACTAAAAGTCAAATGGGTTTATACACCGTATAAAATAATGTTGTGTATAAAACAAAATATTCCTCAATAAAAGGAGATTGAGACGAAGTCCCATACAATGACGGTATGCTTGGATTATGGATAATTCTGTTACATAATTATGTGTGACAAAAGTATACACAAAATATAAATGGGTATTAAGTGTAAAAAAATCAGAGTACATTCACACTTAATCATAGAACGACATATTCACGATGTACATGTTTATCCCAATGAATCAAAATTGGGTTAAGAAGTTCCCTTGCAAAAATTCGACAACCTAACAGCATCACTTCAAAATTGAGAAAAAGAGTTGTTGAGAGATAAAAAGGGTATCTCATCACTTGGAAATAAATTTTACATCAATAATAATATAGAAGAACATATCCCAACATAATATTATGTGAATTAAAATACATAAAAAATAAGTCTTTTAAAAAGAGGAGGGTGAAAGGTTCCCTTACCGACATTGGTATCTTTCGAAACATGCACCTCGTGAAAGAAGGACAATACAACATTGATGAAAATACTAATAAATGAAAGTATATTACACAATGAGTAAAATAATGGGAATTACATACACCACTCAAAGGAAATTGTGTAAAATGTAGCATAAATCTCACGGGAATAAAAGTGATATGAAAAATCCCTTACGAAAACTCAGCATCCTAACGGTGCCACTTAAAACTTACAAAAATGGATTGATGAGATCAAATAGGGTATCTCATCATATTAACATAAATTTTACATAATGTGGAATATAAAAGAACTTCCCCCAACATAACAAAGAAGAGCTTAAAATAGGTGACATAAAGGAGAGTACTTAAAAAAGAATGAGAGAGGTTCGATCTCTTACAAAAAATCAGCAGCCTAACGGTGCCACTCAAAACTTCCAAAATGGATTGATGAGAGAGAATAGAGTCTCTCATCATATTACCATAAAAATTATAGTAATAGTAATATAAAATAACATCCCAATAACCAGAAATATGGGCTTTCAAAGGAATGATATAAATGGGTGTACTTAAAAAGAAATAGAGGAGTATGATCCCTTACCTCAAGTCCGACTTGTCTTGTTCGTTTCATTATATTCTTGAATAATAATATTTTGTAAATTTATAATTTCCTAAGTAAATCCTTTAAATATTATTATTCAGTTCATATCACATATTATAATGTTATAATAATTGTTTAATAATGTTAGTTCATATCAGACGTTTTTGCCGATGTTAGGTACATGAGTCAAAAATGAACATGTTTGAAAAATGATTGTCCATGTAGTTATAAGAAAATAATTTCTAGAATAGTATTAATGATTAAAATATCAAATATATCCAGTACATATTCATTTTATACTATTCCATATCATTTGGAGATAAAAAACAAAAAGCACTGTTCATTGAGACAGTAGGTCGTACGTACGCATGAACGTTACTTTCATTTTTTCTTTGTCATATTACTGGAATTAAAAATAATTGATATATTTATATTATAATTACAGTATAATATATATGTTAGATATGTCACATATTCTCATTATTTTCATTCTTTATACATTCCATGTATTGCATGTACGAGTCACATCACATGAGGGGCGGTAGTCCACACTTCCTCGTATGAAATTATCGCATTTACACAACATGAAAAGAATAAAGGTATGGTTTATATATAAAATACAGAAGGATATAGTAAGCATAAATAACATATATATCATATATAAAAATACAGTGATATCATAATGTCAACCTTTAAAGGTGTTAAAAGATTATTGAACAATCATCGTTTCATGAGGCAGAAAATCGCCAACCACAGAAACAGTATGTTCTTTAACCATTAGACGAAGGTGTGTGAAGGTGTAGCTAGAATACTTCTTATAAAAACATCATAGTATATTTAAGATACTGGAGTTGTTAAAAAAGAAATGAATTAAAATATTTTAGGGGGTTGGAGAAGCAAAATAAATCAAAAGGACTCAAGTGAAGACATTACCTTAAAATCGGGTAACTCCCTTTGGTTTGAGCTCAAAGGCTTCCTTGGGAAGACTTCTGCCCAATTTGAGCCTTCAAGGAGTTATAGAGGGATGTGGAGAGACAGAATGGGTAGGTTTTGGCCGAGCCAAAGGCTTTGTAAGTGTGGGTAAAGAGGTAGAGGTGGGGGCCTTATATAAAAGAAGAGACGGGGCACCCTTGGAATGTAAAGAAATTTTCCTTTATATTAAAATGAGTTTCGGATTTAAGACGTCCCACATTGATATAATTCGAGGATAAGGTGATAAGGGTTCTAAATATACCCATACAATAGGTTATGGACATGTGTAGGTCATATATTTTACATTATCTTTTCATTTTATTTAAATCTGTTATTAATGAGGTAATCGCTGCATCATCATGATGTCATAAATAATTTAATATATTTAATGTCTAAAAATTATAAAAAAATATCATGATGTAGGAAATCGTTTTATCTTTCTAGTGAATATTTATAGTAAAAAATATGACTTGTATAACCCCATGTAAAAATTGTTTTCGTAAAACATCTCATGTTTGTGTCATTTTTACTTTAACGTTAAATAAAAAGTTATTTATGTCATTTCCCAACCAAAGTGGCACCATGGGGTCCCCAAGTTGACCCATGGATTTTATTGGTCTTCCATGACACATCCAATGATGGTAGGACATGTGTCAAGCTCATCTCATATTATTAAAACATTTTTTTACCTTAAACTACACTAATTACCTCTAATCGCGATTAAAAACATTAATGTTACTATTCACCAAAAAAATTATTTTAATCCCATTGAAACAAATTTTACTTCTTAATGAAAACCATGTATGTCGGATTTATGAAATTAAAAACATAGAGGTGCTAAAATTTCATTTAAACGAAAAATCAGTTTCGTAAGTACCACTTAGTGGTTTCACTATTCATAAAAAATTGAAGTTTTCTAGAAAAAAACCCAAACATCATCCTAAGCTATATTTGATATTCCGAATTCAAAAATGATATCTATTTTAATAAATTCAAAACATATATGTTTCATTAATTATTTTAATAATTAATTCCCATGGTCAGAGCAAATAGAGTGTTTTTGTGAAACAAGAAGTATCAAAAGATTGACACTAGTTTAAGTCCAATTTCAAAGTAAAATTAATTCCAACGTCCACTATTGGATTAAATGGTAAAAGTATATTCTAATTTTATGTTAAAAATAATTCAATATATAATCTAATAATACAAATAAATTAGATTAAAAAGAGGTGTGGAATTGAAATATAACATTTTTCACTATTCATTAAAAAATTCAATTTATCGGAAAGATACCAAAAATTTACACAAAGTAAATTTTGATGTCCCGATTATAAATAAGAATTTTATTTTGTCAAATATAACACATAAAATTGTCATAAAGTGGATTTAAAAGAGTTTCTCCATCAAAAGGCGGTTAATCGACCTTTTAAAGAATATTAGAATGTTTATGCTTAAAATTGGATTAATTCACATTTTTAATCCTCTAACATTTATTTTAAAGAGTAAAAATATTTTACAAACATATATTATCATTTTGTAGTTAGTTTTGTTCATTCCCTCCATTACAACGGCTAGGAATTAACTACCATTTAAAATAATATTATTTTATTATTAGAGTGCAATGTAAGATTCTCATGAAACTTGTTGTTCCATATTGGGTACGCCATCGAGCATAGAATCCCCTTTAAAATAATATTAATATTTTATTCACAAATATAAATAAATATAAAAATGACATATTCATTATTTACCTGGGGTGTTACATCATTCCCCCCATTTGGGAATTGCGTCCTTGTAATTTTAAAATTGGGCTTGGAAACATCCTTGAAAGTCCTACATCGAAACAAGAGTCAGTAAAACAATCACTTTCAAATAAAGAAACCGAAGTACAGAGGTCACCCGAGTTATCCCATACTAGGATTCAATGTAGGAAAACATGGACATGGAGGAGAAAACATAGTTCCATGTTCTGATGGAGAGTGATAGAAAACATGTTTAGGAGAAAGTTAACCACAAGAAAATCACAAACTTGAGATGGGTAAAATGGTATTCGATTCCCCAGTAGGAAAAGTTAATAGACAACATTTTTGTTTTAAGTTACTTTTTATTGAGGAATTTATTCATAAGGAAACATAATCACTTATCATGTTGACTTTAAACTTTTATTAGATTCCATACACAAACTCATATTTTCTCCAAAAGACGAGTATTTAGGAAGACTTGTTCACGTTAAAAGTACTATAATCAAATTCTAGAGAATCACCTAATCCTCAAAAGAGAATTATATACTTCCCATGTCTTTAGAATTTAACCAAAACCAATGCCAAAAAGGTTAGTACAAGATCAGATGTTCCAGAAAAGGATAACCCTTTATAAAAAGAAAATCTATTCTTAATCTCCAGGATTTGTCCAACAAAACCCAAAGTTCAATGAGGACCATTAGATAAAAAATTTGTCCATAAAATTCTTCAATGTAAAACAAACTAAGATTGAAACCCAAATATTTGAAGGATTTAGTCACATAGTCTTCCATGTTAAATGGTAACATTTATCTCCAAACAACAGCAGTTGCTCTTAATGTCTCGTATTGAAAAGTAATTAACCTAATCACATATCCTCCATGATAGGTTAATAAATTTACATAGATAACCCAAAATCAACTTACTATTAATTCATAAAATCATCTAACTAAAAAGAATCAGTCAAACTAACCTGGGACTTCACGTAGTCCAGTGGTAGGTGATAAATACCAGTCGCACTTTGGTTGTGGGTTCGATTCCCACAGCTTTGTCCGACGCGACGGGTTGTCATACGGTCTTCGTGTTTTCCTCCAAAAATAACCCTAACATGTTTTAACCTCAATAGTTTCCTTATACCTCTAGTTTTCATCCAAATTCTTTATGATCTAAACATCTTCATTCTTTAAGTCTTATTTCACCACCATAAGATAACCTAAAACGATTCTCTAAATGAATAACATCATACCTTGATCATGGCGTCCACTCGGTTTCATCGTCATCTTGTTCACGTAGGTAGAAGTCCCATGCATTACAACAATGATTTAGAGATGCTTCAAAATCATTTTCTTCCTCCATCCAAATACACCATTTACAACATGGGTCATATGGATGTTCACCGAAAAACAGTTTTGGAAAATAATCATGTATGACATATAATCCCAAAACATCTGATAAAACATGATTTCTATAAAATAGTCCGACAGCATTTGAGTTAAAAATTTCTATTATTGGTCCTTTTAAAATACCATAAGTATGTGCTGAGAGATTATATTTTAAAAGCAAATATAAATAGGTTGTGCAAGGGACTCCTTCCTCAGCACCATTTTTAAAATCATAATATGCTTCAAATTCATGTGATAAGGTAAAATATTTGAAAATACCTTGATAATATTTACCTTTCTTAAAAATATGTGAATATTGTGAAAATAGTATTTGTCTAAAAACAACCCATGATCCATGATGATAATGAGGTTTAGTGGAGGTTTTTGATATCTCAAACAACTGCTTGCAAGTGAGTTGTATGCTAGAAAATGTTTCACAATCATCCGAACATGACTTTGCAATAATTATTGCAAGCATGTCATCAGGAAGAGATAGGAATGTCGTTTGAGATCTTCTCCTTCCATTTGTAACTGACTTTACTTGACCGTAAAAACCTTATAAAACAAGGATTTAACTGAAATAATAGACATAGGGACTAATCATGTGTCTAACAAAAACTCACAATCCCTAAAGTTGTCAAAACCGACATTTGATACCAACTATAAGGCCCCAGCCTTAAACCTTACTTAATCTTGAGTTAATACAAGATTACACATTGGAGATCTTTTCAGGTTTATAGTTTTAGAAAATTAGGACATAACTATTACATCTCAAAAGATTACAATGTAGACACTTCTACCAGGTTTCCATAAAATAAAAACTCTTAAAAAGAAACATGTCTAGTTCCATTTTTAGATAGCCTGACTTTCCCTTGATCCCATCCTTGACCCTATTCCACATTAAATCATGTGAAAAACATTTCAAAAAAACATGGGGTGAGCATAAAAAGATCAGTAAGGGATATAAAAATATGGAAAGAAAACATGAGTGCTTGTACACATAAGAATCAATGAAATCACACTTTACTCATAAAACATAAGCACTTTAACATACCTCATCAAAAAATGAATAAATCATAGAAATCATAAGACATAAAGGTAACTTGAGGCATTCATAACATTCTTGCGTAGGGAGTAACCCTCTTGGTTACGTTTGGAATGCCCATCACAGTATATTCCCGAAATCTCTTCGGAGAAACCTTAAAGTTTCACTCCTTCGTGTTACCCAATGCATTGGAGAGCTATATCGGGCTCACCTGCCCTTAGATTATCACAGAACCACCAGTCTTCATAACAATGCCCAAGAACCATAACATAATCTTATCACATAAAACATGCATAATCGAAACATAATATTTCTACCTTTCAATAACAAGATATCAATAAAACACATTGATATAAAAACATTATGAAAACCATTTTCAATACCAAAATAAAAGAAAAGTAAAACATGGTATTTATTTTTCTTTTAAAAAGAAGGTATGGCTTGTAGAGGAAGCCGAAACTCAAATAATGGTCACAACGGTGGAGAAGTCGTTGTCGCCGCATACGTATGACAAAAACATTCCATTTTGTCGTTTAGTAAACGCTTTGAATAAAAAATATTCATTTTGAATAAACATAAAAGTAAAAGGGGTTTATACACCGTATAAAATAAATTTGTGTATAAAAAAATATGCCTCAATGAAAGGAGATTGAGACGAAGTCCCATACAAAGACGGTATCCTTGGATTAAGGATAAATCGGTTACATAATTATGTGTGACAAACGAATACACAAAATATAAGTGGGTATTAAGTGTAAAACAATCATAAGACATTCACACATAATCATAGAACGACATATTGAAGGTGTTCAAGTTTATCCCAAAGAATCAAAATTGGGTTAAGAAGTTCCCTTGCAAAAAGTCAAAAGCCTAACGGCGTCACTTCAAAATTCAGAAAAAGACTTGATGAGAGATAAAAAGGGCATCTCATCACTTGTACATAAAATTTACATCAATAAGGATATATAAGAACATATCCCAACATAATATTATGTGAATTAAAAGACATAACAAAATAAGTCTTTTAAAAAGAGGTGGGTGAAAGGATCCCTTATCGACATGGGTATCTTTCGAAACATGCACATCGTGAAAGAAGGACAATAAAACATCGATGTAAATACTCATAAATGAAAGTATATTACACAATGAGTAAAATAATTTGCAGTACATACACCACTCAAAGGAAATTGTGGCAAATCTATCATAAATCTCATGGGAATAAAAGTGATATGAAAAATCCCTTACGAAAATTCGGCAGCCTAACGACGCCACTTAAAACGTACAAAAATGGATTGATGAGATGAAATAGGGACTGTAATCATATTAACATAAAGTTTACAGAAATAGTAATATAAAAGAACCTCCACCAACATAACAAAGAGGAGATTAAAAGAGGTGACACAAAGGAGAGTACTTATAAAAGAAAGAGAGAGGTTAGATCTCTTACAAAAATTCGACAGCCTAACGGTGCCACTCAAAACTTACAAAATGGATTGATGAGATAGAATAGGGTCTCTCATCATATTAACATAAAAATAACAGTAATATTAATATAAAATAACATTTCAATAACAAGAAAGATGAGCTTTAAAATGAATGGCATAAAAGAGTGTACTTAAAAAGAAAGAGAGGAGTGGGATCCCTTACCTCAAGTCTGACTTGTCTTGTTCATTTCTTTATATTCCTGAATAATAAACTTTGGTAAATTTATAATTTCATAATAACCACCTTTAGATATTATTATATAGTTCATATTACATATTATAATGTTATAATAATTGATTAATAATGTTAGTTCATATCAGACGTTTTTGCTGATGTTTGGTACATGAGTCAAAAATGAACTTGTTTACAAAATGATTGTCCATGTTGTTATAAGTAAATAATTTCCATAATAGTATTAGTGATTAAAATAACATATATATCCAGTACATATTCATTTTTTACTATTCCATATCATTTGGAGATTAAAAAAAAGCAATGTTCATTGAGACAGTAGGTCGTACGTACGCATGAACGCTACTTTCATTTTTTCTTTGTCATATTACTGGAATTAAAAATTGTTGATATATATATATATATATATTATAATTACAGTATAATATATATGTTATATATGTCACATATTTTCATTATTTTCATTCTTTATACATTCCATGTATTGCATGTACGAGTCGCATCACTTGAGGAGGCGGTAGTCCACACTTCCTCATATGAAATTATCGCATTACACAACTTGAAAAGAATAATGGTATGGTTTAACTATAAAATAAAAAAGAATATAGTAAGAATAATTACCATATATATCATATATAAAATACAGTGACATCATAATGGCCACCTTTGAAGGTGTTAAAAGATTTTTGAACAATCATCGTTTCATGAGGCAGAAAATCGCCAACCACAGAAACAGTATGTTATTTAACCATTAGACGAAGGTGTGTGTATGTGTAGCTAGAATACTTCTTATAAAAACATCCTAGTATATTTAAGATACTGTATTTTTTATAAAAGAAATTAATTAAAAGAGTTAGGGGGTTGGAGAAGAAAAAGAAAACAAAAGGACTCAAGTGAAGACATTACCTTAAAATCGGGTAACTCCCTTTGGTTTGAGCTCAAAGGCTTACTTGGGAAGAATCCTGCCCATTTTGAGCCTTAAAGGAGTTATAGATGGATTTTTAGAGACAAAATGGGCAGGGTTTGGCAGAGGAAAAGACTTTGGAAGTGTGGGTAAGGAGGTAGAGGTGGGGGCCTTTTATAAGAGGAGAGGAGGGGCACCCTTGGAAAGTAAAGAAATGTTCCTTTATTTTAAAATGAGTTTCGGATTTAAAAGATCCCAAATTGATATAATTCGAGGATAAGGTGATAAGGGTTAGAAATATACACATCCCATAGGTTTTGGACATGTGTAGGTCATAAATTTTACATTATCTTTTCATTTTATTTAAATCCTTTATTAATGAGGTAATCGCTGCATCATCATGATGTAATAATAATTTAATATAATTAATGTATGAAAATTATAAAAAAAATATCATGATTTAGGAAATCTTTTTATCTTTCTAATTAATATTTATAGTCAAAAATCTGACTGGTATAACTCCATGTAAAAATTTTTTTAGTAAAACATTTCATGTTTGTGTCATTTTTACATTAACATTAAATAAAAAGTTATTTATGTAATTTCCCAACCAAAGTGGCTCCATGGGGTCCCCAAGTTGACCCATGGATTATCATGGTCGTCCATGACACATCAAATGAGGGTAGGACATGTGAAAATCCCATTTAATATTATTAAAACATTATTTTTACCTTAAACTACACTTATTACCTCTAATCGCGATTCAAAACATAAAAGTTACAATTCACCAAAAAAATTATTATAATATCATTAAACCACATTTTACGTCTTAATTACAACCATGTATGTCAGAGTTTTGAAATTCAAAACACATAGGTGGTAAAATTTCATTTAAACGAAAAATCAGTTTCATAAGTACCACTTAGTGGTTTCACTATTCATCAAAAATTGAAGTTTTCCAGAAAAAACCAAAACTTCACCCTATGATATATTTGATATTCCGAATTCAAAAATGATGTCTATTTTAGAAAATTCAAAACATATAAGTTGCATTGATTAGTTTAATAATTAATTCCCGTTGTCAGAGCAAATAGCGTGTTTTTATGAAACAAGAAGTATCAAAAGATTGACACTAGTTTATGTCCAATTTCAAAGTGAAATTAATTCCAATGTCCTCTATTGGATTAAATGGTAAAAATATATTTTAATTTTAATTTAAAAAAATTCAAAAGATAATCTAATCATACAAATAAATTATATTAAGAAGAGGATTTGAATTAAAATACAACATTTTTCACTATTCATTAAAAATGAACTTTATCAGAAAGATACGAAACATTTATACAAAGTAAATTTTGATGTCCCGATTCTAAATAAGAATTTTATTTTGTCAAATATAACACATAAAATTGTCATAAAGTGTATTTAAAAGGGGTTCTCCATCAAAAGGCGGTTAATAGACCTTTTAAAGAATATTAGAATGTTTACGCTTAAAATTGGATTCATTCGCATTTTTAATCCTCTAACATTTATTGTAAAGAGTAAAAATATTTGACAAACATATATAATAATTTTGTACTTAGTTCTATTCATTCCCGCCATTACAACAGATAGGCGTTAACTACCATTTAAAATATTATTATTTTATTATTAGAGTGCAATGTAAGATTCCCAAGAAACTCGTTGTTGCATATTGGGTACGCCATCGAGCATAGCATCCCCTTTAAAGTAATGTTAATATTTTATTCAAAAATATGGATAAATATAAAAAATTAATATTCTTTATTTAACTGAGGTGTTACACCCACCCCACATGATGCACAATTTAGAGAGATTAAGTTAACACCCCTACCTCAATAGGTTCTGATCACAACGCTCCCTCGGATCAACTTTAGAAGATGTCCGTCGGCGTCCGTCACTTCTGTCAAATCCAGGAAAAACCTTATTGGGTGGAAGTTGGAAATTAAAAGCAGGATTAAAGACAACAGATCCAAGCTCAGAAGTTTCGCCTCATTGTTATGATCATATGGCCGCTGACAGATCGTAAATCGGAGCTCGGATGAAGAAGTTATGGAGGAAAAAGAGCCTTCGAGTCTCTTCGGAGTGCTCTTCTAAGAGGAATGTAGAGGAGAGGGGTGGGTTGAAAAGGAGGATATGACCCCTCCTTTTATAGGCATGAAAAATAAAAGTACACGGTGTGCACTTTATTGTACACGACATGTACTCGGTCATTTCACATGGTCACCACGCAGCTTCCAACACAGTCTTCAACGCGGCACACGACCATTGACTGGTAAACACACGGTTTGAAGGTAATGCATACGCGGGGAGGGACTACATGGTGTGTAGTATTGGGTACATGGCTGTTGACGCTCCATTCATCATAGAATCTAATGATCATAAAAGGGGAATATCTAAGCTCAAAGTGATTCAACCTTTAAAGAAAATATCAAAAATTGACAAAGGCATGAACAATGGATCAAAAGCACATGTTCCGCGCAAGTTATACCACTGTCGCGCAAGTCCACTTGTGCGACGCCTTATGGTCACACAAGTGACTTGCACGACCTAGGTGATAACCACCCGGTAACCTCCCGAGGTCTTCTCCTGCCTATAAATAGACCCTGTGGGCCCCCCATTCGGGAGGATTTTTTTCAGAAACCCATAATTGAGCTCCCGGTGCCCTAGTCTCTTCTCAATGCTTTAGGAACACTTCTAAGGTAATTTCTTACCTAGAACAGACGATCTATAGAGGGAGAGGAAGGCCTAAGTGTTGAAACTCATCAACACATGCGCGCCTGAGTAGCCATCCCTTAAGGGAAAATGGCCACACTTGCGCGATGCCTTACTCCTTCATTAGATCTTGCATGCCCTTCTTCTGAAAAAACCTCAAGAGGATTCTAAAGGCATTAATGAAGAGTCGCCCAAGTACTACCCTTCTGTTTAACTGTTACGCAAGTACACCATGTGTCACGCAGGCATACCTGCGCGACTAGGACCTGCGCGACCAGGACATGCGCACCCACACAGCACCAGCGCACCTGCCAGGACTTGCGCGCCCCTGCATTTTTGGGTGCCTTTCCTGCCCATTTCACCCCTCTTAATCCATTACACCTTTCCTATTCAAGATTCAGTCTTCAAAACACTCTTCAAAGCCATTTATGGCATGATTTCTTGATTTGACTTCCTTATCTGAAAGGAATTCTGTGGAATATCTCTCAAAACCTAGTGATTTACATATCTTTATGTCACTAAAGATTGAGAGTTCATTCATTCAACCTCATCCTTTAAGATGAGAGAATCGTTAACCTGGGTCTTCCTTTTAGGAATAATCCCCAATCATAAGACTTCAAATCTGGGCATCCTCTTATGGAGTAAGCCCCAAGTCCCTTAATTTTTTGTGCATCCTCTTAGGAGTAAGCCCCAGATCCCCTAACCTGTGATTCCTTTTTTGGAGTAAGACCCAGTTCCCTAATTTGGGCATTCTCCCCAGGAGTAAGCCCCAAACCATAATCCTTAACCTGGGCCTCCTTTTCAGAAGTAAGTCCCAGTCATAATACATTTACCTGGGCCTCCTTTTCAGGAACAAGCCCCAGTCATAATCCCTTAACCCAGGCCTCCTTTTCAAGAATAAGCCCCATGTTAGAGTATTCAAAATCTCCATGAAGCACATATACCTTTAAAGACCCTGATCCTGGATTTATTCCCTAAAGTAAATCTTAACCTTCATTTATCTGGGCAGTCATACATACATAAGTCCCAAATTATTTCTTATGATTGCATCTTTCATGGCACAATTGTCTATTTTTATACCAATACCTCTTGTTTCTCACACTGAGCATGACTCACGTGGGCATAGAGTGTAAAAGTAATTGTGACTTACTTCTTTGAGCCATAAATCATAAACATCATACTCCCTTACTCGAACTACGTGGATTCTAATTCCTTTTCTAAACAAAGGATACGTAGGTAGCCTGTCTATGGGTTCGATCCCAACTCTAAAATAATCAATGTCCTTCTGAATGAAAATAAACTTCAAGTGCTCCACTGAGTGGCATTAAAACTAGCATTGTCATCATAATGACCAAGAGACTTCTGTATAAATGTGTCGAAGGGTACCATTGACCACAAATCTTTAACAAATATAGATGATTCAATATTGATGAATAACCTCGAATACATACAAAAGATTCTCTAAATTTCTTACATATTTAATCATTGATTGTTAGATTTGAAGGAAGCTCATTTTATACTTGGTAATGTATTAAGGATTCATGAACATAACTTAAATCTATAAAGAGTGTCCCGGTGTAGACAATAATTCCCCTCAAAAAGGTATGATGAGTCTGACCTCCCATCCTCTCGACCAATGCAAATTCATAAGCCTCATCAGTCCACAAACTAATGAGCACCTACCGTTGGAAAGTAGGTCTGAATGGATGTGGAATCATTGGATGTTTCCGGTTCTACGAACAAACCCATTAGAAACCGATCGGAATGTTTGAACCTCCCATCAAGGCGGTCATCCCCGGATTCGAAGGGAAACTAAAATGGTGAACCCGACATGAATCCTTAACCAAATTAAAAAGGATGTTTTACCTATTTGTTAGGCCCCTATTTAAACTCAATGAGAGGGCCAACAAGACAGTCAATAACATATGTGCTCATCCAAAAGATGTAGTATCTGAATTTATCTTGATTAAGTCTGTTATATCAAAAAGGCACTATTTTCCAAGATCTTCTGCATTTCCATAATGGCTGCTATCAAATTCACACCTGTGAATACTGCTGCTGCAAATGCCACTGCTGCTACTCCCGCTAGATCGTCGTCCGCTCTTAGGACGATATCACCTACTCAGCGTCTTCAACGCTGGGTATCAAACGCACGGGTTAAGGAGTACCGTAAACACGGTACCATACCATCTCTGGAGGCTGCCCAACAAGCCCTCCATGTAAACAAATCACATCAGTTGTCCGGACAACGACGACCAGTGATCAAGAAGCTGGCGGTGCTAACTACCGTCTCCAACCATTTCGGTTCGTTATCCCCGGAACGCAATCACCATTCACTCCCTTATTCTGGGGAGGTGAATGATAAGGTCCCTCAGGACATTAATTTAAACAGACAGGAGTCCTTCCTGAGGGCTCCCCCCAACAATCGTTGCCGGACTCGTGCGAGAGTGCGCCCTCAACATGATGAGGGTACCGACTCCAGGCGTTCGGATCAGGTTCCTCGAACCCGAGCAAGAAAGACGAACCACCAGAGGCGGAATCCTGTCAACAGTGATAAGGTTCTCATCACTTCCATATCCATAGAAGTCCACCAACCTAACTTGGTGGCAAGAAACGAGTAGGAACATACACCTGCCCGTTTTAATTTCGATGGCCAACAGAATCGTCTGGCAGCTTCACTCCAATCCCGCCAGGAAATTCCGGTGGAGTACTATAGGCAGGAACATACACCTGTTTATACACCATCAGCTAGTCAGTAGGCTCGTCTGACTACATATGATGGATCACGTCAACCACGTTTGGTGAAGTGTAATCAACAGGACCATACACCTTCTAGTATTAATCAATCCTACAAAAAGTCTCGCTTGGTAGCATTCATAGATGTTAGTCGGAAAGCCCTGACAACAAGTTGGAGGCAGACTCAACTCTCTGCCCCCACACTTGAGTACTTTCAGGATTCGCTGATAGGAAAAGGAGGAAACGAGCAGGCACATACACCTGCTCTAAGCCCGGAATGGATGTATATTCCTGTTCCGGCAGCTGGAGTCACCAAGCATATTCTATTAATGGTGAAAGAGCAGAAGTAAATCCCTACTCACATTCTGGATGCCTTCCAAGATATTATAACAACTTCAGTGGCATCTCAGGGAAAGACACAAAAATATATCTCTACCAGTGGAGTGATACATCAACAATTCACTTCAGAACATACACACAAATCTGTTCCAGTCCAAGAGGTTTTTGGGGAATACTCCCCCATATCATATGGACGACTAAGTCAGGCACATACACCTGATTTTAGAGGAGATCATCAGCCTAACCTGGCCATCTTTCCTGATCAGTCACATACACCTGCTCAGAGTAACCACATTCATCAACAAGTGGTTTCCAAGGCGAGTAAGAAGGCTTCTAAGAAAAAGACCCACCCAGTACAGTCAAGAGATCAAGTTCCAATATATAACAAGGCCTTGCTCGATGCTGGATTTCTTGAAGCCCTTAGACAATTATCTGTTGGAATTCAAGATTCTACTCCCTCAGTTCCAAATAGTTGGAACATTAATTCCAATGGTCTTCAATAGACACTTTCTCATGAAGGCTTGCTTCATGAAAATTCGTTCGATCACAAAGTTTCATCTTTAGATTAGAGCCACATGAACCCTATGTGTGGTCAGAAGACCATGAGCAAGAGATATCATCTTTTGTTGTAACCCATTATGGTGGTCCTCCCCATGATGATGAATTTCGCTGCGAAAGTCCTCTCCGCAGTAGTGATACACATTGCCCGGAACATTCTCCAGTGGACAAAGTAGTGCCGAGAAAGCCCTCTTATATTGAGGCACTTGAAAATGCGAAACCAGTCATGTTTGAAGCTTCATCGCTAGCAGGTGAAATACTTTCTCAATCCGAAGATATCCCAGGGTGTAGGTCATTCTCTGAACCACCCCTAAGTCATGCATCTTCTAAATTGATCAATGATTTCTCTAGCAATCCTATTGAATCCAATGAAGCAACAAGGAAACACCAACTCTAGTCAAATCAGATAGAAGAATTTTCATCAAATGATAAAGAGGAAATGCTGAACATGAGAGAAGAACTGGAGAAAGGTGAGGTGCCAGTTATGTTTTGGCCTCTGGCTGACTCTCAGTATAATATTCCTGAAATGTTGACGGAAGATGAAATTCATGATATTCGTCTCAACATATGGAAAACTCTTTCTCAGTTGAAAAAGAATTTATTACCTTTTGATGAATATGAAAATCATCTTAAGATAATATAAGGGTTACAATGTCAGATTGATTTGGCGTCTCTATCAGTCTCTCGATATCTGAAGGCTGAAAAGCAGCAGAGAGCCCTTCAACGTTCATGCTTTGGCACACTAAGAAGATTGCGTCAGTTAATTTCCAATGCCCCATCTGGTATTCGTATCAGAGGATGGGGTATTCATGGAGCACTGCATTTCACGGTGCTCTCCAGTCAGCAAAGCCCACCGAAAATGGTCTCATGCAATGTTACTGCCCATGGTCGGCCATAGTCAATGGGCTTTGTTTGTAATCAAATCCTTGCCCAAGAATAGGCTTCAATTAGTTCCTCTCAAAATCAAGAATACATGAACCAAGTAGTTGAATTAATCTTGCATCAAGAAAACGAGAATATTGAACAGACCTCTCATTTGGAGAAAGCACGTCACCAAATGATTGAAGTTTCGGAAATCATCCAATGGTCTTTTGAACCGGGTGATAAAAGCGGATACATATTAATGCATCCAGCTAATTTCTGGACTATGTTTCGCAAGACCAGAAGGACTTTCAAGAAAGTCTCAGACATAGCATGTCAAGAACCACCTCAGGTCGCCAGACTAGGGACTCTTTTAAACCAACCCTCGGAATCAACTAATAGGTTCCAAGGAGTTGAGTGATAATAGCAGGAACAGCCCCAGTCCACTGGACTGGGGAATTTTTGAAATCATCAATCCCCTCCTCAGAAAAAGTTGGTCTTTTCTTGATTGGGGAAGAAACCTCAAGAGGAACGAAGAGAAAAATTATCAGGAGATTCCCTCCAAATTACGGTTCATCAAGAAGTTCCTGAGGGATTGAATCAACAAAAGGCAATGTCTCATCAAAACATGGAAGAAGACAATATCACAGAAATGCTAATAGAAGGGACGCAATGAGTTATGCATCGATTAATGTCATCAATGTCACTGTTGATGATCCACCAAATGAGGCTCACTCAGGGGACTCAGATGAAGAGGTTCCTGCTCAAGAATATGTACGCACCAACACAAATGAAGAAGGTGTGCGTACACAAAGTCAAAGTATTACTCAGAACTTATGTAGTCCTTCGAGTAACCCACTTACCCCTATCCGAAAAGGATCCAACAAAGGGAAGGGAAAAAACCAGGTTACATATCCTTCCTTTAGAGAAGGTCAATTTATCTCATTAGAGAAGAGGTTTTCACAACAGGAGGAAGAAATGAAGAAATTAAGAAGGATGAATGCAAAAATACTTCAGAATAGTCTTCTTCTTAAGCATGCTGGAGTTAGTCAGCCAAAGTAATTTGTTGCTGCTACTGAGATGGATCAAGAATATCCTCCTCTATCAGTACACCATCACAGGTCTAATCCTATGGGTCAAGTGCAACCACAGTTGGCAGTGCTACCATCAGTTGCAGCGCCAATCGCCATATCTGTCCATGCTCCAGTCATTGCACCTACTCAAGTCCATGTTCAACCGGATGTTTCTCAGAATTTAATAACTACTATTGTGTCATTAATAGCTTAGTTATAAATATGGAAGGGAAGCGTGCGCAAGTTCAACCTGAAAAGAATGTTTACCCTGAATGTGTAGATTCAATTTCTCCTCCATCCAGTTTTGGGAACCCTGTATTCCCTATTTTCAATGGATCAGGTGATCCAGAACAACATTTGATGCATTACGTGTCTTGTTGTGATCCTTTGTTGGGAACTCCGGAGCAGCAAGAAGCATTGAAACTCAGATGCTTCGTGCGAACCTTGCAAGGACCAGCTTTTGATTGGTATACAAGCTTGAAATCCCGATCAATTACCGGATGTGAGGATCTTCGACAAATATTCTTCCTTCAGTTTAGCTCAACTTTTCCAAAGACAACAATTTTCGATCTTACAAACATTAAGCAAAGGGAGAATGAAAGGGTCTATGATTTCATTGCTCGATTGAAGGGATTAACATATTCCTTGAGTTTAACACTCCCTCAAGAAGAATTGTTGACAATCTGTGTGGAAAATATGCGTGATGAATTACGCACGCCATTAATCCCTGTGAAATACACAGGAGGGTTTCGAGACCTTACTTCAATCGCTCAGAATATTGAAGATTCCCTTATAGAGGCTAATGCTAAATCTCATGTAATTCCATCAGCTCCAGGAAGGAGAATGGGTAAAGCAGAAACTGCTATAGTTATGCTTAAACAAGAACATGTACCTATTTCGACCTCAAAACCTTCATCTTCTCGAAGGGCTCCACCTTCTGAGCGCCAACAAAAAAGGCTTTTTCGTCTAGACGATAAAAAAGATCAATGATGAAAACAATTTGAGGATTTGTAGAGAAAAAAATACTCTTTCTAAAATGAACATGTTCCTGGTTATTTCATTTCGGCTCTGGAAAACAATTTGGTTCAATTTCCAATACCCAAGAGGCCAAACAATAAAGGAGATGAAGAGCGTCCTAATTATTTCCCTTTTCATCAAATGTTGGGGCATCACATCCAAGAGTGTTTTGTCTTCAAAGACCTCCTGCAAAAGATGGTCGACTCGGGAAAGGTCACATTGAAAGGCTCCTCAGCCTAGGTAGCATGTGTCACTCCTACAGTTCTAGAGGAGGAAGATGAATGGAAGGAAGTAAAAAAGAAAAAATGCACAAAAGTATGATGATTGGATGGTCAGAAAGACAATCAATCAAACTCATGCTATTTTGCAAACACAATTAAGGAAACTAATTGTGTCTTCTGCCATGAATGTTATGGAAAAACCCTCTTCTTCAGAGGGAAAGTCCTCAAAGAAACAGCATGATTCAAAGAAAGAAAACGAATAAGAAGAAGATTAGTATGTGTCAAAGCCCAAGTTGTCTTTGAATTTGGCGGACTTCATGCCATCTACTTCAATGCCACGGGCACCGCCCCACCAAACGGCACAGCCTAAACAGGATAATCAGGCAGAGTCATCATCAGACATAGAGTTAATCTTTGGTTCTGTTAATATGATTCAATTAACAGATCCATATGCCAGTCACAGTTTCAATTTTAATGAGCCTAAATTCCCTATATCAAATAGAGGAATCAGATGAAGTTCCAGGGGCTCAGGACACATGGGAAGACATGGATCTTTCAGAAGCCACTATTCTAATTCTACCCATGCTAGAACTGTGTACGCAGCAGAAACTCGTGGAAGAGCCCTTCAGCGAGCTCAGCAAGAACAAACATGTTCTTCTACCAATAGAAAATTCAGTCCTGGCACAGTTATTTTGGAAGACCGGTTGAAGGTTCCATCTTCATCCTCTCAGAACGTAAATGGATCTAATCGGTCTAATCTTCCAAAACCAGCAATATTTCCAACTCCTATACAAGATGCATCACCTTCCAAAGAATCTACATCCAAGTTACCTGCTAAACCACATATTCCTATTGGGAAACGTAGACCTCTGGATCAATAGTATGATGTATTAAAACACTTGGACCAAGTACCAGCCATGTTATCAATTCTGGATGCTTTGAATATGTCAAAAGATCTTCAGGAAGCACTCATTGAGGCTTTTTCAAGTCCTCAGGAGTTTGAAACTGAAATTGCTGCAGCTGAAGTCTATCACATAAAGAATAATCCTACAGAATTCCATGCAATAATATCCTTTACTGATGAAGATGAAGATGATGTTGTGCATGGACATATTAGACCATTTTACTTGTCTGGAAAAGTCAATGGCGTGGATGTTCGAAGAGTTTTCATTGAAAATGGTTCAAGAGTCAACCTCATGCCCGTTCATACACTTCGTCGACTAGGCCTCACGGAATCTTATTTATCTCCCTCTACCATTATGCTACATGGATATGATAAAAATGAAAAAGAACTACTGGGTGAAGTTACACTCAGAACTCAGTTTGGAGATCTTGTATCCAATTAAAATTTCATGGTTGTTGATCAAGACTCAGCCTTCAACATTTTTCTTGGAAGACCCTAGTTACATAAACATTCGGATATCCCTTCTTCATAACATCAATGTCTCAAATATTGTTTCGATGGTCAAGTTGGGATGTTGTATGGTCATAAGGCCCCGTTCAAGACATGTGAGTCTCAATACATTGAGGCAGAATTCTATCACATGAAGCAAAGGGAGAAATCCATAACAAAGAAGATTACCAAAGTTAATGCTCCATATGGTTTGGAAAAAATTCTAGTAAATCCATTTACACATGTGAGTACATATTATGTGTTTCCTATCAGTCAAATTGACAAGATATACCCAAATCAAAATAATCTTATGGAAAGATCCATAATGTCAATTACGACAATCGAGCCAGACAACATGGGAGAAATTCGTAATCTACCAAGTACTGATGAAAGCACAAATGGTGATGTCTTCATTTCATCTTCTGAAATCCAACAAGTCTATGCTTCGCCAATTAGGTTAGAAGAAGTTATAGCAACATAAAAGGTGAACAATGATGTCGATTCTCAATCCATCATTTCCTCTTTATTACCCAAAGAAGATCCTTCATCATCAATCGGTTTGGAAATGGAAACTTATTCTTTAAGATATGCATATTTTGACATCTCTTCGGATCATAAAAAATCTGCTTTGTCATCTACAATGCAAGTAGAAACAGAAGATATAACACATGACTAAGAAGAATAGGAAGATCTCAGAGATTCTCCTCCAGCATTTGAAGAGGGTATCTCTACCACTATGGATGAACTCAGAGAAATAAATCTGGGTACAAAGGAAGATCCACGCGCCACTTTAATCAGTGCGGCCATGACCCTTGAAGAGCAAGAGATGTATATTTATTTTCTAAAGTGAAATAGAGATATTTTTTCTTGGAACTATACAGAAATTCTCGGGCTTGATCCTGATGTTTCTATTCGTCATTTGGGTTTACCAGAATAACATCGAGGATTTAAGCAAGCCATGAGAAGAACACACCCAAATTAATGCTTCTAAAATTGAAGCTGAAGTGGATATGATTATCAAAGATAACTTCGTCAGAGAAGTTCAGTATCCCAACTGGTTGGATAATATTGTCCCTGTAAAGAAGAAGAATGGACAAATTAGAGTTTGCATCGATTCAGAGATCTTAATCGGCATTGTCCTAAGGATGATTTCCCAGTTCCGATTACAGAACTTCTAATTAATGCAACAGCTAGCTATGAAGCACTTTCCTTTATGGATGGATATTTTGGATATAATCAGATCCGAATGGCCCCAGAAGATGAGGAATTCACATCCTTCAGAGCCCCTCGGGGTGTGTTTTGTTTCCGGGTAATTCCCTTTGGCTTAAAGAATGCAGGTGCAACATATCAGTGCACCATGCATCGTATCTTCAAACCCTTCTTAGGGAAATTTGTTTAATGCCATGTAGACGATTTGGTGGTTAAAATCCAAACAACATTCCAATCCCTTGGCTGATTTGGAAGTCATATTCTGCAAGCTTCAACAACATTATTTGAAGATGAACCCCTTAAAATGTGTTTTTGGGGTAACCTCAGGAAAATTTCATGGCTTTGTTATACGCCATCGTGGTATTGAAGTCCATCCTGAGAAGACCAAGTCAATCCTTGGTATGTCACCTCCTCAAAATTTGATCGAATTAAGAGGACTTCAAGGACACTTAGCCTATATTCGGCGTTTCTTCACCAATTTGGTATGCAAAAGTTTACCATTTACCAAATTGATGAAGAAGGGAGTCACTTACCAGTGGACTGAAGAATGTCAAGAAGCATTCGATATTCTCAAGAAATACATCTTGAGTCCACCAGTACTCATGCCACCGATTGAAGGAAGACCACTTATCCTCTACGTGACATCTCTAGAGCAATCATTGGGTGCCTTTCTTGCTCAAAAGAATGATGCTGGGAATGAAAACAACATCTACTATCTTAGTCAAACTATGCTTGAAGCAGAAACCCAGTATTCAAGTATTGAGAAGTGTTTCCTGGAATTATTCTTTGCATTTTAGAAATTGAGACATTACCTATAACATCACTAGGTCTAATTAGTATCTCGCAATAACCCGCTCAAATTCATCCTTAGTCGTCCAATTCTTACAGGATGTCTAGAAAGGTGGGCAGTTATTTTTCAGCAATTCGACATTCAGTATTTGTCTTAAAAGGCGATAAAGGGCCAAGCTCTGGCTGATTTCCTAGCTGAACACCCTTCAGTGGAAGAAACATCTTCAGATATTGAACTCCCTGATGAGGAAGTCTTCTCTATTCAATAAAGTCCTCCAGAATGGGAAATGTATTTTGATTCTGCTTCCAGAAGTCCAACCGGGAAGAAAATGGAAAATCCTAAATTCAACAAAGTTGGCTTAGGAATTGTACTCATTTCTCCAGAAAAGGCAGTGTTACCTTATTCTTTCTTATTATGGGAAGGTGGTACCAATAATGAAGCTGAATACCATGCTCTTATCACAGTCTTAGAATTAGCGCTTCAAGCACAAGTGAATCAATTAAAGGTGAAGGGTGATTCAGACCTACTAATCAAACATGTCAATGGGGATTATGCCATAAAAAAATAAGAACTAATCCCTTTGTATGATTATGTTAGAGAGTTAATGGTAGAATTCCCTTTGGAACCGGCATTTTCTTATCTCCCAAGATCACAAAATGATCAAGATGATGCATTGGATAATATATCCACAGCTCTGGCAGATCCAAATCGGGACGAGACAACCATCAGAATTGGACACCGTCATGCAATTTCACCTTATGTTCGAATCAGAACAGAGGAAATTAATGAAATTAGTCCCATTACTGAACAGTATGGTCATACTACAGGATGGAGGTCACCTATCAGGGAATACCTTCAAAATGGAACACTTCCTCCTGATAGAGCCGAGAAAAAACAAATCTGGCGACGTGTGGTCAATTTTACTCTTTCTGATAGCCTAGATCACCTAGAGAAAATTCTCTACAAACGTAGATTTTATGGAGTTCTCTTTAGATGAATTGATGGTGAAGAGAAAATGGCTCTCATGAATGAAGTGCACGCAGGAGTCTGTGGTGCCCACCAGTCTGGACATAGACTATCCGATCGGGTTCGAAGGCTTGGATACTTTTGGCCTTAAATGATACAAGATTGTGTCAATTTCACAATGAACTGTCATTCATGCCACGTACATGCCAAATTCATTCATCTGCCTCAAGAGTTGCTTCATACAACTAAATACTCATGGCCATTTTCCACATGGAGAATGGAAGTGGTGGGACCTTACCCTTTGGCTACGACTAAGCAGATTAAGTATATTCTTACTGCTACTGACTTCTTTTCCAAATGGGCAGAGTCAATACCTCTCAAGGAAGTCAGTTCTAAATGCATTGTTAGCTTCATCAAGTCTAACATCATTACCAGATTTGGTGTCCCTCATACCATATTGACGGACAATGGCACCAATTTATGTTCATCCCAGGTGAAGAAATTGTATCAAGAATACAACATCAAATCCAACCATTCATCTCGGTATCATGCAGCAGACAACGGCCAGATAGAAGCCTTTAACAAGAATCTTTCAAATATACTGCAAAAGATGGTGGATAAAGATAAGAGGTCATGGCCTGATAAACTCTTTCATGCTTTATGGGCTTATCAGACTACCACCCACACTGCAACTCGGTCAACTCCATATTCATTGGTCTATGGAACGAATGTCATCTTTCCCATTGAAGTTCAACTACCCTCACTCAGAGTTTCCATTCGTGACCAATCATCTATAGATGAACAATCTCAAAAGCGACTGAAGGAATTGGAACGGTTATATGAGAAAATATTGTGCACTTTGCACCACTTCGAAATCTATCATAATCGAATAGCATGAGATTTTAACAAAAATGTTCATCTTCGTTCATTCACTCAGGGAGAATTGGTATTAGTTATCAGAACTTCAATGATACCAAGAAATAAACCTCCCAAGCTTTAGCCAAAATGGGAAGGACCATATTCAAAACATAGGGTCTACTCCAATGGATCTTATTCATTAATATCAATGGATCGAGAACTCATCACTACTCCAACCAATGCCAGATTTTTTAAGAAGTATTTTGTATAAACTGCAAAGTCTATATATGTCCCTGAAACATGACACTAAACTGTGTGGCACCCGTTCATCCTTGCTATATGACGTTAAACTACACGGAAATGGTCCATACATATGACCTTAAACTATTTGTACATTCGTCACACACGACGTTAAACTGTGAAAAAGTCATCGTCCTAACTACATGATGCTAAACTATACAGAAAGTCCCTTCATACGTCTTACATGACGTTAAACTATGTATATGTCCCTGCAACATGACACAAAACTGTGCGGCACCAGTTCGTCCTTGCTATATGACATTAAACTACATGGAAACGGTCCATACATATGACCTTAAACTATTTGTACTTTCGTCCCACTTGACGTTAAACTGTGAAAAAGTCATCGTCTTAACTACATGACGCTAAACTATACAGAAAGTCCCTTTACACATCCTACATGACGTTAAACTGTGTATATGTCCCTACAACATGACACTAAACTGTGCGGTACCAGTTCTTCCTTGCTATATGACGTTAAACTACATGTCAATGGTCCATACATATGACCTTAAACTATGTGTACTTTCGTCCCACACGACGTTAAACTGTGAAAAAGTCCTCATCCTAACTACATGATGCTAAACTGTACAGAACGTCCCTTCATACGTCCTACATGACATTAAACTATGTATATGTCCCTGCAACATGACACTAAACTATGCAATACCAGTTCGTCCTTGTTATATGATGTTTAAACTATAGAGCAATGGTCTAGTATGACCTTAAACAGCAACCTCGTCCCACACGATGTTAAAATGTGAAAGAAAGTTCCCTAAATGGTCCAGTATGACCTTAAACTGCAACTAGGTCCTGTATGACCTTAAACTGCGTCATCAACGGTCCATGCATATGACCCTAAACTATTTTCAATTCCCTTATGTCCAGCAAGACGTTAAACTGTGACAGCATAACTACATGATGCTGAACTGTATAAAAGTCCCGTACGTCCAGAAAGACGTTAAACTACATAATCATCAAATGTCATGTATGACCATAAACTACACCACCATCCAGCATGACATTAAACTGCACCATCCACGGTCTATGCATATGACCTTAAACTATTCGCACTTTTTTCCAACATGAAGCTATTCTCTATCGTCCCTTTTTTGTCAAAAATGACGTTAAACTGTTGAAAAATTACCCAATGCGTCCAACATGACGTTAACATGGTGCACTTTTTTGTCCTCACTGGACGACATTAAACTACACAGTCCCCACCTTACGTCTTACATGACATTACACTGTATTCTGTCCCTGCTACATGACACTAAACAGTTCATCACCAATAGTCCTAATTGCAAGACATTAAACTGCATAGTCCCTTCATACGTCCTACATGACGTTAAACTGTGTATCGTTAAGGTTGTTGCTACCTCTTGTTTCTCACACCGAGGTTGACTCACATGAGCTTAGATCAAACCTCAACCACAATATTTTCTCTGGGCTGCTAACCATGTGTAAGTCCCAACATCATTTTTTTAGGTCGTTGTCTCGAAGAACAACTTGATCATCAATTCATTCATTAATTGAACTACACAGACTTTGATCCTTTCCTTATAGGCTGGGTATGTAGGAAACCTCCCAAGGTTCAAGCCCAAAACCAATCTCTTCACATCGGTTCACCTCCATCTCATATGATGTTGATTCGTGAAACCGCCCCTATAATCAATATCTTTACATTGGTTCACCTTAGTCCTTATTATACGACGTTAAACTATAAAAAAATTTTTTCCAGTATGACAATAAACTACAATATTCTTTGGTACCCTCACCTGATAGGGAACCATTATTTACATTTATTTTTCAATCATGTTTCATCTCAAAGACTACATGCTTACATGGAAACACCCACAACTTTTATCTTGGGTTAAACAGTCATTGTACTAAAGTCCCCTTTCACCCTTCATATGTACGAACCAAATTTGTAAAAAGGGTATTTCTAGAACTATGTTGGATTGATTCCCATCCTTATGGGATATGTAGGAACGTTAGAGTGTCCCTCAAATCCACCCCCATATCTTTGGCCAAACCCCAAATTCCACTTTCAATCCCTTGGCTGAAAGGTCCCCATGAAAATAGACATTGTGTATTTCTTACAATGGTCCAAGCTCTATGACCCTAAACTAAGATCTCTAATCCTTTTGTCCCACACAACGTTAAATTGTATTTTAATAACTACATATGGCTTGATTCTCATCCTTATGGGATACGTAGTGGAGTCCAACATTTCAATTCAGGACCTAGCCACAACATGATTATGGTTAGCATTGATCTGTGTATCTCTGTATACATTGAACAATACACATATTCATGTGTCATAATCGTAACCATAAATATTTCTAGATCCTCATAAACCATTTCATGACTTCTAGTCACAAAAATGTCAAACTTCTGAGAGTTCTTTTGCCTGACTATACAGTACGTGCCATAGGCGGCCTTGCATAAACAGTCTACAAAACAGACTTGTTAGCCAAAAGATACTATTATTTGACTATGCAGCAAATTCCCTTAGGTGGCCCTGCATAATTCAACCCCCTCACGGGTTTTTAGAATAGTGGTAACTTCATTCTTGGGAAGGATGCCCCTTTTTTCCTTATTTGTCTTAAATAATTGAATGTAGGGATCCGCAAAAATAGACACCCTTAACATATTTGTCCCATATCTTTTTTCATGATCTAAATGTATTCAAGTATATGGTTTATATTCTCCTTCCCTAAGTTTGGGTCAGACCATCGTAGGAGTGATATTCATCTAGTTATTCGATAATCATGTTTGGAAATATCATCACCATATTCAAGTACCTCCTTCCATACAACAAACTCTATACTTTGGAAGATTTGAATCTCCCTAAACATTCACTGCCATTTAGCACTAGGAATGTAAATTTCTGAGAATTCTTTTTCCTGACTATGTAGCACGTGCCCATAGGTTCCCTTGCATAAATAGCCTTTATAATAGACTTCTTATCCAAAAGATACTATTTTATTTAACTATGTAGTGAATGCCCTTAGGTGGCCCTGTATAATTCAACTCCCTAACAGGTTTCTTAAATAATGGTAACTTCATTCTTGGGAACAACTTCTTCTAATGCCTTTTATCTCTTTTTCATATCATTCCTCAGATTCAAATATTCTTAAGTCATAGATTACACATTTTCCCTCATACTTTAGTATGGTACTATGTTTTCAGATGAGTTGTCAAGGAATTGAGTCAATTCTAATCCATTTCGGTCAAAGTTATTTCGACCTTAAACATTAGCCTTTGTATGTCCGACGTTCATGACTCTAAACTTCCCACAAAAGATAGGGGAACTCTGAAGAAAATTCAAGTTCCCAGCTCACTAAACATACATTTTTGTATGATTTAGGTAACATTGAGCAATTAAAAGGTTCGAAGTTTGTAGGGTTATTTACATTAATCCTTGTAAAAATAAAACTATGCTTACTAGGCCCAATGGATTAGGTAAAATCTAAATAATGTAGTAAAAGAGAATGCAGGTACAAATGAGTGAAGGTGAAAGTGTTTTTCATTGATACATAAGAGTTAGAAGGACATCCATAGACTGGAGTCTTTTCTCTTTTTCATGAATTACAAGAGGCTTTCAACATAACTCTTCATTTGATTTAAGGAATCCCGAGCATCATCAGCAACCACCTAGAATTCATTCATTCAACTGGATACAATAAGGGATGCAGTGATACTAGCTCTTCATGGAACAATTGTAAAAGGATGTTCTTGAGTGCGGTTTGAGAAAATTTTCTACTGATAAAATAGTGACTCTATTTCTATCCAAGAGACATGGAAGATGGATACATGGATTTGAGAACGGAGCATTGGAAGTAAAGAGCCATTTGGAGAGAGTACTCTTTTTAGATATTGCTCTAATACCATGTTTGTATTCTCGCTACCAATCGGAAGTGGAAAACATTTCATCCCATGGGTTTTCCATTTTCATATCTTCAAGGAAATGATATGGAGGAAGACTTGGAAATTTCACACCATTGTTGTTGCCCTCAATGCACAGCATAACAGAAATGAAGGAGTAGTAGTGCAGCTGCATTTCAGGTGTATAGTTCTTTGCATCTGGAACATTGACTCCTTGCAGATGACCATGACCATATAGAGGCAGGTAGATGCTCTGTGGGAAATTAAGATGATATTTCTTCATGTACGTAGCCAAACCTAGGAGAGTGTTGTCACAGATATCATAGTAATCATGTCCAATGATGTTCACCATGTCATCAATCTTCTTGCTAGACAGTTCATCAGACTTTTTAATTCCCGTAGGAGCCATTGAATCTGGACCAAAGTTTAATAAATTAAACTCTTAAATGGGATTATTTTTCATATAATTTGTGAAAGAATTCAAAAAATTGGCTAAGGCATTAAGGCGCACAAGTCTAAACATGACGCGCAAGTATTCATGTGTCGTGCTAGTTTTTGACGCCCAAGTATAAACCGCGTGTAGAGACCCGTATCTTGACGTATATGGACATTACATTACTTTTGCGGAATACTTAGTACATAACAAAAACACACACACAAGGATCGTAATAGTTTAGTGTCTTTGGAAACTCGGATCGTAATCTTCTAAACGTGGTGAAAGATCTTCAATATCTCCCATAAAGATCTTCCCCTTTTTTTTACCTAAAACCTTTCTTTATATCCTGGGGAAAAGAAAACATAAAAGGGTGAGCTCAAATGCTCAGTAAGGGTAAACAAAGGAAATATCAATCACATAATTTTCATAAGAACATAACATTTTTGGAAATCTTAACCTGCAAAAGAGAGCATAATTTCATAACATGGGATAAATCATAGTAGTGAAATGAAATCATAACATAAAACATTACTCATTGTGGCATACACACATAATCATAGAGAATCATTTCTTGTTAGTCAAGACTCATTGCCAAGACTATCTTAGTGGACAAAGTCCCTTTCTGAATCGAGTAATCCTCGTTTCAGTCCTGTTTCACTGAACCGGTATAACCTACCATTCCATCCATGTCTATCTCATGAGATATAAAATCTTTACCCAATGCATTGGAGGGAGATATAGGTCCCACCCATCTTATAATGAATCCTTTCTTATGTGTGCCACATAATCATAAACCATACATCATAGCGTAACCCATGTAATAAAAATGGGATTCTTAAACAACATGACATCATAAAACCATTCATATAAGATAAAGGAATTCATAAACATAATTCCATCACAACATAGTCAAATCAATGTAAAAATATGGATAGAAACAGAACCCTTTGTTATCTTAGATGGAAAATAATTTTGATAAAACACTTGAATTGAATTCTTGAGGAAAATATCCTTTCTTCTTCAAAATCAATTTCTTTTCATAAAACATCATGCAATTTTAAAAGAAAGAGATTTTATTGAAAATAGTCATGAAATATTTTAGAGGAAGCTTCATGAAAATAAGGCTTTATAAAACAGTAAAAATCCGTTCGTGCCGTATAAGTTAAAAAAAAGTCTTCGTACTTTTGGCGGAAAAGTCAAAAAGTACCTCGTACGAAAAACGACAAAAGATTCCTTTCATACATATTACTAAAAACTCACCGAAGGGTAAAAATGGATTTAAACAATTGTAGGTGGATGGAAATAATATTACATATTGATGAAACATGGATGTGGATGATAAAATACACCCCAGTAAATACTTACGAATAAACAACCTCGGATAAAAATGAGATTGTGATATTTCCCTTACCTTAGGTTCGATTTGCTTCGTATGTGTCCGAACCTCCTGTATAATGATTTAAATAATGTCATTGACTTATTAGAGAATCATATTCATTGTTATGATATCATATATGGTTCACTTATGACTTTATATTACCCGTTCTTTTGTAAATTCCATGTTAAAGAAGCATTTTGGGTAAAATCGTTTCATTTTTCTTAGGTGTTTTGACTTGTTGTTCTTGACATCACTATTACTTATATCATGATTTACTTACTTCCAGAATATAAAATATGATTTATATATCATATATATTCAGTATATATATATATATATAATAGATAGATGAAAAACACCGTTCATGGAGACGGTAGTCCGTACGTACGCATGAACGCTGTTTTACTTTCCTTATTGTCTTGAAATGGAAGTAAGTAGATGACATACATATATATATATATATATACATAAATCCAGTAGCTTTATAATGTCATATATTTCATTATTATTTCTTATATATACTTTATAATCATTCTTTAAATGGTTAACATGGAGAATGAATCTCATCGCGTCGTTGAGACGGTAGTCCGCACGTACGCACGAGCGATGATATCATTTCTATAAATATTGAATTGAATTGGAGTGAATTATACAATATATAAGAATCAATATGATGTTGTAATAACTATGTATAGTTATTCTTTACACCATTATACCCATCCATGTAAGGTGGTGGTGGAAAATAGATTACACCACGGCGTGGAGACGGTATTCCGTACGTACGCACGCGCGGTGATTTCTTTTTCCGTAGGATGGATAGATGGTGAAATAGGGTTGTTTCATACTTATAATAACATATCAGTATATGAGTGATACTGATGTTATTACTTTATAATGAAACAACCTAAGAAGAAGAAGTGGAAGAAGAAATAAAGATGAAAGAATTGGTAACGGTAATTACCTCTTCTTTGAAGTGCCTCTTTGAGACCTCCTCTTAGGGCACTAGAATTGGTCTTTGAGGAAGAACAGAACCTCTAGGATGTTTCTAGGGAAGTTGAGAGGAGAAAATGGCAGGGGTTGGCCGAGCTTGAGTGCTCAAATTTGTGTGAGGAGGAGGGGGAGGAGGTGTCCTTTTATAAGGGAGGAGAGGGGCACCTTAGGAATATCTCAAAATATTATTTTATATTAAAGTCAAAATCGGTTTATAATGGTTCCAAAGGGTCTTATTTCGAAGATAAGGTGGGGAGGGGTCCAAATCCTATCAACCAATAGGATTTAGACAAGTTTAGGTTATTATTTTAACCTTATCAATTAGATTTAACTCTAAGTTAAATAATTTAACTTTTACCGTGTCTTTTTGTTTTCTTTCACTATATGGTTAATACACTTACTATAACATGCCAAACGAACCCCAAATTGTATATTATTAATAAATATATCCTTATCTAAGTAATTTGTCCGATCCTTAGATTTTTAGGAATAAAATAACAATTAATAATATAATATTTGATTTAAAAACTATTTTGTGTCAATTTTGACACTATTTGATATATGATTTTTGTGAAAGTCATAATAGAATAATATATTCGAACAAAGTTGATTAAATCAACACTAATATATCATAGTAACCTAGAAAATTATTGGAATTCATAAAAAGTCTCAAATTACATTTATTTTGGTGTTTATAACATCAATTATGTCAATAATTCATTAATAAGATAATTACTGCATCATCATTGTGTCATAAATAAATTAAATTATTTGATGTCTAAAAATTACAAATAAAATACCAGCATGTAGTAAATTTTTTTAGCTTTCTAATGAATATTTACAATCGAATTTATCTTATGTATAACCCCATATTAAAAATGATTTACTTATTAAACTTTGATTTTAACTATTTTAACCCTTCTTTAAATAAATTAATAATAAATGTCCTAATCTAATCCAAGTGGGCCTAAATGGTCATATTTTATTCCTAAGTTTGTTTTTGGTCGAATTACACTTGTCCAATAGAATTAGGACACGTGTTAGGGTAATATTAATATCATATTTACCCTTAGTTACCCTATTTACTATTAACCGCGTTAAAAAAAAAGTAAAAAGTTACTATTCACCAAAAATTATTTTCATCTCATTGAACCACATTTTACTTACTGACATCAACCGTGTCTCTCGGATTTTTGAAATTCCATTCACAGAAGCGGTAAAATTATGTTTTATGAAAAATTCAGTTTTTTAACTACCACTTAGTAGTTTCACTATTCATCAAAAATTGATGTTTTTCAGAACAGTGCCAAAATTTCATCCCAAGCTATATTTCATATTACGAATTCAAAAATGAAGTCTATTTTACCAAATTCATTACATAAAAGTTGCATTAATTAATTTTATAATTAAATCCCGCTGTTAAAACAAATAGCGTGTTTTTAAGAAACAATATCTATCAAAAGATTGACACTTGTTTATGTCTAGTTTAAATGTGAAATTACATCCAATGACCAACATTGTATTAAATTGTAAAAATATATTCTAAATATACTTTAAAACCACTCAAATTAATGATTTATCACTATTAATTATTTCGATTAAAAAAGTTGTTTTTAAATATAATTTAGTAATTTTCACTATTCATCAGAATATGAAAGTTATCCGAAAAGTACCAAAATTTCACCTTAGGCTAAATTCGATACTCCGAATCCAAAAATGAAGTCCATTTTAAAAAATAAGATCTACAGAGTTTTAAAAAGTGGTTATTACTATTCATAACGGCTAGTTTTAATAATATTTTAATAGCATATCGTTGTTTAGTGAAACTCGGTATTGCGTATTACACACGCTATCGAGGAAGGTTGTGATTGCATGTAATGAAAGGAAAGTCAAGGATGCGTGTTGTGCAAGCTCCTTTTGGTGTAGCGTACAACACAAGACTTTAATAAAATTAAAAAGAATATTTTTTTATAAAATCATGGGCTGTTACATTCTACCCCCCTTAAAATGAATTTTGCCCTCAAAATTCGTCGGGGTTATAAATGGTTTACTATTCGAAAGTTTCTTTAATAGAAACCCACATCGTAAAAAGGAATATCAAAACCAATCTTTAAAAACAAAAGTATGAAACGTAATGGTTACCCAAATAAACTAATCATTGGGTTTCCACATAGGTGAAAATATGGATATGGAAGAGAAATCTAACCATCATGTTCTGATGGAGAGTGGTAGAGAAAATGGCTATGGAAAAGCCAATAATCACAAATCCATAAATTTGTGACGATCTAAGGTACCATCTGATTCATCAGGTATAAGATCACTAGGACAACATTTTTGGTTTTCAAGATCATTTCCCTAAAGTTGAAAATTTGGATTGGAATAAATACTTTCTTTATTTTGGTACAATCTCACTATTGTTCGTGCCTAGAACAATTTCCACTTCATCTCTTAAATAAATGAAGTTGAATTTGTTATTCGTGAAGTGTTAGCAGATCATGTGATAGAATGACGGGTCATTCCATCTGTCTCAAACAAAAGGTTAGCAAAAATTATATACATAAGTCGATCTATAGTGAGATTAATCACATATGGTTCCTAAAATGGACTTATACTTCATATATCATACTGCTTAATATAATAAAACTAGTTTCTACTAAACAGGGACTTCCTGTAGGCCAGTGGTGGGCGATAAAGGTCAGTTGCACTTCGGTTGTGGGTTCGATTCCTACAGCCTTGTCCGAAGCGATGGGTTGTCGCCCGTCCTGCAGGTTGTCCTTTTTCTAAAACTACGTTACTATAACATCCCATCAATAATATCGAAAATCTTCTATCCTTAAACAATACTAACTTATGTCCAACATAATCCAGTCTAATCTTTAGGCTTATACATAATACTGCAGTCCACTCTCTTAATATAGTGACAACGATTACCAGAGATTTAATACTGTCGTTGATCCCCACATATCATAAGATATGTCTTGTTGGTCACATTCCAAACATTCAAAGTCCTTAATCGTGTATTCTCTTGAATACCTTAGTGAAAACATGAGTGCAGTTAAAAGTTAACACTTTCCACATACCAAAATCCTCAAAATTCTATATACTCAAACCATGATATCACTTAGTCCTTATATCAATCATGAGCTCATGAATACTATCAAACATATTAGATTCTCTTTATCCCTTCATTATGCGCATATCATCCACTTTCCAAAAAATATCTGAATAACCTTTCATTGTTACTCATACCATTCATCATAAACTTTCAAAACTTAAGGAAAGACAATAGTGTAACAATCCTTAGATGTCTTTTTTATTCTATAGTACAACATTACACTTGATAAACATGTAATCATTCCACTACCTTCTTAAACCAATGACTGAGCTTCAATAATTCTTTCATCTCACATATCATTTGTAGTCTCTTCATCATCATCAACATAAATACTTCCCATACGACCATACTGATTATCTTCATGAGACTTTCCCTTAGGGCATCGGTTTGCATAATGCCTGTACATTCCACTTTTAAAACATTTAACCGGTGTTGATGTCGTAGCAATACCATTATCCTTATCCCTGGTGTTAACTGAACCTTTTCCTTTGCACTTACTGGATTTCTGTCCTTCTTTTCCACACCCAAAGCATCTTACAGTTCCTTTCAAACATTCTCCTTGATGCCTCTTCCCACATGAATTACATAGGGGAAATTGAACTTTCTTTCCTCTATGATCATCATGAAACTCCATCTTTCTCTTATTAGACGAGTCAGGAAACTTAACAAATTTTACTTTATTGATCATATTATGAGATTGCTGATTCGGCATAATAATTATGTTTGGACTTCCAAATCCCATTTCATTATGAAGAATATCATTCCATTGTCCATCATATCCTCCATTATCGTGAATCATCTTGTTTCCATCCATTCTCTAAAACCCAAAAAGAATAGTGTGAGAGGCAAAAATCATGCTAGGGAAAACAACATAATAAAGGGGAAGTACCTTCAATATCTGACATCTTGGGTTTAATTCTATGATCGTTAGCGTAATTCTAGTACAATAACCTATACGTATACTTAACCTTAGGGACATCCCTTGACATACCTTAGAAATATCTCTAGGGATCTCACTAAAGTTTTCGCATCCTAGTTTCCAAAGGTTGACTAAACCTTTCCTCTGATACCAACTGTAGAGACCCGTATCTAGACGTACATGGACATTACATTACTTTTTCGGAATACTTAGTACATAACAAAAACACACACACAAGGATCGTAATAGTTTAGTGTATTTGGAAACTCGGATCGTAATCTTCTAAACGTGGTGAAAGATCTTCAATATCTCCCATAAAGATCTTCCCCTATTTTTTACCTAAAACCTTTCTTTATATCCTGGGGAAAAGAAAACATAAAAGGGTGAGCTCAAATTCTCAGTAAGGGTAAACAAAGGAAATATCAATCACATAATTTTCATAAGAACATAACATTTTTGGAAATCTTAACCTGCAAAAGAGAGCATAATTTCATAACATGGGATAAATCATAGTAGTGAAATGAAATCATAACTTAAAACATTACTCATTGTGGCATACACACATAATCATATAGAATCATTTCTTGTTAGTCAAGACTCATTGCCAAGACTATCTTAGTGGACAAAGTCCCTTTCTGAATCGAGTAATCCTCGTTTCAGTCCTGTTTCACTGAACCGGTATAACCTACCATTCCAGCCATGTCTATCTCATGAGATATAAAATCTTTACCCAATGAATTGGAGGGAGATATAGGTCCCACCCATCTTATAATGAATCCTTTCTTATGTGTGCCACATAATCATAAACCATACATCATAGCGTAACCCATGTAATAAAAATGGGATTCTTAAACAACATGACATCATAAAACCATTCATATAAGATAAAGGAATTAATAAACATAATTCCACAACAACATAGTCAAATCAATGTAAAAATATGTATAGAAACAGAACCCTTTGTTATCTTAGATGGAAAATAATTTTGATAAAACACTTGAATTGAATTCTTGAGGAAAATATCCTTTCTTCTTCAAAATCAATTTCTTTTCATAAAACATCATGCAATTTTAAAAGAAAGAGATTTTATTGAAAATAGTCATGAAATATTTTAGAGGAATCTTCATGAAAATAAGGCTTTATAAAACAGTAAAAATCTGTTCGTGCCGTATAAGTTAAAAAAAACATTCTTCGTACTTTTGTCGGAAAAGTCAAAAAGTACCTCGTACGAAAAACGACAAAAGATTCCTTTCATACATATTACTAAAAACTCACCGAAGGGTAAAAATGGATTTAAACAATTGTAGGTGGATGGAAATAATATTACATATTGATGAAACATGGATGTGGATGATAAAATACACCCCAGTAAATACTTACAAATAAACAACCTCGGATAAAAATGAGATTGTGATATTTCCCTTACCTTAGGTCCGATTTGCTTCGTATGTGTCCGAACCTCCTGTATAATGATTTAAATAATGTCATTGACTTATTACAGAATCATATTCATTGTTATGATATCATATATGGTTCACTTATGACTTTATATTACCCGTTCTTTTGTAAATTCCATGTTAAAGAAGCATTTTGGGTAAAATCGTTTCATTTTTCTTAGGTGTTTTGACTTGTTGTTCTTGACATCACTATTACTTATATCATGATTTACTTACTTCCAGAATATAAAATATGATTTATATATCATATATATTCAGTATATATATATATATATAATAGATAGATGAAAAACACCGTTCATGGAGACGGTAGTCCGTACGTACGCATGAACGCTGTTTTACTTTCCTTATTGTCTTGAAATGGAAGTAAGTAGATGACATACATATATATATATATATACATAAATCCAGTAGCTTTATAATGTCATATATTTCATTATTATTTCTTATATATACTTTATAATCATTCTTTAAATGGTTAACATGGAGAATGAATCTCATCGCGTCGTGGAGACGGTAGTCCGCACGTACGCACGAGCGATGATATCATTTCTATAAATATTGAATTGAATTGGAGTGAATTATACAATATATAAGAATCAATATGATGTTGTAATAACTATGTATAGTTATTCTTTACACCATTATACCCATCCATGTAAGGTGGTGGTGGAAAATAGATTACACCACGGCGTGGAGACGGTATTCCGTACGTACGCACGCGCGGTGATTTCTTTTTCCGTAGGATGGATAGATGGTGAAATAGGGTTGTTTCATACTTATAATAACATATCAGTATATTAGTGATACTGATGTTATTACTTTATAATGAAACAACCTAAGAAGAAGAAGTGGAAGAAGAAATAAAGATGAAAGAATTGGTAACGGTAATTACCTCTTCTTTGAAGTGCCTCTTTGAGACCTCCTCTTAGGGCACTAGAATTGGTCTTTGAGGAAGACCAGAACCTCTAGGATGTTGCTAGGGAAGTGGAGAGGAGAAAATGGCAGGGGTTGGCCGATCTTGAGTGCTCAAATTTGTGTGAGGAGGAGGGGGAGGAGGTGTCCTTTTATAAGGGAGGAGAGGGGCACCTTAGGAATATCTCAAAATATTATTTTATATTAAAGTCAAAATCGGTTTATAATGGTTCCAAAGGGTCTTATTTCGAAGATAAGGTGGGGAGGGGTCGAAATCCTATCAACCAATAGGATTTAGACAAGTTTAGGTTATTATTTTAACCTTATCAATTAGATTTAACTCTAAGTTAAATAATTTAACTTTTACCGTGTCTTTTTGTTTTCTTTCACTATATGGTTAATACACTTACTATAACATGCCAAACGAACCCCAAATTGTATATTATTAATAAATATATCCTTATCTAAGTCATTTGGCCGAACCTTAGATTTTTAGAAATAAAATAACAATTAATAATATAATATTTGATTTAAAAACTATTTTGTGTCAAT
The DNA here is from genome assembly GCA_963277665.1 of Viscum album. Lineage (NCBI taxonomy): Eukaryota > Viridiplantae > Streptophyta > Magnoliopsida > Santalales > Viscaceae > Viscum > Viscum album. The sequence goes on along the minus strand of OY728145.1, from coordinate 1,291,827,714 downwards.
TTTGACACTATTTGATATATGATTTTTGTGAAAGTCATAACAGAATAATATGTTCGAACCAAGTTGATTAAATCAACACTAATATATCATAGTGACCTAGAAAATTATTGTAATTCATAAAAAGTCTCAAATTACATTTATTTTGGTGTTTATGACATCAATTATGTCAATAATTCATTAATAAGATAATTACTGCATCATCATTGTGTCATAAATAAATTAAATTATTTGATGTCTAAAAATTAAAAATAAAATACCATCATGTAGTAAATCTTTTTAGATTTATAATGAATATTTACAATCGAATTTATCTTATGTATAACCCCATATTAAAATTATTTACTTATTAAACTTTGATTTTAACTATTTTAACACTTCTTTAAATAAATTAATAATAAATGTCCTAATCTAATCCAAGTGGGCCTAAATGGTCATATTTTATTGCTAAGTTTATTTTTGGTCGAATTACACTTGTCCAATAGAATTAGGATATGTGTTAGGGTAATATTAATATCATATTTACCCTTAGTTACCCTATTAACTATTAACCGCGGGGAAAAAAAGTAAAAAGTTACTATTCACCAAAAATTATTTTCATCTCATTGAACCACATTTTACTTACTGACATCAACCGTGTCTTTCGGATTTTTGAAATTCCATTCACAGAAGCGGTAAAATTACGTTTTATGAAAAATTCAGTTTTTTAACTACCACTTAGTAGTTTCACTATTCATCAAAAATTGATGTTTTTCAGAACAGTGCCAAAATTTCATCCCAAGCTATATTTCATATTCCGAATTCAAAATTGAAGTCTATTTTACCAAATTCATTACATAAAAGTTGCATTAATTAATTTTATAATTAAATCCCGCTGTTAAAAAAAATAGCGGGTTTTTATGAAACAATATCTATCAAAATATTGACACTTGTTTATGTTTAGTTTAAATGTGAAATTACATCCAATGACCAACATTGTATTAAATTGTAAAAATATATTCTAAATATACTTTAAAACCACTCAAATTAATGATTTATCACTATTAATTATTTCGATTAAAAAAGTTGTTTTTAAATATAATTTAGTAATTTTCACTATTCATCAGAATATGAAAGTTATCCGAAAAGTACCAAAATTTCACCTTAGGCTAAATTCGATACTCCGAATCCAAAAATGAAGTCCATTTTAAAAAATAAGATTTACAAAGTTTTAAAAAGTGGTTATTACTATTCACAACGGCTAGTTTTAATAATATTTTAATAGCGTATCGTTGTTTAGTGAAACTCGGTATTGCGTATTACACACGCTATCGAGGAAGGTCGTGATTGCGTGTAATGCAAGGCAAGTCAAGGATGCGTGTTGTGCAAGCTCCTTTTGGTGTAGCGTACAACAAAAGACTTTAATAAAATTAAAAAGAATATTTTTTTATAAAATCTTGGGCTGTTACACCGCGCAAGTAAAAATACCTTTACAGTAGCGCGACATCAAGGAAAACACTGGAAAATAGAGAAACCTGCGCGGCTAAGGTGACATGCGTGGCGAGAGATCGAAGGTATGATGTCTGGAAATCCGGATGCTTGTATGGAAGTGAGGCCCTCTATTTATAGACGTGTCCAGGACCTTGCACGCCGTACCCTGCGCGATCAATGGACGTATCCCTGTGCGATGCGCACTTGCGCTCCGCCCTCTGCGCCATCAATACTTGCGCGCCACCTTTCCTTTGGATGTCTTCGATTTCCTCAGAGTCAAATCCTCATTTTCTTTTGGATCCAACTCTGAGGGGGGACTTTTGTTGACTCTCCTTTCGTCACAGAATCTAAAGATCAGAAAAGGGGAATATTTGAGCTCAATGTGATTCAACCTTTGAAGAAAATATCAAAAATCGACAAAGGCATGAACAAGGGATCAAAAGCACCTATTCCGCGCAAGTTATATCACTATCGCGCAAGTCCACTTGTGGGACACCTTATGGTCGCGCAAGTGACTTGCACGACCTATGTGATAACCGCCCGGTAACCGCCCGGGGTCTTCTCCTGCCTATAAATAGACCATGTGGGCCCCCCATTCGGGAGGAATTTTTTTTCCAGAAACCCATATTTGAGCTCCTGTCGCCCTAGTCTCTTCTCAATGCTTCCCAAACAATTCTAAGGTAATTTCTAACGTAGAACAGAAGATCTAAAGAGGGGGAGGAAGGCCTAAGTGTTGAAACTCATCAACACTTGCACGCCTGAGTGGCCAGCCCTTAAGGGGAAAGGGCCACACTTGCGCGCCTCCTTACTCCTTCATTAGATCTTGCGCGCCCTTCTTCATAAAAAACCTCAAGAGGATTATAAAGGCTTTAATAAAGAGTCGCTCAAGTATTACCCTTCTGTTTAACTATCGCGCAAGTACACCATGTGTCGCGCAGGCATACTTGCCCGACCAGGACCTGCGCGACCAGGACTTGTGCACCCAAGCAGTACCTGCGTGCCTACCAGGACTTGCGCGCCCCTGCCTTTTTGGGTGCCTTTCTTGCCCATTTCACCCCTCTTAAGCCATTACTCCTTTCCAATTCAAGATTTAGTCTTCAAGACACTCTTCAAAGCAATTTATGGCATCATTTCCTGATTTGACATCCTTATCTGAAAGGAATTCTGTGGAATATCTCTCAAAACCTAGTGATTTACATATCTTTATGTCACTAAAGATTGAGAGTTCATTCATTAAACCTCGTCCTTTAAGATGAGAGAATCTTTAACCTGGGTCTCCTTTTCAGGAATAATCCGCAGTCATAAGTCTTCAAATATGGGCATCCTCTTTAGGAGTAAGCCCCAAGTCCCTTAATTTTTTGGGCATCCTCTTAGGAGTAAGCCCCTGATCCCCTAACCTGGGCTTCCTTTTCAGGAGTAAGCCCCAGTTACCTAATTTGGGCATTCTCCTAAGGAGTAAGCCCCAAACCTTAATCCTAAACCTGGGCCTCCTTTTCAGGAGTAAGTCCCAGTCATAATCCCTTAACCTGGGCCTCCTTTTCAGGATTAATCCCCAGTCTTAATCCCTTAACTAGGGCCTCCTTTTCAGGAATAAGCCCCAAGTTAGAGTATTCAAAATCTCCATGAAGCACATATACCTTTATGGACCCTGTTCCTGGATTTCTTCCCTAAAGTAAATCCTAACCATCATTTATCTTGGCAGTTATACATACATAAGCCTGACATTATTTCTTATGATTGCATCTTTCATAGAACAATTGTAATTTTTTTACCAATACCTATTGTTTCTCACACCAAGAATGACTCACGTGAGCTTAGAGTGTTAAAGTAATTGTGACATCCTTCTTTGAGCCATCAATCATAAACATCATACTCCCTTACTCGATCTATGTGGGTTCTGATTCCTTTTCTAAACAAAGGATATGTAGGTATCCCATCTACGGGTTCGATCCCAACTCTAAAATAATCCATGTCCTTCTGAATGACAATAAACTTCATGTTCCCCATTGAGTGGATTTAAAACTTGCATGGTCATCATAATGACCAAGAGACTTCTATATAAATGTGTCGAAGGGAACCATTGACCAAGAATCTCTAACAAATACAGATGATTCTCTATCGATGAAGAACCTCGAATACATACAAAACATTTTCTAAATTTCCTACATAAATTATTTTTGATTGTTAGATCTGAAGGAAAGCTCATTTTATACTTGGTAATGTAAAAATGATTCACGAACATAACTTAAATCTTTAAAAAGAGTCTCGGAGTAGACAATAATTCCCCCCAAAAAGGTATGATGAGTCCGACCTCCCATCCTCTCGACCAATGCAAATTCCTAAGCCTCATCAGTCCACAAACTAATGAGCACCTACCTTTGGAAAGTAGGTCCGAATGGATGTGGAATCATTGGATGTTTCCGGTTCTACGAACAAACCCGTTAGAAACCGATTGGAACATTTGAACCTCCCATCAAGGCGGTCGTACCTGGATTTAGAGGGAAACAATGGCGTGTACCCATTTATTTCACATGACAAGGACACAGCTCCAACACGACACATGACCGTTGACTAGTCAACACACGGTTTGAGGGTAACGCATACGCGAGGAGGGACTATAGGGCGTGTAGTATTTGGTACACGGAGTGTACCTTCAAAATTCTGAAAAGTGTGGGAAAAGTCCATTTTAGCATCCAGAACACTTCGTGACCTTATTTTTGACAAAGGAATGTGCCAGAGAGGTCCGAGACATTACATTAGATACCGCTTAAAGAATTCTCGTCCCCGATAATTCAAATGCCAACCCGAAGGAACCCAACAAGATACCACTTAGGGCCCTCGATATATCAGGAACCCATCCAAAAACCCTAATCATATGTGTTAGGAATTTCTTCTCTTATGTCATGATATTATCCGCTTTAGCCAGCACTGACTCGCCTTCACGGGTTTAATCGCATCCCGATTAATGTGTCTCGATTACGAATTGGGTCTTCACACTTTTATACATTAGGAATTTTCAACTCGCACTACCCCAAACACTTTATAAATGAAAAACACATCACCCGAACACATGTCTTGGGGAATTATTTCTCCCATGTAGAGATATTATCAGCTTTAGGCAGCACTGACTCGCCTGCACGGGTTTAATCGTATCCACATTAATTTGTCTCGATTAGGGATCAGGTCCTCCTCTCCCCACATGTTAGGACTCTTCACAAACATTTAATGGAATGAGGGAAACAACTTATCAATATAGACTCATGAATATCAAGGTCCAGGCCCAAAGCATGAGTGAGAATGAGTTTCATCAAAGGAGTGTGATGCTCTTGAATTTAAACAAAAAATAAAGGATAGAATTCAAGAAAACCAAAACACATCTCTATCTATCCCTGGCCCTTCTAGAGATGCTGCCTCTACAGCATGAAACAATCCATGCCCAGCTCCTCTGCCTCTCGGTTCACGTCCGCCTCCTCAACCACATCCCGTTTGGGATCCTTGAGGAACTCCTTGGGGTTAGCCTCCTCTTTCAAGGTCTGGCCTCAGAGGAGCATGGTCCTACTGCTGCTAGAAGGGCCTTGCCAGCAACTGGTGCTGCTGAGAGTGGTGTTGAACCTTCCCACCTCCACCATACTGAGCTTGGGTCGGGCACTGACTCTGAATGTGATCGAAACCACTACAAGAGAAACACTTCGGTCCTGGGCTCGTGAAAAATGGAATACGACCTGAGGATATGAAATTGAACTACTAGGGCCTGCTCCCTACTGGCCTAAAGCTTGAAGGTCCTGTCGCAGGAGACTAGCTGCTGACTGCCTTCTCCTTCGATGAAACTGGATGAAACTCTTCATGTGGTGCACCTCTCTGCGAGTGCACCCTCTCTACAACCTATGCCTTCTTCTGTACATCCAAGTACGTCAGAAGGGTGAAGGGGGTTACAACATACTGGAGCAAAGGATGAAGCGCCTCCTCCGAACTTCTCGCCCGATACTCCTCATTTGGAAGGAGATCTGGAGCAAAGCATTGGAGATCCTTGAACTTGATCCCCAAATCTCGTACTGACATACTCCCATGCTGGAGGGAGAGTAACTCATGCCGCTTCTCCACCTTGATCATGGAAGAAAGGAATTCTTATCATAATTCCTTCTCAATTTCATCCCACGGAACCTCTGCCTCTGTCCTCTCTCCGAGGTAGAGCATCCACCACTGTCATGCCACACCTCTCAGTTGACTGACTGCTAGGGGAACCCAGTACTCCCTCGGAGCATGGATCAAGGTAAAAGCGATCCATAGATCCTCAATACACCCCTCCATATCCATATCTGAAGTACTAACCTCGTAATTCTTGGGTGTTTTCCACTGGAAAGAATGAAGAGTCTTCTTCCACTGGCTAACTTCCTCCTCTCGGTCAATCCTCAACTGATCGGCTGCTTGAATCTGCTGGGCCTCGGCTGTCTGAGTCACCTGGGGATGATGTCCAGGTGCCATAGCTGTAGGGTAAACAAGGATCGCCTAATCCCAAGTAGTAAGGAAATTTATCAACGTTTTATTTTATCACATTATTTCAATTTCATTCTTAGAACGCCCAAATCAAGTAAAACACAATCATGATGATGAATGTACCTTCCCTAGGGTCTCTACCCTTCAATCAATGTGGTCTCACTTCGTTGTTCGGTAGGCTCAGAGTCCTTGCATCAGATCGCAGGGGGCCCTAAAATCCCATGTCCTAGCCGGTCTTCCCTGGCCTATGTCACACACCAGAATTAACCAACATTGTTGCCCTACCATCCCATGAAATCCTCACAATTTTTAATCTTCAAACTTCATCCTATCTCTCAACCATCAGTTGTGATACCATTCCGTCACGACCCCTTCCCACCATAGATGCCCCTCCTAAGATGGAGATGGTGAATGGTAGATAATGACCCCCGAGTCCCGCCTCCAGTAGGCCCCGAAGTGGTGACTAGCACCAAGGTTATGAGTTTTCACAAATATGGGAGGCATTGACCATTTTATTATTTAAGAACAGGAGATAGGAAAAGTCAACCACCAAAAAGGAAAGGAAAAAGTTTATATAAATAAACCCAAATGAATCCCTCATGCATGTTTAAATATTTATGAAACAAGGTACAAGTAAAAGAAAGCTCAAAAAGTACAATACGAAAAGATACATGTACAGCAAACTGCAGCAACTCCAGCTGCCTTGACTAGTAGGGTCCCGCACGGCCCTAGTAGTCCTCCAGGAAACCTGAAAGTAAACGTAGGGTGAGCATATAAGTATAATCAGTAGGGAAACCTAAAGCTCTTGTGCACAAGTGGGGAGATATCCTAATGTCCCGTAAGAACAACAGAAGACACCAAAACCTAACAAGGAATTCTATCCACTCGACCTCACCATCAACACCCGCCAAAACACAAACAACAGGTAGTAGTAGTATATAAGATCAAGAGTATTGGGTACCCCACACCATTTTCCCCCACTACTTAACTGCTCTTCCTAACGGCGAACATCCTGACGCTACCACACTCTTCCCGCCCGCACACACCTTGGCCTCACATCCTCGTATCCCACCCAGACACACCTGGGCCTCAAAACCATGTATCCCGCCCGCACACACCTGGGCCTCACAACCACTTATACCACCCACACACTCCTGGGCCTCACAACCACATATCCCACCCACACACACCTGGGCCTCATCCCGAAGGTTCTTGGGAAATAGTAAAACCTACCCGAAGAGTCTTGGGATAAAACCACCCCAAACAAAACCTACTCGAAAAGTCTTGGGTGTAAGGTCTCCTCAAGACATCACAGCCTAGAGAAGAAAGAGAAGAAAGGAGCTAGTAACTAAGGGGAAACCACCCTCTCCCATGAAATGGGAGTGTTTTGCACTATGTTCTCAACATTGGTGGGGTACGATAAAATACAAATATATATATATATATATATATATATATATATATACCAAACAGTCAGCCGAACCTATGGCTTCTAATCAGATAACTGAGCACGTTCCTCGGCACTGCTACTATGAAGCATGCATACAACAAACAACCCCAACCCCATTTCGGTTTTCAAGTTTCAACTGAATCAGTTTATTAGTTCCTTAACTAATGGGAAACTATCCACAACCAACTACAACGATCATTCATAAAACTTATCCCTGCCATCCACAAATCATGTTAGGAAAACACTTGCAACATAACCAAGTCCCTTATTATTTACAAACCAACCCCATTGATTATTATTCTCATCCTGTTACCAAGCCCCACCATTCATTAACTTTTCTACTTTCATTTATTATTCAGAACCCATTGTTTGATCATGTTCAAACCCATTCCTGCAGCCCCGTTGCCAGCCACCATAACCAAAAACACACAAAAACTCGTACATCATCAACCCTTGATAACTTTTATCGCACCCCACATCCCATCACCGAAATAGAATTCACACCGACCCACAACCAATCCAACCGCAACCCCAATGCTCACCCAATCCACAACAACCCACAAAGAACCCCCTTCACATAAATTAACCCCAAACAACACCCACATGTTTATTATTTCAGTTCAGTTCAACCGGGGTGATCACACAAGGGTTACAGATGTTCATTTAGTCATCCAACATTACCTGATTAACCAATTTCCACATTCTAGAAAGTTTCCTTCCATAAACAGTCTAGAAAGATAGGGAATCATTTAGTTGCACACAAAAAGGCCCCCAACGATCGTGATTTTCAGTAGGCATGAGCCTAATCAATTCACAACATAATATCACAGGATAAAAAATAATGTAACAGCAATCACAAACTTCCCAACCCCGTTATATAAGATAGTTATTATCTTCATTAAACCGGTTAAAAAGTGTTTCACTTAAACAAGAGGACACCCACCCCGCATGAGGCACAATTTAGAGAGACGAAGGTAATACCCCTACCTCAACAGGTTCGGATCACAATGCTCCCTCGGGTCAACTTTAGAAGATTCCCATCGGCGTCCGTCACTTCTATCAAATCCCGGAAAAACCTCCACGAGTGGATGTTGGAATGGAAAAGCTGAAGCAAAGACAAAGGATCCAAGCTCAGAAGTTCCACCTCACCGTTACGATTCAGTGGCTGCTGAGGGATCGTAAATCAAAGCTCGGACAAAGAAGTTATGGAATAAAAAGATCCTTCGTGTCTCTTGGGAGAGCTCTGCTTGGTGGAATGGGGAGGAGAGGGGTGAGTTGAAAAGGAGGAGAGGATCCCTCCTTTTATAGGAGTGAAAAAAATGTACACTGCATGTACATTATGGTACACGGCATGTACTGGGCCATTTCACACGGTCTCCACGGGACTTCCAACACGGCCTTCAACACGGCATGCGGCCATTGACTGGTCAACACATGGTTTGAAGGTAACACATATGCAGGGAGGGACTACAGAGTGTGTAGTATTGGGTAAATGGCATGTACCCATTTAGTTTGCACGGCTCCAACATGGCACACATCCGTTGACTGGTCAACACACGGTTTGAGGGTAACATGTATGCGGGGAGGGACTACATGGCGTGTAGTATGGGTACACGATGTGTACCCATTTATTTCACATGGCAAGGACACGGCCTTCAACACGGGGTATACCCAGCAAGGGGGTACATGGGGTGTACTCACACTACATGGCGCGTACTTACAAAATTCTGAAAAGTGTGGGAAAAGTCCATTTTACCATCCAGAACACTTTGTGACCTTCTTTTTGACAAAGGAAGGGCCGGTGTGGTCTGGGCCATTGCAATCTAATTTTATATGGAGAGGAATTTTAGGATTTAGTTGAATTTGTATTAATGTGAATAAAATTAAAATCCATGTCTTAATAGATGTAATTGTACCATAATTCTACCCATAATTGAATATTTTTACTTAATTGGTTGTGTTATAAATCAGTGTCACTTATGGCCAAAATGAATTAGGAATATCATTGTGAAATAAAAAATTAGTATGTTTTGTTTTAAATTTCACTATAATGATTTTGATGTAAATAATTTAGTTTCATAGATTGTAATTATATGTGGAAACATCAATTGAGGATTCCCTAGTGATCTTGTTGCTACACAATAACCATATATGTACAATTATGAATAGTTTTTGATCAATTTGAGGTTATTAAAAGTTATTGTTATAATTTATGGGAAGTGAAAATTTATTTTTGTAAAATTTATCATTCTAATAAATAAATGTATAATAGTATTCATTAAATTATAGTCAGAAGTAATGTAATTGATTTTTAATGGTGACTGAAACATATTTAATGATGGAATATAGTATATTTTCATCATGATTTCAATATTAAATATTGACCAATACCTATGGAAATATATAAAATTTTAATATTCAATCAAGTATGTGTTATAATTTTTGTAAATTAATTAAATTATTCCCCACTATAAACATTGTTTTTGATTTTTATGTACATTTATATGATAGTTAGTATAACAACACAACACATTATTACACATTTATTCATGATTTCTTACATGAGGTTACACATTAAAATACCTATAAGATTTATAATCCATGTGTCTTATGAAATTTTTACATTACAGAACAATTTAAAACCGATAAGACATCATCTTTATTGAAAACTTACATAACATGCTGAAACATAAAATTACATGGGATGACCTGGGGGAAAACATAAGAAACATGTAAGCTATAAACATGAGTAATGTAATAAATATGGGAATACATGAATAAGGTAATAAATTATATATATTAGAAATATCAATGGGGAATAGAAGTAGCTGTAATAAAAACCATACACAATTAGGCATGATATAACATGATAAAATGAAGAGAACATGAGAAATGTAGGATCAACATAAAGTATTGCATCATAAAAATGGGTCAATGATAAAATCCATGAAATAAATTTTGAAAATGTCTAATAATTTCATTAGGATTATACACTTTCCCAACATGGAATATAATAAATATAAGAATTACCACATGCATTGGGGCACTATATAATTCTAGGCACACTCTTCACTTTCATTTCATTATCATTATTATGTGTGACACCTAAATCATAAAATGTGGAATAAATATCGATTATATTTTATAACATGATCAATTAATTAAGAAAAAATACATGTATTAAAATTTCAATTATGTATAATTGTAAGAACATGAACACCCATGATAGTAAAATAGGTTGGTATTCACTATAAAATTATTTTGGCCTGGAAATTCATTTAAAAATTTTTGCAGCATAACAGGGTCACATATAATTTTATAAAATAGGTTAATGGGAGATATATTGGTCAAACATCATTTGTAAATAAAATGGGAATTAATAGGTTCATGAAAAGAGTTACCCAAAATTATTAATTGGAAAAGATAGTCATAAAATAATAATGAAACATTAATAAATGGGATATGGGAGGGTTCTATTACTTGAGCGTGTGATTAAAAATTCCTGGGATGTGATTATTGAGAGTTGGAGGTAACATTATATGTACTCTGAAGAGTGGACATAAATGTATGCACATTCAATAATTATATTTAGTGAACTGAAATGGGATATTTGGGGGTGGGGCTTTATAAATTAAATGGGTTGTCAATTATTAAATTTTCTCAATCATTTATTTGGACACTATATAATAAATTATCCAAAACCAAAAATCATTCCTTCAGTTTTTCCATGGATTATTCCAAAATGGTAGTTTATTTTATTATTTTATAAACCCCAGTGTATAAATTTATAAAATTATACCCCTACTGATGTGGAACTATGTTATACTCATAACGAAATGATTTTAAAACCATAATATATATTAATGGTTTTTCCAAATTCTTAAAGGCTTTATAAAATTAATCAAAAAAAACTTAAAATCACATTAAATTAAAATAAAAAATTATATTTTTTCCTCATTAATCATTTTTGTATTTATTACATAAAATTTGTGCCATTATTAGTCCACAAAACACAATGTATATTCATACCGTATTTAGTTGTTTCCCAGAACATTGAATGTCTCTGAAAAATTGGAAAAATTAGGAATTTTATAATTTTGAATATATGATACAAAAAATAAAATTAATTTTGTCAAAATTATTTTATAAGTTTTATTAATTTTAATTTTAAAATCATAATCGACATTTATTGGAAAATTTTGGGGTTTTTCCAAAAATCGTTTCCAAATCCCTAGAAAATTTACATTTTATATCATAATTTTTATATGGTAATTTTTATGTGAAAATTATATTTGATAATTATAATGTAACAAAATGGTAAATATTTCAAAAATAAATTGTTACATTAAATCAATGTCTTAATATTAAAATATTACAAAATAAAAATAAATTTTTTTTATTGTATAAAAATTAATTTAATATACAATTTAATGATATTTAAAAAATATGAATGTTATTCTATTGAAACATACAATATACATATTCATTATCTTATCTTATTGATTATATACAATTAATTCACCAGAAAACACATTATCAGTGATGTGTGTATTGGTGACACTTTCATGGGGGGGGGGGGTTCTACGTACATAGTTCGAAAATTGATTTTAAATAGATTTATTGTATCATATAAATGGTTTCAATGTTTATTATATAGTATGATCTTATCATGTCGTTGTTCAGGGGAACATCCTCGATACGCTATCTCCCTCAAAATATCTAATAATAGGGCCTCATATGGTAAGATCTTACTGGTTTGGTCCATCACTTCTTCAATATATATATTATCATTGTTAATGATTATTAATATCATTTAATATATTTTATGGCTTAATAAAATCAATTAATAAAAAGATTTTTATATGATTATAATATATAATAAGACATTTTATTTAAATAGTTTGGGAATATTTTTTATAAATGTTTGGTTCATTACGGTCATTATCCCTCCATAAATTTCTTCTTTGAAATTTTAATTACCCACACTAAAATAGATGAGGGTATTTTTGTTTCAACTCATTATATACATCTCACATCACCTCTTTAAAAAATTAGTTTCTCAACATCACTTCTACAGATCCGATAGACTTATATCATCAAACATTTTATATATGATCTATGATATTCACTAGCTTCTCCATATATTGGAGATCATTATCCAATAGAACCACATATTGATTTAGTACATGTGAGGTCGCTGTTATGTCCCTCAAAAGGAGTGATACCTGGAATTTATCATGTACTAAGGATAAGATAAATTGGAGCTCTAGTAGATAAGACACCACTTAAATGAGACAAATGTTATCAAAGGGACTAATGTATCATGAACAATGATTTCACTTTTTCCCAAATCTCATGACATTATTCCATAGATATTTGTTTTGGTATTTCATATTTACAACATTGAAATCCTATTCTCATCAATGATAGAAATAATAGAACTTATTTCTACTCTGAGTATCCTCGATGTGCTGCTGACTGGTCTTAGAATTTTCCACCATTTACTCAACCATTTCTAAAACTATAAGTTTTCTTTCCCAACCTAATCCTTATATAAATTAATTCTTAACATCATACTATAAATGGATTCATACGATTCAATTTGTATTATTTAGTGAAAACTAATAGTGTATGATAACTATACCATGGGAAAATGATGGTCTCATCCCCCTTTAGATTCAATTGAGCATACTATCAACAAATCATAATGTTTTTAGATTTTTTTCTCCAATTGGCCATCAGTTTGATGGTGATAAGACATGCTAGAGTTCAACTCAATATTTAATGCATGATGTAACCTATTATTGAAATTTCACGAAAATATTTAATATTCATTAGATCAAATCAATAATGGTGTGCCAAATAGTCACAAAGGTTCTCTAATATATATCCTTGAAAGATTATTGAGTGATTAGATATCTTGAATAAAAATGAATTATGATGTCTTTAGATGATTATTTACGAAAATTCAGAGAGAATAATTAACTCTTGATTACTCCAGATGACTAGTACCAATGTCCACGGTTATGTTATATTATTTCTATGTAGTTATGTGTAATGGTTGAATCATATCCTAGGATTTCTCCTTTCTTCATTCACTTGCTAACATAGAAGAATTATTTATATATAATACAAGATATATGTCATGACATGTCCCATAGGTCCCATGCCGTGACCTCCCCATTCCCTCCTTTTAATAGGCCAAGGGTGGACAACTAGCATCGAAAAGGCATATCCCTAAATGAGGAAGGAATTAAAATTGAACATGTACACAAACACACTAGGTGCACAACAAAATTGAACCACATCGTAAAACTACTGATGTAAAAGTTTATACTGAAATTAAATTGGCTAGTATACAAGCCCAACTGAAAGATGTATAAAAAACAAAAAGTAGCTCCTGAGGTCATCCGCCAAAGATCCTACCTGAATGGTATGTACATCTCGTCATTGAAACTCTCCATGTCAATAGGTCACCTCTGTGCACCATCTAGTTGAGACTCCCTAACCTCCGTCATAGGTGTATGTCATCTGAAAATGACAAAACAACGTACGGGCGAAGACCGTGTAGGGGTGAGTATAACAACACCATGTAGGGACCCTGATACCTCGGAATGTCTCCAAGAATTCCACAATAGAGAATAATGAAATCACGATCCCAATCACAGATAAATAGAATAAGGCTCAACTCAAAATAGGTAATCAACATAAATAATAGAAATAATGATGGTTAGTCGCAATGCTAACCCATCTTATTTTGTTGAGATATTCCACCGTTGATCCACAAAGAAGTCGCTCTGTCACTGATCCATGAAGGGTTGTATGTCACTAATACAGACATGGTCATATGTTGTCGATACACACATGGTCGTATGTCGCTGATCCACAACATGATTCTCTAAGGCTAGTCCTGATCGGGTCATGCTACTGCTGATTCATATAGGGTCATAAGTCGTTGATCTACACATGGTCGTATGACTTCGACCTACATAGGTTTGTTAGTCACGGATCCATGCAAGGTCGTATGTCGTTGATCCACGCAGGGTCGTAAGTGAGCGATCTAAACAGGGTTTTAAGTCACCGATCCACAGAGGGTCATAAGTCACTAATCCACGATGGGATTCTCTGAAGATGATCATTATAAGGTCATGCTACTAATTATCCACACTAGGTTGCTCTGATGTTGATCAGAAAAGGTTTCTATGTCCTTTGATATCTATCCACAAACATCCTGCACCTAGTGTACTTGAGTTTCTAATAAAAAACACTTCAGGATTTTTTACGTACCTAAACCACCCCAAATTTCCACAATCAAGTAACCCGATGAACTACCATGTCATAAGTGTTCCATCACAACATATGGTGCCTCAATCAGACACACAGTCTATATGTTATAGGTATTTTAGTGTTGGGGTCCGATTAGAATGGTTTCTGATCATTCACGGAATTACTCCTAAATTTTCCAAAAACCTATGTGGAGTATCACAAAATGACCACCTCATACAAATGATTCTAGCGCCGCAGACGGTCCTCGAACAGAAAACTAGTTTAAGAGATATAGCTATTCAATGAAAAACGGGCTGTTAAATAGTCTGGTTCTGACCCGTCCCACTTTTCATTGCCCAATGGGGATAAGATGGTACCAGTTCGGCTGTGCTAAACCAAAGGGGATGGGCCGTGCGATTGGCTCGTTGGGCCGTTGGACCGGCCTGGCCCACCCGACTGGTTGCGGCCCACCAGGTAGCTGGACCAACCCAGCAGGCCGGCTAGGGGAAGCCAACCAGATAAGCATGGGGATCCTCTCACCTCTTGAATGAACAAGATTCCCATTCATTTCCTCAATCAGTGTCACTTGTTAGTGCTATTGCAGCTGGATGATCCGCGTGGACTAGGAATCGATGAGACTTATGGGAACGGGTCCGCCCTACACTAACCACTGTGGTTCGAAGCCACAACAACTCCTCCACGACGTGCTGTCATGGAACACTTCTTGGAGTCAATGTTTCCAATGATGGCCGACCATCCCTTCGTCTTTTGCAGTGCCATTGGGTGCCACCACCTCCTTGTGGGTCGCGAGAGCAGGCAACCCCCACCAGTAGTCACCTCTTACGCATCGATGGTGCTTCCGTACACAACTGATGAAGCTCAATTGGACTGATTTTATTCTTGAATAGGACTACGAGAATTATAGGATGTCTCGATCACTATGTGGTTCCTAGTTTCAACTTTCCAATGTATTAGTTGGTCACCCATGAAAAATTTAATGAAAATCATGATTGGTGGAGGGTCTGTTCCTTATTCGGTTTGGCCCACACAGTTGGCATTAGCATCATAAATTGGGAAGGGTTTAACATAATAAAAAATATATGAAAAACAAAACCCTTAAACAAAACTCTTACCACGAACTCATTTTAAGGCATTGTATAAGAGAGGGATGAACCTGCATTGGAAGGTGTTCGTCGTCATCTGTTTTCATCTAGTTTGGATCCTACATCGGTTTTCAAAGCTCCATTATTGTTGGTGTAAGACTTCGTCGTCAATTCATCAGAGTTCCCTCTCACGAGTATCCCAAACCCATTCCTAAGAATTGTTTAAATAAAAGAGAGGGAACCACCCCGGTTACAATTCATAAATGTAGTTCATTAATGAATTTCAATTCATTTTCCATTAATTCAATGAATTTCATTGTTACACAACCCAAGGGTTGCGCAATAAAATGACTACCATTCAATACTAACATTACACCATTGTTCCACCATCCACCACTCAACGGTGAGAAGAGAATACAATAACTCGTGGAGTTATTTTTTTTATTTCGAAAAATTAACTTTTCCGTATATTCTTTTATGAGAATCTGGGAAGAGATAATTCAATAGTGCCCTTGGATTTTTAATCTGAGCACCGGTTTAAAATATTGAAATCGCCACAAGCACATTTCCTGAAGGTACCTTAAAAAAGGTTCCAAATATCATTCCCAGATCTCCGGGCCTCATAATCACTTGCCTTCATTTTCCAAAGTCTCTTAATAATCAAAAAAAATTAAAAAAAATTATATGGAATAAATCCAGGTATTTACATCCTCTCCAGGTTAGGGATTTACATACCCAAAAGTCACAACAAAACTAGGGAAATAAGTTGGGGGTACTGAGGAAGTATTTGAGCCTACTGTTCACATGTGCTACCATAGAGGTTATCATGCTTCCACTGAAATCACACTAGATGAATCGACTTCCAAAGGAGGATCCTCTATTATTGATCCTCTATCTCCATCGAGAACTGCTCGAACGTCACCCCATCATCAATGTTTAGCTTTCCCCTGTCGATGTCATGTGATGGAGAATGCATGTACCTACATAGATGCAACACATGGAAAACATTATGCACCTGGTGCATTAGTGGGGGAAGATCTAGGTGGTAATCCACCTCAAAGCCTCTATTGAGGATATGTAATGGTCCGATGAACCTCAATCATAGCTTGTTACCCCGACCACATCATTGCAATCCTCATCGGGGTGAGACCCATTGGAAGACATAGTCTCCCCCCTCGAACTCCAATGGTCTTCGTCTCTTATCAGCATAAGACTTATCATATATATGGTTCATTTAACCACTAATAGATTATTTCAAACTTCATAGTGGTAGCCCGTACTAACTATATACCCATTAGTGCTAACTTCCAACATATCTCTTATCAAAGAGGTGATCTGAACGGTCACCCGTAAAAGTCCTCAAAAAGTTCTATCTTGATGTTGCAGTGATAACTATTATTGTATATGAACTTTACTAAGGGTAGGTAGTCCTACCAACTGCGGCCAAAATCATGGACACATGCATGAAGCATGTCCTCATGCATTTTTATGGTCTGGCCTGGTCTGTCTGACCATCTCATAGAGGATGAAAGACGGTTCTCATGTGTAGTTGAGTCCTGAATGCTTCCTGTAATCCCTTCCACATCTGGTATATTAACCAACCATCACGATATGATGAAATTTTTTATGGTACCCCATAAATCCATTCAATCTCATGTACATACTGGCTTCACAAACCCTATACCAATCTATCCTCATGGATTGATAGTATGCGGGCCGATTTGGTGAGTCGTTCAGTGATCACCTAGTTGGAATCGTGGCCCCTAGACATATGTGTTCACCATGCCATGATGCCCAAAGAGATTCCATCCCACATTCACTCAGGATCCTCATGTGGTTGAGTAAATCCTCGTGGAACTTGGTGCTTGGCCTTCACTTGCTAACCAGTGAACATCGTTAAATGAACTCCTCCACCGTTGTATTCATCCATTGTAACCAGTACTAATGCTAGAGGTCCTAGTCTAACTTTTCAACAATATGATGTATCGCCAAATGCGATGTGTGGAACTTCATCAATACCTCCTCTCACAGACTCATCGGTACCATGGGGAATCCTCTAAAAAGGATGATGTGCTCCCCACCTTCAGAAAATCCTTAAGGATCTCATCTTGAGGATATTTGGGCATGTTGGGCCTCGCAGTCAACTTCCCCAAGAGGTGCTTCTTATAGTCGGTAAAGGATTTGGGGAGTGAATGTCATTGATTTTAGGTATGTTGTTGCATCACTATCCACAAAGGATAACTGTAATATAGCAAGCTTCTCTATTACATTACATAGTAATTATATCCAAGACCTCCTGCTGAGTGTGTCT
This sequence comes from Viscum album, assembly GCA_963277665.1. NCBI lineage: Eukaryota > Viridiplantae > Streptophyta > Magnoliopsida > Santalales > Viscaceae > Viscum > Viscum album. The sequence goes on along the minus strand of OY728145.1, from coordinate 1,291,809,623 downwards.
GCCACCAAGTCCCCTTTCCTAGGTTTTTAGACAATCCCAAAGTCATAGATATGGAGGAACACCATCAATTTTGATTGACTTACATTCATTTCCGTTTGTGAGAAGATATACCTATGGATATTTTGATCGATATAGATAGTAAACCATTCTCCCATCAAGTAGTGCCACCACATCTTCAACGAAAAGACCATGACATCTAACTTTAGGTCATCGGTAGCAAAGTTCTACTCGTGATGCCTCAATAGCTATGGTCTATAAAAGATCACTACTTGCTCCTACATCCGGACAAACCCTAGTATGGTCTAAGATGTGTCACAGTAGACTACATACCCAACACTATCTTCTGGTAGCCTCAAGATGGGGGCTCTCGTCTGTCTCCACCACCACTCGTGGAAACACCGTTCGCATCTCTCTGTCCACAAGAAAGGTTTTCCCTTATTTATCATTGTTGAAAAATACGATTCAAATCTGGAAATAATATGGTACGATACTCCATAAGTACCCATCAAACCCTATAAATCCTTGCACCACACTCATACTCTTCAGTGGCTCACAATCATACACTACCTCTATCTTCACTGGATCCACTACAACTCTCTCCTCTGAGATAACGTTTCCTATAATGTGGACCTCCCATATACAGAATAGTGACATAGAGTGCATTCCAGAGAGTTGGTTCTCTTAGAGTGTATCCAAAACTATCTATAGTTGTGAATCATGTTTCTCTTTCATCACCGATTATATAAAGATATATTCAATGAAGAAAACCCAAAATTGATCAAGAAATTCCAAGAAGATCATGTACATGAGCCACATGAACACTGAAGGAGCGTTGGTCACCCCGAAATTAATCACCATGAACTCATAGTGTCCATCCCGATATCTGAAGGCCATCTTCGGTATATCCTCATCTCGTACCCTAAGGTGATGATCGCCTGATCTAAAGTGTATCAATGAAAACCACTGAGTTCCCTTCAGATGATTGAAGAGAACATCAATCCTTGGTAGTGGAAACATGTTCATCACATTCCCCTAGTTCAGGTGCTGAAATTCCACACAATGTCTCAAACTACCGTCTTCCATCATGGCAAATAATATCGGGGCTTCACCTAGTGAAACATTGGGCCTTATAAACCCTTTACCATACAAGTCCTATATATTTATTCTCTACCAACGAAGCTACATGGGGGTCCATATGATATGATGGTATAGATATTGGTCTCATCCTATGGTACAGTTTGATTTAGAAGTCTAATTCTCTATGAGGAGGCAATCCCATAACATCATCAGTAAAGGCATCAGTATAATGGTTCACCACTACATGATAACTCTTACTCCTCACATCAACAGCTACACGGTTATGGCCAGATAACTGATGAGTGATCAGCTGCACTCTCCTATGAGAAAATATATCCCAAGCATTAATGGTTACCTTCTTGCCGGTGAAGGAAAATTGGGTCCCATATTCATTGTCACACCACACATTTCACCTAAAATAGTTGACCTGATCATGGATTGTGGATAACAAGTCCATACAAAAGATTAAATCATATGTCATTGACTATATAACTAGGATATCTCAGTCGAAACTCTCACCTCCTAGAGTAAGGTAACTATATCGACACCTGTGCGTAATCGTCAAATACTATCCCATATGAGTCTCTAATAGAAAGAATTTAGCCAATGGCTCTATAAAAATCTCCAAACTCTGAACATGTTCCGTGGAAATATTGAGTGACTGGAACCTATGTCTATAAGAACTAATGATATGGCAGAGTAGACACCAATCATCCATTGAATCAACTCTACAACACTGATGTCATTGTCCTAAGAAACCTATAGCTGAGCTCGTTCATGCCCAACTACTCTCTAAGTTCAAAGTGGACCTCCTAGAGGTGGTGGAAGTAGATCCTCAATCTATCGACCACTTCTTGCTGCATGGCATACTCATCTTCCATGTTTTCCACCCTATGGACCTCCCTAATCAAATATCTTCGGCTTCCACGATAGTCACTCAACCATCTTCTAATCATCTGTACAGCGGGTTAGCAATCTTGGGACTTGTGATGCTACATGCTGCATGAGTTGCACAATCTGCTCCTATTCCAGCCTCTTCTATCAAGTGAGCACCGCACCTCAAACCCTACATCACGTGGTCGTCCATCGAATGGTCTAGCCTACTTATGCCCTAGCGTCATTTGCCTACTGCCTCTTGTAGTTGACTGAACCATGTTTCATCTGGTGGTGTCTCCCTTGTTTGATGCCTCATCATCTAGGAATCTATTCTCTAGAAGTGATCACTCTAGTACTCTGTCCTATATCAGTATGTTGAGTGATGTCTTTGATACTCTGATCTCTCATCGGAGACCCTTCTCAAAGTTTGTGTCCTTAAGAAATCATCTCGTACCATATCTGTGGAGTAGTGGGAGAGGTCAGTGAATCTCACCATGTATTGTGCTATAGTTAGGCTACCCCACAATAGTTAAGAAGCTCTTAAATATGCACAGATCATAGAGTCACTAGATCTAAGTAAGACCTGATGATTCAACCGATGTCCAACCTAGTGACGGTCACCTCATTATGTATCTTGAGAATTAGGATCCACCATCAACATTTTGTTCTATAGAAGCTATTATCATCAAGGATCATCATCTGCTCTGGTAGTGTCAAAACTAGGCAAAAATCACAGGCCACTAACTCTAGAAAGTCCTCAGCTGACTATGTATCTGTATCTCCTCAAAAACTCAGAGGCCCTAACAAGTAGAACTCATGTAGCCTGAAAAGATGTTGTGCACAGGTCACTGTTCTTCCCTCGACCTCCATGAAGTACCATAATGTTTAAACCAATTTACCTCCATGTCATAAGAGTTTAACAAAACGGACATCACGTCAATCAGATGCCCGGTCTGTATGTTATAGGTAATTTTGTACCGTGGGCCAGGATGGATTCATGTCCGATCCAACCCTTTTGTACCTCAAAATTTTCTAAAACCGATGTGGACTATCAGAAAATATTTTTGTCATCTTACGGATTCATGCACCACAGAAGGTTCGTCAAATAGATTTCTGATTTAGGAGATATAACATCTTAATTGAAACATGGTCGTAAGTAAGACTGGGTCGGTCTGACCAGATTGGGTCGACCTGATCCACCCCACTGGGATAATGGGTCAGGCCCACCCACCTGGCAAGGCGCGGCCCATGAGGCCGCTGGACCAACTCTGCCTGCTGAGAGGGCGCAACCTACCAGCTGGGTGCGAGGGTCCGCTCCATCCCGAATGGACAAGTTCTTTATTTATCTCTTAAATAAGTGTAACATGTTGCTTCCACTCCACCTAGTTTTTCCACGTGGACCCTCGGTCATGGTTGCTTCCTTCTCCCACCATTGTGGCTCAGAGCAGCAACACATCCTCCACGATGCTCTATCGTGGCGCACCACCTGGATTCAAAGGTGCTGGAAATGGTCAGCCAACCCCTTAATCCACTGTGGATCATTCAAAATCCACCCCTTCCACATGGCCAAGTTGTGTAATCAACCTCCGATGGCCTCCACCACCACCGGTCATCTCCACCGCCAATTTCAGCCACGCTTGTGGGCAACCGGTGAAGATCGGGTGGTCCAATTTTCTTTCCCACTACTCATATTGGCCTTCTGGGATTTCTCCATCACATTATGGACCCATGTTTCATTATTTCATTTTATCAGTCAGTCGTCCATGAAAAATGAAATCAATTCTATGATCAGCGGAGGACCTGGCCCTTGTTCAGATCGGCCAATGGCCTCAGCATTATCATCATAACATGGGAAGGGTTCAACATCCTAAAAAGGAGATAAAACATAAAATCATTTAACAAAACCCCTATGTTGAACTCATTATAAGATGATGAAGATGAGATAGATGAACCCACATTATAAGGGGTTCATCATCACCTATCGTATTCCATTATGAATCTCCCAATGATCGTCGAAAATCTATTCTATGTTGGTGGAATATGTAGGAGGCATATCATCTGAGGTTCTTCTGACTAGTTTCCGAAACACATGCCCAATATTTAATTAAATAGATGAGAGGGAATCACCGAAGTCACATTTCATTATTGTGTCTCATTAATGAACTCCAATTACTGTTCCATTAAATCAATGATCATCATGGTTACACAACCAAAGGGTTGTGTCCTTAAATGTATCCCATTCAAGCCTAACATTACACTCTGGTCCCACCACTACAAAAAAATTATTTACACCAATAGAAATTTAATAACATATAATATATCTGTTGGTAAAAATTAGCATTTCTAACAGATATTTTTTTTTGTATTAATTTTTAATACCAACAATTATTTATACCAATAGATATATCTATTGGTATTGATCGTTCAATAGAAACATATAATTTACTAACAGTTGAATCTATTTCATTATCATACTAATAAAAACATTTTTTTTAAAACATGAATCTATTATTTATAAATATTATTACGGATAAATCATTTTTCATTAATAATAATTTTACTATAATTGTACAGTAAAAAATATTTTTAATCAAAAACCAATTAAGAGAAACATTATATATATATATATATTATATTTACAATCAAAGTAAATTTTTATTTCCTATGGTTTTTTTAAAAAAATTCATCATTGATTTTAATTCTCTATTTTCTCGAAATATTATATGTTTTTATATTTTTCAATTTCCTCTAAATATTAATTGTTTTTATAGTTTTCAAAATTATTTATTTAATAAATATTTAAATACATGTTATAAATAAAAACTACCCAAATTTCATGTGTTTAGCGTCGCCTTCTGTTGCCCCTCCTCACATCTCACCACCTCACCTTCCATCGCCGCACCTCACATCTCATTCCCCTATCTTGCCTTGCATCCCACTACCTCCTTAGTTCTCTCTTCGCTCACGTTTGGTGGGGTTCCTCTTATTCTTTTGACGCTATGTGGTGTCATATTCTTATATTTATTTCAGGGTTGTTTAGGTTTCTTTTGGTGTTTTATATTTAGGGTTTCTTCCCCATCATTTCGAATCAACTATCTATATTTGATCTACACTTTCTCTCTTTGGATTTGGAGTATGTCTATTTATGCTTTAAATAGTGATTATTTCATTTTTTCACATAATGTATTTGGAGGGGGTATGCGGTGGAGATGGTGTTTGTTCAAGGCCTAGTTTTCTTCCACAAAGGGGTGTTGAAGGAGTTGACCTGACTGCCATTCGCTGGCTACTAGAGCATTTGAAATCTTATTAGCACTGAGATATGGTTCTATCATTGTTGATGGTTTCTCCAGTCGATCAGGTGATGACTATGAACCCTTAAAATGTGGTTTCTAGTTTCTTGAAGTAGTAATCTTGGTTTTTATACTCATAACTCTTGATATACAATGGTATTATATGTAATGAAAAGTGAGCATGCTCACTGGCACTGAGCATGAGTGATTTGTTACAAGTGGATGAGGTTGCGGTCCAGGGTGACTCTCAAGTGGCACTTGTGAAGTATACTTTGCATAGAATGGTTTTATTATGGTCTGTAGTGGAAACAAGTGTGGGTATTCTTTCTCTCATAATCCTTTTGTAGTTTTGGAGGAAGTAGATTCTGTTTTGATGGGAATGTATGTTATAGGGATCAAAGAGGAAGAGGTTAGGAAAGGGAGTTCATCTCCAATGGAATGTGTCCCAATAAAATGTGATAATTCTAATGAAGTAATCTCATCTTGTTTGGGTGTGATGTTGGGTTCTCTCTCAGGCTAAAAAGTGTCTACTACTCTTATCAAATTATTTCTATCATGACCTATAATGTAAGAGGATTGGGTTTAAGGGTCAAAACTATTTACATTCGCAATGAAATCTGTTTTCTTCAGGTAACTATTTTTTCATATTGTAACCTAAACAAAATGATAATAATATTCAAGTTTATGCATGGCACATGGGTTTCTATAACTTCAGGCATTTTATCCCATACATCGGATATATTTGGGTTTTCTAGAAATGGCATGTTTACAATTTCTAAATTTTATCAGACTACCATGGTCCTGTAGTAATATTTATTCTCTCTCTCTATCTTTCAACTTCTATGTGTCTGTGTTGTTGCCATTTCTACCATTTTATTTATAATATACATGATTCATGTATTTTCATTGATGATCCATCATAATTTTTTTTGAATTGAATTCTTTATTTCTTATATTATTTTATTAAATTAAACTCGATTTCATATTTTTTTCTCGGAAATCCAAACTTTATATTCTAGTAGTATGTGTCTTTAGTACTGATTAAATCCCATATTAAAATCCTATCATGAAATGTATGAATAGAGAGAAATGTTAAAGGAACATGTATTGTATTTTGTTAATTTCCTTCAAAACCTTGATATTTACTCGTTCCCCACCACCTTTTTGTGTTTTATTTTCTAGTGGCATTTTCCAAATTTATTATAATGTAACCCTTGAATTTTTTTTTGAAAAATTATTTTTGAGTCTTGAATTTGAGATTTTAAATCATATCAAATGTGAAGTCCTAATTTAGATGAGAATTTTCAGTAATGATAATAATAAACCTGACTACATTTCATTGAAGGGTATAGTCTTATATTTACCATTTTCTAGAGAAATATAGAATTATTGGACAACTTTGATCGGACTTTTCATCTATATATAAATACATTTTTTCTTCTATGAAACATTAGATTGTTTAAAGTGGATTAAACCAAATGAATGCAGGTTTTCCATATTTTGTAAAATTAGACCATTTAAATATTATTTATTTTCATTATGGGTTATAATAAACTATACATTGGTTAAAACTATTTCAAACTTTTATAAAAGTAATTTGTAAAATATTTTTCATTATAGTTTATAATAAACTATACCTTTCCTACATATATTTATAACTTCTAAACATGGAATATGGATATTTTATGGAATAATAAATGGTCTCAGTTTATATCATTATTTTTTTTCACAATCATCATTTTTTAAAACTAATTTCCTCCCCCCCCCCTTAATGTTTTCTCAAATGTTGAGATTTCTTGTCCAATAATGAAATGTTCTTATGATAAATTTTTACATGCAAATAATTCATATTTTGAAAGGTTGATTGCATTTTTTAGGGATTGGAAGGAAACAATTTTGATCAATCTATCGCATTTGTTGATTACGTAGACTATGCCTTCAAGAATCGTACAAGAAAATACAAATGATTTAAATGGAAAAATTTTAATGTCGTTTGAGGTTTTAAAAATGATAAAAATTGGGATTTTTTATCAGCTAACATGGTCACTAAAATTGTAGCACATACCATTGAATCAACCTATAAATCATCTGTAGGTGCTTCTATAGTAGAATCTATGATGCAGAATCTGACATAAGGGGTTAGTAATTCAATTACATTTTATATCTTTAACACCTCGGCTTAGGTATGTTTTATTTTCTTGCTTGGGGCATTCTTCTCTATCCTTCAGGGTGAGTAAAAAAGTATTAGTGTAAACATAATGCAATTTACATATATACAGTCTATAATTTATATATATAAATTATATAATTATATATTTATAATTATATTCTCATATATATAATTACTTTATATAATTATATATTAATTTTTATAAATTCCACAATTATACATACTCGCAATCACAGACATGTACACTTACACATTTTAATGATACATATGAATTCTATAGTGAAGTGCCCAGATCAGTGTGAATCACTGAGAGGGGGAGGGGTGAATCAGTGATCCTTTAAAACTTTTTACTAATTGGTTCTTTATCAATTAAACCTCTATGGCTTGTTAAGGCCTCGATCCACTCTTCTTTTATCTCTCAGCCTTTCCTCGAGTGATGTAGTAAATGTAAAGGCACAGGGCACAAGGATTTACAATGTTCGGCACCAAAGGCCTACGTCCTTGCCATGTTGGTTATATTCCCCAACATGGTTTCTCCATTATAAACTGTTAAAATTACAATGGTCGATACAGAGTCCCATTGCATCTCCCCTGAGTCCCACAGGAGGGTCTTTATACTACGTCCCACAGTGTTACCAGAGTCCCACTGGCCTCCTCCAGAATCCCACTAGAGACTTCTTCCACCCCGAGTCTCACAGGGGGCTTCTCCTGGATTCTCAAGTCACACGAGCAGCACTTCTCCACTTCATGTTCTTCAAGTATCTTTAGCAGCCTGGGATAAAGGCTGCTGGCCTTGCTTTCTTCCTCTGATCACTTGAGTTGATCAGGACTTCTCATCTTGGTCAGGATTTATCTCCTTTCTCCTAGGATGACCTGGCTTCTCTCTTCAAGAATCTTCAACAGCCTCTGATAAGGTCTGTTGGTCTTGCTCAAATCTTCTGATCACTTCAGTTGATCAGGGTCTTCTCAATTACTGAAAACTTAGGCAGCTAATGTCTTTAACATCAGTCTGGATTCATTCTCACTTCACATCAACTTCATGCACTGAGTGCATGGAAACTTTGCATCCTCATGCACTGATAGCATGGCTTCACAATTATCTTCAAGAACCTCCGGTCTTGGTCAACATAGATGCACACAACCATATTTGATCTTGTTCACGTGTGCACATGCATGCATGCAAGCATGCACTCCCCTTCTTCTTCTCTTGGTGTAATAAACCCACAACGGGTGTAACAATTTTAGCACAAACCTCCTTCTTGTCCTTCACACATTTTATTCCTTTTTATTACACACTTAAATATGTGTTGTACTTTGTGTGAGTGTCTTCTACTTCCTCTAAGTGTGTTCACTCCACTTAGTGCACACACTAGGTTCGGCCTATTTGTTTTTGTTTTCTCACACAACTTCTTTGTTCACTTAGGAAACACAATGTGCAATCCTTGCCTTACACTTCTTGCACACACAAATTCCTCACTTTGTTCTTTTCACTTATTAGGCACACACTAAGCCGTAGGGTGTTCCTTTTTCACACATACACAAACAAAGTGTGGTGTACTTCATCAACACCGAACCCCTGCCGCAAGGGAGGCGCGCAAGTGGTACTTCCTGAATATCTAATGAAGGCACGCAAGGGGGTGTGGCCTTTCTCCTCTTCACAACTGCCACACAAGCCTCAAGGTTCAAGGGAGCGCAAGCCACATGAAACACAAGGGCGCGCAAGTGCTTTAGCCGCAAGGGCCGCGCAAGACTCTGCCAACCGCGGGCACAAGGAGGGAACGCGGATGTCACTGCCATGCAAGCAACCTCCTGTCACGCAAGTGATGCACGCAGGGATTCTCTAACCTCTTTCGCGCAAGGAGTATGGTGAAAGGAACCTTTGGAGCAAAGGGATGGCTCCGGAACAAACTACTGCGCAAGTGTGCGCGCATGGCTCAAAACTTCGCTAAGCACCGAGGCTTCGCGGGACAGTGTCATTGAAAACTCAGCAAGCAAACAGAGAGCCTCGGCCTCTCTTTTTATAGGCAGAGGGATGCCTCAAATCTTCGGCATGGTATAAATCGAATTCCCGAACTTTTCAGTTTTTCAAAATCATTCCAAATCTTGAATCTTTCCTCTATTTCCACGCGGGTCTCTTCCTTTATTTTTTCCTCTACGTGCATACGACTTAGATCGCATTCATGGACTTATGTTATGGATAATCCATACAAAAAATAATCCATCATGGCCTTAGAAACGTTGTTTGCCTCGGCCACGTCTGAATTTCCTCACTACTGTGCATGCATGCATCTTTCTTGCATGGATGAGTTCGTCAGGGCTAGACGAACTCAATGAACACCTTATCTCGATCTATGGTGGCCGGGAGCTTGACATCAGTGTTCAGGGAGGCCACTGGTTTAGGCGGCGTTGTTGTTTGCCTCCGGTTGAGCTCGAGGAAGGGGATGATGCGGCAACCGTCGGATCAGCCGTTTAATAACATTTGGACGGCTGCGATCAGAAGATCTCGCGCGGGATCGATCATGCGGTCGAGATCTGGCGCGCGATCGCTCGAGCGGCCAGGATTCACTCCGCGGCAAAATCCCGCATCCCACATCGAAACGAAGGCCGGTTTTTCCATGGTTTATCAACGATGCGCTCCCCCAGCCGGCTCAATTGAACTTCTAACCTCCACGGTGCCGCCCCGCACCGTGTTCTCTTGCGGGCGCGCTCTTGCGCCCACCCCTGCCACTCGGGCGCGCCACTGGCTTCCACTATGCTTGTCACGGGCGCGCTTCTCGCGCCCTTGCTACGCAGGGGTTGACACTCCCCTGCGTGGCCCGGGGCTTATACACAGCCCCGGCCTCTCGGGCTGGCCCCATGGGATCCCCCTTGGGCGTGGAAACCTCGAGTCCCACAAGTGCCTTGGGGATGAACCCTTAAGGCTGGCCCTTGGTGGCTTCCTTTTTTCTTGAGGAAACACTAAGTACATTGTATACAAACAAAGTAACCAAGTGTAAATTCCAAATGCCACTTCTTATTCTAAGCCATTCTTTCCATTTCTTCTTCATTCTTCTTCCAGAAACTTCCTCAACTCCTTTCAATCATGTATTCTAGACTTATGAGACATTTGTAGAAGGTTCTTCATCAACCGATTCTCTTAAATCAATTAATTCCTCAATGTGCTTCATTGATCTAATCAGAGATCAAGTTGGATCTTCTTTAGCTTCTCATACACTAAAAGATAGTGCATTATCTCCATTAATCCACTTCATCCGCTTAGAAGTTGTGGATGGATCATATTCATCTCCTCATGCATTGTGAAGACAATGCATGGTATTTAATCATTTTTGTGACATTGTGTCCAGTTGATACAACTTCTTTGAACTTAAAGACCAGCTCATCAATCGTCTGATGTAATGATGCTCCATCATCATCAATTCTTCAAGTGGTGTAACTTAGTATCATCTTGATACAAGTATTGAAACATTATGATCAGTTCTACAATCGTCTGATATTTTATGGAGAATATTTCAACCATTACCTCCTATTCCACTTAGTGAATCTCCTAAGTGACATTCATCTTAGTACCATGACCATTCTCCATTCATCACCAACACCATCACATCCTTTGTGATTCACATATTAAAACTCCTTGACATCCATCCATTCCTTGACAACAACATACCTCATTGAAAACAAATGCAACACAGTGCACTTCATATATTTTATATATACATCCTGAAATATATATTTTTATAACACATATATATGGCTTCAATATATATATATATATATATATATTCACACAAAATACATTCTGTAGTTTATATATATATATATTCTGACATGTACATATTTCGGATAAATATATAAAACTATAGTTTATATTTACATTCAGTAATATATATATTTATGAAATATATCTATATTTCATATATATATATATGTATTTAAAATTTATATATATTGAATCCTTATTCCCACTAATGTATAAGGTTTATATAATATTGACCCATTTAAAAACTGTGGATGTCAACATGCACCACTAAGGCAATGATTGAAAACACTAACTCATAACCGCATATAACACATTTCATTTGAATTCATAGCACTTGCCATAATCCGATTTATTATCTACGATATATGAGGTTTATTTAATGATTTCAAAAAAACATTAAAGTTTGGTTACAAGGCTTATTCTTTCTTCACACAATGAAGCTGATTTAAAGTGAGTGATGATAGAGCTGGTATCTGAGACCATTATGTTTTTATTTCCTAGATTTCATGTGTGTATTTTTTAACTTCTCTATCCAGATGCATTTTTCCATAGGTAATGATACACCTCATGGATTCAAAATATTATCTTTTGATCAAAAATTTGGGGTGCATTCTCTCATGCAGGATGTGGAGGATGAAAAATCCCTTTTTGTGTTGAATACTTGGTTCATGATGAAACAATAAAGCATCTTATAAGCGAGATATCAGTTTTATCCTCCCCCTACCCAACCAGTTTTTAGTTTTTTTGTCTTCTATGAAAGGATTATCTATATTAAGGATATTTAGACCTGCTACATATTGAGTTATTACAATTTAATTTCACCCATCATTTCTTTTGTACCTATTTTAGATTGAGTTTCTGATTTCCATTTCACTTATTTATGATTTCGAACAAATGTGACGACAAAAAAATGAATAAATTGTTAAAAAAATAATCCAGTGATTTAATTGTTGACACGTATTCACCGTATAATTTGTTTTGTGAGTATCTAGTGAAATATCTATTCTCTTAATACACTGATGGTTTCACTCTCAATTGAACTCTTATTCTATCAATTTTTAGCTTTTAAAAATTCAAAATTTCCCTTCTAAATTCTATTTTTTTTATAATTTGTATTCAATTTTCAAATTGAAAGGATTAATTGCACTTAACAAATATCCTCTACTTATCCCATTTCATTTCCTTATGCATTAAAATCTAGTATATCATTCATCCATAGAAACTGACTTTACACCATATTTCCAGGATCCTCATTCTTACTAAAAACCAATCCCTAACAGGCCCACTTCACCATGCTAAAGATATCCAAATAACATGTTTTTGAAGCCCAGTTAATGTAGGATCACTCTCTTGGCGTCACATGCTTAAATGGGCCACAAATTATCTATCACCCACTTAAAAACGGTGGATAGACCCTCAAACTTCTTCTCTTGTTTCTTCTTATTATGATGAATAAAATCCCTTATAATGTATTGTTTCCATCACCAAAAAATAGAATTTATAATGAATAGAAACTATCATTAACAACATATGGAATGTCAATTTAATAGAATGCTGGAAAGTAGTATTTTATCTAGGATTTAATAGTATGAAAAACATCAGATAGGATATGGGCATTAAAAATAATTACAAAAAACCTCACACAAGATCAATAGGATATCAAAAAGTAGTATAAAACCCCATTGTGCGATGTCAAAATTATTATTTTTTATACTTTCATTTATTCCAATTTTGGTTTCATATTTTGTACTGATGAGTAGGAATGATTTTTAGTGGATTGTGATGTAGATATTGGAGCATAAGGGTGTGATGTAGACTGGAGCTAGAAGTGGATGGAGCTGGATTTGGCATGGAAGGGTTGGAGTTGGAGTTGGCATAGACTAGAGTTGGCATTGGGGTTAGAGCTAGAATGGATGCGATGGAGATGGAGCTGGCACAGATGAGATAGAGCTGGAGTTGGAGCTGACAAGGATGGGTGGAATTGTTGAGATGGCACAGATGGGCTGGAGCTACTGGTGCTGGAGTCGCTGGAAATGAAGGTCTAGAGTTGAGGGGTTGGTATAAGGCCCCAGACTTAAACCTTACGTAATCTTGAGTTATTAAAAGATTACACATTGAGGATCTTTTCGGGTTTAGAGTTTTAGACAATTAGATCATAAAACTTACATTACATTCCACATATAAACAAAGTGGTTACATAAAGATAGTATTCTTCTTTCCCATCAATGGAAACATATTTAAAATAAAACATGGATTCTTTTTTGAAACATCCTTGACACTATCATCATATCATGTAACTTTCCCTTGACCTATGAAAAACATTTCAAAAAAACATGGGATGAGCATAAAAAGCTCAGTAAGGGATATAAACATATGGAAAGGAAACATGGGTACATATATACATAAGAATGAAATCATACATTACCCATAAAACATAAGCACGTTAACATACCTCATCAAATCATGAATAAATCATAGAAATCATAAGACATAAAGGTAACATGAGGCATTCATAACATTCTTAGGTAGGTAGTAACCCTCTTGGTTACGTTTGGAATACCCATCACAGTATATTTCCTAAATCTCTTCAGAGAAACCTTAACATTTCACTCCTTCGCGTTACCCAATGCATTGGAGATCTATATTGGGCTCACCCACCCTTAGTTTATCACAGATCCACCCATCTTCATAATAATTCCCAAGAACCTCAACATAATCGTATCACATAAAACATGCATAAGGGAAACATAAGATTTCCACCTTTCAATCACATGATATCAATACAACACATTGATAAAAAAACATTATGAAAACCATTTTCAATACCAAAATAAAAGAAAATTAAAACATGGTATTTATTTTTATTTTAAAAAAATTTTATGGCTTGTAGATGAAGCTGAAACTCAAATAATGGTCACGGCGGCGGAGAAGTCGTTGTCGCCGCATACGTACGACAAAAACATTCCCTTTTGTCGTTTAGTAAACCCTTGGTATAAAAAGATTCATTTTGAATAAACGTAAAAGTAAAAGGATATTATAGACCATATAAAAGAAGGTTGTGTTTAAAACAAAATATGCCTCAATGAAAGGAGATTGAGACAAAGTCCCATACCTCATGTCTGACTTGACACGATCGTTCTTTAATGTCCTTAAAATCGGGTAACTCCCTTTGGTTTGAGCTCAAAGGATTCCTTGGGAAGTCTTCTGCCCAAAGTGATGCTTCAAGGAGTAAGATAGGGAAGTGGAGAGACAAAATGGGCAGGGTTTGGCCGATCCAAAGGCATTGGGAGTGTGGGTAAGGAGGTAGAGGTGGGGGCCTTTTATAAGAGGAGAGGAGGGGCACTCTTGGAAAGTAAAGAAATGTTACTTTATTTGAAAATGATTTTTGGATTCAAAAGGTCCCACATTGATATGATTCGAGGGTAAGGTGATAATGGTTCGAAATCCACCCATCCAATAGGTTTTGGACATGTTAGGTCATAGATTTTACATTATCTTTTCATTTTATTTAAATCCTTTATTAATGAGGTAATCACTACATCATCATGATGTCATAAATAATTTAATTTATTCAATGTATAAAAATTATAAAAAAAATACTATGATGTAGAAAATATTTATAGCTTTCCAATGAATATTTATAGTCTAAAATATCATCTATATAGACAAAATTAAAAATGTTTTAATCAGGTGATACATTCTTGTTATATTTACTTTTAAAAAAAATAAAAATATAACAAGTCACTTTCCAAAAAAGTGATTCCATGGGGTCCCCAAGATTGGCACAAGACATCCAATGGTCGGCCATGAGACAACCACTATAATTAGGACACATTTTGGTGTCATTGTTTTATTATTATGATATTATTTTGTTATCTTTAACTACCCGATTACTCATTAATCATGATAATTAAAGATAATTACCGTCATTACTATTCATAATGTCCAAAAAAAAGAGTCTTGATTACATAATTTTTAAATTATGATTACAAATATGTAATCCATTTTACCAAATTCTAAAAATATAAATTTCAATAATTTATTTAAAAATAACTCTCGTTGTCAAAACAAATAGCGGGTTTTTTGGAAACAATATCTATGAAAAGATTGACATTAGTTTATGCCCAATTACAAAGTGAAAATAATCCTAATTACCACCATTAGATTAAATAGTAAAAATATATTCTAATTTGACTTTAAAACCAATTCAAAAGATAATCTAATCATATAAATAATGTAGATTAAAAAGCAGTTTTGATGTAAAATGCAGTATTTTTCACTATTCATTAAAAATGAACATTGTCAGAAAAATACAAAAAATTCCCACAAAGTAAATTTTGATGTCCCTATCATAAAGAATAAGTTTATTTTGAAAAACATAGCTTATAAAATTGTCAAAAGACGGATTTACAAATGGTTTGCCATCAAAAGGCAGTAAAACAATCTTTTAAAAAATATTAGTATATTCCATGCTTAAGATTGGATTTATTTTCATTTTAAGCCTCTAAAACACTATCTAATTCTTTAATTGACATAGATAAATATATATATTATTCATTACTTACTTGGGATGTTACATCCTTCCCCACTTTAGAAAATTGCGTCCCTCCAATTTATTTACTTATCGAATAAATGGGGTTACTTATCCCTCATTGCATTTTCAGATTCCCATGATGACTCTTACATCATGTGGTTTTTCCACAAAACCTTTACCTGATTAATCACCTTATTTTTTAACACTTTCTCCCTGTGGTCAAGAATCTGGACTGGTTGTTCCTCATAAGATATGTTCTCTTCCATCTGAACTACCTCTGGACTCAAAACATGAGATGGAACTGGCATATACTTTCTCAAAATCGAAACGTGAAAAACATTGTGTACCTGAGATATACTCGGAGGTAATGTCACTCTGTATGCAACTGATCCAACAATCTCCAGAATTTCATATGGTCCAATGAACCTTGGACTCAGCTTTCCTTTCTTACCAAATCGCATCACACTTTTCCAGGGGGAAACCTTGAGAAAAACATGATCACCTACCTCAAAAGAGAGATCCTTCCTCCTGTTGTCCGCATAACTCTTCTGCATGCCCTGAGCTGTTCTCATGTGTTTCTGTATCAGTTGAACTTTTTCTGCCAACTCTTCTACCAATTTTTGTCCCATCATCTTTCTTTCACCCACTTCATCCCAAAAAGCTGGAGTTCGACACCGCTTCCCATATAACGCCTCAAATGGTGCCATCTGTATACTGGAATGAAAACTGTTATTATATGAAAATCCAACCAAATAATGATGTTGGTCCCAACATCCCTGATAATCTATCGAACAAGCTCATAGCATATCCTCCAAGGTCTGAATTATTCGTTCTGACTGCCCATCTGATTGAGGATGAAATCCTGTACTAAAATTTAATTCAGTACCCAACAACTTCTGAAGGCCTTTCCAAAAGTTAGAAGTGAACCTGGGATCATGATCAGATACAATGGAGAGGGGAACTCCATGTAACCTGACTATCTCTTTAAGATACAAATGGGAAAGTTGATCTAGGGAAAAAGTATCTCGTATAGCAAGGAAATGAGTAGATTTAGTCAAGCGATCAATAATAACCCAGATTGCATTATTACCTCGAGATGTCTGCGGTAATCCTACAACAAAGTCCATGGATATATTCTCCCATTTCCACTCCGACACTGGTAAATGCTGAAGCATCCCTTTCAGTAACTGCCACTCTTCTTTAACCTGTTGACATGTCAAACCCTTCATCGTAAAATCAGCATTATCGCTTTTCATTCCATCCCACCAGTAATACTCCCGCAGATCTATGTACATCTTAGTACTGCCAGGATGAACTGAAAACAGAGAACTATGAGCTTCACATAACAACTCTCTCTTCAACTGTGAATCACAAGGCACACACAATCTCTTCCCAAATCTCAAAACGCAATCATTATCAATGTTGAATTCAGGAAACTTACCTTTCGGAACCCGCTCTACCTCTTTCTGCAACTCACTGCCTTTCTTCGGTGCTTTCTTGATTCTATCTGATAGAGATGATCACACTGATACCTGAAACAAAATAGAAGAAAATCTTGCACCAACAACTTCTATGCCAAAGTTCAACAAATCCTTAACCAAAGGATCACGTTCCAAACGCAACATTTCTAATGAAGCATTAATTTTTCGACTCAAAGAATCATCCACTTTATTTTCTTTTCCTGGATGTTAATGAATTGTACAATCATAATCCTTGATTAATTCCCTCCATCTCCTATGTCTCATGTTTAACTCTTTCTGAGTGAATATATACCTTAATCTTTTGTGATCAGTATATATTTCACACTTTACTCCATACAAATTATTCCTCCAAATTTTTAAAGCGAAAACAACATCAGCTAATTCAAATCATGTGTAGGGTAATTTACCTCATGAGTTTTCAACTGTCGTGAAGCATAAGAAATTACCTGATCATTCTGCATTAGGATGCAACCAAGTCCTTTCAATGAAGCATCATTTTATATAACAAACTCACTATTCCTAGAAGGTAGTTCCAAAACAGGAGCATTCACCAATCCTTTTTTCAATTCCTGAAAACAATCATCACATTCTTTTTTCCAGATAAACTTAACACCCTTCCGAGTTAGCTTAGTCATTGGACTAGATAGCCGTGAAAAATTTCTAACAAACTTTCGGTAATAGCCTGCCAAACCAAGGAAGCTACAAATCTCAGTTACATTTGTGGGTCTGGGCCAGTCTTCCACAACTTTTGTTTTTACAGGATCAACAGTTATCCCATCTTTAGAAATAATGTGACCAAGGAAAGAAATTTGTTGCAACCAAAACTCACACTTGCTGAATTTTCCATACAGTTTCTTTTCTTTTAAGGTTTGCAAGATAACCCTTAAATGTATTTCATGATCCTCTTTACTTTTATAAAACACCAAAATATCATCAATGAAAACCACCACAAAAATATCCAAGAACTCATGGAATATTCTATTCATTAAGTCCATGAATATAGAAGGTGCATTAGTTAGCCCAAAAGGCATTACTACAAATTCATAATGGCCATATCTTGTACGGAACGCGGTCTTCAGAACATCTGTTTCCTTTACCTTCAGCTGATGGTACCCCAATCTCAAGTCAATCTTTGAAAAATACTGAGCACCCTAGAGCTAATCAAACAAATCATCGATATGAGGCAAAGGATATTTGTTCTTAATAGTGATGTTATTTAAGGCTCTATAATTAATGAAATGTCTCATTGAACCATCTTTCTTTTTAACAAATAAAACAGGAGCACCCCATGGTGATGTGCTAGGTCGAATGAAACCTTTCTCTAATAAATCTTTCAATTGTTCCATCAACTCTAAAAGTTCAATTTGAGCCATTCGATAAGGGGGTTTTGAAATTGGCTTAGCATTAGGAACTAAGTCAATAGTAAACTCAACTTCCCGATCTGGTATTATTCCAGGCAACTCATCAAGAAAAACATCAGGATACTCATTTACCACTGGAACATCATTAATCTGAACAGTTCCTTTATTTTCAAAGATGTGTGCAAGGTAAAATTCATTTCCATCTTTTACATGTTTCTTGACCTCTTGATATGTTATCAACAGTAAGGGTTCATTCTTGTACACAAACTGAAAGCCTTTCTGAAACAAAACTTCTTTATCTCTACAGTCAATCTAAGAATGGTAAATAGAGACCCAATCCATACCCAGGATAACATCATACTCTACTAGATATAGAACAATAAGGTTTTCAAGTCGGTTTTTTCCACAGATAAGGATAGGAAGATTCTTATTTATTCTTTTTGCCTCATCATTTCCCCCAGGTTTTTTTTCCCCGAGGTGTTTCTACCAATGTACCTGATACAACTTCATTTGATGGCCTGACATCTGCTGAAGTAGTTGCAAAGGATTTCACCACCCCTTTCTGCTTGTAGTGTAACTGCTTCCCATCACTCAAGCTCTTTGTTGGAAACTCGTTTGCATAGTGACCCATCTCATTGCACTTAAAACATTTCACTAATTGTAAATCAAATTTGGTCTTACCTTCACCATGATATTTTTAGTGCAATCACGAGCCTTATGTCACATCTTACCACATCGGTAGCACTTTCCAGAATTCAGATGACATTCCCCAACATGCGTTTTGCCACATTTATCAAAAACTGGAATCTTAGATTTCTTACCATTAGACTTTTTTGAAGAATTCTTCCCTTTCTCCTACCACCTTGGTCTCTTCTTCTGCTGGTTGTTATAGAACACTTGATCATTGACAAACTCCATTTCCACCTTATCAGCACATCGAACAAGCTATTCATAACTTTTAAACTCAAGAGAAGCTAATTCCTTTCGATATTTTGGATTTAATCCTGAGGAAAAACGATTGATTTTACTATCAAGGTCTCAGAAAAAATTTGGAGCATACCATGCCAATCGAGTGAACCTTTCGTCATAGGTATCCACTGAGTCTTCCTCTTGCCTCAATTCGAAGATTTGTTTTTTCCATCCTATGTCGAACAGCCTTAGGAAAATACTTTTCAAGAAACATACCTTTGAATTCATCCCAGTCGAGAGCATCAATCTCATCAGCGTCCTTGATATTTTTAACCATGGACCACCACTGATCTGCTTCACCATCCAAACGGTAAATAGCAAGACTAACCTTTTGATTGTCTGAACACCCCATGACATCGAAAATCTTCTCCAGTGCTTTAATCCACCCTTCAGCTAGCACAAGGTCAGATGATCCTCTGAATGATGGGGGATGTTGCCTCGTGAAATGTTCCACCACTGACATGTTCCTCTGCGGTTGATCTGGCTGATCTTGTGCATTGATACAACCACCATTTATCACTTGAGTCAACTGTGCCATTACTGCAACAAACTGTTCAGTTCCCATTCCGACCATCTCAGGACGCTGATTCGGAAGGTTATTTCCTTCTGCATGCCTTCCTAGCACTACTTCCCTATTTCCTCTGCGGAAAACCATTATGAACAAACAAGTCTTAGATGAAGCAACATGGTAATCTTCAAATACTATATCACTTCAATTTGACCATAAAAAAATATTTTTGGATAATAATTTAATAGAATTCTAACTCCTAATGTTATCTAAACCAACTTATGATACCAACTATAAGGCCCCAGCCTTAAACCATACTTAATCTTGAGTTATTAGAAGATTACACATTGATGATATTTTCGGTTTTAGAGTTTTTGAAAATTAGATCATAAAACTTGCATTAAATTCCACATATAAACAAAGTGGTTACATAAAGGTAGTATTCTTCTTTTCCATAAATGGAATCATATTTAAATTAAAACATGGATTCTTTCTTGAAACTTCCTTAACACTATCATCATATCATGTACCTTTCCCTTGACCTGTGAAATACATTTCAAAAAAACATGGGATGAGCTTAAAAAGCTCAGTAAGGGAAATAAAAATATGGAAACGAAACATGGGTACATATATATATAAGAATGAAATCATACTTTACCCATAAAACATAAGCACTTTAACATACCTCATCAAATCATGAATAAATCATAGAAATCATAAGACATAATGGTAACTTGATGCATTCATAACATTCTTATGTAGGGAGTAACCCTCTTGGTTACGTTTGGAATACCCATCACAGTATATTCCCTAAATCACTTTGGAGAAACCATAACGTTTCACTCCTTCACATTACCCAATGAATTGGACAGCTATAGAGGGCTCACCCGCCCTTAGTTTATCACGGAACCACCCATCTTCATAATAATTCCCAAGAACCTCAACATAATCGTATCACATAAAACATGAATAAAGGAAACATAACATTTCCACCTTTCAATCATAAGATATCAGTACAACACATTCATAAAAAAACATTATGAAAACCATTTTCAATACCAAAATAAAATAAAAGTAAAACATGGTCTTTATTTTTCTTTTAAAAAAATGTTATGGCTTGTATAGGAAGCCGAAACTCAAATAATGGTCACGGCGGCGGAGAAGTCGTTTTCTCCGCATACGTACGACAAAAACATTCCCTTTTGTCGTTTAGTAAACGCTTCGTATAAAAAGATTCCTTTTGAATAAATGTAAAATTCAAAGTGGTTTATACACCAAATAAAATAAGTTTGTGTATAAAACAAAATATTCCTCAATGAAAGGACATTGAGATGAAGTCCCATAACTCGGGTCCGACTTGACACGATCGTTCTTTAATGTCCTTAAAATCGGGTAGCTCCCTTTGGTTTGAGCTCAAAGGCTTCCTTGGGAAGACTTCTTCCCAAAAGTGAGGATTCAAGGAGTAAGAGAGGTAAGTGGAGAGACAAAATGGGCAGGGGTTGGCTGAGCCAAAGGCTTTGGGAGTGTGGTTAAGGAGTTAGGGGTGGGGGCCTTTTATAAGAGGAGAGGAGGGGAACTCTTGGAAAGTAAAGAAACGTTACATTATTTGAAAATGATTTTCGGATTCAAACGGTCCCACATTGATATAATTAGAGGGTAAGGTGATACGGGTTCTAAATCCACCCATACAATAGGTTTTGGACATGAGTAGGTCCTAGATTTTATATTATCATTTCATTTTATTTAAATCCTTTATTAATGAGGTAATCGCTGCATCATCATGATGTCATAAATAATTTAATTTATTTAAAGTCTAAAAATAATAAAAAAATACTATGATGTAGGAAATATTTTTATCTTTACAATGAATATTTATAGTATAAAATATCATCTATGTAGACAAAATTAAAAATATTTTAATCAGGTGATACATTCTTGTTATATTTACTTTCATAAAAAAACAAAAAGATAACAAGTCACTTTCCAAAAAAGTGATTCCATGGGGTCCCCAAGTTTGGAACAAGACATCCAATGGTCGGCCATGAGACAAACACTATAATTAAGACACATGTTGGTGTCATTTTTTTATTATTATTTTATTATTTTATTATCCTTAACTACCCGATTACTCATTAATCAAGATAATTAAAGATATTTACCGTCGTTACTATTCATAATGTCCAAAAACAAAAGATTCTTGATTACATAATTAGGACCTTTTGATTCCAAATATGTAATCCATTTTACCAAATTCCAAACACAAAAATTTCAATAATTTATTTATAAATAATTCTTGTTGTCAAAACAAATAGCGGGTTTTTTTGAAACAATATCTATGAAAAGATTGGCATTAGTTTATGCCCAATTCCAAAGTGAAATTAATACTAATGACCACCATTGGATTAAATGGTAGAAATATATTCGAATTTAACTGTAAAACCAATTCAAAAGATAATCTAATCATGTAAATATATTATATTAAAAAGCAGTTTTGGTGTAAAATGCAGTATTTTTCACTATTCATTAAAAAATGAACATTGTCAGAAAAATACAAAAAATTCACACAAAGTAAATATTGATGTCCCAATCATAAATAATAAGTTTATTTTGACAAACATAGCTTATAAAATTGTCAAAAGACAGATTTAAAAATGGTTTTCCATCAAAAGGCAATAAAACAATCTTTTAAAAAATATTAGTGTATTCCATTCTTAAGATTGGATTTATTTTCATTTTAAGCCTATAAAATACTATCTAATTCATTAATATACATAGATAAAAATATCTATTATTCATTACTTATTTGGGATGTTACAGTTGGTGGATCCTATTTAAGGGTATCCAGTGTGGTGGGGGGGGGGGATCTAGTAGGGTGGGGGAGGGCTTGTCCAGCACCTTTGTTTCAATTGGTTTTGTAATAAATTTTATTATTAATATAATTAATTCCTTTTGAAGTTTGAACATGTTTTTAATTCATTTTAGATTTAATAATTAAAACATATGAATTATATATTATAAATTAATAAATATAATATCATATTTTACAAAAAAAATTATAATTTTTATTTATATCTAATTTATAAAAAAATATTATATGCTTGTAATATTATTACCAAAAGATGAATTTGTCACCAGAACCTGCTGCTAAACACCTACACAACATATATTTTATCTGTTGGTATTATTATAAATTCAAAAGAACTATTTTATCTTTCGCAAAATCCTTTAGTGAGAGAGTTTTTTCCAAATGTTTAGTGATAGAGACATATATGTTGTTAAAACATTTTACCAACAGAAAATGCACTTTTACTAATAGATTTGTCCATGTTGTAAAAAGTTAAATATTTATTAGTGCACCACCCCGACTCTGTGTTTAGAAGAGAATAAATTAACTTAGGGAGTTATTTTATTATTATTGTTTTGGAAAGTCAAAAAATTAACTTTTATGTCCGAGTTTTTTCAAACAAAGACAAGCTTCCCTTAAGTGAATCACGGTGCTGTGAATTCAATTATGCACTCATATTTTTATTCTGAGAACAAGTTGAAATGATAGATATCAACATACACACATTTAGTTAACGTACCTTAAATAAAGTTCAAACATCTATTCTGGGCTCTCTAGGCCTCAGAATCACGTGCCCTCAATTTTTTAGACTCGTAATAATACCAAATTATATAAAGAAAATTATATGGAAAAAATATTGGACATTATGATATCCATCATTATATTTTCTAACCAATAGTGCTCTTAGATATCTCAAGATGTTTATTTCTTCCACCTTGGATAGACATGGTCGAACTATGGGAATCATCCAACAACTCCCTCATTAACATAGTTTTTAATAGTACACATATAAATATTTCATATTTTACAACTACATCTAATTTAACATTTAAATCAAGAGAGTTTACGTTTATTGTAGATTCCACATTCTTCTAAATTTTGACATCATCCCATTGAACAGAAATTATCTTCTATAGAATGGATGATTGAGAAATCATTTGTGAAATGATTGATAATGTTCATTCCTTTATGATTTCCATTTACATACATTCCCAATATAATAATACATAATCAATTTTAATTATCATTAATGAAAGAATTGGCAGATTTATTCTACATATAAAATCTTTTAATTTATTCACATTCCTAGGATGGTCATAAATTTACCAGTCACAGTCTGGGATTAGATCGTACCATCTTTATTAGTGTATATTCATCTATTTCGATGTGAATATATACATGAGGTTTTTTATCCATATATATTCACGACTCACCCAATAGAGTTATTTATTCCATATTTCCATACTATAGAGAAATACATCCAACTGTATTTCATGTGTCTGGTAGGTATGTTAATGAAAATTAATCTCCCATGAATAATAGTCTATGAAGTTTTCATTCCGAATTAACACACATCCCAATACCTTCTTAGTATCATCTCTAAATACCATGAAAATTTCTATAATTATTGGTATAGTGAGTATAGGTGAAGTGAAAAGATACATTTTTATCACCATGAATCTCTATACACTTTTACATTCCATGTAAAATTAAATCCCTTATGAGTTATCATGTATATAGGGTTTGAAATTCAGAATAATGTTTTCAAAAATCCATTATAGTAACCAGCTAAACCAAGGAAATTATATATATATTTGCAACAGATTGTTTTCTCAACCATACTTCAATTTCTTCTATCATTAAAGGTTCTATAGATATCCCATTTTTTGTGATGAAATTCCCCATGAATGCAACTACAGTTATCCATTGATAAATTTTCTATACATGGAATAACACTCATCCTTTTTTATTATCATTAGGATAATTCCTAGATGTTCTTCATGATCCTCATTGGTTTTGGAAAAAATATATAAAATCATCTATAAATATTACCATATATTTTTTGAGGTAATTTATAAAGTCACTCTTCACTATGTCCATGGTGATTACAGGATAATTAGTGTCTTTTGTTGATATTTATATGAATATATAGTTCTCGTACCTTTTATGGAAATCAGCCATGAGGATATCCACCTTGTTAAACCTAGATAGGTAACATCCCTATTGTTTATCATCCATAGTGTAGTATTTTGATCCACATATCAAATTGAACAAGTCACCGATCCCTGAAAATGGATACTTTTTTTTAATATGGATCTTATTATAAACCCAAAAATCAATAAAAATTCACATTGACACATCATTCATCATGTAAACTAGGATTGGTGAACACCATGGTGAAGAAAATGGGCCTATGATCCCTTTATCCTGATTCACTTGTAGTTACATCTTCATCTATTCATATTTCCTCAATAGAGATTTTATTTTGAGTTTTGGATAATGGTAACACGGCAGGTATTAGTTCAACTAAAAAATCATTATCTCATCTAGTAGTATGTCCATTTAATTGCTCAATAAATAAATCAACATATTCCATTACAATGGCCTTGTCTTCATTGATGATTCATTCCATATAATATATCATTGGAGCTAAATATTTTTTCACAAAGGTAAATAATATCCATGGTTGAGATGTTAGGGATATTGAAGTTTCAACCCTCCCCATTAACCTTTACTGAATCATTTTTCGATTCATCATACATATAATGATATCATTTTATAGAAATATTTGTTGTATATATCGAGGTAAAGCCAATCCATGACTAGAATTGCATCATATTTCACCAAAGGATGTTTGAAATGTTTCTCATGGATATTCATCACAATATTTTTTATAGGAGGGGAGTTATTTACTCAACATTATATTATTTCCCCATTATTTATTTCCACTACTTACTATAATTCCATGAATTGTTGTTTTATCTGAATAGTTATACTAAATTTTCATGATATGAATGAATGCATATAACTCGAATAAAAAATTATGTCCATTGTTCATGAATGAATAATTAGTATACCTATCACCAATACATCATTGTGATCCACAACAATAGTTGATAAGGAAAAATAACCCCATTTCTACTTAGATGTTGTTCGTTTTCTTTGATAACCATTGCATTAGTTCATCGTTTTGAAATGTATGATGGTTTCCTCATGTTGATGCCATGACGAAAATAGTTTTTGTTGATTGGATAATTACTCTCACCTAATTATTAAATGGGTTCCTCTTATTAGTCATTGTTATCTAGGAATCCTTCCATCCTACGCATAAAGAATCTCCTCATCACCCCTTTGTAAATTTACATTGTTCTTTTTTCTTTACATCTGAGAGGAAGAATATTGAGATTTCATAAAACCGTTTAAAATTTCTATTAGAACACTAGAATAGAACTCCACTTTTTTCTTCTCATAATTTTTGTACCCTTTAGATTAAAAAATTCCTATTTCATATTTGGGGGAATATTAGAAAATTTCCATAAATTTATCAAAGTCAGATATCACCATGGATTTTCATAAGGTATGTTTCAACATACCAAAGAAGTGGCCAACCTTACATTTGGGGGAACTGACAAAGGGAATGGAATATCATGCAAGTATTTTGAGGTTTTCCTTTTACACAATGATATATTATTATTCATTTTTATTGAGTGAAAGGAATTCCATTTCCATTTTTTTAGATATTGTAGGGAATATATTTATCAAAAAATATTTTATTGAATTTTCTAAACCGCGTCACTATAATATATTCAGTGTCAGTGGCCTTTATCTGTTAAATTATCATAATATATATTGTGATTCCCACTCCAATTAATATTGGAATCTCATTGGGGGTAGTCATCACATTTTTTATGAAGGATAACTTCCCAGAACACATGATAGATAATTTCCCATAAAGGAATCCAGATTACATATTATCCAAAAATGATTTCTCATGATTCTAAACATTATCCAATGAATTGGATCACTCTATATTTCTTCGAGAAACCATCACATTCATTTCATTGTCATCCTAAATGGTGTTACATAGGATATACAACATGTATTCATTAATTATAAAATTTTATTCCACAATAATTGAGTGTCGAATACCTACATGTATGTCCCATGTAAAATAAATATATGTCTAAATATATGAACCCCCTTATAGGAAATGACTAAGGTATTAACTAAAAAATAGTTTTTTCCTGGAAAACTGCATTTAAAATATTCTTCATAATGACGTCACATAGAAATTCAATAAATGGTTTGATAAAATCAAAATGTGTATGCCATCATTTTAGATAAATAAAAAATAATATTGGTCTATAATGTATTAAAACAACATTAAAATGTGGAAATAGAAGGATTAAGATAATAAATAAAGTTTAATAAAGAGGAGGGAGGGTGGATTCCTTACCATGAGAGTTCAAATACAAGTTCATGGGAGGAGATTCTTGAAAGTAGGGAATAACATTGAATGTACTCTAGAAATGGGAAGGGGTGTTAATGAAATTATTTAATGATTTTTAGTAAGGAGAAATTGGACATTTGATTAGATTATATATGAAATAATTGGTTAATTATTTATTATATTTCAAAAATAGTTTTTGGACTCTATATAGTAAAATTACCAAGACCAAAAAACAAACAATTGTTTTGGCCCATAGGTTGTACCCAATGGGGTTTTTATGTTCATATTTTATATGTCCAAGGTCTGAAAATAGTAAAATAATACTTTTATTGATGTGGAAGGGGGTCATACTATTAAATAAATGATATTAAAAAAATTAAATATAATAATAGTTTTAATGGAATCATGATGGCATTATAAACATTTTGAAATAAACATAAATTCACATTATGTTTAATGGGAAAAAAATTTTGTTCATGAATAACTTTTATATTGTTTATTACATAACTTCCGGTTCATTATGATGTAATAAAACAAAAAATATATTTATATTATATATATGTTTTACCAAAAAATATGACTCTTTTTAATATTTAGATAAATTCACCATTGGATAATTTTGACATTATAAATAAAATAAATTTTATTTTTTCAAATGTTTTTATAAATATGTTTATTTTCACATTTAAAATTATTTTTGATATTTACTTAGAAATGTTGAAATTCAATACAATAATAGTTTTAAAACCATTATAAAAATTAAATTTGATGGAACAAAAATTAAATGTTCACACTAATTTTTTAAAATTTATTTAATAATAATATTTTATTGAAATAATAATTACGCAAAAATAAATTGATAAAAGGAAATAAAAATTTTAATTTCAATTTAATAGTTATTAATAATATCATTTATGATTTATTTAATAAAAACAAAATCATTAATATTATAATGACAATAAAAAAATATAAAAAATATTATATAGAAAAATACAAAATACATAATCATATTATTATGATTTGGATACACGTCATGTTAATTAACTAGATAACTCCCTATGAATATGGTATCTGTTGGTGAGATAGTCATTGGAGGGTTCAGCTTATATGGTTTGGATCGTGATCTTGATAAGTTTGAACATCTACAATAATTGGTTTTTCTTAGGCTAAGTTGTTTGGACACAACTTGGACTTGGTCTAGGTAAAATCAAAGAGATTATATTTACCTCTAATTCCCTAGTAAATGGGAAACAAATGGTATGATCCTACATGTTGATTCCATCAATTCCTCTATCCATATAAATTATATTTATTGGATTCTTATATTCATACATATCATATGGTCAATATTCATTGAAAATAATATTGATGGTAATGATGCTAAACATTCATTTAAATCCTATATAGTACAATAAAATCAAATAAGTGAAAGTATTGTGAGGTTGTAAAAGATAGATTTTTATAGACTCTTTATGATTCACATTAATTAACCCGATTGTTTCAACCAATTATAATATAAAATTAAAATGAATCGTATAACGTATTTCTATATACTCTCATATATTTTTTATCTATCTAATTATTTTATGGTCATGAACAATGTTGATAGAGGAATGAAATGTGTCTAGATTCACTATATATTAGATGGAAGAATGTTTTTTGAGGAATAAATTTGATTAATGATATTTGATATTTAATGAACAATATAAATAGTTGATATAAAATTATATATTATTTTCTGTGTTTTATTAATTCAAAATATTTATTGTTGTGGTGATACATTTTCATTATGGATCAGTTGGTTATAAATGATTGATATAATAAATTTTAGGATTGATTTACATGATAATTATATTATCATCGGTTAGATAGGGGTTGATATCATTGACTGATATGATGAATATTATAAATTAATTTTTTAAATATAAAAAAAAATTAATGAGATTGACTGGAATTAGATTTCAATTATCTCGGGTTCAATGGGAATAAATTGTCATTTAACCATTATGTTTCTTAGTTCAAGAGGAAATTTTGTTTTAAAATATATAGTAATGTATTGGATATTAAATAATGATTTAAATTTTAAAAATTATTGTTTAGAGATGGGATAATGGTTAGGATGGATCTTTTTTAAAATATCAATTATTTGGTACATTAAAATACCATGATTAAGATGGTATATAACACAATAGTATTTCAATAGTAGGAATAGAGAAATATTTCCATTAGACCAACCATTAGTCTATTGTGGTAATCCAACTAAAATTATTAGGGCCCTCTTGAAATTGATTTGAAATATTTATTTTAATTAATATTTAAATATAAAATATATATATAACTTAACATATGGATAAGGTGTCACCACCAATTGATCTCATGTAACCCAATTAGAAAAAACAATATTGATTCCTCTAACCTATTCAACATTTATTTTAAATTGAGTATCCCATACAAGGAATGATAAAATAGAATCCTTGATTTTTTCTCGGTGTTTATCTCATCTTTCCATTATCATTGACGAAATCATATTTTCAAGAAATAATTTTATTTTTTAAAAACATTTATTGAAACATTAACAAAATTAATCATTGATTATAGGAATGATAACTATATTATGAATAAGGTAGTTTGTATCAAAATAATGTATGATATATCTTCCTTGTTTTTATGTGGGTTTCACGTGTCTTCCAATGGGTTAATGGTTCATGAAATTTATATATGGCAATTGTTTTTTCTAAATTACATGTATGATCTACGTATCGAAATGTAATTATAGTATATGAATACTTTTAATTATTTAGGGACATTATAATGATATATGGTAATGCTATCAATAGGTATTGCCACTAGTTATATTTGAAGGACCTTAAATTGGCATTCATATTGGCTATAAATCATCCAACAGATCAATATGGACATATAAATGTTATTTAATTTACATTAATGTTATAAAATATTTTTACTAAATCTCATTTATGTGGAAAAATGTTTTTTATATAGATTTTATAACGTCATTTTGGGGGAGAAGTCATAGTGATTATATATTGATTAGTTTAATTCTAACTTGTAGAGACTTGCATTTATGTAATAATGACTTTGATTATTTTTAGTAATATTTTTAATGATTAAAATTATGTTTATTAATTTAAATTTATGTGTTATGGGGTAGTTTAAGTCATTTAATATAAATAATATAGTTCTTTTAGTCATCCATGATTAAAATTTTAATAACCCTTTAACTGAAACCCATATTGAAATATAACACATTGATTGTGTCTTGAGGTAGGGGATTTTCCAAGAAGGGTAATAATATTTATCATAAGGATTAAATCCATTTGATGATGATTAAATATCTATATTTAAATCATATATTTATGAATAAATATATTATTATTATATTTATTATTTGGGAAATTGATGCATTGAATTTTCATTCCCTATTGGTAATGAAATTACTTCCTGGCGTCTAGAAGTGGATATTTATTAGAATTATGAGACATTATTATGGGATTTAATTAGTTAAGTTTTGAGGAGTATCAATATGATTAATAAATTGAGGATTTTGGGTGGGTTATTATTGAAAAATTATATTCTCCCAATTATTATTTCTCCCTCACCATTACAAAATATCCTTTCATTGCCCATTTTTTATTGGTGTATAAAACTTCTCATATAAGAATATATATTTATAATAACATTGTATTACGTGATTATTATTTAAAAAAAATTATTCATGGTGGTAGGGATAATAAAAAAGAGTGAATTTATAATTTTCCAAGTGATTTCATATCTAAATTAAGGTAGATATTTTTACACTTCTGTTTTCTTTTTCATGTCTTATTGAAATGATTATAATATAAAAATGGTTTAACTAATGATAAAAATAATTAAAAATTGTATAGTTATAATCCATTATTCAGGAAAACTACTACTTGAATATATTATCTATTTTCTCTCATGTCACATAAAACAAAAATAAATCCCTTTTTTCAAACATTCTCACTATGATAAATGATTATTTAAAATTTATAAATCCGTAAATTGTAACTGTTTCCCAAATTAATTTTTTGAAATGTTAAATAATAATATATCCTATTTTCAATAAGAATCTATTTCTGACATCTATAATATCTCTTCTTTATTCTTGTGATATTAAATATTATATAACTGTTTAATTTTCTTCATTAGATTAACATATTGAAAAACATAAATGATATTCAAATAATTTTTTCTAATTTAAATAGGAATATTTTAACAAAATAATTTTGTTGTAAAAATGATTTTTAACATTATTATATATCATTAAAAAATTAATCAATAATAAATTTAACATTAAAAATACCATTCACCCCAATAATTGTTTTTGTTGAAGATTTTTATTATTCATGCCAGGTCATGTTTCCGTCATGATGCAGTTTGTAAAGATGATTTTGTTAATTCAAGAAATATACTAACCTCCCCAATAAAAAGTATTTCTCTCCGATTATTTTATAAAAAATTACATAATTGATTCACATAAATTCTATACGTGTAATCAATAGGATCTTGGGTTTTGTTGTCTATTTGTGGAAGTGTTAAGGGTTCCATAATATTTTCAATGTATATGATAGACAAAACTATGAGGTGTTAAAATTATATTAGTATGGTGTGTTGGAGTCCAGATGGACTTCGGACTTTGGAACCATTGGTACTGCATTATAATGATGAGGGTAATAATCCGTTATAGGTTGACCTACCATTAAACTAGATCTGGCATTCAAATCGGTCTTATGTTAGCCTGCAGAATTTCTATATTCTATTGACTAACAGTGAGTCCCTAAAATGTATTGAAGATATTTTATAGCATAAATTCAAAGTGAAATAAAATAATTTAATAATAAAAAACATCATCACCAATAAAAAGCCTAAGAGTATGGAAAATAAATAAATGAAATAGAAGCGTTATATAATAAAATGTAATATTTTTATACTATCATACACATTCAAAATATGTGCAATAAAACAACAACTATTATCCAACTGGCCCGACCACATAAAAATTCACTGAATAAAATTATATAAAATACTGAGGGATCAACTTCCAACATTGTGTGAAAAAACATACCCTCTGTTCATAATGATTAAGCTATACTAGACTAAACATAAAAATTCATATGTAATGTTCTAATAAAATATGAAACACTAGTCCTTCATACCATAGAATATAAATCACAAGATGAAACCAAAATAAAAAAATTTGTATACATATAAAACAATGTAAATTTATATGGTGATAAATAAATCTTTATAGGACATCCCCCAATATTGAACAAATAATCGGTTGTTATAATATGTGCATGCAAACAAGATTATAAATAATTAGGTAAAAAATAATACCATAATGAATAATATAAATAATCAAATATCCATAAATTTAAACATTATACATATCCACTTACCCCTTATATCTAAAGTGTATCCAAATGGAAACATATGTCTAATCGATACGACATTAGTGGAATTATTGCACACCACTCAACCTTCAATGTTAGACAAGGTGTGTACACAAGATCTATAAAGATTCATCCAAATGACAAACACGTGAAAAAAAAATTGGATTATAGAAAACAATCCTTATTTCCAAAAAAACAACACATATATCAACTAGCTTCTAGGACATGAACGGAATGGTATGAACTAGTGACATGAACTATTATAACACTTAGAGACCATATCCTAGCTCTATTATGTTTTAGAAATTAAAATTCTCTATAAATATATAAAATCAACAAAGGCATCACACACAATGACCATAGACACCCAATATATAACATGGTATCAAACTATGGGATTTTGGAGATTTAGTCCTCTCTATAATCCAATAGTTCCCTAGAAAAATCAATAATTAGGTATAAAATAAGGGATAACACCCAATTAAACTCAAGTGTAATGTATGATTAAATAAATTCACAAACAGATACACTAATATCATTCTATTGTATATAGATACTCAAAAAACAACGGTTTAATTCACATGTCATGGGAAAGTCAATCATTAGAAACCCACAATAAGAACACAACCACAATCGACTCAAACGTTAGGTCTCCTGGAAATTATAAGAGATTCACAATTTCCAATGCATAAACTAGAACCAATGGTCAAATGTTCTACTAAATAGTGGTTGTTCATCATCCCCTCTACTATGACCATATAAAAACTCGGGCTCCCGGATGTAAATACTGATACATTTATCCAAGCAATTTATCATTACTGTAGTAATTTCATAATCATATTAAATCACATTAGCAAACAAAATTCCACATCATTTAGAAATGAACTACTATGAGACCATTAAACAAAAAATTTCTGCTTCAGTGTTTTGAATATGAAAATATGTCATACATGTTTGCAATCATTAAGATGTTTGGAGTACGATAGGACAAACATATTTTTTGATGAATAGTATCCTACCCTTATGAATTATATACTACCATTATGAATACTAACATAACCCATATGAGTATTAAATCTTCCAAAATAAAGTAACATCACCAATGAATGTATATATAATATTTTTACATATTATAACTAACAATATAACCGTAGTAAAAGTTTTGGTATTTTCTGTATGCTAGAAATAAAAAGTTGTAACTAAATGAATAATTTAATAGAAAACTTATTTTTATAAAATTTGATAATAAATTAAAAAACGTATTTTATCATTTTTTATATAATTTTATAAGTCCTTATGTAAATTTGGAAATCATTTTAAAATTAGTTTTAATGTTAAAATATTTATTTTTCAAAAAATTATGATTTTGAATAAAAATTAAATTATTCATATTTAGAAAATTGATTTTGAAAAATGGGTTTCATTTATATATTATAAATGTTGCATACTTTTTATGGATAATTTTAGAGATTTTTCTGAAATACAGTAATTTTTTTTCTGGAAAGTGATAATCGATAATTTATAGAATTTGATAAATAATTGAATTTATATATAATTCATGAGTCATAGATGATGTAAATGGCCATTGGTTAGAACATTCATCGAGATAAAACTATTTTATGTCACATGAATCATTTGTAGTATTTGACTTTTGACGTAATCAAATTTTAATTTATATAGTAATAAGAAGACCCTCCTCCACTCCACTATAAATTCCACCCCTCATACACTATTTTCATCAATCATCTCCAGATTTAAAGCTTTACTAAATTCTTCCCAAATGTCCCCCAAGCTCTATACAGATGCCCAGAAAACATTTTTCTCCTATAAAGGCAAAATACACTCCCATAATGTGGTTCTCAATGGAGAAAAAATCAAGCAGTAAATTCCACATTCCGATTATTTTATTTTTATTCCAATTCCATTAGTTTCTTTTTCTTTCCCCACATTATTAGAAAAAAATGGTTTGATATCTCCTTTAAGATAAATGTACTGGAATTATATTATTCTAATTTGATATTTCAACATAATCCCACATTCTATCTCCTTTTACATTATCGATGAAAACACCGACTTAGATGTGTTAATTTAACACATTCAATGACGTCGAGTTTTTAATTTTTGTTACCATCTTAGATACTAGTCATGAAATAATTTTAATGGTCAAAATAGATCATAAAATATATATTTTATCTTATGTTATGTTCTTGAATCCTTATACACTCATTATATAAAATAATAATACAAATCCAGTTCATTGTGAGTAAGAACACCAAATTACTCCAAGCGTTTATTAGAAAAAAAATGTTATCTAATGATTCAACTACATGGTGTTTATAAAACAACATTAAATGATAATTTATATCTCTAGAATGTGACTAATAATATATATAAACTATTTTTGATGTTTTAACACATTTCAAATGAACATCCATTCATGAATACAAGTGAACTGGGGAAATGTGCTCAGAAACATTACACTCCCAAATAGTGAATTTAAGCTATATAACTCATATAATAGTATAAAAAACATAATAAAATCATAATGAATAAAATAATATATTAAAGGATTTTTAATTACTAATTATTTAATTTAATTTCATTATACCTGAATATAATGTGATGAAAGTGATCAGACACAAGGTAAAGGGAAATTATTGAACCTAACTCTCTTTCTTTTTCTTTTCCCTCTTATAACCATATTTAGTATATATATGCATTATAAATAATGTATTTATAATTATAATATCTATTATGGTATATAATTGTTCTATAATTGATTTTATGAATAATCTAATGTTTTCTAAAATAACTACTCTTTAATAGAACACACGTTTTTATTTTTTTATGTATGTTTCACCCTTCACTAAATTTTAATATTTCAATGTAAATATTGATATTACCTATAAAATATGGGAACAAAATGATTATGAATTTACGAATTATTATATAACACCAAATTTTTTCAATGGGTTATTTTATGTTCAGGTTTGAAATATTTTCGATGTGGCATGCATTATAATCTAAATGTTATGATATGATGGGTGCCCCATGAAATATATAGATCAATATGAAAGTTTAAATGTGATGGGTAGACCCAGAATAATGCAACAGTCAAATGTATCTAGTAATATAATTATTCTCATGAGTCAATGTTAAATTATCCATGAACATGATGATAGATTTGTTCATAACTATGTGTCCTAGTTAATCATTAAGACATGATTTTTCAATATTACGCATTCCCACATTCCTATCTACTATATATATGATGTTATGACTATAATCACCCCATGTTACAATTTTAATTTTATTATCATTCCCATTACAGGGCTTTTAGGCCTCCCCTTTATTTAATGTATATCGTTAGGTGACTACATGTACAAGGGAGTAAACAATAGCCAATAAAATGTTAGAGAAGAAGGAATTAAATAAATTTACACGTTTTATGTTTAATTGATATGTATCAACCATGTTTTTTGAAGACAATTAACCATTGGATCCACGTTGTTTAATTTTATTATGTTATTTATCATTGAAATAATGTAAATTTAATGTATAAAAATTAAGGTCACATTAGTTTTTTCTGAAGAATAGTTTCATTAAATTTTTAATTAGGATTAGTGAACCCTATGGAAAACCTCTAGTATGAGAATAAGTACACATAAGAACAAATGATGATTTTTTAAACATAAGGATCCCATAGGATATTTTTTTAGAGTTCATCACACTAATGAATAAGTAATTTATTCATGAATCATTTACATATGTTCTTTTCAAACATTTTTTATTTTAGAAAATGGTGGGAACCAAGAGGATCGTGGTGAAAACCCCGTGCAAGGGCTTATGTGATGAATGCCCAAAAAAATCCCCAATTCCATTTGAGTTCATGTTCAAAACATCATGTTAATTCTAATCTAGATGTATCATTTTCTGAATAATAACATGAGTAATTGAGAATGTCCTCATTGTCCTAATAGTGAGTAACTGGATATCGATTGTTTTATACGGCATTGACCAACAATGTTTAGTGGATCTCTTGATCCACTTGTTGGGAAAATTTGGTTAAACAACATGGAGAAGATTTTTATGTGCTTCACTATTCGGAGATGTAGAAAGTGATTAAGTCCATTTATCATCTAGTTGTAGAGGGTGATCAACAGTAAATATTCATTAAGAACACCATGTTGGCCAACAATATTTAATATATAAAATGGGAAGACATTAAGATCATGTTTCATAACATTTATTTCCCATAAACACCTCATAAAATTATATAGATAAAAATCATATTGCTCAAGAAAAAGGAAGGGGAATAAGTCATATCCTATGCTGTGAATTTCATAAGTACAAAAAGGTTTTATTTTGGTTTTTTCAATAGTGATAAAAAAATTGATAGATTATTTACTGGGTTAAATCCACACATTTGAACATATTTTGAAATTTGAGATTTTCAAATTCATGATGAAGTTGATTGATGTGCTCTAAAAGTAGAGATGGTGTTTGGAGAATTGTCCCATTTATATTGTGATATGAAATTAAATGAGGAGTTTTAATTTGAAAAAACTAATGATAAAGGAGGGATGATAACTCTACATCCCAAATTCCAAAATTGTGGGAATGAATTCATAAGAATTTCCTCAATAGGACATGGACATTTTTCATGTTTGGTATAGAAGGAAAACGAGCTCCTAAATTTCAAATAGAAATGATAAGGCATTAGAATGTGTTGGATGAAAGGAAAGAACCACCCATGGACCAATGATAAAACTATAGAGAGAGAGGTCAGTATGA
Organism: Viscum album; assembly: GCA_963277665.1. NCBI lineage: Eukaryota > Viridiplantae > Streptophyta > Magnoliopsida > Santalales > Viscaceae > Viscum > Viscum album. The sequence continues at coordinate 1,291,772,079 of OY728145.1, read as the reverse complement.
AAGCCAGTGAACTAATCCTTGAGCTATTGAGGGTAATCAGTGTCAGCATCCACCAAAGTCGAATAATCAAGGGGAGGAATATGCCATCACAACTATAGTGGTTGAAAAAAAAATATTTCATATAAGTTATATTTTTTAATCACACAAGAATGGAAAAAATTGTATTTGAATCAAGTGAAATGAATTCTTATATATATTGAATTTTTTCTAGAACTAAGGAATTAAAGCCCTAAAACTTTTAAGTAGATATATCTATAAAAAACAAAGTGGTGAAATTATTTCTACCCATGTGATGGAATCTCTTAATGTTTGTGTATGTTGAAAAATTCATGTAGTGAATCACATAATACATTCCTTGGTGGTATTTTACATTTTAATGGGAATGGGTTGGATATCCTTATATGGATAACATGTAAAATGTTTGAAAAAAACAAAATATCATTTCATGTTATGAACCATCCCATGCTCCTATAGAAATTGATGAATGGCCCTGAATCTCTTTTGAAATTTCCTTCAATGGTGTGGGTGTTGATTCCTTGTGAATAGGCATACCTTACTAAAATGGTTCAGTCAAAGGAAAGTGTCAACCTTGTAGAAATTCCCAACATGAGGGATATATGAAGATTTATTTCTAAAACAGTTACATAGACTTCATCTATATCATGAGGAATATTTCTTAAAATAACTAATAACTAAATCTTATGCGATCTCAAAAGTGTCAATATAAAATGGATCCTATGAAACTAGAGTTAAAAAGGTATCTGCAAGAGTATCTAGACAAAGGTTTAATACTCAATAGTTCATCTCCCAAGGGTCTTCCTATGCTCTTTATGAAGAAGAAGGTAGTATCAATGTGATTATGTATCAATTATCAGAATATAAAAAAGATCACCATAAATAACAAGTATCCATTACCATGGATCGAGGAATTGTTCAATCAGATACGAGGAGATAAATACTTATCAAAGTTGGAAGATCATTCTGGATATCATTAGCTAAAGGTGAAAATACGAGGATATTCAAATGACTACATTCTGTATAAGGTTTATGAACTATGATTTTATGGTGATTCCCATAAAACAATCTAATTTCCATGAAATCTTCATAGATTTTATCAATATACTCTTTAGAAACTACCTATTCTAATTTGTGGTAGTGTATAAGGATGATATTATCATCTATTCTAAGAGAAAGGAGGAACATTATGAACTTCTAAGACATGGTTTTGTGACATTGAGAAAAGAGAAGATATATTCCATGTACAGCCTGAGTGACTTTTTCAATGAAGTATGTCACATATTTGTGGAATGTGTTCACTTGTGAAAGAATTTTTATTGAACATTAATAAAAAGGCGATTAAGGAATGTCCCAATCCCTCTAGTGTTATATGAATCCTTAGTTTTCATGATTTATCAGGGTACTAATGACGTTTTGGGGAACGTTTCACATGATTTTTAAGTCCAATAACTATGTTAACAAGGAAATGGGTATTTTATGTCTAGACGGATGAATGTGAGGGATGATTCATGGAGTTAATGAGATGACTGATCAATGAACATGTACTCACATTACTGTGGAGTGGAGAATGTTTTGGGATATATAGTGAAGCATAAACGAAAGGTTTTGGGTTGTGTAATCATGAAAAATGATAATGTAATAGCATATGCCTCATGGTTATTGATGATCCATTAGAATAAATACCTTATACATGATCTAGAGCTAGCAGCTGGGATTTTTGCATTCAAAATATGGGGCACTATCACAATGTTTAGAAGTATGACATATACACTGATCACGAGTGTCTAAAGACTAGATTCACAGAAAAGGATATAAACATGCATCAAAGTATATGGTTATATATAATTAATTATTACGATTTATATATCAACTATCGCCCTTTTAAGGAGAATAAGGAAGCTGAATCTCTAAGAAAAAAAACATGCTACTATATCCAGGTTGCAGATTGATTAATATTTAATATTTATAGATATGAAAATTATGGATTTAGAAAACATAATGATAGGTAATATATCATACCTTTCCAAAACTATTTCCCAAACATCTATGCAATTGATGAATACAGATAGACAAAGGACAGATCCAAAGCTACTATATAAGGTGAATGAAGTAATGTAAGGGAAGATACTAAAGTTCCATATATAGTATGATGTGGTGATTCTATTTGTCATGTGGTTTTCTATGCCTTGAGTGCCTAGGATAATGAACGATCTATTTGATAATGCACAAAGGTCAACGTTCTCTATCCATCATGGGAGAACCATGATGTATAGTGATATCAAAGAACACATTTGGTGGGACACCATGAAGAATGATTTTGTTGAGTGTATCTTGAGGTGCTTGATATGGTATCATGTTAATGTAGAGTGAAAACATAATAATGGGATGATAAAACTTTTTCCTATAACCATGTGGAAATGGGAGAATGTCAATATTGAATTTTTCACGGGTCTGTCAAAGATGTCTAATGTAAAAATTGTGATATGGGTCGTGGTTTTCTATCTCACCAAGACATACCAACTTTTCTCTATTCGGTTTCACATCTAACGTGGACAACAGGAAAATATATATGTGGATGATGTGGTATGAATTAGTGGGGTTCCATTATAGTTTTATTCTGATCATGATCCATAGTTCATATCTAAATTCTAGAACAATCTCATATATGATTTGAGAACTGAATTAAATTTAAGAATGAACTATCACCACCAAAATGATTGAAAATATGAATAGACTAATCAAATTATTGGATATATTCTAAGATCCTACTCTGTAGAATTTTAAGATGGGTGGGATCAACATCACCCATTATTGTGTTCTCAAACAAAAATAGATTCCACCTAAGTATTTAGATGGCCCCATATGAATCTCAAAATGGAAAGTGATGTAGAACTCCATCCAGTTAGGATTATGATGGAGAATTAATTCCAATGGATCCTTATATTGTGAAAGAGATGAAATACATGGTTCATGTCATCTATAATCATATCAAAGATCTTTAGTGTTGGAAAATGATCTATGATAAAATTCTTTTAAGGGACTTGGAGTTCTATATTGGAGATAAATTCTTCTTACTGATATCTCCACGGTAGAGAATCATGATGTTTGGAAAGAAAGGGATGTTAATCCTAATGTACTATTCCCCCTATGGGATCCTTGACCACATATGAGTCTTGGCCTATCATCTTGCACTTCCACCATATAAGGATCAAGTTGATTATGTATTTCACGTATCAATCTCGATGAAATATAAAACTAGTCCCTCACATGTACTAATCTCAGAGGTTATATAAGAGGATGATGAACTCTCTTATAAATAACATCAAGTAAATATTTGTCACTAGAGGGATATGGGTTTACACAACAAGATAACTCACATTGTCACTGTTTTTTGGAGGAAATATATGTATGAAAAATCAACATGAGAACTAAAGGATGTGATGAGTGTAAGAACACTCACCTGTTTATGAAATACTAAATTTGGAAGAAGAAACATCAAATGGGGGGAAAATGAAAAGACCCAAAATTATATCAAAGTATTAATACCTTATATTAATAATATAAATATCATATAAAATCACAATACCAAACAAATTTGCACACTAATCAAAAATGAACTACTAAACGAACATTAAATATAAATTTTCTTCTTCTGTGATTTGAATTTTAAAAATATCACAAAAATGGTTGAAATCTGTAAGATGTTTGGAGTCAAATGGGGAAATTATAATTTTTGGTGATTAGTATTCTCCCCTTATGAATAGTTTGTTACCCTTATGAATATTAATATGACCCTTATGAATAGTAAATCATCAAATATAATATTAACCGCACCCATGTATGTATTAAAAACATATTTATCTTATAAGTGATAATATGAACCCCACAAACGTATTAGTATTTTTATAGTCATAGATAAATAATTTTAAATATTAAATTAATTAAAAATAAATTTTATATTCCTAAAACGTGTACATAAAATAAAAATTGTGTATCCTAGAGTTTGAAAATAATTTTATAAGACCTTAAGTAAATTTTTAAATAATTATAAAATCAATTTTTATTTTAAAATAACTATTTTTCATGTAAAATAGGATTTTAATTTAAATGGAATTTGATCATATTTAAAGAATTATTGTTTTTAAAATTTAGTTTCCTTTTGTATTCAACATGTCAAAAAATTATTAGTTGTAAATACTATTTATTTTATGGAAATACTAGAATTTTATGTTGAATTTCGGAATTTGATAATTTACAAAATATTTTAAAGAGATGAATTTCTACATCATGATTGAGTCATGGCTAATATAAATGGCCATGAGTTCAAACTCACAATTAATTATTACTATTTCAAGCCACATGAACCATCATTATTTCTTGTCTTGTAGAGAAATAAAAAATTAATGAATATAATATAAAGAATATCCAATATCCCATCACTATAAATACCACCCACACACCCTCATTCCATAACAATTTCAAGATTCATGAATTAACCTAATTCATCCCAAAAATACCCCATGCTCCTACCCCAAGTCCAGAATCAATTTTTCTCATCAAAAGACAAAATTTTCTTCCCTAAAGTGTCTCTCAAAAGAGACAAACTGAATATATAAAAAAAAATCGATTATTTTATATTCTTTTCCATTACATTATTTTCTTTTTTTATCCTCGCCTAATTAAAGAAAATATATAAATATAGTTTCATAAATGTACTAGAATTGTATTATTATAATGTGATAGTTTATCATAATCTCATTGTCCCTCTCCTTTTTTTATTATAAATGAAAACATTATCCAAGATGTTTTAATTTATCACATTCAAGTACGATGAGTTTTCAATTTGCATTACCATCACAGAGATTGGTATTGAAACCATTTTAATGGGTTATCCAGACAACAATATATTTATTTTATCTTATGTTATGTTTTGAAATTATTATATATAGATGATATAAAGTAATAATACAAAAAATTTGCATTGTTAGCTAAACCGCCAAATTAATCCAAGTAGTTATCATTAAAAATTTATCTTATGATTCTTCCTAATAGTATATAAAAAATCCTAATAAAATCATTTATATATAAAAAATATAACAAATAATACATATTAATAATTATTTATATTTAACTACATTTCAACTGAACATTAATTTAGGAAAACATGTTTACCGTTCAAAATAACTAAGAAAATTAAAAATCTCAAACAATTAATTTATGCATATAACTCATCCAAAGTACCATAAAAGATCATAATAAAACCATAATAGATAAAATAAATGTATTAATGAATATATACTTATTAATTAATGAATATAATTTCATTATTTAATAATTTAAAATGAAGATATAATTTAGAAATAAGGTAAGGGGAAATTCTCGAACCTAACTCTCTTTCATTGGGGTTTCCCTATTCAACCCGTTTTCATATGGATATGGATTAAAAATAAATTATTCCAAATTATATTATCCATTATGGGATATAAATTTCATTTAAATTATTTCATGTAAAATATTATTTTTTCAAAACTATTTATTCTATTAAATAAAACCCCCCATTTGCATCTCGAAGATTGTTTCACTCTGCACTCAAGGTTAGTGGTTCTATGTCTAGAATGATATTACATCATTATTTTGTAAACCAAATGTTTATGAATATATTATTTATTATGTGAAACCCATTTAATTTAATGGGATATTTTATGTCTAAATTTTACATATTTTATATGTGGAAGGCATTATAATGTAACTATTATGATGAGATGGGTGCGCCCAAAATTATACAATTAATTATTAATGTTTAAATGTGATGGGTGAACCCAAAATTATTTAGCACTCTAATGTATTGGGTAAAGTGATGAATCTCATGATTTAACTTTAATATTGTGAACTTTTTTTGAGATTTGTTCACAACTATGTGTGGTAGTTAACAACTAAGACATGATGTTTCAATTTTATGCATTTCCACATTCCATGATATTTTATAAATGATGTTATGATTATGATCACCCCGTGTTATATTGTTTCATGTTCTAGTCATTCCTCTAATTGTATTTTTAACACACCAGTTTTTTATGTATATCCTAAACTGACTACATGTACTAATGACTACACAAGGCACTTTATAAAACAAGAGATGATGGATTTAAATAAATTTTTATCCTTTATGTTATAAATGTTATATATGTTATTAGTTTCCCAATGATACCAAACATTTGTATCATCATTTTGTGATGTTTTTATGTTTCTATAGTTAAAATGATGTAAAATTAATGTATGAAAAGCATGGTCGATATAAATGATATTGTAAAACATCTAATGATTTCATTGAAAACTATATTATCCACATCCATAACACCACAAATACGTGATTACATAAACAAAACCATGAAAAAAATGGAGTTTTTAATGATCCTTGGGTACTCATAAAAAGTAGGAAACCATTAAGGGGATCCTCTATCATAGTAAAAATAATTTAAAACTCCTCTATATGAAATATTTTTGTTTCCAAGCAGATAAAGAAACTATAATAGGGTATTATTTAATCAACAATGGAATATACATGTGACCAACAATGGAACCCAACTAATTATCGATTAGAATACTACCATAAGTGCATTTATATGGGATAGTAGACCCATCTCAAAATTCTGTCATTGGTGATCTAGCATAAATGAAACCCACTATACAACCCCATCCAAAGCGCTCCAACCAAAAATAATTTCCACTATACATGACGAAAATATCATGCAACTATACTATAAGGTCTATTCCAAACATTTATCAATCTATCTTAAAATGAATATTCCATAACATTAAATTTTAGAACCATTTTTATCGTTAAATGAATGTTAAGAGCACATTTATGGACATCAATAGGTCCTCATATATCTAACCCTAAACAATAGGAGGATTTAAAATAAAATCCTTAATGGAATCTGCCTTTCCAAACTCTCCCAATCCAAAACACAATCCAGAGAGTCTCTAAATGATGAATGGATTATATCATCTTGATCAAGGTTTAAATTGAACATAATAGACTAATCATAAGTCCATTTATGGTTTTGGAAATAGAATGAATTAAAAAAACAAAATTATATATATACAATACACACTTAATACACTAGAATTGTACCCTCTGCATCTATACCAGGTCATGTACATCATTCAAACATGGAATGAAAACCCAAAGTATATTGTGTTTTTGGAAACATAATATAATGTTACATGTATGGGGTTCCTTCCCAATAAACTATACATGTACCCTACATGGATATCTACAAAATAATATACATTTCAATTTGTTGAGTTCCACATATGGTGTGTGATCATTTACATTACATGACCATGTTCCATGATTTGTGGTGTCTAGATGAGTACATTAAAACACCACAAGATTTCCCGACATGACATATATAAAAAAAATCAATAGCTATTATCATCTACCCATCACAAAAAATGAATAATACATTTCATGTGTTTCATGAACTACACACTTTGTAGAAAAGATTATGAGAAAAATGCCTTACAAAGCACCCAAAGCTCCTAATTTCCAAAATACACTTCTAGGAGGCTCTCAAATAACCATAAAACACAAATATAGAAAACAATAATATATAGTAAATTTTTTATAAATAATAAATATTCCACACCTGTATGTGTAAAATATAAATTCATACCTACTAGATCCTACCAATGGCCTAAAGGCCATTGAATCATTATTATTATTTGATAGAGCCCACTTTTTAGGGATGAATGGTTTAGAAACCCAAACACATCTTCAATATAGGATAATCACACTTAATAGAATAATGTGTAAAACCAAAATGGGAACATCTTACTTATTTTAGTTAATTAAATTTTTCGAATGTTTTATATAACCTGATTTTCCTCCCAATTAACAAGTGAAACAATAAGATAATAATAGATGAAATTTTTAAGGCATGATACCTAATGAGATATCTTTATCCATTGAACATAACTAGTTCTTCTATATAGGGTTCTAAAATTAAGCTCATAATAAAATTTAATCCATATGTTACTCCAATTATGATGCATTTCATATGTGATAATAGAAATCATTTCCATGAGTTTAGCATAATATGTGATTCCATTTATAATGAAATGTTTAATGAATCTTTTTATAAAGATACAATGACTGAGTAATAAACAACAAAAAACCATGTTTCATAGTATAATATAGCATGTCTATTTGACATTGACCATTATACATGATTTTATCAACATCATCCAATAGAAATATTTGAAAACCATAAGTATTTGGGACTACTATTAACACCTGATTTACTTAAAATACGAGATAATAAATGTTGTTTTCATTGATCCTATATAAAATTTCACTATTAAATAAACGTCCCTATGATGTTAAAATATATTCTCTATAAATTCTATTGTTTAAGAAGGAATAACTTTGTTTAATAGCATACATGATATACTACATTGAGTATAAACGAACAACTAAATAATATTATCTAAATGCTACCCTTATAAATTTATCATTAGAATAGTGGTAATGAATATTGTCAAATGAATTATCAAGATAAGATTTACACAAGTTTAAATAATGATTAATTGGTTACTAAATTTATTAAAAATTGATTTAAAAACGAAATGAATATACATGTTTTGTTTTTATGAAAACATAATTTAAAAGAGAATAATCTCATTTTTAAAATAATATACCTTGTTATGGATTTTTATTTAAAAAAATATTTGTTATATATTAACTATAATGTTTTAAATTAATCTTATCTATTTTCTAGATATGATATAATAATAATATTAATTTTCTGGATAACATATGTATTTTTGTAAATGTGCAGTTTTAATGCCTTTTGATAGTGAACCCATTTTAAATATAGTTTTTACATGTTTGTGGTTATTATATGAAAAAATAAATTTTTTTATAATTGGGTCCCCAAAATTTCTATTGCATGACCTTTTAATATTTTTCTCGTAACAATCATGTTTTGATGAATAGTAAAAATGTGCTAAATTATAATTGGGATATATTTTTTCAATCAAAATAATTGATATTTTTGAATCAAATTATTTAATGGTTTTAATGTATATATAGAATATGTTATTATAATTTAGTCAAATTTTTTTCATTGGATGTAATTTCACTTTTCAATTGGACATAAACACATGTTAATCTTTTGATAGTTTTTACATCTTAAAACACCACTTTTTGGTTTTGACAATGGGATTTAATTTTAAATTATTTACTAAAATTTATGTTATTTATAATTTTCTAAATTAATTCCATATATATAATAGGAAGGCCCAAAATGGGTAAACAGCTAGCTTTTATTTTTGGATATTATGAATATTACTTTCAATAATTAGTTTTATTTTCCATTATTAAAAGATATACCTGGAAAATAAAGGTTAAACATAATATTATAATAATATAAAAAATTCTTAAAATGTATAGTAATCCTATTTGATGAGATATTTATGACCATTAGTATCATTAGGCTTATATTTTGTTATTTGAGATCCACTAGGGTGTTAAAATGACATTTTAGAATATTTTATTTAATTAAACAAGAAATATAACATAAACGTGTATATTTTACTAAATAAATTTTAATACAGGGTTATATTAATGATATATATGACTATAAATATTCATTATAAATTTAAAATCATTTCCTACATCATTGTATTTTACTTGTAATTTTTAAACATTATATACACAAATTTATTTATAACACCATCATGATGCGATGATTATATAATTAATGAAAATCTAAAACAAATGATATTATAAATATTAAAATAACTGTAATTTTAACTATTTGATTCAATAAAATAATTTTTTGGATGACATGGGATTATGTGGGACTAGTTAATGCCTTTTATTTGTCGAAATAACGTTTTTATGACTTTATGAAAAACAATTACTTAATAGTGTCAAAATTGACATAAATTAGTTTTTAAAACAATTAAAATTAAATTAAAATATATAATATTCCTCAAAATATATATATTTTTCAACGGACATATATTGTTTTAAAATTTTCATTAATGATCCACTTGTGTCTCTTATGTCATTATAAAGTAACTGTTATAACCATATAATATGAAAATACAAGAAGATATGGTAAGAGTTAATGATTAAACTAAGGGTTATAGCTTAAAGATAAGGTTAATTTAGTTGACCTAAAAATGTATAAAAAAGATGGGTTGGCAATATTTCGACCCATATTTATCTTATCTAAGAAATTTAACACATTGGAACTATTATAATTCAAAATTTATTTTATAATAAAATAATATTTCAAGACATTCCTAAAGTGCACCTACTTCCTCTTTTAAAATGCCACCACCTCTACCCACTAACCTACACCTCTAAAGCCCCTTTTAACATCCAACTTATGTATAAATAATTTCCCAATATCCATTACTTCTTCCAGGAATCCTTAACTTTGGAAGAATCCAATTCAATAATTATTTTTAGCTAAAATCCAAAGGATTAACAGTTTAATAGGTAATTTATTCTTTAAAGTTCATTTCAATTATTTTCCTTCATCAAACCCAATGATATTATAATACTTTTTTTAAATAAAAAATAGTATATTAAATATAATATGATGTATTTATGAGAATTATTTAGACTAAACATACACACACCTCTATCTAATGGGTATGAATAAATGATTTATGTGTGACAAACTAATTCCTCACAAAATGATGATCCTTCATTTTTCTCCAAGAAACTATCATGGTGGTCATTATTATGGAACTCTATTTATGTATGATATATATTATATTTATATTTATTCAAATATTATGTAATTTTTAAATTCAATATAATTTTACTAATTCCAAAATGTGTAAATACGATAATTTCATTTGAGGATATACGAATTACGACTCACTCAAAGTGATATACCTCATTAATGACATACATGGAAAATATAATGAATAGAATATATGGAAATAAGTAACATATATGATATAGATGTTATAATATAATTATATTATACCTATGTATCATTTAGTTCTCATTCTGTTCCTATGACAAAACAATTAAAGTTGAGATCATGCGTACTTATGACCTACCTTCTCCAAGAACAGTGCAAATCATTTCTTATATCCAAATGTTATGAAACATTATCATAAAATATATTCATGATATTTATTATATTTAAATCAAGAATAATTTTAGGGATATAATGGACATACATACACATTGATAATTTTCATCAAAACATGTTCATTTTTACACAAGTACCGAACGACGACAAAATGTCTGATATAAATTAAAATAATTAAATAATTATTAAAACTAGTTAATAAGTGATTTAAAATGAATAATGAACATTAAAAAGGTTATAAATCATATATAAAATAATCTAATTATATGATTCATGAAATTTATGGATAAATGAGACAAGTTGGATTCAATGTAAGGGAACTTATTAACCTAACTTCTATTCATGGGGTTAATATTCTACATTGTGATTATATCATGCTATGATTATGTGAGAAATAATTTTGCTTTTATTTATTGTATTTATAATTTCCTTATATGTATTTATAGTGAATACACATAATCGATCTATTTTATTAACAAAATTATCATTGTATGGTTATTTCTAAACCTAATTTCCACTCATTGTATTTTACATAACCTATGTTGATTATATTATTCCAAGATTATGTGTAGAATCACTATTTATTTATTTATGTTTTTATTTTAACTTAACTTTGTCTGTATAAACACTTTTTACACATAATATCTCCTATTGAAAAAATCTTACGCAATTTTTACCAACATTTTAAGGGAATTATAACCTCAATCTCATTTCGTTGAGTTAAATATCCATGTCATTGGTTTTGTTTTTCCAAGAATTTGTGTCAATGAAATATTATTTGTTTAAACTAAATATCCATATATATTGGGTGTATTTATATTTTTAACACACAATTATGTCATTCATATATTCTTTATATGAAGATATGATCAATTTTAGGACCTTCGTATCAATATCCATTCATTGAGACATTTCTTGATGATATGAACTGTTATTTCATTGTAAGTGTTATATACATCCCATATTACATTAATTTTATACATTATATCAATTCTCATGATATTTAATGTGTTTTTATCTATTCTACTTTTATGTCTCATATAATTTAAATATCCAAAATTTTAATGTACTCTTTATATTAATGATCATTTTAAATGTTTTAAATATTTAATCCTCCAAATAATTATCTATCATTTCCATGATTTCAAAATAAATTTAATGAAATATTTATAAAGATATGAATGTTTTTAGTGTAAATACCTTTCAAAATTTTCATTGTTGTATGGGTTCCATGGATTAAAAAATCATCATTTAAAATGTTTTAATTGTGTATTAAAAGTGGTTTTATTATTTCAATAACTTTGAATATTTATATATATATACACCATGAATAGAATTTATCACTTTTATTTCACTATTATGTTTTTATGTTTACATTAAATTTTTAGGATATTATTTTAAAATAATCTGTTTTCATTTATGTGTGAGAATCTTTTAAAAATAAAATGTGATTTCAAAGTGGAAATGTTATTTTACCTTTATGCTTGGATTATGTTTTGGGATCATATTATGGTTATTGGTAATTACTTATGTATAATGGTGGTTTTATTATAAAACATGGGAGGGTGACCATGTGATATCATTTCAATGCCTTGGTTAATGTGATGTAGGTAAATGATAATGTTTCTTCTAAGAGATGTTGGGGATATACTGTGATGGGTATTCCAAACTTAATAATAATGGTTAATCTCTATGTAGATGTCATGGATATAATGAAAGTATAAAATGGATTCCACAAGTTAACTTTATTCTTTATGCTATTTATGATGTTTTTATAAATATTATGATTACTTGATATAATCAAAATATATAATGTTTTATGGGTGAAATGTATGATTTTCTGAAAATGTTTTCATGAGATGTAAATATTATTAGACTAACTGTTTTATTCATTAATTTTTATTCCATACTGAACTTTTGCTGCTCATCCCAGGTTTTTGAAATGTTTTTCATTAGGTGTCATGAACTATAAGACAATTGGAAGAATTCAAGAATATTTTTATAACGAAAATAAATCTTGCTTAATTTATGTAGTTCTATTATTGTGAAAAAATTTTATAGAGTATATATGTATACATTGTAATTTGTTTGAGGTATTTTATTTATTATGGATTAATTATCTGAAACTATAAAATTTAAAAGATCAAAATTACAAAATAATCTAAATTCTTGATAAAAACTCATGAATATTTACGGATTAAGGTTGGGGACTAATAGTTGGTATAATATGTCGGTGTAGACATTTTTATGGATTAGATGTTTTAGATAACTATATGGTAATTATCTATGTCTATTTTTTAGTTAAAGACTTATTTTATAACTTTTTTAGATCATGAATGGTTGATTAAAAGTTGAATGTGACTTATCTAGAAAACATTCCTCTCTCTTCATGAGTACATGCTTGCAGTTATTTTTATAATGTCACATTCAGATGATTGTGATACTTTTAATAACATACAACTCACTTTCATGAAGATGTGTGAGATATCATACACCTACACTATACCTAAACACCAACGTGGATCTTGGGTCATAATTAACTAAGTCATATAATTTGAATATTTTCATATTTTAAAGAAACATTTATATGAACACGAAATTTTCAAAAAAATTACCATTCCTCATGATTTTGAAGAATTTTATGATTTTGAAAAAGGTGCTGACGAAGGACACAATTGTGAAACATTTTTATATTTCATTTAATGACATAGTATTTCATCAAATAATTGTGGTATTTTAACATGACCATCGATTGAAATTTTAAACTCGAATTTGATCTGACTCTTTTAAAAAAATCATTATTATCAGATGTTTTGATAATATATGCCATAAATGATTATTTTGTGAAAATATTTTTTTGTGAACACCCATGTGAATAACATTGAACATGATGTATTTGGATAAACGAAAAAAATGATTATGATGGATCCATAAATCATTGTTTCAAGGCGTGGACATTCTATCTACTTGAACATGATGAAAATGAAACCAATTGGACACGATGATCAATGTATTATGTTATTTGTATTGGGAATAGTCATATTTTATCATATGGTTGAGAAATAAAAAATTTTAAATATATATAAGACTTCATGTATTATGATTTTAAGTTCATTATGTGTTGGGATGAAAATGAGAGTTATAATATAACCATTGATGTTAAATCATGTTAGGGTTATTTTAGAGTTTTAAAATAGGTACAACCCCCAAGATATGTGATTACCTATCACAACTAGCAAGCATGTGAGAATCAAATTGACAACTGATGGAAAACAAGGGCACATCACCTAACACTGGACTATGTGATATACCTAATGAATTTAAATTATATTCATTAATTAAATTATTTTTTGGTTCAATAATAAGTTTATTTTTGGAACTAATGTTTTATCAAATCGATATCCTTAGTATAAGAAAATTATTTTTTAAATAAGTGAATAATTCTATTTTGAAAGAAATTTTTTCATTTGGGAACACTATTTGCCTAATGAAATTAAAATAATATGGGATTTCAATTGATTATTAATGGTTGTATATTTTTTGGAAGAATCTATGTGTTCAATTTTGACATTTATATATTTAGGTTATTTATGGAAATTATTAGCCTATAAAATAAAATATTTGATTAGGTTAATTATTTTTATTATACGACATTAAAATTATTCGAGGTTATTTGGATATAAATGTGAAAATTAATAATGTAATAATATGTGAAAAAATACTTCTGATTTTTTGTTTACAATCATATATTAGATTATTCTTTTGGTGGAATTGTGTGGACAATAATTTGTTGAATGGTCATTGTTGAAATTGGTTGTATTCTTTTTTTGAAATTTCTTGATTATTTGTAGGATTTCATATTTTAATGATTATTATTTTTGGGGGATTATCTGATCATTTTCTAATTTAATTTTTATTAGGATAATGTCTAAATATAGATGAGATATATATTTCATGTTTTTTCGATTATGAGATTCTTTATAAATTAATTCGAATGCTTCCGGTGTGACCAAGATATCTTGAATACTCATCATATGTAGAAATTACGAGTTTGTGTTATATATTTATTAAAGGATAAAATTATATATTACCAGTTATTATGTTTCCTTATGTTATTATTCTATATAGTAAATAATTCCTTGTCATTATGAAAATTGATTTAAAATAAAGATGTTTTCCATTTAAATTTCCTATAGGAAAACTAGAGACCATTTAACACATCACAAGTTTATTTTTTTTGGTTGTTATATTTATCCTAATAATTTTTTAAATAACTATCCATCAGATATTGAATGATATTTATTGTTCAATATTAATTTTTTCTTACATGGATCCCGAATATTTGTTATCTATGGTTACATTTTTACTTATTTTTCCTTCTTTTAATGTGGTAGTTTTATTAACCCTTTTTTATTTGGGGTATTTTTAATGAAGGTACCATGACAATTTTAAAATTGAGAGGAAACAATTTACAAAGGGGGTAGTAATTTAACATTCTTATTTTCAATAAAGATAAAATATGTTTAATAACATACATGATACCCTATATCGACCTTAAACAAAAAACTAAATATTTTTATTTAAATATTACAATTATAACTTAGTTTTTGGAACATAATGAGTGAATAATATCAAAACAACTATGAAAATATGGTTTACGTTGGTTTATATAATGATTAATTGTTTACCAAATGTATTATAAATTGAAATAAGGACTGAATGAATATAAAGGATGTTTTTATGAAAACATATTTAAAAAGAGAATATTTATTTTTATTGAATAATAAAACATTGAATGGATTATTATTTAATGAAAAATATTTTTTATAAATCCAATTTAATGTTTTAAATTCATCTAAGATGCTTTCTATATATAATATTAGAACAACCCTAATTTTTCAGATAAAACAATTATTTTTTAAAAATGACGTTTTACTACATTTTAATAAAAATCCATTTTTAAAATTAGTTTTTGACACCATTATATATTATTTTTTTTAAAAACAAATTATTATTTAGAAATGGGACATCAAAATTTACTTTGGATATATTTTTTATTTTTTTTCAAAAAATTGTAATGTTTTGATGAATAGTAAAAAAATGCTAAAGACTAATTGAAAACAATAATTTCCATAAAAACAATTTTATGGTTATATCATATTTTTTAATCGTTTTATGTAATAAATGTAATATATTTTAATAATTTAATCTAATATTTGTAATTATATGTAATTTAAATTTTAAAATAGAGATATACAGTTATCAAAATTTCATGGATTTTATTTCGTAAAAACCTACTTTTTTGTTTTTACAAACGAAATTTATTTTAAATTTTTTATTACCAATAATATGTTTTGATATTGGAAAAATAGATTTAATATATGGAATAGGATATTCCAAATTGTTTAATTAGGTTCCATTTATTTTTTGACATTATGAATATTATCTTTGTAATTTTTTTGTTTACCAATGTTAAAGGGTAAATCATGTAAATAATGGTAAAAATAATATTCTAATATTATAAAACTAATATAAAAAGATTCCAAATATGATTGGATGAGCTATTTTGGACCATTATAATTTTTATTCATCACTTCTTGCATTTGAGAGCCTCTAGTGTGTGAAAATGACATTATATAATATTTATTTTAAATAAAAAGGAAATGTAACATAAACATGTATATTTTACAATGTCAATTTTAATATAGGGTTATATAAAAGATCACTATGAATATGAATATTAATTATCAATATAAAAATATTTCCAACACCATTGTATTTTATTAATAATTTTTATAAATTATATAAAAAAATATTTATAAAATAATTATGATACAATGATAACCTTATTAATGAATGGTTCAAATTAATGATATTATAAATATTCAAATAAATGTAATTTTAAAATTTGTTATTATCCAAAAATATTTTGGATGACATTGACATATGATGAATGATTAAATTATTTTATTCAAAGGAATCATTTTTTATGACTTTAAAATAAATCAATTACTTAATAGTATCAAAACTGACATAAATGAGTTTTAAAATATATACAATTTTATTAGATGACACAATAGTCTTAATAAATCAAAGATTCGGTCAAATGAATTATATAATGTTAAAATTTTTATTAAAGATCTTATTTTGGTTCCCTTAGAATTATATAATAAATATAATAACCATATATTATGAAAATACGAGACATGGTAGGAATTAATGTTTTTAACACATTGTTAAAGCATAATGATACATTTAATTTTTTGACCTAAACAAATCTAAAACCTATTGTTTGAGAGAATCTAGACCGATCCTAACCTTATCCATTATATTTATCACTTTGTAACTATTATAATTCAAAAATAATTTTAGAATAAAATAATATTTAGAGTATTTATTAATCTTCCACTCCTCCCACTTATAAAAGGCCACCACCTCAACCCACTTTCTCACACATATGAAGCCCCAGGGTTCATCCAAATTCTTCTCAAATAACCTCCCATGATCCCTCTATTCCTAATAGAATCATTAAATTTGGAATAAATAATTTAAATATTGCATTTTTGCTCAAAAGAAAAAGTAGTACCTATTTTAGTGGTATAATATTCTCTAAAGATCATTTCTATTATTTTCCTTCTTCACTGCCTATGATCCTATATTATTATAATTACATAACAAAACAAGTATTCTCAATATAATATAATATTGTTATGATAAATATTCCAATGACACTTACACACACCTCTATCTAATTGATATGAGCTTACTATTTCTGTGTACGGTGAACTACTACCTCACAAAACGATGATTGTTAAATTTTTTCCTACCACCTCTCGTGGTATCCATTATAATGGTAATATATTTATTTATTATATATATATTATTTATATTGTCTCTATAATTCGGTTATTTTTATTTACAACATTACTTTATTCTATCCATAATGTGTAAATACAATAATTTCATTTGAGGAAGTTCAGTCTACTACCATCACAAATTTATATGACTTGTTCATTCCATACCTAAAAATATAATGGTTGGTATAAATGAAAATATATAATCTTTATGTATATATATATACATCATAGAACCAATTACATTCTTCATTTATTTAATAAATAATAGGATTTCATCATTTTAATGAATATGTGTAGTGATAAAGACTCTTCAACAACCATTTATTTTTTGATAAAATATTACTAGGGAAAGATCATTAATGCATCATCTCATGTGATAATATTTTAATTAATGAAAAGTGGATCGAATGTGGGTTTTATTTCATAACTCATATGGTACATTTGAAAGAAACCTCTTGGGTATCTATTAAATTATCTCTTCAATATTTATGGATAGATTATGGCGTTCATATATTTTGTAAATTCCATTAAAAACAAAATTATTTATGTAAAAATGATAAATTTCATTTTCAAGGTGTAAATTTCCATTCATATATTATTATTGAGATTAAAATGAACATCTTTTTATTTCCTCCTATTATGTTTGACACATTTTTAAGATGTTTATATAAAATTATGAATCAAAATTACATAAATCCATCCAAAATAATTAGTGTTAATGGGGCCCATGAAAATTTAACGCATCCCGTTCATAGTAACATTGCTAATATTATTAGTGATCATGTTCCCTAATGTAAGTAACCTGAAATATTTGACAACAATTTCATTTTTTTATTAGGAATATGAGGAATAAATGTAATGTTAATACCATATGTCACACAAGTATGATTTATGAATTATTAAATGGAATTTTTCAAATAATCATGAAATGTTTTACAGTATAACATATGTAATTTATTACTAAAGCCATATAGACTAGAAACACAATCAATTTTATGGTATAATTGTCTTAACATAAGCTCCTCCTCTTATGGTTTCATTATCAAAGGCTTATTTTTCTCATCTTGTACAAAAAAGGAATTCAATGATTCATTTTTTGATTATTTTCCACACTATGGTTAGAATGTTTATATTTAACGTAACTAAGAACCATGTTTGAGATTTCAATCTCAGAAGTGTAGATGTTCCCTTTAATATATAGGGTATACTTTCATTACCTAAATCATTTTTCTTATTGTGAATGATAGAAAAAACTTGAATTTATACCACCTTACTTCAATAATTTGATTATGATTTGTATATGATCTAACAATTCATTCATTATGAGTAAATAACCAATAATATATCAATGTAGTATCTCTTCCCCATAAATACTTTTTTGAATAAATTTTCTATCATTTACATTTTTCAAGGTGATATGTAATAGATATTACATATAGATTCAGCATTGTGAAAGCCTTTTAAATATATTCATTAAGATATCCATTAGTCCATTTATGATTGGTAACAATTGTTTTCTTATGCCAGCCAAGGGGAATCATTCTACAATATTTATATATAACATCATAACATACATGGGTTATATTAGTTCAATTTTTAAAAATAAAAGGGAGCATAAATGGATTTTTTTTATTGATTGGTGAGTTCTACAATGATTTGTTATGATTTGAACGTTTCAATGGGAGCGAAAATCCGGAATCCCATGTAGAACAACTCATGTCCTCCATTTGTAGGAGTAACCTATAAAAATTACTTATATGCCCCTCTCTCATAATGTATCTACTCTATATGAAATAACCTCTAGAAATTGGACCCCCATTATTATTATAATCAGTGATAGAATAAAACATAATTAAAGTTTCCTTATAGAATTTGAGACTATTGTCTTATTTAGTGATTACCAATGAATTGAAGTCTCCCAACATGACTGATTTGGGATTCATGATATTATACAATTTTAGTATCTTTTAATAATTTTCATATCTTAATGTTAGAGTTATAAGAACAAGTAATGGTGTAATAATTAGTGAATTGAGGATAACAAAATTAAACCTAGATGTTGTAGGTATTCTTGAGGCATAAGTTGAAATAAGATTTTTTTGAAATATCAAATGATAAAGTATATTAGTATATTACATGTTTTTTTTGAGACAATGGTGTATACACAATTTTCCTAGTTTAAGGCCCTCTAATTCTAAAATGTTAGTTTTTTTGTCTCACATTAATTAAAATTAAATTTATAGCAACATTGTAAGGTGTAAGGGCACTGGCCATGGTGGATTTAAATGTACCGTGATAATAATAATAAATAAGAATTGTTAATGATGTTTTTTAATTGTTAAAGACGTTATATTATGATATTCATTTAGAAAACATTTCATTTATTTTTTGTTCCTTACAATTTGATTTATGTTAATCCTTGGTAAATCCTTATTTAAAAGGAAATCCCTAAATTTTCATGGGATATTTGATTCTATTACATGTTAATACCATCAATAATGTTTTCATTACATATACTATGATTATATAGTTGAGATTAATTGACCATTATTTCCCAAAAAAACCATCCAAGATAGAGAATATGTTTCTAGAATGCAACAGATCAAGATTTCTATACTTCAGTACCATTAATTTTGAAGAAATGGATGATGGTACTTTTAATCAATGTAATTCTAACTCAGGTTTTACATCATTTGTTCCCTTATGAGAATTTGGGTTTCCAATTGTGAATGATAATAGTTTCCAATGGATTTATAGTTCCATCTACTTGAAGGTATATTTCATAGTTCATTTTTGCACTATCAGCCTCATCAGTACAACCTCAATAGAATTCCTACATAGTAGAATGAACGTTCTAAAAATCATTCTCATCCATGTACTAAAAAATAATATTTGAATAATTCCATGGTGGTTATTGGATCTGTACTATGAAGTTATAGTTTATCCAATTGAATTCTCATGATTCATATTGGGACCCAACTCAACGATATACTAATTATAAACATCCAATAGAGAGACCATTGTAGAACTAAAATTAATTTAATGTATTTTATTTCACTTTTTCAATTAAAAGTGATGCACCATTATTTTCCATGACAACATTTGGGTGGGATGACTTATGTTTCCTATAAAGATGTATCAGATCATGATCCACATATAGTGACCCATCAGCAAGTTACTTTTATCATGTGTTTGAGGACTCAATGTCCATACCTAAATATAGATTAAGATGTATGATATTGGATTTCTCCATTCATTCATACATTTGTTATCATATTTCATCTCACAATGAAACATTTACATTTCATTCCCCTCTTATAATAATAGGACAAGTGACCCAAAAAATTACAGTTAAACATGAATTTTGGATTTCACTCATACTAAATATGAATATTAATTATATCATCTTATGTTTTTAGAACCCTTATTACACTATAGAAAAAGATACATCAACCAAGAACATGATTCTAGAATAATTCCCCATCCATGGGTTATCATTTTACCAGTCCATCATAATGGGGTTTCCTACTGAGTAGGATATGTAACAGTGTATTCGGGGATGCCAATACAACCTGTTATATATATAAATAAGAATTATCAAATTGGTGGTTGTTTTTTAAACATAACCATGATCGATGTTCCCATAAAAATGTTGAATCCCCTAGAAACCCATATTCAAAGAGTTATACCCCATACCCCAAGCTGAAAATGTTATTAATTTGATGAAAAGACAATGTTGTCATCTCATCTCCCAATCAATGTCATGCTTCAGTCTTTGTAAACCCATATCTCATTAGTTATAGATTTCAAATTACAGAACTTATAGGTTTTCTATCCTTTCAGAATCAACACTTGAGATATATTAGGAAATTAAAGAGTATCACATGTTACTCCATTATATGTTGATCAGATTATATATGAATCAATCATACGGTCATAATAATGCATCTTTAGGGTTGGATATCATAATAAAAGATGATATATTCAATGGTGATTTGAAAAAATCAGTACTCTAATAGGTTTGATATAACACCTCCTCTTGGGAATACAATTCCTTTACCAAACTTAGTAAATCATATAGATAGAAATGATGTTTATGAACAGCAAGAATAAATATCTTGAGGACCATATCCAATTTTTCATAATTGGATTCCACATTCAGATTATCACTAAATCATTAATCATTCACTCAAGGGATTTCACATACCCTTGTATAGTTAACCTTTAAAACACCTCTTCCATATTAAAAAATAAATAAAAAAATACATTAAAATTATGAATAAATTAGAATGAAAAAAAATCTATACAGGGGTAAATGCCTTTTTTGGGAGTAGGGGAGTGATCAAATTTTCTTATAAGGTCTTATAATAAGATACATAAACATTTCCCACTCAAAAAACCCTAATAAGAAAACTTTTAATATGTCCTTGGTTTTCTGAAGACGTTATGATTCAATTCATCAAAAGCACCCTAAAATAAGGATTTTAACCCTCCGGAGGATATTGTGGTTAGGAATCCATATTGATATCAATTTAAGAACTATCTCCCACAGATATGACTCACCTTTGGATCATATCATGTTTTTCATATGTATGCTTCCAAACCCCAAAATCCACTAATATTTAAGTATCTAATTCCATAAAAACTATCAAATTATTAGTTTCAAAACACCTACGATCCTCCCAAAATGAAGGTAATCCAAACATGACTAATTGTGTGCACACAAGCATATGAGAATCATTATCATCATCCCACAACAAATAAAAAAACCACATTTATCTTGATCTATTAACTATTAAATCCAAGGATTGTCCATGGATAAATCACTCTCACTAGAGTCTCAAAAAGAAGATATTATCCACATCCTATATCTTGCTCATCTGTAATGACATCTACCAAGATCAAAAAACCATTTATATCCAGGATCAGATCCCTCAGTAGTATATTTGTGATAACCTACCATATGGATTCCTAGCACCACTAATTGAGCACTGAAGAAATCATCTACACCATAGATACAACACTCAAGTAATCTAATGAAATGATCAAATAGAATAGACCCATAAAAGATCATCAAACCATATGACATAGTTAAAAAAAGCACAAATTTCCCCCACCATCGTGTATCTTTTAAAAAAGAGTAATTCCAATGAACACTCTCCTTCTCACGGAAACAATGAATCCAAAAGAATCTATTAAAGGATAGTAAAATTGAACCATATGATATTTATATGATACAAACATTCCTATGTTCCAGCATAACTCAAATAATCCTTAAGGGTTATGATCACATGATCAACACCATGAAAACCCCATGGCTAACATCCCAAATTCACACATATATCTCTTTATAAATACCAAACATAATAGTCCACAATACCCTTAGTGATTCTATTTGAAATTTTTTAATCTTTTTCTACCATTAAAAGTCAAATAACATTACTATCTTCTTTCTAGTAATCATTATGAAAACCAAATAATTTTAACCATTGTCAACTTGAAACTCCTAAATGAAAGAAATAACAACAATGTAATGAAATCCAACCAGATACATCAAATCAAAACACCCTAAAAACAGAGATAAATTTGAGTTCTCTATTCTCATATATAAGGAAACCAAATGTGTGATCACCCTCACATGATAGAAGACCCATATGGGTGTCTCTAAATGAATTATTAGAAATTACCAAACACATATCTAGTTATACATGATAAATAAGCCCTTCTGAATAACCAAAAAAACAAAAGGAATGAAATAACCCATATTCCCATCATTATCAAATAACACTATCCTCAAATACTGAACCTAAAAATTTAGATAGGTACAAACGTGAAAACAATTTGAGCCAAAAAAATCTATTATGCATCATTTTACTCATCAAGACAACCACCGTAGCCTGGAATAAGAAACCTACACATACACATAGGGGTATCTCTGAATCCCATGATGATGGAGCTTCATTTATACTAACATAAAGAATCACACCATCAAAGTTATATGAATTATCATAAGAAGAAAACTCTTTATCGTTCAATTTAGATAAATTTCACCAAGGATATATATTGGGATACAAAAATATATCATTGAAGAATCATTATACAAAAAAACCTCTATCATCAATAATATTATATGTAGGAAAAAATATATCATGTGTTTGTTATATTAGTAGAATGATTAAATCACATTTTACCCTTGAAAATATGTCACATGGAATAACCAATAAATAACTAATAACAGGAATCATGTATATCACTAATGGTAAATTTAGAGAACTATAATAATTGAATCGAGGAATAAAAACCACATCACATAGAAAACTAATAAAACCCATCCGGAATTCTATTTATTAAACACCATCATATAGTCAATCAAAATTTCTATGACTTCAATAAAAAAATTATGTTTTGACATTAAAATCATGAAAATAAATATAGTATATGATGCCATTTTTTAACGAAGTGATCTGGTTTAACCAAACACATAACATGATCCAACTTTTCAGAATTCATTATGTGAACCTCCTAATATCTCTAATGATAAAAACGTGAATTGTGGATCTAAATGATACAATGGGGATACTATACAATTGATTCAGAGTGTAATAAATGTTAAACATATTCTACCATATCAATATCATAAAACCACAACCAAGTACTCAAAATAAATAGCATAAATAGAATAAATATACAATAAAATTCTATATAACACACAATATTAGATACTAACATAATTCTGAAACATTCGACAACTGGATTCCCTCTAATTTGTCCTCAAATATAGGACTTAAAAAATAAAATATAATAAACATGGCTTGTTTTATAGAAATTATCGTAACCACATAGCTATTACCTATACTTATGTCACTTCTCTTGATCAAACATCAAAATATATTGGGAATGTACCTATAAATTTTGTAGACCATAGACTTATCCCCATACACTTTGCATTGTTTTTTCAACTAGATTGAATTCAAAATACCTTCACATGAACCAAGGTGCACGTAAAAGTGGGTGACAAAAAAATCAATATCGGCCAAACATATTGGTGATACTCTAATATAATTTCATAATAATTTCATAATAATATGACCCACCCAACCTAGTCCAATTCTATTAAAATATGGTATAATTTATATAAACATAGTCAATGTAAATAATATATCCCGCCATAAGATATTAATTTACACACAAGGTACATATTCCCCCCATAATATCCCTGTCTAGAGGACCTATAGCAAGCTACTCACCCAGAAACATAACATTAGTCATGTACATCAGATGAATAAGGTTATTTTAGAATATATATCTCACACAACAACATAACATTAGTCATGTACACCAAATGTATAAGGATGATTTTAGAATATAAAAATTAAAAATAATGAATGAAATATCATAATATCTCATTATATGAATGTAGTGTCCAAAATTCACATATTCCATGATTTAGAAATATTATACCATGATTATAACTGCAAAAAAGATCTAAATTACCAAAAACAAAACATATTTAATACATATTAGTCCAAAAGATGAAATCATGATCCATAAAAATATAATTATGGAAGGGTTTACAATGAATCTCATTCCCCCTAAAAAAAATATGTCTGTAGACACCCATCCACTATTAGATTAATAAAATACATGAAAATTAGAGGGGGTGAACTCCTTTAGATCATCTATTATATTGTTATAAACATCTACCAATGGACATCCGACATAAAATAAGACTATATCAAGCTCATCAGAAATATTCAATACAATTATAACACAAAGGCCACAATTAATATCATTTCTGGCCAAAACATTCCGTAAACAAAACCGACATAAGAATTAAATAATTTTTTATCAATCATAAGAACCCAATATTAATAAAAAAGACACATAGACCACATACCTCCTCCACATAAGATCAAAGTTTTCACAACATGTCATTATTTCTAGAATATGAACTATCCCTTATAGGGTCAACCAATCATGGGGTGAACACAGCTCTTAAGAACACATCTATAATAAAACATGGGTTGTTCCTAAAATGTAAAACACCATTTGGTGACTATGAAACTTAACCCATCCACAGGCAGTACATCATCGATAAGGGAATCCATAAGTAGACCACCACATACATGGAGTTCTAAACATACCACAATGCAATTTTAAATTTATGAATCCCAATAATGGATTCATCTAGAATATGTGAAAAATAATGTAATTTTATCAAATATAGTCCATATACTACCCCTATATCAATAAAATAATCCTTTTTAACATTTCTTCAATAATTTTATCATAATTACTAATTAGCATAACCCATGGAATCACTAGTAAATAATAAATCCATGAAGCCATTAATATGTGGTTGTAAAAGCCAGTCAACATCAGCTCAAGGAATCCTTGTCGTATTTGATGTCCCACAATTCCACCCAATAACAAATTGTATCATAAAACCCATTATTAAAAAAAATATTTTATGAATCTAAAAATAGTACAATGATGGCTATCTGAAATACTTCTCTATCTCAATTCCCAAAAATTATGAAAAATGTCACCAAAAAAATTGTATTTAAATTATAAGGAAAATAGTATTCTCAATACACTCTTATATGTCTCACATCTCATATTTCAATATGAGGTAGTATTTTCAATAGAAACGTAAAATGAATCCACCTTCAAAAACTATCTAAATAAAATGTTTCCACTATAGGACCACTAAACATTGAAGGGATTAAAATATCATTATATAAGTGATTAAAATCATCTTAATGGACAAGTAACATGTCAAATTATGAAAATATGATTAAAAAGTTGATAAATAACAAAAAATGTCCTGTGAAAAACGTATACCACATGTACACATAATGTAAATACATCATTCTTCCGTGGAAATGTATGTCCATTGGACAAGGCTTGTAAGAACCGACTAAAACAATATAGCAAAACTATATAGTGTATCACCCAAATGGGATATGTAATGAACAAACTTGATACATACCCCACATTTTTTCTATCCAACATCAATATATGACACTTTTCATGTACCTTACATGGGTTTTGGTAGTGTACTCTAAATAGTCATGTTGCCTCTTATGTTGTCTATAATAATGTACCTGGACACACCCCAAGTCATCCAAATAGTAATTTCCAATACACAAACATCATATATCATAGTCCTTTTCCCCTTTTAAAAAACATTAAACATAGACTGTGTAATTTTATGAATTTCATCCAGTATTGGTGGGTTTTTATAATCAAAATCCCATTTGATGGCCCTAAACACCTTATTTCTCCAAAAATAATGCATGGAGGATCACATTAAACAAAAATGATACATAATATTATTATTAAATTTCATATAATTATTCATTATGTATTAACATATAAATCATTAAATAGGTCATACCTACTAGAATTAAATTTCTAATACTCACCCTTAGATCCCCACTATGAACCCACTCCAATATGATCTACCTATGATCAATTAAGATGGTGTGACTCACCACTCCCTCTAAATATCTTACACTCACTCATATGTCAATAGGTAATAAACCCCGTCAGTTATAGGATGATCTATATATGAAATAATTTAAATGAGAGGAATGAAAATGAAAAAGTGAAAAAAATAAATAAATTAAAAATACATTAAAAGAGGAAATTCATCAGCCCTTAGCTAAATACTGACACTATGTATTTCACCACATCTAGAAGAAATCAAACATTATATAATCCACCATAGACTCATATTATTATCCCAAAACTCAAATTGAACTATATAACCAAATTAACAAATGTAATTAAATCATATTTAGTTATCTCTATTTTAAATATTCAACAGAAAAATTATTAGATAGTGATTCCACCGAATCAAAATCATAGGATTAACACCATATTTCAGGGAAAATAAAGTGATTCAATAAATAATCAATGATCCATTGAACGGAGAAATAATCATTCCCCACCCCTCAAAACCTCATAAGAATAAAATGGTTCAAATTTATCTAGATTTTCCCAGAACATGAAATCAGTTGTCAAATAGTTGTAGTTGTGAGTATCCTGTTGTTTTTTACTCTATATCTTTTTATTTTTTAATTTTTTATTGTTTATTACACATGTAATTTCTAATGATTCACTATCAATGTGATATATATTATGATACCACATTTAACTTTTTGATTATGCTGATTTGTTTATTTTCTTATATGATGGACTTGACTAAGAATCATGAATTTATGGGATATTATATGACCCTATAGTGAAAGAATTTATATTATGTTTTTCAATTGATATTGGTACCAAAATGTCTTAGGAAAGTGATACACTAAAAGGGGATTAATTATAATATAAATTATTTTCCATATTATATACATTTTCATAATTAAACAATAACCCTCGGTGATATGGAAAACATAATTTTATCTGTCACTTGTTTTAAAATTTACCTTATCTATAAATCTAATTATTAATTAATGTAGAATACTACAACACTAATCATGATATGCTTTCACATTTCCTTATGTATCAATTTTTTTAATTATATTTGAGAAGAATTAATAATAGCTTCACATATAGATAAATTTGCATCCCGGTTCAACCAAATGTTGTTATTTTAGGATCACATAATCAAAAGTGTGTTGAAGACCCAATTTACCAACCACTTCACCAATTAATGGAATATTTTAGTATTTTTCACACCTATATGGGTACATATGACCCCAAATAAAATAACTAAAAATATATGATGGTATATATAACTACAAATACATTATGTCACAATCTTTTTGATATTAAATAGGAATATATAAATTCACACATATTATTTTTGAGCATATATGACCAAAATACACGTGATCACAATGTCATAATCCCATGAGATATAAATATTTATCTAAAAAATTATATTGATATAGATTACCCCACCAATCATATTATTATAATAATTTATAAATATGTGTATATAGAGAGAACATGAAAACAATAATATTTCAAACTGAACATAATTTACCCATTGGAATGATAAGGGAATCATAATTTAAATCATAGAAATTTCATAAGAATTGTGAGAAATAATGTATTACCAATTTAATATCAATTTTTCTATATATATATTTTTATAAATTTCTTTATATATAATTGCATAATTCAAACATGAAAAATAAAATTTCCATCATTAATATATTATAAAACATCATAAATATGTTTTATTTTCAAATGAAATACAATATGAAGTATATTTTTTTAATAAAGAAAAATTTAAATAAAAAATATTAATAAGAAAATTTGTTTATAAAAGAATAATGATTTTTATTTTTTATAGACATAATAATACTTCATACATTATTCATAAAATAACATGCCTTTAAAAATATAATTATAATCATGATATAAATTTACTTATAAAAGAAAAAATATTGAAAAATATAACCATATTTAATATTCTATTAAAAATAATTATAAAATATTATTAATTTTCAAATGATATTTTAAAATTTTAAAACCTTTACAAAATAAAAATAGATATAAAATAATTTACTATCATTGAAAAAGTTAATAAGATGATCTTTTCAAAAAATATATAAGAACAACCAATAAAAAAGAATATCATTTTCAATTAATTTAAATATATAAATTCATGAGATGATGTATAGTAACTATTGAATATAATTCATTTGATTGATAAAAACATATATGGGTCTCAAATTTAAATTAATATCAGGAGAGTTATTATATAACTAAATAAATTGTAATATATGAAAGGCAAAAAATTAGTTGATATTGAATATGTTACTAAAAATGTTAATTGAGAATGGTAACACCTTATAACATCGATATCTATTAAATCTACTAAAAATGAGATATATGACATTATACATTGTTCAAAATCTAATTAACATTAATAATTTATCATAAAATCATCTAGTAATCTTTTATGTACACAAAAAATTTTAAAAAGTGGTGAATATAGAATATATTTGAAATAAATAAATGTTGGATGGTAAAACATTACAACCTGGATCACATTTGAATATTCTAATATTTCAAATTATACACACAAAACAGCAAATTATATACCAATAATATATATTTTTATGATATAATATTTTATAGAGTAATGATATACAAAATATAGACAAAAATATATTTTTAATAATGAAAATGAATCAATGAAGGAAATTTTAGATAATAACCTTTCTTCAATTCTCAATTATCATAACTTTTATTTAACTACATTTATAATATACAAAAATATATTAGTAACATATTTAAAAAAAATTATTATTATATATTAATTTATATATCCTACAATTTTAATAATTTATTTTATATTTACGAGTCATTAATAATTTATTTTTATCAATAAAGGAAACAGATTTGGATTTTTCAACACATGTTTTGAAATGATGATGGAGATCACCACACAATGATACCTTTTTTTTATTTAAAATATTAAAAAATTAACTATAATAGTGTATTTTTAAATATTTTTAATTTTTTAATGTGATTCCATAAAAATATTAGTCATGATTCATGAATACATAAATAGGGAAGAGAATATCTTGAGTTACACAATGACATCATCATATTAGTTTATAATGATTATTTTTTTTTATATCAATATTAATTAATCTGATAAAGTTATAATTTACTTATTATCATCACATGTTACCATATTTTTTTTACATACCTAGTTATTAATTTTTGGGGAATAATGAATCATGTTATCCATGGTTGCGGTGGTCCTCATGCAACCATGGGTCATGATTTAACATTCATATCCATATAGAGCTTAATAGAATAACATATTTAATATTTTAGAAACATAAAAACATATTACATATATTATTAATTAAATAATTATACATTTAGAACCACCCACCTTTGGGGGTGGTTATAAACAATTTACATCATGACATGAACAGGTAGTCCACAAGTACAAAAAATTGATATTTTGATTAACCATAAAATTAAATGAATGAAAATTTTGTTTTCTGTCATCATAATATTAATAATATTATGATATATATATATATATTTAATTAAAATCATCATTAATCCATAAATTTTATATTATCATGTAAAATGGAACACGCCACTCAATGGGGAAATAGTTCGACCATATGCACAGATTACATTTTCATTCATCTTAGGAGAAGTGAGAAAACAGATATTGATTTTAGTACAAATATATTAAAATTAGGAATATTAATGAAAATAATATCATTATATAATAAATTTTCAAATATTTTTGTAGGATGGTGCATGATAATGAAATATAAAATAATGATAAAGAGTCATTAATACTATTGTTGAGTGTTTTTATATTCTCTTTAAATATCCTTTTAAAGAAAGGGAAAATATGTGTTATTATTAGAAAAAAGGGATTAAATATGTGTTAAAAAGTGAATATGATCAAAACGAATCTTATTTTATATGAAAATTTATGGTGGATGCCAATTTTTAAAAGTGACTGGAGAGTAATTTTTGTAATCATAATAAAGGGAATTCCATGATAAAAATGAGTTCTAATGGTAGGAAATATTGGAGAGAGAATGATTGTGTGTAACAAATTAGGTCAACCACTCAGTTAGGGATATTTTTGGAGTTATTTTAGGCATTTAATTCTTTTTTTAATTTTAGATTAATATTTACTTTTTCCACTATATCCTTTATTAAACATTTTTAATTTATTTTTATAAATAAAAAATATTATAATTTGTTAATTTGGACATTATGATTCGAAATTTGAAAAACACTTCATAATATTATATTTTCAAAAAAGATAAATATTTATTTTAATATAATAAATGTATAACTTGTTAAAATAGTTTTAGAAAAATTATATCAATTTTTAATATCATATATATCTCAATAAATTATAAAAATGTTTATAAATTTATATTATTATATATATAATGTTTAGTTAGTCATGTAAGGGGTTTTTATTATTTTATTTTATTTTATTGTTATACCCTTATTATATAAAAAAAGTATATGTAATTTTCAATGTATTATTTTGTTCTATTAACTTTAAAATCATTTTCAATAGAAAAATTTAAGATACCCTAATTATTATAATAATGTAATGATAAATATAAATATGGGTTTAATTTTTTAAATCAAACTAAAAAATGAGGAAAATTTCTATAAAATAAAACTATAATGTATAATAAAAACCTATATAAATTAAAAATTAACATTGTACACATTTATCATTCCAAATATTATTTTATATCAATCCCTAATAAATGATAATATATTAGTTTATTCACTGAATACATTCATATTATTATAATAAACTTTTAATAGCACTCTATTCATTTTATTAGGATAATTCACATAACACCTTAAAATATTACATTAATAAAAACTATTATTTTTAAAATTAATCTATTTAAAATGTTTATCTATTAAACATAACCATTTTTATTTGACTTCTATAATTTATTTTATAATGTTTTATTGTTAATATAATTTTACAAATAATTTTCATATAAAATATCATGTCCTTTCTTAGTTTATTGTTTCATGTAGAGTATGGTATTAAAAATTGTGATTATTTAAATAGAATTTACTACTCAATTGACAGCGTGTTAATGTGGAAATGGTGTAATGGATATGTGTTAGGTTACCTACACCAAAGCCTCACTACCAAACAATCCCTCATTCTCTCACAAATCTCAATGGGAAATTATCTCAATCCACTAGGAAAAAAATATTACCTTTTTTTGTATATTTATTAAGTAGGGATTCGTTCCTTATAAATACTTAGACACTCCTTCACATAAAATCATTCAATGTCAAGACAAAAAAAAATATTTTGATTATTCATCATGAAATTAAAAAATTCATTAATGTAGAATTATTATGGTATATCTCTAACATTTCATTTCTTATGATAGGAATATCCTCACAAGTATTATGGCTCATAAATGTTATCTCAATCCATAATATATATGTGGTAGTGAAAACATTATACCTATATTCTTCTTCTCAAATATCACTTTGGTTCTTCATTTTATAGTATTGATTTATAATTATCCTCTATCTACATGAAATTTTATCAAGGAATGTAAGAATTGATCCTAAAATTCCCTTTTTCTTACTTATGTGAATATTTTTAAATTTAGAATTCTCACAAGACACATCATAAAATATTTTGAAAATTTTGAAAACTCTTTTCATTCCAACACAATCCCTATGTCAAATATAAACAATTAAAATTGAAATATTTGTTAATTTTTTCTTTGTATCTTTAATATTATTGTGTAAATATTTTTGACAACATATAATTTATAATGATATATCCAGAAGGTCCGAGAGCCAGGAAAAAACATGCTCCCAACAAAATATTATATAAAAAGTAAACAGCACAAAAAGTTCAAAAGAGTGGTTCCTAACAAACCCTTGTGTGCATCACACCATTACAATCATCCCTAACCTAACTATCACAATAGTTGGGAAGAACAAAAGACCAACTAGAACTAACCTCCATAACAACTCTTTTGGAGAGGGAAT
The DNA here is from genome assembly GCA_963277665.1 of Viscum album. Lineage (NCBI taxonomy): Eukaryota > Viridiplantae > Streptophyta > Magnoliopsida > Santalales > Viscaceae > Viscum > Viscum album. The sequence continues at coordinate 1,291,738,568 of OY728145.1, read as the reverse complement.
CAGCAACCTGGTTTGCATCATGGTAGACATGAGAGACATCAAGGAGTAATATTTGAGCAAGTTTCAGAGAAGAGATCCAGGCAGACATCATCCTCCATGGTACATTACAAGACCGGTCCTTCAAAATCTGGACAACAACTAAAGAATCGGACTCCAGCCATAACCCATGCCATCCATAGCGAACATCGTACATGATAGCCTAAATCATGGACCATAGTTCAGTATCAATTTAATGCTCATGACCAACATAATGGAAAATGAAACCTTTGAAAAAACCCAGATGGGTTCTCAACACCCCACCACACCCAGCAGGGCCCAGTGCACCCAAGGTTTCCCCATCAACATTCACCTTTAACCAGCTAGAGATAGGGGAATCCATCAAATATATTTAATCATACAGGGTTTCCTTTCCCTACCACTAACACCAAGAGATATCAGAATTAGAAACTCAGAAATGTCATTATGCATGGAGCCTATTTGATTCATTGATGCCAATTTAATGCATCTATGAATCATCATGATCTCTTCATGAGGACTTGATTTGACATTATTGAAGATCCGTCTATTATGAGACTTCCATATGTATGAAACAACTGAAATAGTAGCAGCAAGTAGCATGTCTTTAAGCTTCTCACTAAAGGATGACTGCATGACCGAGTAGAACAGGGAAGGATTAAATGAAATGTCAAGGCAGCAATGAATAACATCTTACAGATAACTCCAAAAACTCATAGAAAAATAACAGTGAATAAACAAGTGCATAAGGGATTCATATGCCTTCATACAGAGGAAGAAAACTGGAACAATGATGATACCTGCTCACTGCAGAGAATCTTGAAGGGGTAACCTATTTTTCTATATCTTCCAGATGAGTAAAGAATCATTGGGAAAGATGTATGGCTTGTGGAAAACCACCACCCACGAAGGAAATCCGGATTCATTACCACATAAAATCTTATAACATTCCTTTCTAGATAAGTATCCATTCAAATATGGTTTCCAAACCAAAACATCAGAGTCAACATAATAATAATTGTAAATCTCATCATAAAGAGCAGTTGGAATATGTGCAGATGCATCAGAATTCCCATGAAGATCAGATATGGATAGATTCATCATTGATGATTGTATAGTGACAGAATCCCTGATGGGGGAGGACAACCATGAAGTGGACAAGAGATTCAGATTTGAAATAGGGCAAACCAGTTATATAGAATGAGTAACGATCTTGGAGAATGTGATTCTAACCGAAGACCAAACTGTGGATTTAATGTACAAGCACTTCCTATTATGTAATCTGTAAATGAACTTGCCAACAAGGAATTCCATAGAGAAATAAGTACTAGGAAGAAGCCTCCATGTGATGTTTTGAAGTAAGGATTAATTGAATATTTTAATATCCTTAACTCCCATTCCCTCCATTTTAACTAGTTTAATACATTCTTTCCAAGAGATAGTAACCAATTTCATTTACTCTGTTGAACCAGTCCAAATGAAATTCTGAACCTAACCACTTAGCTCCTTGATAAGGGATATTGGAAATATATAGATAGATAAAGAATAAATAAACATAGAAGTGATAACTGAATTGACAAGACAGATTCTACCAGCCTAAGAAATATTCTTCCCCTTCCAACTATCCAGCTGATTACTGATTTTTAATCCAATTACATCCAAATGAATTTGTTTCACTCTTCCCATAAATAGAGATATCCCCAGTTAATCAAATTGAAATCCCACTCTCTTAACCTATAGCTTACATGAAATCTTTTTTTGTTTCACAATTAAGACTCCTTCCCCAAATACAACAATGGATTTACTCCAGCTGATTGCCTGCCCTGCAACCTCTTCATAACGTGAGAAAATACTCTCGATGATGTTTATAGTTACCCTATTAGACTTACAAAAAAGAAGGATGTCATCAACATACATCAAGTGTGAGGGCTCAATGATATTACTACCAGCTTTCATTCTTTGATAAAGACCTGTACTGACAAGATCATTCAGGCATATACTAAGGTAGTCTTTAGCCAGAGAAAACAGAAGCCCAGATAAGAGATCACCTTGCCTTACCCCCCTTGAGCACTGAAAAACCCCTGGGGGAACCATTAACATGAATTGAGAGATGAGCACTTCGTAGAATTGAATAGATCATATCAATAAACTTATTTGAGAAGCCATGCATCCTGAGAATAGTGAAAATGAAGTCCCATCGTATAGTGCCAAAATCCTTGTAAATTTCAACTTTTAAGGACATATTCCCATTCTGAGTCTTACCTTTCATGATTTTAATGCATTCTGATGTATTAAATAGATAGTTCTGAATATTTCTACCTGGTACAAAGCCAAACTGATTAGCAGAGATGAGATCCCTAGCAACTTCACCTAATCGAAGAGCAACAATCTTTCTAAAAACTTTATGAATAGAATTACTAAAAGAAACATGCCTAAAATCAATGACGTCTAAAGCATTCTCCTTCATTGGAACCAAGGCAATAAAATCGGAGTTCAACCCAAGAGGCATAAAATAATGTTGAAAGAATTCCCGGACAGCATTAATAACCTCAACATGGATGATATCCCAGTAAAACATTATAAATTTATTAGTGAATCCATCGGGGCCAGCAGCACTATCCATATTCAAGAAGAATAAAGCATGATGAATCTCTTTATAGGATGGGATATCAATGAGTCATTTGTTTTGAGTTTCATCCAGAGTTGATTTCAGTAAATTAACCTTAATGTGCATAAAATATTCGAAATAGGTTATCTTGAACCTCCCTTGAATCAAAACATCATTTCTGCAACTCTAACAAAACTACTAAATTATATATATTAAATTTCTAAGAATATTTTATATTTAATAATATTATTATATTCTAACCTTACCATTTTATATGTGTTTCATAACCATATTAATATAGAGTTAATTCCTAATGAATTATCCACCACATTCAGGATCTAATCAAATTTAACTGAATTAAATATATTTGTATAAATAAATTAATAAAATCAAGTTGAATTTCTTATCCCACATACTGAACTTATTCATTGTAACATTACATTATATTAAAATGATATTAATTTTCTATTAATAATATAATAAATAATTTCTCAATCGATCTATTGAATCAAGATATTAATTAAATGTATTAATAAAATTTAACATTAATGAAAAAAACAATTATCACCATTCATTAATGTCATAAATAATACATATCATTAATTAATAATATATATATATATAATCCAACTTGAATTTATTGAAGTTATTCCAAAATAATTCCTCTATAATTTCATATCAAAACTTTAATTAATAGACCATATGATTTGTTAACATAACCTTATGATTCCATTCTCAAACATTAGAGAAGTTCACAAAAATGTCACAGTAATCCTCACCTTCTATATAGTGATATATAAACCCTATGATGGTATCCATGAGACATAAAATTTGGTCACACTAACAATCAGTGTCTCTCACCAACATGGCAATGACCTGCACCAACATTAAATTGTCTTTAATTAACATCACGCTTCATTTTCATGAAATTATGAAAATATCTTCTAGTTGTATTCATGTACTGTATCATCAATACATGATTCAAACAATCTAAATTCCAACTACCTGAAATGCTTTTCCATACCATACACGGAGATTTTATCAACTATACACATATCCATACTTCATTAAAAAACTAAACACATCAAGAATACATAATGTATTAATCTATAACAGCCATTGAAAAACTTATCTCAAAGTTATATGTCACATATTTCAACTACTTGTGTAACTTTACATTTGACATGAACCAAAAAACATCAAAAAAACATCAATGATAAACCAATACAGATATTTCAAGCTTCAAAAACGGCTTTAATATCTATCATATCACACTAATTAAAATATTGAATATAAAAATTCACATTTAGTACTGATTTTATTGAACCATTGGTAAATGATTTATGGTTTTCCGCATATTCAAACAAATTTGAGAATCCATTTTTTTGATTTCCTTTTCATCCATATAAAATAATGGATTTCCCAAACCATTTTTATCGGTGTAGTTTTAGCCCACTAATACCAATTGCTTTTCCATAATAATGTTATATGTGCACAATACCAATTATTTAGAAAACCCAATACTATATGAATGGGTTAAAACAACATATGAAAAGGATTTAAACAAATTAATAATATAAGTCTCATATAAAAATGACTTTTTAAATACATTTGAATACATTACACCATTATTTATTAGTAACAATATTAATAATATATAATGTAACTCCCCAACCCTAGAAGCCCGAAGTAAGTGAATTATTTTATTCCTTAGGAATTATTTAAGGGAATAAAATAACAGTGGGATTATTTTTTTAGAATTATTGGAAATCGAAATTAAATACATGATAACCATAATACATTGTAAAATATAAAATAAAAAAATGAGAAATAATATTATGAAATAAACATTATCTATGAATTATTATTCGAATATTTTCTATTCATTACATGTGGAAGAAAAACATACCACGAGTGAGATCTAATGATTAGTGAGGTAAGTAATATGGAAGAAAAAACGAATCAATTGGAATAAATTTACATAGTACAGTTAATTACTAAAATAGAATTCCATTCAAATTACTAGATAATGAAAAATAAATTTATCAAGGTAAAAACCACAAACATATTACATCTTAATCAAAAAAAATTATTTCTATAGATAAATTATGAAAAATATCATGATTGAATAATAACTAAACAAAAATGAGTTATATTCTAAATTATTTGATGTCATGTATTAGAAAACTTATTACATATAATATAAGATAGATCATCTAGATAGATTAATACTATAGGTAGAAACCTATTTTATTTTCCAACCTATTCATCTAATGGGAACTAGATGATTCCTTTAGGAGAATATAATATCTGGGAACCCATAATAATTGAATGTAAAAAATAAATATTCATATTTAATAATAAATTTAATCAATATACATTGAGACTTAAAAATATATATATTGAATTATAGATTTGGATTTATCAATAATTCTCTAGTTAAACCAATAAATGTCAAATTAAACCCCATATTTGAAATGATATATAGTTAAAGAAATAATAATATCGATCATATGAAAATATTGATATTCAAGGAAATTTAATATGAAACATTATAAAAATAGAATGATTATTTGATGTTAATTTTATTAATAAAAAAATGATGTGTGATAACAACGATAATTGATAGAGATAATATTTCCATAATTTTTCATATGTGTTTCAATGATTTAACCCCTTCCAATTAATCAATTTTAGTTGATTTGTATCATTTTAGTATTTTGGTGAATTATGGGCTTAATTGTGGAAATTGGTTAATTTAGGAAATTTATCAGTTTTGTGGAGCTTCTGTATTTCGGGAATATATTTTATATTTTTTATCGAAAGTGTATTATTATTATTTTTGGATTTCTATGCTCGTGGTCTTCATTTTATCCTTCTGGACCCGAAGCTCAATCCATCATTTGGAAGCTCAAATTCAGCACACAAGTTAGGCCTCGAAAACTATGTACAGAACTGTATAATTTTATTCTGGGGACCATATCTCATTAATGGTCAAACCGTTGGAGAGGAAATTTGACATGGAGCTAGATAAAATCCATATAAACAACTTTAATTATGATGATATTGTCTGATTCTTTCATTTCCAAGGTCATTAATGCGTTGGAACTTGGTGTTTTGGAATATGAAGAGTCACCTGGATAGAATTAATTATCCGGAGTAATGTGACCCTATCTATTTAATACGTGGACCAATATGGATCCAATTTTGTGGGTCGATAGAAGGGATGGAGGGGAACAACTTTCAAGAAGGACCAATTCCCAGATTCTGTCATTTATTATTCCAACCGTACTTAAACGTTTGCGAGATTAATTTTTGAGGGAAATTTTCTACTCCCCAAGCCTATAAATAAGAGTATTCGCTTCCATTCAAAGGGGTTGAAGAAGGTGCAAGAAGGGTTGTGCTGGAGGATTCAGTTCTTTATGTTCTTTGTATTTTCTATTTTTTTACTTAGTTTGATTATGCTCTCTTCTTCCCCTTTCAAATCTAATAAGCTTCACATGGAGGTGTAAATCCTTTGAGTGATCTGGGAAGGGGGAGTTTCTCTTTTGTAATGTTGGAGTTTTGTTCTTAAATGTAAAACCTTATCTTTCTTTTGAATGAAATATATTCTCAGTGTTTCCCAATTCTCTTAATGAGATCGTGTTTTGAGTTTGGTTTATTCATTCTTAATATCTTTGGTTTAAGACTTTTAATCTCCCTCCGCCTAGTGCAATTTGTCTCGATCGAGCAGATTGCATTAGGTGGTGAGTGTCTAACGATCGTAGGAACGTGTGTGGAACTAGTAAAAATTTTCTAGAGTTATAAGGAGCAATAATTCCTGATCGGGCCTTACCTTATTTGTTTAGTAATTTTTTATGAACTTTCATGCACATAGGAGTGATTTCTATTTTATTCTTTAACCAAGGGTGATAGATGACTCGATCAAGGAGGCTTTCATTTGTCATTAAAAAGGAAGATAGGTAAGACGATATTTGTGACTATGATGACATTACAAAAGGTGATCCTACCCTGACTCCATCACTCTCTTCATCCATTAGTGTTCAACCTTTCTTTTCAATTTCTTGTTTTATTTTTCAACTCAAACAACTGTAAAAAAGAACCTCTTCTTCTTTCTTTAATTTAATTGAAAAATATAATTGTTGTGAAATCCTCTCTGGAGACAACTTAGGTTACCCACTTTTCTACATTTTAACTTAGGATTTATTTGTTTTTGTCACACCCCACGACAGGCACGTGTCAAAACTTGGCGCCGTTGCCGGAGAGGCTGTGCCAACAATCTAATTCTAACATTTTGTAAATATTTTTATTTATTTTACTTTAAAAATATAAAAAAATCTATGAAGTGTTCCAACTGAACTTATTCTTCTTGGATTGATTACTCACAGCTTCAGGGACAAATGGTTCAAAATTACAAGAAATCCCTCTTTCAAAAGCTTGATGAACTCACTATTTTGGCCAGACAAATGATGAATGGACACTTCACAGGTATCTCACTTCACGAACTGATGGACATGGTGAATCAAGTCGACATTGATTATCAAAGATTGAAGTCCTTAGAGAAGGTTATATTGGATCAAGAACCTCAACTGGAACCTAAACCTGATCCATTGGTGGAAGTGGATTCCCCACTCATTCTTGATGTTGAAGAACCAGTAAGTACAGGAGAACAACAAGACCTGGATGAGTTCTGGAAGGAGTGTGAGGAACTACTTGATCCCTCAGTTCCTCATAATGTAGAATACCCATCATCATTGAAGGAATACACCACCAACATGGATGAATTTGAAGATAATGTTGAGGATCCTGACTACCCTCCTCCATCTGCTACCACTCTACTTCAAGAGGAACTTCCCATTGAAGAAGAAAATAAATCTGAGAAACCCCAGGGAGATGATCTTTTCTTGGACTCATTATATTCTAATTTTATTGAATCTGAAATGAGTATCACCTCCCCTTTCTTGAAATTTTCATATTCGGACAACTCATGTATTGTGTTGGCAGGCAAGGAAGAAAAAGAAGATGTGCTTAAAGAGGAACATTTGGAGCTCCCCAAACATGTTGATAATTTATTGGAGGGAGTTCAAGAGGGAATCCAAGTGGTTTTGGAAGAGAAAAAAGTGATGAAAGATTTTTACTTTGAAAGGGATGAATATGATATTGATTCTTCATGCATTAACATTTTTCAAATAGAAATACACTTTGACTATTCCTTTGATTTTTCCAATGATGCAGCATACATTCATAAATCACAAGAGAATGAAGAGGTGGATATGAAATTAGAAACCAAGAAATATGGGGACTCATTCTTTGTCCTACCCCCACCAAGAAAATCGTATCTTATTGTAATAGGGGTGGATTTAGTGTATTATACCCATAGTGTCCTCAACAAAAAGGATGAATCACATGATGTGAAGATGAAGTTTTTTTGGTTCATTATAAAGAAACTCAACCCACCTTCAGATTGGGGATAACCAACTGAAACTAACCATCTGGAGGCAGTCAAAACCCAAGGCCCACATGGGGGATTAAACCAAGATCTATCCTTCCTTTCTCATCCTATTTCTATTTTAATTTTTTTAGTAAATTTCTTATGTTTTCTTTTGTTCTTTTTCATGTAGGTTTTTAGTGTGCAACACTTAGGAGCTTAACTCAATATTGCATTACCGATAAGTCAGGTTGTACCTCTCATTTACACTTTTTTGATATTGTGATTCATTCTAAAATATGCTTACATGTTAAATCCAGTTAAATGCATTGAGGACATTGCATCATTTAAGAGTGGGGGAGGGAACCTTTGTAGTTTTGGATTTTCATTTGTTGTTTTTTTCCATAAAAAGTATGTTTTCAAATTTTTGTGTGTGTTTATTTTTCAATTTTTGGTGTGTTTTTGATACTTTTTAAGCTAAAATGATTATCATTTCTGTTTTTAAATCCCATTCCATTGAGTGAACCAATTTATTCCATGAAACTGAGCTTAAATGAATGCAGAAAATGATTTTGTTTCAAGTTCCATTTTCTGGGAATTTCATGAAATGTACTTAGGTTTTTGAATCCCATGCCACATCTCACTGTCTTTATCTTTGAAATCATAGTCATGTGAGGCTTCTGAACCATTATTGTGTATTATTTTCATTCACCTCACTTATTGAAAGAACCAGACCATGCTTGTATTAACCAGAATTTGGTTCATTCCTTTTGAAACATGAGGGTTTGGGGGACATGTGTTTTAAATGATTGAGGCATTTATTTGGTTTGAAAGCCCTCTTTTCAAGATAATCCCTTTCATTATGGCCTACCTTGTAAATTAATCCTTGTAGCCCATAGAAGCCATGAACATCCAGTTACGTTAGCCACATTACAATCCAATTTTCCTATTCCAACCTGCTCTTGAAGTGAAATTGCATGATCTAGTTGAACTTAAGGGTTGGGGAAGCTATCTTGAGTTGTCCTACCTCATTTGGTGAAACTTTCGGTGGAAATTCAAATGATGACGTGATGTGTGTGCAGATGAAAAATCATTATGTTTAAAGTTGTGCCTTTTATGGAACATTTAATGAAAAAAGAAGTTGTTCCTTTTCTGGAGCTTCTAATCGAGGAAGAAAGTTGTGCCTTTTCTAGAGCATTCATGAAAATCATGCTTAAGAAGATTGAAATTTTTGCTGTAGAAATGATGAGCTGTTTGAAAATTTCTTGATATTTTATGATGATGGAGCTTAATTTCTACTAAGTGGAGTGAGTATGATACCATATTTGAGTAAAAATTAGAATTGTGCAATTTTGCTTCAAAAAGAGCCAAGCCTTCCTCATTCAGCCTCAGAATTTTTCACATAAAAATCCTACCAACCAGAAGCAACAGAACAACCTTGCAAAGTCCTCATGATAAAAAAATGTCCTGGACTCACATTGGGTGGAGAAGTAGGTGTTTGTCAAACCTATGGTGACGCTTTCATTGGTTTGGATTAGAAAAACTTTGTTGAAAAGTGATATTTGTGAGATGAGAGAAAATTAATGTGAGGTAGGTGTCTTGGGTGCATGGGAGGAGAAATAAAGAGGAAAAATATTTAATGACCTGATTTGATATCTTGTAATAATGGTTATGGATGAGGCATGATAAATTTTATTTCTTGGTGTGGAATTGGTGGATCTAAATGGCATGTGTTTCAAATTTGGTTTGATTTGATTTTGATTTTGACTTGTCCGGGAGTCCAAGTACTAATTGTGGGGGAATTGATAGAGATAATATTTCCAAAAAATTTCATATGTGTTTCAATGATTTAACCCCTTCCAATTAATCCATTTGAGTTGATTTGTGTCAATTTAGTATTTTGGTGAATTATGGGCTTAATTGTGGAAATTGGTTAATTCTAGAAATTTAGCAGTTTTGTGGAGCATCTGTATTTCAGGAACATATTTTATATTTTTGATCCAAAGTGTATGATTATTTTTTTAGTATTTCCATGATAGTGGTCTTAATTTTATCCTTCTGGACCCAAAGCTCAATCCATCATTTGGAAGCTCAAATTCAGCTCACAAGTCAGGCCTCGAAAACTGTGTACAGAACTGCATAATTTTATTTTGGGGCCCATATCTCATTACTGGTCGAACCATTGGAGATGAAATTTGACATGGAGCTAGAGAATGTGCAGCTCAACAATTTTCATTAAGATGATCGCGTCTGATTCTTTCATTTGAAATGTCATTAATTCCTTGGAACTCGGTGTTTTGTAATACGAAGAGTCACCTGTACAGAATTAAACATCCAGAGTAATGTGCCCATATCTCCTTAATAAGTGGACCCATAAGGCTCATATTTTGTGGGTCGGCATAAGCTATAGAGGGGAACAACTTTCGAAAAGGACCAATTCCCCAATTCTGACATTTAATATGCCAACCGGACTTAAACGTTTGGGAGATTAATTTTTTAGAGAAATTTTCTACTCCCCAAGCCTATAAATAAGAGTATTTTCTTCCATTCAATGGGGTTGAAGAATTTTCAATAAGGGCTATGATGGAGGATTCAGTACTTTATGTTCTTTGTATTTTCTATTTTTTTTACTCAGTTTGATTATGCTCTCTTCTTCCCCTTTCAAATCTAATCCCCTTCACATAGAGGTGTAAAACCTTTGAGTGATTGTGGAAGGGGGAGTTTCTCTTATGTAATGTCAGAATTTTGTGATTAAATATAAAACCTTATCTTTCTTTTGAATGACATCTATTCTCAGTGTTTCCCAATTCTCTTAATGCGATCATGTTTTGAGTTTTTTGTATTCAATTTTAGTAGCTTTGGTTAAAGACTTTTAATCTCACTCCGCCTAGTGCAATTTGTCTCGATCGAGAAGATTGCGTTTGGTGGTGAGTGTCTAACGATCATTGGCACGTGTGTGGAACTAGTAAACTTTTTCTAGAGTTATAAGGAGCAACAATTCCTGGTCGGGGCTTGCCTTATTTGTTTAGGAATTTTTTATGAACTTTCATGCACATAGGAGTGAGTTCTATTTTCTTCCTTAACCAAGGGTGATAGATGACTCGATCGAGGAGGATTTCATTTGTCATTCAAAAGGAAGAGAGGTAAGATTATCTTTGTGACTATGAGGACATTACAAAATTTGATCCTACCCTGACTCCATCACTCTCTTCATCCATTAGTGTTCAACCTTTCTTTTCAATTGCTTGTTTTATTTTTCAACTCAAACAACTGTAAAAAAGAACCTCTTCTTCTTTCTTTAATTTAAGTGACAAACATAATTGTTGTGCACTCCTATCTGAAGAATACTTATGTTACCCACTCTGCTACATTTTATCTTAGGTTTTATTTGTTTTATTCACACCCCATGACAGTCACGTGTCAATAATTCTTTAGAACATTCTGGAGGATAATAATCTCTAAAAATTCCAATGTGTCCCTTTCTACTTTTCAAAATAGGAATCATGATCTGAAGAAATATTTGAAATTAATGGAATGTGATTATATCATGATAATAATGATATTAATTATATAAAATCAAAAATATTTGTCTATAAACCAATTAAAAGTGAATTGGTGCATAATAATAAATTAGTTTCAGTGGAATGTAAATTCAGAAACAATTACTTTAATGAAACCATGTTTTTTTGTAGAATACATCATCATATATATTAGTGAAAAATTTATCAATATATTATAAAAAACCATTCATATTTTTATATGAATACATATCTTCTTATTATATCGTTTTACCCATTTGTTAAAAATCCTTCATTATTTAACAAAAATGGGTCTTAATTGTCTAGTTTACTAAATTATTTTTTTTCATGTAATTTGATTATACTATTACTTAAATCATGTTTTTAGAATATAATGAATTTAAATCATTAAATAATCATATTATTTATTAAATAAATAAGTATTTAGAATCATTTATATTTTTTGAGATAAGAAATGAAATCCAACATTCAAGGAGATGCTTGGTTGTTTGTATGCTTCAATACTACATTCATTTATATATCATTGTAAAATAATGAAAAGAATAAAAAAATTATATTATAATTATACTATATTATATATGTTATATTGGTTTCAAAGGTTTTTGAAAATAATATTTAATATTTTCCATGTGTATCCTAAATGAGTGGCATCACTTTGAGGAGGTGTTTGTCCACACTTCGAAAAATGATGTTTTCATAATTATTCCAAAAATAAATTTTAAGGTTATGAATTCTAAAAATTAAATATGAATAAATCAGTAATAAATATTATATATTTAATATATAAGCGTATTTCTCTTCATAATGGCCACCGTGATAGGCTGTATGGAAAAAAATTGTACAATCATTTGTTTAGGATGTAATAATTTACCATAATAAGAATAAGTATTTCCTTTACCTATTAGATGGATGTGTTTGTAAATTTTTGTATAAAAAGTAAAATAATATAATATGAATATTTTATGGGGTAAATATCTGATATGAAACTATTGACTATAATGAAAGAAGTTCCCAATTAATCGATTAAATTTATGGTTTGTACAAATGGCTTCCATGGAATCACTTACTCACAATGTTTGGTATCTAATTTTTTGTAGGGAAGTTGACTAGGTATTTTTTTATATCATGGCTGGTCCTAGGTGGCTTGAGTAGTGTGACAAAGTGGGAGGAGAGGAGGCCATTTATTATGGGAGAGGATTGGCCCTTCCATAAAATTTTCTCAACGGATTTCCATACAGATATTTCATTTTTAATGTGGCACACAGAATGGATAAAATTATATAAAATTGAGTATAGTGTAAAAATACAGCAATCTAACATATTTTGGGAATGTTAATAGGTCATTTTAAGCATTATGTTCAATTTTTTGTCACTTATTAGGTTCATTATTCTCCAAATGGTTGAAATTAATTTTAATCACAGTAACAAAAGAAATTTGAAAAAAAATATGTTCAATATATTATAATTTATAAATTATTTTTATTAAAATTATGGTATCCATTTTTATAAATTCCAATCTGAAATGTTACTGAATTTAATTAAAAATTCATCCCATGGTCAAGAGGCCATTGGCGGTTTTTGAAGTAAATATATCAAAAACATTGATATTTTTTTGCAATCAATTTCAATGTGACATTGATTTTCATGAAAAACATTAGATTAATTGATAAAATATTATCTAATTAAATATTAAAACAAATATAAATCATAATTTATCATTATAAATAAATGAGGTGAAAAATAAGTTTTGATCTAAAATTCAGTTTGTTTCACTATTTATTAAAAGTTATACATCTATGAAAAGTAAGAAAATATAACAATAGAATAATTTTTTAAATTAGCAAATGAAGGTAAATTTATCATATTTAATCTGTTAGTGTTTCAAAATTCAAATTTAAAATCTGTTCTCCAATAAAAGGTTGTAAAATTGAATTTATAAAAATAGATGTTTTATTTGTAAATTTGAGTTGGTTATTATATTATGCCTATCATAAATAATTGATGAATATCAACAATATTTTTTTAATATATAACATATGTATAGTGTTTAATATTATTAAAGAAATTTAATTTATTTTTTTGGTTTGAAATAATTCTTTTGGAGAAACAAATAATATATTTTTTATATCCAAATATATCTTATATTCGTTTCTTATTAATTAATAAACTATTAATTCATTTTATAATTATATAAACCATAATTTTAAATAATATTGTTAATACTATTATTAACTACTATCTTAATAGGTGTGTTATATCAGATTATATTAAAAAAGTATTTGCTAATAATACATTATTATTTGTTGAAACTCGGTTTTGCACGTAACACAAACTATTGGGGAAGGTTACTCGTGTGTTTAATGGAAGATAACAGAGTGTTCTGTGATATAAATTATATATAATATATATTATTTAATGTTTATATTAATGTATCTGTTTAATATATTCCTTTATTTACACTTGGAGTTGTGTGACAAATGAATTCCTGAATAAAAATTTGTATTTTAGAATTTGGGGGTGTTAAATTATCCCCACCCTAATTATTTTATTCCCCCAAAATTTAATATTTTCTCTTTAATTATTGAACTTACATGTAAAGAAATCTATTTTTAAACTTCCCATATTGTATATAGAGTTAATAATAAATATTTTTAACAAGTGAGTGAGTGAGAGATGAAATTGTAATGGTCACATAACTAGACTATCATGTTAGAGAACAGTAGTGGGAAATGGAAACATGAATACAAAGGAAAAACATAGCCCTAATATTTTCATGGAAGGTTACAGAAAACATGTATAGGATTAATATAACAGTCAAAATCACATAAATCAAAGATTATATAAGGGGATATTTTTTTCCTATAAAATTAAGGATATATAAAACATTTTTGGGTTCAAGATAGTTTTTCCTGGAGTTTGGGGATTCTTTCACTCTGTATTTATATATGTAAATATTCATACATGGAACATTTAAATATGAATAATATTATCATTTGTTTATTACTCTATCTTTTTATACATTATCCCATAAAACATTATTCATCATATAATGATGTCATATTTCAATATCTAAAACAACATCCAACGTACAAAACGAACCATTAAAAAATTGGAGAACTACTCTAAAAGATTTTAAACTGACACATTAGAAATAAGTAAATTGTATTTCTAAAATGAAATTATCATTATACTTTAATAAATTAGATTTATATTTTTTATCATAACATACTGAATATGTGAACATCATAAAAATTAATCCTCATGAAATATTATAATTACTGGAATTACTATAAACTGTTTATTATAAAATTATGTTCTTCCTTATTCCATAAGTAAGACATTATTTATTTAATAGATTCTATTAACCCAAAAGTGTTGTACAATATATTAATGATAGAATATATCACATGTATAACAGTCATTAATAACTTCCAAGGTACTCAATACTTATTTAAATAATCATTTATTCATCATTACCTCCACATTTGAATCATATTAAGGGTTTTATTTCCCACAATCATGAGTTTTATGAGTAGTCTAATATTCTAATAAATTAATTTCATAGTACCATTCTGGATATGATCCAAAATACCAAAAAAGAATTTATTTTAGTACAATTATTATATATCCCATTAATCATATGATTAGAACATAATAAATTAATTAATTTTTCAGTATATTTCATAGATCAAAATACAGAAGTAATTTAATCATTCCACATAGTATTATAAATAATATAACCTTGACCAGGATCCCTTAGCTTCTAATAAGGTTTATTCTTTTGATAGTTGTGGAATTTTTTTGCATATTTACCCAAATCCTTGCAATTGTATCATTTAATATGAGTATTTTACTTCATTCTGTTAGATTATTTTTCCTCACAACCCATTTCTCAAAACATATACAAACCTTCCACTCATATTTAGCATTAACTATGGTGAATATTTCCATAGTTATCACTAGTTTTAAAATCCTTCATTCCCTTTATCTCCATAGACTCATTCCCCTTTTAACAGTGTTTAGAAGAACAGTTGTTCTAATTGTTTCAATTGTAGCCACATGACACTGACAATTATTTCTATTTCTTGGTAGCATACTAAACAGTTTCATCTTATGAATAACATTTTTGAGGAAATATCAGCACTCAGAAACATGGAATATATTTATCATAGATGTTGTCACACCCCAACCGCGGATGTCAGTAATTTTTTCTCCTTTCTTGGTCCCGGTTTAAATTTTTCGAAGATTAGTTGTGATTGGTGGTTTCGCACCGGTGCGCGGTCGTCGCATCGCTAGCGGTGATCGTGCGTTCGGCCCGGGTGACGATGTGTCCACCCGGCGTTTTAAATATTAAAGTTGTTATGTTGAAATTTTATTATTATTACTATTTGAGTCGTGTTATTATTATTGTAGTTGTTTTCTGTGTATAAGTATATACATATGTATGTCTATATATGTGTGTGTATATACCTTAATACGTTATGTAATATATGTATACATATATATGTATATATATATATATGTTTGTATATGTTTAAATAAACGTATATGTGTCTATATCTATATATGTGGGTGTGCGCGCGCGCGCACGCGCGCGCAAACATTTATTTTCAAATGGTTTTAATATTTTAAATCTTTTGATTAAAAATAATTATTATTATAAGTTTTATTATTAACATTACGAGTTTTATCATTATTATCATAAAGTTTCATTATTATTATTATAAAGTTTTATTAATAGGATTATTATAAATTTTAATATTATTAAGATTAGTTTTATTCTTTTATTTAGTCCTTTGTTATTATTATTATTGTTATCATTATTATTATTATAAAGTAATAATATTATTATAACATTTTATTATTAATAATATTATAAGGTATTATTATTATTATTAAGCATGTTATTCTTATTATTGTTATAATGTTATTATTTTTATTTTATTTTTTATCACACATATATATATATAAACCTAAAACTAACCCTAATACTACCCCTACTCCCGCAGCCTCCACCCTATTCTCCCCCCCCCTCTCTCTCTTCCCCGTTTTTCTTCTTTTCTTTTCTCCCCGCTGGTTCGGCCGGCTGCGCCGCCTCCAGCTCCCCTCCTGCGCGCTCCCCTCGACCGGCCATCCGGTCTCCGCCCCGCTTCCCTCGTGCCGACCGCCGCGCCCGCGGCCCCCCTGTCTCGGCCTCCTCTGCGCGCCCCGGCCTTGCCCTCGCCGGAGCCAGCGCCCTCTGCCGGACCGCACCCCCCTGCACCTCGCTGCTCTCGCACCCTCCTTTGCCAGCCCGACCACCGCACTGCCTCCCTGTTTCCGGCCCCCCTCTGCTGCTCCAGCATCCGGCGGCCCGAACGCCGCCCTGCTCCGCCCCTGCTCCACCCCGGTGCGCCGTCTGCCGCCTCCGCCTCCCTGTTCCGGCCTCCGCCCGCGAACAGCCCAGCATCCTGCACCTCTCTCCGTCCCGAGCCCGCACACTCCTCCTGCCCTACTCCCTTCGGCGCCCGCCGCCCACGCCCGGCCTCTGTCCGGCGCCCCGCTCCTCGCTGCTCCCCGCATGTCCACGTGATCCCGACCCCCTGCTCGCCCTCGGCCAGCCCGGACCCCCCTGCTCGACCCGCTGTCCTCCCTCGCCCCTGCAGTGAGTTTCTTTTTTTAAAATATTTATTTATCTTTTGTTTTATTATAATTATAATTATTATATTATTATTATTATTAATATTATTATTATATTTATTATTGTTATTATTATTTTAATAATATTATTAATCTTATTACATCATTATTATAATTATTATTATGTTATTATTATTAATACTATATTATTATTATTATTATTATTATAAATATATTTATTATTGTTTTAATTATTATTATATTATGTTGTTATTTTTATTTTTGTATTATGTTTTTATTACTATTTTTATTATTATCATAATTATATTATTATTATGCTTATATTATTATTATTATTATTATGTTAATATTATTATATTATTATTATATTATTATTGTTATAATTATTATTAAATTATTACTTTATTATTATTATCATATTATTATCATGTTATTATTATTATTATTATTGTTATTATTATTATTATTATTATTGCGCTATTATATTTATTATTTTTGTTATTAGTATTATGTCATTATAATAATTATTATTATTATGTTAATATTATTGTTACTCTTATTATTATTATATTACTATTTTGTTATTATTATTATTATTATATTATTATTATTGTTATTTATTTATTCTCTTGATTATTTTTGTTTGTGTTATTTATCTACATATTTAATTGCCTATTTGTTTATTAATTAATTGATTAATTAATTAACTCATTTATGTATTTATTTATTTATTTATTTATTTTTATTATTTATTTATTCTTGTATTTATTATTTATCTATATATTTATTTCTTTGCTTATTTGTTTATTAATTTATTTACTTATTTATTTTCCTCTTTATTCCATCTTGGTGTTTTTATTTAATTAAAATTAATCTTTTTTTTCTGTCGCGGGTTGAGTGACATGTACTTTTTCCACTGATCAGTGTACGCAGTTTGTCCGCAAAGGATTGTCCTACTTTCCGTTGGGGTTCCATCGTGTCTGCTCCATGTTTGAGGTAGGCGAATTCAACTGTTTCCTTTCCGAGTTACTCTGATGATGCTTGAATTGTTTTAAATAAATTTTATTCCATGATTCACGTGATTATGATATCCTTGCGCGGCTTATTTTGGTGTTTTAAAATTTATAGCTTTTGTTCGAAAGTTAAGTTTGAAGCAATTATATTTTATGCCAAGGTAGTTGTGCACTAGATATTGTCCTGCACTTTTTATTGTTTATATAGTGCACCTGTTTAGGCGTTTCTAGCTAACGTGGAACTAAACGCTTATGTTCTCTTATGTTATCAATGGTTGTCTTGAGCGGTGTTTTCTTTTTTTGTAAAGAAAGAATCATTCTTGGATCTTATTATCCTGTGCTGGTTAGTTTTATGAAATTTAGTATCATTTGGAAGTGTTGTCGTGCCCCTTTGCAGGTTTGACGCACCATTGGATGTTGACACATCCATGGGTGCACCAGGTGCACACATGGATGTGCCCTCAAATGAAGATGGTGTTTGAAATTGTTACCATTTATTTTTATTTATTTTTATTTTCTCGAAATCTCGACTTTTCTAAATGTTTCTTGGTTTCAAAATGTTTTCGCCTCTTTTTGAGACACATTGAACTTGTTTAAAAAAGAAATCTACGAAGATATGCCCGTTTGGCCCTTTACATAATACAAAAAACAGTGTTTAGAGTTATTTAAAATGATACTGTGAAATATTCGTGTAAAGCTGTTTGTTTTTGAAAAACCAAGTGCTCGCTTGACAACTCCAGGTATTTTATAAAATAGTTTTGATAATAAAATGTCGTGAAGGCCCGATTGGCACTTTATTAATTGTGAAGTGATTGTACATATATATATATATATATATATATATATATATATATGCGTACTTTTGAGGGCATCTCTACAGGGGGACTTCCCTTCGAGGGTTGTCTTGTAGCGATGTCCGTGTAAGGGGTTGGCAAGTGCGGTGAGATGAGTCATGCGTGCGTGGGCCTCCCACTTACACAGTGTTACTAAAACCACCATGGGTTCCTGGGCGTCTTTAAGATTATCGAGTGACGGTTGCTTGCTAACCCTGATTAGACGGGTTAGTACCCCCTAGAGTTGTGGACAGGCCAGGAGGGACGTGCCACAGGTTGGCTATTAGGGCGGCCAGTTGGTTATTGACTATGGAGTACCACGCCGGCAGGTAGTCTGAACCCGAGTACGTCCAGGGGTTTTCTAGGGATATTTAGGATCACCCATGGTTACTTGTTCACCTTGATTGTTTACTTTCAGTTATTCTTTACAGCTTATAGTGTTACTTGTGTCCTTTTGCACTACTATCATCGTGCATTACTTGGTTACTTTCTATTTCACTGGTCTGTTTTCAGCCTGCACTGTTTACCTGTTCCTTGTTAGCACAGTCGTAGTATTATCTGTATTTGGTTTTGTTAATAAAAACAGTAAATGGTTTTGGAAGTGATTTATAGTGTGCGTTGGGTTTTCAAATGGGGAAACATGTTGTTTATTTTTAAATGTGAAAAATCTATTTTATAATTGTATTTTTCAAACCTGTGTCAACGGATTGCTTTGGAAAGGAAACATTTGGATTCAGTGGTTTACTTTGGCTTACCTACTGGGCATTTTTAATGATCACGCCTATATTATCATTTCAGTTGTAGGTCTTCCCTTGCTCAGGTCTTCTGTTTGAGTCGCTCAGTGTTGGAGCGAGGTTGCTCTCTAGTTGGGTGGTGACCTGAGAGGTCACACGGAGGTACGTGGTCATGTGGCTTTTTATTTCTTTTTCGTTGTTAGTGTTTATTTGTTATGTTCTATCTACTATTGTTTTGGGCTGAAATCGTTCCCAACGATCAAATTTCAATGCCCGGAACTTGTTGCCATCCCGGGGGGATCGGGAACGCCCCTCGGGACTTGCCGCGGACCGGATCGGGTGACCGGTTCAGGGTCGACCCGGGCCGGTTCGTGACAAAATGGTATCAAAGTTGGTTCTTGTTATTTGGGTTGTCCGGTAGAAGGAGATTAGGACTGTCGGAACTCGAGGGGTAGGTACGGGAAGAGCGTCGCGAACTCTTGCTCGCACTGATCTTCGAGTTACCAGGGGTAGTTCGGGAATTGTGTCCTGGTCTTTTCTGGTTTGTCTTGGATTGAGAGATGAAAATGGAGGCAAGCCGACGTTACATCGTGATTTCACATGGAGTAGTGACCCATGTGGAGTCCGAGTACATGGTTTCAATTCCTCCTAGTGGTCGACGCTGACTTGAGACATGGATCACTACCATGTCGCCAGATTGAGCGTGACTACAAGTCCCTCATTTCAGTGATTGATGCAAACTTGGATGTTGTTTTCGTTTTGGTCTGTGTGAGTGTGTAGTTGGAAATGAAAAGGGGTTTTTGAAAATTGGGCTGGTTTCTTTTAAAAGACTTTAAATGTATAAAATGCGTTTTAAAACTGAAATCTCTTGATTTGGAAATCTGTTGTTATCTTGGAATTGGATAAGAATGATTTGGGTTGAAATCTCAGTTCCTCTTTATGAACGTTTTCACATGTGTGAGAATGCATGGAAAGTGTGTGTTGATGCACGTATGAATGGAATGTGGATGAAGACATGTGCAACGGTTCATGAGATTACCTGGGTGTGTATTTGAAGTTAAAGGCTTGACTTTGTTTTCTAAATTGGTTTTAAATGGGAAACAGTTTTGGAAAGTTTTGGTTTGAAGGTGTATTGGTTTTTAGAAAGTGATCTTGAGAAAGGGTGGTTTTAAAATCAAAAAAAATGAAAAGGGAATTTTAAATAGGAGATTTTGTTTTGGGTTGTGTTGTATTTGTTTGGTCCTTGTGCTGACTGTTTTTGATGAAGGCGCTTTTGTTGATGTTGCTTCTATTTGATGTTGGTTTTGGCTTCGTGTTTTATATATCGCTCAGGAAATGCCGCCCAGAAAGGTCTCTAAGGATTCAGATACGTCATGCCCAGTTTTTGGTCCTCCTCAGACTTTGCCTATTCTCCATGGTGATCAGGGTCCGCTAGAGGCAGTAAAATTGGCTCGAGGAAGTGGAACGTGTCTTTAGAATGTTGGTAACTCCCGATAATGTTAAGGTTCGTGCAATTATGGAGTTGTTTGAGGGTCCAGCTTTGGACAAGTGGAAGATGGTTACCCCATCATCAAAGCAAGTTGAAATGACATGGGATGTCTTTAAAACTGTTTTCATCCAATGGTTTGTACCTGAGGAAGTGAAGCTGGAGAAAAAGAGAGAGCTCGTGCATATTCAACAAGGCCAACGGACGGTGAAGGCATATGTTGACCATTTCAAGGAACTGATTTCCTTTTCTCCAGATGTAGCGTCACATGAGCTCATGAAGGTCTCTCTTTTCACTGGGGGTCTTCGTCTAGAGATCAAGGAGCGAGTCCTCCCTTCTAAAGACCATTGTTTCGAGAAGTTGGTGGAGAAATCTTTCTTGGCTGAGTTGGCTTCCGGTGTGCGGGTGGTTAGTACTTCAGCATCCACAGTAGTTCGTAAGAGTTCCTCCTCTGGTGTGGAAAATATGCCAGAGATACCTGTTCCTAACGAGTTATCCCCTTTGGTCCCAGCTTCCAGTTCATCAGATCATTCGATGGTATGCTTTCAGTGTGGTCGTTTCGGGCATTTAAAGCTGTCTTGTCACAACCCTCCGAAGACGTGTCATCGATGCGGTTGTCTAGGTCATCTGGAGAAGTTTTGCAGGAAGCGTCGCTTGAAGAGGACTCTGTGATGGGAGAATGTTAGTATCTGACTGTGAGGCAGAAGATGCTTCAGCCATCAGAGCCCCAGCCACAAGTCTCGGGGTGAAGCTCGTGCACAGTCCGGAGTCCCCAGGGGTGTGAAGCCTTGGTCCAGGTTTTGTGTTCCGTGTTAGCAGTGGAACAATCAAGATCTTTTAGTACTTGTTTTTCTGCTGTTAAGTTTTGACGTTATTGTGTGTTCATTGTTTTACCATGGGGTTATCATGGACTTGTTCTGTTATAATCCAAGTAGTCTGGTTTATGTAAATGTGTTGTTTTTCTAAAAAGTGACAATGGACTTATTCTATGGTAAATCTAAGTGGACTTGTCGTGTGAATGTAATATTCTAAATCGTGTGTCCTTCTTAAAAGTGTGTTTGACTCTTCGGTGGGTTGACCTTTGTTTAGTAATAATCGTCAGATGTGGTTGTGTTTCATGGATTTTAGTGGGCCATGTTTCTGACTCGATGTTCTGGTTTAGGGTTTTCGTGGGTTTCCCCTAGTATTGAAGGTTGTTGACTCTAGTCGAGGATTCAATGTCTTGACGGAGGTGTTGTTTTAATCATGCTATAAGAGTTGGTTTGAATCAGTTGGGAGTTCCCGCATCGACCCCCCTTTTCCTAGGGTTGTCTATTTAGATGGTAAATTTTTCTGCACTAGTTAAGTTCTTGTGGTGGGGAGAACCCCTTCGTGTTCTCCCCTTAATCTCGGACCCCGGTTTTCTCTTGAATCGGTCGGGTGTGACCTGTGCAGAGTAAGGTCATCTCCGAGATTCTCAGTTCTCTCTGGTTCCTTTAGTTCCGTTGGGGCATAAACTTAAATCTTGACCGACTTTTGGCCTGGTGACTTTCTGGGGCAGAAAGTGTCTGTGGTGGGGAGAATTGTCACACCCCGACCGCGGATGTCAGTAATTTTTTCTCCTTTCTTGGTCCCGGTTTAAATTTTTCGAAGATTAGTTGTGATTGGTGGTTTCGCACCGGTGCGCGGTCGTCGCATCGCTAGCGGTGATCGTGCGTTCGGCCCGGGTGACGATGTGTCCACCCGGCGTTCTATATATTAAAGTTGTTATGTTGACATTTTATTATTATTACTATTTGAGTCGCGTTATTATTATTGTAGTTGTTTTCTGTGTATAAGTATATACATATGTATGTCTATATATGTGTGTGTATATACCTTAATACGTTATGTTATATATGTATACATATATATGTATATATATATATATATATATGTTTGTATATGTTTAAATATACGTATATGTGTCTATATCTATATATGTGGGTGTGCGCGCGCGCGCACGCACGCGCAAACATTTATTTTCAAATGGTTTTAATATTTTAAATCTTTTGATTAAAAATAATTATTATTATAAGTTTTATTATTAACATTACAAGTTTTATCATTATTATCATAAAGTTTCATTATTATTATTATAAAGTTTTATTAATAGGATTATTATAAATTTTATTATTATTAAGATTAGTTTTATTCTTTTATTTAGTCCTTTGTTATTATTATTATTGTTATCATTATTATTATTATAAAGTTTTAATATTATTATAACATTTTATTATTATTAATATTATAAGGTTTTATTATTATTATTAAACATGTTATTCTTATTATTGTTATAATGTTATTATTTTTATTTTATTTTATCACACATATATATATATAAACCTAAAACTAACCCTAACACTACCCCTACTCCCGCAGCCGCCACCCTATTCTCCCCCCTCTCTCTCTCTTCCCCGTTTTTCTTCTTTTCTTTTCTCCCTGCTAGTTCAGCCGGTCGCGCCGCCTCCAGCTCCCCTCCTACGCGCTTCCCTCAACCGGCCATCCAGTCTCCGCCCCGCTTCCCTCGTGCCGACCGCCGCGCCCGCGGCCCCCCCTGTCTCGGCCTCCTCTGCGCGCCTCGGCCTTGCCCTCGCCGGAGCCATCGTCCTCTGCCGGACCGCACCCCCCTGCACCTCGCTGCTCTCGCACCCCCCTTTGCCAGCCCGACTACCGCACCGCCTCCCTGTTTCCGGTCCCCCTCTGCTGCTCCAGCATCCGGCGGCCCGAACGCCGCCCTGCTCTGCCCCTGCTCCACCCCGGTGCGCTGTCCGCCGCCTCCGCCTCCCTGTTCCGGCCTCCGCCGGCGAACAGCCCATCATCCCGCACCTCTTTCCGTACCGAGCCCACACACTCCTCCTGCACTGCTCCCTTCGGCGCCCGCCGCCCACGCCCGACCCCTGTCCGGCGCCCCGCTCCTCGCTGCTCCCCACATGTCCGCGTGATCCCAACCCCCTGCTTGCCCTCGGCCAGCCCGGACCCCCCTGCTCGACCCGCTGTCCTCCCTCGCCCCTGCAGTGAGTTTTTTTTTTTTAAATATTTATTTACATTTTTTTATTATAATTATAATTATTATTATTATATTATTATTATTATTATTATTATTATATTTATTATTGTTATTATTATTTTAATAATATTAATAATCTTATTACATCATTATTATAATTATTATTATGTTATTATTATTAATACTATATTATTATTATTATTATTATTATTATGAATATATTTATTATTGTTTTAATTATTATTATATTATGTTGTTATTTTTATTATTATATTATGTTATTATTACTATTTTTATTATTATCATAATTATATTATTATTATGCTTATATTATTATTATTATTATGTTAATATTATTATATTATTATTATATTATTATTGTTATAATTATTATTAAATTATTACTTTATTATTATTATCATATTATTATCATGTTATTATTATTATTATTATTATTGTTGTTGTTATTATTATTATTATTGCGCTATTATATTTATTATTGTTGTTATTAGTATTATGTCATTATAATAATTATTATTATTATGTTAATATTATTGTTACTCTTATTATTATTATATTACTATTTTGTTATTATTATTATTATATTATTATTATTATTGTTATTTATTTATTCTCTTGATTATTTTTGTGTGTGTTATTTATCTACGTATTTAATTGCCTATTTTTTTATTAATTAATTGATTAATTAATTAATTCATTTATGTATTTATTTATTTATTTATTTATTTTGATTATTTATTTATTCTTGTATTTATTATTTATCCATATATTTATTTCTTTTCTTATTTGTTTATTAATTTATTTACTTATTTATTTTCCTCTTTATTCCATCTTGGTGTTTTTATTTAATTAAAATTAATCCTTTTTTCTGTCGCGGGTTGAGTGACGTGTACTTTTTCTATTGATCAACGTACGCAGTTCGTCCGCAAAGGATTGTCCTATATTCCATTGGGGTTCCATCGCGTCCGCTCCATGTTTGAGTTAGGCGAATTCAACTGTTTACTTTCCGAGTTACTCTGATGATGCTTGAATTGTTTTAAATAAATTTTATTCCATGATTCGCGTGTTTATGATATCCTTGCGCGGCTTATTTTGGTGTTTTAAAATTTATAGCTTTTGTTCGAAAGTTAAGTTTGAAGCAATTATATTTTATGCCAAGGTAGTTGTGCACTAGATATTGTCCTGCACTTTTTATTGTTTATATAGTGCACCTGTTTAGGCATTTCCAGCTAACGTGGAAGTAAACGCTTATGTTCTCTTATGTTATCATTGGTTGTCTTGAGCGGTGTTTTCTTTTTTTGTAAAGAAAGAATCATTCTTGGATCTTATTATCCTGTGCTGGTTAGTTTTATGAAATTTAGTATCATTTGGAAGTGTTGTCGTGCCCCTTTGCAGGTTTGACGCACCATTGGATGTTGACACATCCATGGGTGCACCAGGTGCACACATGGATGTGCCCTCAAATGAAGATGGTGTTTTAAATTGTTACCATTTATTTTTATTTATTTTTATTTTCTCGAAATCTCGACTTTTATAAATGGTTCTTGGTTTCAAAATGTTTTCGCCTCTTTTTGAGACACATCGAACTTGTTTAAAAAAAGAAATCTACGAAGATATGCCCGTTTGGCCCTTTACTTAATACAAAAAACAGTGTTTAGAGTCATTTAAAATGATACTGTGAAATATTCGTGTAAAGCTGTTTGTTTTTGAAAAACCAAGTGCTCGCTTGACAACTCCAGGTATTTTATAAAATAGTTTTGATAATCAAATGTCGTGAAGGCCCGGTTGGCACTTTATTAATTGTGAAGTGATTTTACATATATATATATATATTGTAAAGACCCGCAAATTTCAAGGAAATTTTTTTTTTCTTAATTTTCTTTGGAATTTTACAAGAGCGCAGCTTCAGACGGCACCTGATTCCGAGGCCCGGTGTGCCCGGAATCAATTTCCGAAGTTTGGCTCGGGTACGTTCAGTGAACGGACGAGCGGGTTTTTCTATCTTTTGAACCGGTGCCCAGAATCAAATTCTGAGGGCACCGATGAATTCGCAGCGCCGGTATTTGCTTAGAAACGCCTCTTCCGGAGTTGCGTTTGCTCAGACGTGGTTTTTAAATTTTGCGGCTTTAAGTCAGAAATAAAAATAAAGTTTGTGCGACAACTTTATTTTATTTCACTTAAACTGCTTGGAAGCCACTTAAAGTCACTTAAAGGCGGCTTGAACTGAGTTGAACTGGATAGGATGCTATCCAGAAATATCCTACCCCTTGGTAGGATATTTGTGCGGTGGGGCCCGCACGAGCCCCGCCGTTTCTTTCGCTAAGTAACGCACCCGCGAAAACCCGTCAAAGTAACTGAAAAGTCAACCGACGCGTTTTCTTTAATTCTTAACAGACCATTTAATTGGGCTGTTTCTTTCGTGAATTAAATGGCCTGTTTTATTCGTTGAATTAATTCAACGAATTAAGTGGGTCGTTACTTACGCGTTTTGCGTTTGTTGGCAAAATAATAAAATAGACAAACTTGTCTATTTTGGAGGATTGCTATTCCTCTGAGCCTCCACCCTCTCCGCGAAGAACGCGAAGAACGCGAAGAACGCGAAGAACGCGAAGAACGCCGGAACTGGAATTCAACGACGCACGATCCGCGACGTCGACAACTTTTCCGCGACCTTCTTCTTCTTCTTCTTCTTCGGTGCCTCTTCTTCCGCGACGAACGTGCGATCGGCAACAAAGGTGAGAATCGAATCTTTTATTTCTCCTTTTTTTTAAATTTCAATAACAACGGATTTAATTAATTAAATCTGTTTGTTCTTGATCCGGAGATTGGCGACGCGACGCCGGATACCGCGACGACGCGGCGATCTCCATCTTCCGCGACGAGCAATCCCGCGACGATCCCCCGTTCGGCAACGACAGCTGCGAGGTAAGGGATGTTGGATTGTTTTATCTTTTCCCCGTGTTTATTCTTTTTAAGTAAAGAACGTAATCTCCGACAATTTTAATTTACTTAAAATTGTTGTTGATTTTTCCCTCCCGATGATGTTTATGACTAACGCGGAGGGTGCGGGTCTAACGAACAAGACCCGGCAACCCTCCGCCGATCTTCCTTTTTTTTGTGCGGATTTGGTGGGCGACGGCAAAAGCACGACGTAAGGGCCATTCGTTGTTTCCGCAGTGAAGATCGTCCCCCGGGAGGAGCAACGGCGCAGACGGGAAAGAAATCGGGCCACCGGAGCATCTCCGGCGGCCCGCGGAAGGCGGCGGCGGCGCGGGTCGCCGGCGCGGCGGCGCCGGCGACCGGAGGCGGCGGCGCCCGGCGCGCCGCCGTGGAGGAAGCCCGCCGCGGCTGAAGCCGCGGCCGCAGCGGCGGCCGGTTCCGCGGCCGCGCGGAACCGGGAACGGACGCGGCGGCCCGGCCGCGTCCGCGTGACAGGCGGCCCCCCGCGGGGCCGCGGTTTCCCTCAAGCCGCGGGTTCAACCCGCGGCGGCGGCGGCTACCTCGGCCGCTCGGCCGAGGCCGAGCCGGCCGGTCCAGTCGGCCGGGCCGCGCCCAGGCCGGACCGGACCCGGCCGAGCCGGTTCGGGCCGGGTCGCCCCGGGCCCAGTACCCCCGTTTCGGGCCCTCTTCGGTATTTCGCCCATATCTTGGGCCTGGGACCTCCGATTGACGAACCGTCAGCGGCTACGCGATCCTTGGATCAAGACGGTCGTTTCGGTATATTATACTCAAGGTTTTGGAAGACTTTGGGTTCGGCCGGGTTGGTTCGTACACGAAACCAACCGGGCCCTCGGAGCGGAAACGCTCATAACTTGAGCTATGGACGTCCGAACGACGTACCGTCAGCTGTGGTAGTTTCCTCTAAGTGAGACGGAACTTTTGGCATACTCCGCCCGAGGATCGGATACAGGCGGAGTACGGTCGGTTGGTTTTGCCCTAAAAACCAACCGGGCCCCTGGGACGAAAATGCCAATAACTCTCAGACCGGGCGTCCGATTGACGCGCCGTCTGTCGCGTTGAGATCCTGTTGTCGGTACGGAACTTTTGGATACATCAACTTCGGACTACGTGTCAGTTGATGTATCAGCCTCTCGGCTCGTGGAGCGGACCCTCCTAAACGAGCTCGCTATGTGCGGGAACCCTAGCGCTGGTTTTGACCTCGACGACAGAGCAGAGATCCTCCGTGGACTGCGACGACGGCAGAGCAGAGATCCTCCGTGGACTGCGACGACGGCAGAGCAGAGATCCTTCGTGGACTGCGGCGACGACTGTGCAGAGATCCTCAGTGGACTGCGTCGACTACTGCACTCAGTGATCCTTCGCGGATCAGTGCCCGATCCTGTGTGGGTCCTACTACCGGTTCTGTGTGAGCCACTGCCTACTGGTTCTGTGTGAGCCACTGCCTACAGGTTCTGTGTGAGCCCGATCCTGTGTGGGTCTTCTGCGGGGGTTAGTACCTATCGATCCTTCGTGGGTCCGATGACTTAGACGGATCAGTGATCGTCTTTGACGTCATCTGAAAAAGTATACCTGGTTGAGCTGAATCGTATGTTACTCTCCTTTGTGGATTGTGTTGAACTATCCTATGTGGATTTTACTGTTACTCTCCTTGTGGATTTGAGTCTTGATTTCCTTTGTGGATTGAGTTGTTCTTGAGCTCGTGAGCAGAGCTAGAATTGGGGACTTAGGTATATGTATGGGCATATACCTAAGTCGAGTCAGATGTTACTTCGTGATTGCATCTTTCTTTTGTGCTATATCCTTTGTGGATTTCGGGAGACCTTCGGGGGTCTCGGGGTCCTTACTGAGTAGCTTGTACTCACCCCTGCACGGGCTATGCCCGCACCTTGTTGTGTTGGTTGCAGACGACGGACAGCGCTGATCACGGTTGGGGCGTGGAGCAGGACGGTACCTGGAGGTGGACCACTGGGCGGGACGTGCTCGGAGCGGACGTGGGACCCGAGGAGCCTGGAGGCTATCTGTACCCACCCTTCAGGTGGGATTGCCAGTGGACGACACGAGGCCGCCGTCTTTTCTTCAGTTGTTGTACTTTACTTTTCAGTTGTACTTTACAGTTGGGCTTGTATTTCCGGCCCCTTTTCTTTTCTGCACTTTACTTTCCGCTTGCTGACTCTGTGTGGTTGTTACTTATAAAGGCAATGCCTTCCCTGTTTACTGGGATTTTACGCCTTGGTGCTAGTCGCCAGCCCCTGGCCTATGGAAGGCGGGCTTGGGGTAGTCACGGCACGGGCCCCGAGGACGGGTCGTGACAAATTGGTATCAGAGGTGGTCGGTTCTACCGCAGACTCTGATCGTCCTTTCTTTCTATATGAAGCAATAGTGTTTAGTGTATTGAGTGTGGTTATCAGTTCAGGGAGCCCAGTGTTGGTGCGGCGGCCGACGTATCCGTACACCAGGACCCTGACTCCTGATTTCCGACTTAATGCATGAAAACATTGATTGCGTGTGTGTTTCAAGTTTTCTTTGTGATTACTTATGTCAGCTCACCGGGTATACTGATCTGCTTTATGAAAGTCTCAAGTTTTCCTTGTGATTACTTGTGCCAGCTCACCAGGTATACTGTTCTGACTGTGGTGCTCTTGTTCTCCTTTTCAGGATGGCCCCGCGACGACAGCCAGCTAGGGTTACGAGTGTAGGGCGCGACGGCAGCCCACCGAGCGACGAGGCCTCGGTGCAGGGCCCTTTGCCAGCAGTGGCACCGGCGGTAGCTTTACCCGCCGAGCCACCGATGCTACCAGTACCAGACGCTGACGATGCACGTCGCCTCAGGGCACTGCACGAGTTTCAGAGCCAGCGACCGCCCAGGTTTCGCGGTGAGGCGGACCCCCAGGCCGCCGAGGACTGGCTAGAGGCGGTGGTACAGATCTTCAGGCTAGTGAGGACACCAGCGGATCTCATGGTGATTCTCGCAGCGAGCCTCCTGCAGGCGGCGGCAGGACGATGGTGGAGCCTGATGCTCCAGGTTCACGATGAGGCATCCTTGCTCTGGGCGGACTTCGAGAGCCTCTTCCGCTCTGAGTTCGTCCCGGCCACCCTTCGAGCGGTGCGCATCCAGGAGCTTCTCCAGCTGCGCCAGGGCAGCATGACGGTCGCTCAGTACGCGGCGAGGTTCACGGACCTATCTCGCTACTCGACCGACATGGTACGGGACCCCTTCTTCCGGGCCCGGACCTTCGAGCAGGGCTTGCGACAGGAGATTCGGGCGTCGCTGATCTCCCTCAGCATTCCGACCCAGGCGGGAGTGCTGGAGCGAGCCCTCCTGATCGAGAGCTTCCTGGCAGAGCCTTCTTCAGCGGCGAGACCTAGCGCAGGGCGACAGGTAGCTGAGTCTTCGGCAGAAGGTAGCCGACGGATGACTCACGGGTCCAGGCAGACCAGACCCCCACGCAGACGGCCTCAGGACACCGGCTCAGCAGTACGAGGCACACAGCGGAGTGCCAGCCTTCCGAGAGGCAGGTTGTGCTACTCTTGCGGCGGGCAGGGTCACATGGCTCGTGATTGCCCGACTCGCCGACCAGAGGAGCAGCAGACGGTGGAGGGGCCACCCAGGCAGAGGCAGAGGGTCGACCGTGGCGGTCCGCAGGGAGGAGGCGGACGAGGCAGAGGAGCTGGCCGAGCAGCGGGTGGTGGGCGACGCTTCCAGGCTCTACCCCCACCACCACCAGGAGGGCCACCTCGACCACAGGGAGCTGGAGGGCAGGGACAGGCCCAGCTCCAGGCAGTGGAGGCCTACGACCCCGACATGCCAGAGATGATTCGAGGTACGATCTGTGTCTATTCCACCCTTGCTGCAGTACTTATAGACACAGGAGCGAGTCACTCTTTCATAGCCTCTGCCCTTGTTCGGAGCTCGGAGATTCCGACTGAGCCGTTGGCTCGATCCTTACGGCTAGAGACTCCTACGGGAGCAGACTCGACGATTACGCACTGGTGCCGGCAGTGTGAGCTTACTCTAGGAGGCGAGAGCTTCGGCTGGGATCTCCTTGTAGCGGCGTCGAGGCCTTACGACGTCATCTTGGGCATGGATTGGCTATCCACGGTTCATGCCCAGATCGACTGTTTTAGGCGCAAGGTGCGATGTGTTCGTACCGACGGGAGCAGGTTTACCTTCACCGGCGAGAAGGGAACCTTTGCAGCACAGGATGGACTTCCGCGGAGGAGAGTGCAGCCCATCTCTAATCAGTTGGCTAGCCTCATCCTAGGAGCAGTGATTGTGCGGAGTCCAGCTTTTCCTACAGTGGTGGACCAGTACGTGGACGTCTTTCCCGACGACGTTCCAGGGCTACCTCCTCGTAGAGAGGTAGACTTTTACATCGACTTGTACCCCGGGACAGCCCCGATATCTACTCCAGCATATCGGATGGCCCCCGCCGAGCTTCGAGAGCTGCGGGTACAGTTGGAGGACTTGCAGAGCAAGGGGTTTATCCGACCCAGTGTTTCACCCTGGGCTTCCCCGATTTTGTTCGCCAAGAAGGCGGACGGGAGCTTGCGACTATGTGTCGACTATCGTCGCCTGAACCAGGTGACAGTGAGGAACAAGTATCCGCTGCCACGGATTGATGACCTCTTCGATCAGCTCAAGGGAGCGCGGTGGTTCTCGAAGATAGACCTCCGGTCAGGCTATCATCAGCTCAGAGTTCGAGACGAGGACGTACAGAAGACGGCCTTCAGGTGTCGGTATGGCCATTATGAGTTCTTGGTTATGTCGTTCGGCGTAACCAATGCTCCAGCAGTGTTCATGAGCCTCATGAACAGGATCTTCCAGCCATACCTCGACCGATTTGTCGTTGTCTTCATTGACGACATTTTGGTATACTCGACGACTGAGGAGGAGCATGCCTACCACCTGCGAGTTGTGCTAGACACACTCCGAGAGAACCAGCTTTATGGCAAGCTCTCAAAATGCCAGTTCTGGTTACGTGAGGTCCATTTCTTGGGGCACGTCATTTCTGAGGCGGGAGTTGCAGTGGATCCCGCGAAGATCGAGGCAGTGCTAGCTTGGGAGCCACCCAGGAGCGTGAAAGAGGTGCGGAGCTTCTTGGGCCTAGCGGGATATTATCGGAGATTCGTGCCAGACTTCTCCAGAGTTTCAGCACCACTCTCAGCCTTGACGAAGAAGGGGAAACCCTTTGTGTGGTCAGACAGATGTCAGCAGAGCTTCCAGGAGCTGAGACAGAGATTGACCAGCGCACCTATCTTGAGGTTGCCTAAGGAGGGAGTTGGGTACGTAGTTTACTGCGATGCATCAGGGACTGGACTCGGGTGTGTCCTGATGCAGGAGCGGGCCGTGATCGCCTACGGATCACGTCAGTTGAGGCCGCATGAGCAGAACTACGCCACTCATGACCTGGAGTTAGCAGCAGTGGTCTTCGCTCTGAAGACTTGGCGGCACTATCTGATGGGCGAGCGCTTCACTGTCTTTTCTGACCACCAGAGTCTCAGGTATATCTTCTCTCAGAAGGACCTGAACCTGAGACAGCGGAGATGGCTTGAGTTCCTCCAGGACTATGACTTTGAGATAGTCTATACTCCTGGAAAGGGGAACGTGGTGGCCGATGCCCTCAGCAGGAGGACGGGCATTCAGCTACTTGAGGAGGCGACGGAGCAGCTAGCCTCCTTGCAGATATCCTTCGTGGATAGAGACGGAGCAGCCTTTCTTCAGTCTCTCACAGTCTCTCCTCCACTTCTACAGCGGGTCAGAGAGGCTCAGCGTGGGGACGCTGACTGTGAGACCCAGCGTGCACTGATATCCTCAGGTCAGGCGCCTGATGGTTTCTCCCTTGGAGCAGAGCACGACATCCTTTTCAGAGGGCGTACCTTCGTACCAGTTGCTTTACGAGAGGAGGTGCTGAGAGAGTTTCACACTTCTCCCTTGGCGGTACATCCCGGAGTGGCGAAGATGTACCAGGATCTCAGACGACAGCACTGGTGGCCGGGCATGAAGAAAGCTGTGGCAGAGTTCGTTTCACGATGCCTCACCTGCCAGCAGGTGAAGGCAGAGCACCAGGTACCAGCAGGCTTGGTACAGCCCTTGGAGGTCCCGTAGTGGAAGTGGGACGGCATATCTATGGACTTCGTGACTGGACTTCCACGTACTTCCAGAGGTCACGACTCCATTTGGATGATTGTCGACCGACTCACCAAGTCGGCACACTTCTTACCCATCAAAGAGCAGGGCTCAGTGGAGAGCTTGGGACGTCTTTACGTCCAGGAGATCGTACGGCTTCACGGTGTGCCATCATCTATCGTCTCCGATCGAGATGCTCGTTTCACTTCCCGGCTCTGGAAGGGGTTGCAGGAGGCGTTCGGGACGCGGCTCCATCTGAGCACAGCCTTCCACCCTCAGACGGATGGTCAGACGGAGAGGACCATACAGACACTCGAGGACATGCTCCGTGCATGTGTTCTCGACTTTGGTCGCAGCTGGGAGGACCACCTACCCTTGGTGGAGTTCGCGTACAACAACAGCTACCACTCCACCATCGGGATGGCACCATACGAGGCGTTGTACGGCAGACCCTGCAGATCACCGTTGTGCTGGACAGACCCTGGGGAGTCAGCACTCGTGGGACCAGAGATGGTCCGAGCCACGACAGAGAAGGTCCAGATCATCCAGGAGAGGATGAGGACAGCTCAGAGCCGGCAGAGGTCATATGCTGACAGGAGGCGGAGGCCACTAGAGTTCGAGGATGGCGACCACGTCTTTTTGCGTGTCTCACCTCGACGTGGTTTACGGAGATTTGGCCGAGGCGGCAAGTTGTCTCCACGCTTCATCGGTCCTTTCCAGGTCCTCAGCAGGATAGGAGAGGTGGCTTATCGCCTGGCTCTACCACCTCAGATGCACCGGGTGCACGACGTCTTCCACGTGTCTCAGCTGAGGAGATACGTGCACGACCCGACGCACATCATCGACTTTGGGGAGCTGGACGTGGACGATGGGGCGACTTTTGCGGAGGTTCCAGTGGAGATCGAGGATCGACAGGAGCGGGTCCTACGTGGGCGGTCGATTCCTCTTGTGCGCGTCAGATGGCAGCACGGGAACCTCAAGGAGAGCACTTGGGAGCGGGAGGCTCAGATGCGTGCTCAGTACCCCCATTTGTTTCCCTAGTTTTTGATGTATCTTTACGAGGACGTAAAGCCCTGAGGTGGGAGTAATGTAAAGACCCGCAAATTTCAAGGAAATTTTTTTTTGCTTAATTTTCTTTGGAATTTTACAAGAGCGCAGCTTCAGACGTCACCTGATTCCGAGGCCCGGTGTGCCCGGAATCAATTTCCGAAGTTTGGCTCGGGTACGTTCAGTGAACGGACGAGCGGGTTTTTCTATCTTTTGAACCGGTGCCCAGAATCAAATTCTGAGGGCACCGATGAATTCGCAGCGCCGGTATTTGCTTAGAAACGCCTCTTCCGGAGTTGCGTTTTCTCAGACGTGGTTTTTAAATTTTGCGGCTTTAAGTCAGAAATAAAAATAATGTTTGTGCGACAACTTTATTTTATTTCACTTAAACTGCTTGGAAGCCACTTAAAGTCACTTAAAGGCGGCTTGAACTGAGTTGAACTGGATAGGATGCTATCCAGAAATATCCTACCCCTTGGTAGGATATTTGTGTGGTGGGGCCCGCACGAGCCCCGCCGTTTCTTTCGCTAAGTAACGCACCCGCGAAAACCCGTCAAAGTAACTGAAAAGTCAACCGACGCGTTTTCTTTAATTCTTAACAGACCATTTAATTGGGCTGTTTCTTTCGTGAATTAAATGGCCTGTTTTATTCGTTGAATTAATTCAACGAATTAAGTGGGTCGTTACTTACGCGTTTTGCGTTTGTTGGCAAAATAATAAAATAGACAAACTTGTCTATTTTGGAGGATTGCTATTCCTCTGAGCCTCCACCCTCTCCGCGAAGAACGCGAAGAACGCGAAGAACGCCGGAACCGGAATTCGACGACGCACGATCCGCGACGTCGACAACTTTTCCGCGACCTTCTTCTTCTTCTTCTTCTTCGGTGCCTCTTCTTCCGCGGCGAACGTGCGATCGGCAACAAAGGTGAGAATCGAATCTTTTATTTCTCCTTTTTTTTAAATTTCAATAACAACGGATTTAATTAATTAAATCCGTTTGTTCTTGATCCGGAGATTGGCGACGCGACGCCGGATACCGCGACGACGCGGCGATCTCCATCTTCCGCGACGAGCAATCCCGCGACGATCCCCCGTTCGGCAACGATAGCTGCGAGGTAAGGGATGTTGGATTGTTTTATCTTTTCCCCGTGTTTATTCTTTTTAAGTAAAGAACGTAATCTCCGACAATTTTAATTTATTTAAAATTGTTGTTGATTTTTCCCTCCCGATGATGTTTATGACTAACGCGGAGGGTGCGGGTCTAACGAACAAGACCCGGCAACCCTCCGCCGATCTTCCTTTTTTTTGTGCGGATTTGGCGGGCGACGGCAAAAGCACGACGTAAGGGCCATTCGTTGTTTCCGCAGTGAAGATCGTCCCCCGGGAGGAGCAACGGCACAGACGGGAAAGAAATCGGGCCACCGGAGCATCTCCGGCGGCCCGCGGAAGGCGGCGGCGGCGCCGGCGACCGGAGGCGGCGGCGCCCGGCGCGCCGCCGTGGAGGAAGCCCGCCGCGGCTGAAGCCGCGGCGGCAGCGGCGGCCGGTTCCGCGGCCGCGCGGAACCGGGAACGGACGCGGCGGCCCGGCCGCGTCCGCGTGACAGGCGGCCCCCCGCGGGGCCGCGGTTTCCCTCATGCCGCGGGTTCAACCCGCGGCGGCGGCGGCTCCCTCGGCCGCTCGGCCGAGGCCGAGCCGGCCGGTCCGGTCGGCCGGGCCGCGCCCAGGCCGGACCGGACCCGGCCGAGCCGGTTCGGGTCGGCCCGGTTCGGGCCGACCCGGTTCGGCCGACCCCAGGGGGGGGGGGGGTTCGGGCCGGGTCGCCCCGGGCCCAGTACCCCCGTTTCGGGCCCTCTTCGGTCTTTCGCCCATATCTTGGGCCTGGGACCTCCGATTGACGAACCGTCAGAGGCTACGCGATCCTTGGATCGAGACGGTCGTTTCGGTATATTATACGCAAGGTTTTGGAAGACTTTGGGTTCGTCCGGGTTGGTTCGTACACGAAACCAACCGGGCCCTCGGAGCGGAAACGCTCATAACTTGAGCTATGGACGTCCGAACGACGTACCGTCAGCTGTGGTAGTTTCCTCTAAGTGAGACGGAACTTTTGGCATACTCCGCCCGAGGATCGGATACAGGCGGAGTACGGTCAGTTGGTTTTGCCCTAAAAACCAACCGGGCCCCTGGGACGAAAATGCCAATAACTCTCAGACCGGGCGTCCGATTGACGCGCCGTCTGTCGCGTTGAGATCCTGTTGTCGGTACGGAACTTTTGGATACATCAACTTCGGACTACGTGTCAGTTGATGTATCAGCCTCTCGGCTCGTGGAGCGGACCCTCCTAAACGAGCTCGCTATGTGCGGGAACCCTAGCGCTGGCTGTGACCTCGACGACAGAGCAGAGATCCTCCGTGGACTGCGACGACGGCAGAGCAGAGATCCTCCGTGGACTGCGACGACGGCAGAGCAGAGATCCTTCGTGGACTGCGGCGACGACTGTGCAGAGATCCTCAGTGGACTGCGTCGACTACTGCACTCAGCAATCCTTCGCGGATCAGTGCCCGATCCTATGTGGGTCCTACTACCGGTTCTGTGTGAGCCACTGCCTACTGGTTCTGTGTGAGCCACTGCCTACAGGTTCTGTGTGAGCCCGATCCTGTGTGGGTCTTCTGCGGGGGTTAGTACCTATCGATCCTTCGTGGGTCCGATGACTTAGACGGATCAGTGATCGTCTTTGACGTCATCTGAAAAAGTATACCTGGTTGAGCTGAATCGTATGTTACTCTCCTTTGTGGATTGTGTTGAACTATCCTATGTGGATTTTACTGTTACTCTCCTTGTGGATTTGAGTCTTGATTTCCTTTGTGGATTGAGTTGTTCTTGAGCTCGTGAGCAGAGCTAGAATTGGGGACTTAGGTATATGTATGGGCATATACCTAAGTCGAGTCAGATGTTACTTCGTGATTGCATCTTTCTTTTGTGCTATATCCTTTGTGGATTTCGGGAGACCTTCGGGGGTCTCGGGGTCCTTACTGAGTAGCTTGTACTCACCCCTGCACGGGCTATGCCCGCACCTTGTTGTGTTGGTTGCAGACGACGGACAGCGCTGATCACGGTTGGGGCGTGGAGCAGGACGGTACCTGGAGGTGGACCACTGGGCGGGACGTGCTCGGAGCGGACGTGGGACCCGAGGAGCCTGGAGGCTATCTGTACCCACCCTTCAGGTGGGATTGCCAGTGGACGACACGAGGCCGCCGTCTTTTCTTCAGTTGTTGTACTTTACTTTTCAGTTGTACTTTACAGTTGGGCTTGTATTTCCGGCCCCTTTTCTTTTCTGCACTTTACTTTCCGCTTGCTGACTCTGTGTGGTTGTTACTTATAAAGGCAATGCCTTCCCTGTTTACTGGGATTTTACGCCTTGGTGCTAGTCGCCAGCCCCTGGCCTATGGAA
Source organism: Viscum album (assembly GCA_963277665.1). NCBI lineage: Eukaryota > Viridiplantae > Streptophyta > Magnoliopsida > Santalales > Viscaceae > Viscum > Viscum album. The sequence continues at coordinate 1,291,700,639 of OY728145.1, read as the reverse complement.
GGCGGGCTTGGGGTAGTCACGGCACGGGCCCCGAGGACGGGTCGTGACATATATATATATATGCGTACTTGTGAGGGCATCTCTACGGGGGGACTTCCCTTCGAGGGTTGTCGTGTAGCGATGTCCGTGTAAGGGGTTGGCAAGTGCGGTGAGATGAGTCACGCGTGCGTGGGCCTCCCACTTACACAGTGGTACTAAAACCACCATGGGTTCCGGGGCGTCATATAGATTATCGAGTGACGGTTGCTTGCTAACCCTGATTAGACGAGTTAGTACCCCCTGGAGTTGTGGACATGCCAGGAGGGACGTGCCACTGGTTGGCTATTAGGGCAGCCAGTTGGTTATTGACTATGGAGTACCACGCCGGCAGGTAGTCTGAACCCGAGTACGTACAGGGGTTTTCTAGGGATGTTTAGGATCACCCATGGTTACTTGTTCACCTTGATTGTTTACTTTCAGTTATTCTTTACATCTTAGAGTGTTACTTGTGTCCTTTTGCACTACTATCATCTTGCATTACTTGGTTACTTTCTGTTTCACTGGTCTGTTTTCAGCCTGCACTGTTTACCTGTTCCTTGTTAGCACAGTCATAGTATTATCTGTATATGGTTTTGTTAATAAAAACAGGAAATGGTTTTGGAAGTGATTTATAGTGTGAGTTGGGTTTTCAAATGGGGAAACATGTTGTTTATTTTTAAATGTGAAAAATCTATTTTATAATTTTATTTTTCAAACCTGTGTCAATGGATTGCTTGGGAAAGGAAACATTTGGATTCAGTGGTTTACTTTGGCTTACCTACTGGGCATTTTTAATGCTCACGCCAATATTATCATTTCAGTTGCAGGTGTTCCCTTGCTCAGGTCTTCTGTTTGAGTCGCTCAGTGTTGGAGCGAGGTTGCTCTCTAGTTGGGTGGTGACCTGAGAGGTCACACGGAGGTACGTGGTCATGTGGCTTTTTATTTCTTTTTCGTTGCTAGTGTTTATTTGTTCTGTTCTATCTACTTTTCTTTTGGGCTGATATCGTTCCCAACGATCAAATTTCAATGCCCGGCACTTGTTGTCATCCCGGGGGGATCGGGAACGCCCCTCGGGACTTGCCGCGGACCGGCTCGGGTGACCGGTTCAGGGTCGACCCGGGCTGGTTCGTGACAGATGTGGTCAAAAGTTTACTATGTCTTGCATATATAATTAGTAAAATACATGGATGACCTTATAAATATATCTTTATAAACTTAAACACAATATTCATCATTTTTTGGACATGTAATTTCCTCTTCATTGAATTTTTCTTATCATGGATTTATTATTTATCAAATAATATATCAATAAACACAATCCATTCCATTAGTTTAATTCCATCATCCTTCCTTTTATTATGGATCAAATACCAACAATAGTTAGTTCCACCTTGATGATAATAGACCAAAACTACTAACTTTTTATTTTTATCTTCATTTCATGGTAGTAAAAATATTCACCATAAACTTAATTAAGTCCTCATCTACAGTTTGAATAGTATTCCCACTAATCAAGGGGGGTTTTACTGCATAAAGGGATCCATCATATGAGATTATTTTCATGGAATAAGATGATTCATTATGTAAACGTTATTGTTTATAACCTAACTAAGCTTTCCTAATATATCGATAACTTCCATAGTTTAAATACCATCTGTATTTGTTTGCTTAGTAGGGAAATATAAAAAAATTCCATGGGTACTAATACCATTATTCCTTCCAAGAACAATTTCTATATTATTCCATATAATGTATTATCTCCTAAAGTTGTCAAATTTGTATACCTCTAAACATGTAAAAGAACATTAAATATTTTTATGCATCATGAATCCTTGAATCATAATAAATGGTTATATTGGGGTCATAATTAATTTCAAAAACATTATAATTATAGGTAATGAAAATTTGAACTATCTTAATAATATCCCTTTGGGGTGTCAAACTATGGGCATAGTATGGACTGTTTTCATGTACCAAGATACCCTGAGTCAGGCCCGACACACTTTTTTGTAGTTGTTACACCTAGTTACATAGGTGTTAGAACCACATCAACTTGAAATATCTAGATAGGTCTGTATTCCTATGAATACCCACACATTAAATACTTCAACAAAATTGAAGGCTGATATTATATACATATCCTCAATATCTATCATAGGGTTGTGCTCCCTAATCTATGATTTTTAATCCAGTTTCCAATTTTACTTCTAAACTAACGTGGATACCAACTATAATGACTATAGCCTAGAATTTCAGAGTTGAGGCATTATTTTACTACATATTCATCATTACATGGAATCAAATCTCAAATTACTGATCATTTTTGTAGTCATCGAAATTTATATAAGATAAATGATAATCATAATGTATTGTGAAATTGAAAATACATACACAATACCAAATAAAATTACATATACAACATCCTTGAAAAAAAATTCAAATATTTTATCATTATAAAGCTTTGAAATGAAAGATGATAGGGGTAATCTCAAATGCTTAGAAATTGTAAGTTATGTGGAACAAAAAACAATCAATTTGAATAAATTAAAAAGTAAAAGTGAATAATTGATAACACATGCCATTATAATAACTATATATGGAACTATCAATATAGTAAGGTAAGAAGATGAATCCCTTTTCATCTAAATCATTAAATTGATAATGAAATGTATACATAAATATGTGAACATTGAATCTCAATGATGAATAATAACTGAATCTATATGAGGGATAATTTTAATTACTAGACATCAGGTATTAGGAAAATGTGGACATATACTTTCAAAATATATCATCTATTTAGTTAAGAATTATAGGTAGAAATTAATTTATCTTTTCCAACTTAATCGTCTCATGATAATCTATCAATCCTTCTAGGATCTGTATAATGTATGGGATCTACCCGCCATTGAATGTTAAAATCATTACTAACATCGAATAATAAATTTAGTTTATAGAAAAATTTCCTTATTCACTGTCTTTATTGAATAAAAGAAATACAATTTATCAACAATTCCGCAGTGAATCAAAGAATTGTCAAATTAACCACCATGTTTGAAATCATATAATTTTTTGGGAAAAATGTTATCTATATAAAAAAATATTGACATTGAAGGAAATTTACAAGGAGAAATGACTATAATAAAATGATTGTTCCAATATAAGGAGAAAAATATCAAAAGGAAGTGAGATTTTAATGTTAATGATTGAGAATAATCATGAGGAGAATAATTCAAAATCCTTTTTAATTATCCCATATGACATTGAAACAATTGAATCATAATACCAAGAAATGTATTAATTTAAATGAAATATATAATATTATATAAAATGAAGGTATTCATTATTTAACATGAAAAATAATATATATACACCATATAATTGTGAATTGGAACATAATAATAAATATCAATAGAATGTAATTTGAGATGAAATTACCTTACCTTAACCATCTTTTGATTGTATGTTTTTATTCATCATGTATAATGGTTTAGAATATGATAAGAACTTATACCATTACAATACACATGTTCATAATATTATATATCATCTTATTATAATTTTTTATTTATCATTTTTTGTCGATGATTCATTAATATCAGTATTTCAAGTTACAATATCCTAGTTTACTCATGTATGATGTGACTTGTTATTTGGTTATAATATTACATAGATAATGATTTCATCATCTCAAGAATTTGAAACATTAATAAATTGTCTTATTTACTGATTACATATGAATGTATAATAATATGTAACATATTGAGAGAAGAAATGAAGTGCACTGTTTATGGAGATGGTAGAATGTACATATGCATGAAAACTGCATTAATTTCATTTCATATTAAAAGAATGAAAATTAATTGATAAATATTTATACTATAATTAAATTATATAATATAAGCTATATATGTTATATAGGATTATTAAAACCATCTTTAATAAATTTCATGTATATCGTGAAAGAGTCACATCAGTTTAAGGATGTCATACTCCATACTTCCACAAACAATGTTGACATTTTTATTCAAAAGGAAATGTATAATTGTATGTTTTTTCAATATATTAGAGTATAATTAATACATAATAAATAACACATATAACATATATTAATATTATTTCTATCATAATGTGTACCTTGAGTGGTTGTAATGAAAAAAATGAACAATCTTCATTTCGTGAGGCAATATTTCTCCGTACACAGAATCAATATGTTTTTTACCCATCAGATGAACGTGTTTGTATAGATATAGGTAAAATGAATATCCAAAAAAAATAGTGTATTTTGGATAATTTTTTATACATTCATATAATAATAATAGGAATGGGTTTATATGTGGAAATAATACCAATGTGTTTAATGAAATATGTTACCTCTAAATTTAGTTATGTTGTTTTATTTTCACAAAATGATTTCATTGTAGGAATTAAAAAAAATTATGGGGTTCTAGGATTAGGTGAGGAAATTTTGTATTTTTAATTGTGAAGATTGTGTTTGAGCCAATGTGGATTTAGAGGTGTTAGTATGTGGAAGGAGAGGAGGCCTTTTTATAGTGGTGTAGGAGTCAAAATATTGTAATATTTTCATAATGGAATTCTATACCTGTTTTTCAAAATGAAGGTAGATAAAATAATGTTCCAAAGTAGATAAAAGTTTTTATATGCTATATATATATCTATCTAACGGATTTTGGACATGTTTATTGGTACTTTAGGCCTTATTTTTATGGTTAATTCATTTATTATTCATAATTTTCCTTTAATCATTGTAATTAATTTTAATCAGTTTTAGTAACCAATTTTATCAAATATTAAGTTGACCTTATTATAAAATATAAATTTTTCTTATTGAAAATATTGAATCCATTTTTACTAATTCTAATAAATGATGTTTGATAAATTAATATAAAAAACATCCAACGGGAAGGATGATAACACATGGTTTTATAGTAAATACCTCCAAAAGTGTGACATGTTTTCTTGTTCAATATCATAGTGAAAATCATTTTAATTAACCTAATTGGATTAATTGATAATGAAATTATATATTTAAACTTTTAAACTGATGTATAACGTAATTCAACATTATAAACAAATTATATGAAAGAGTTGTTTCTAATTAAAATTCAGTCATTTTCTCCATTAAATGAAAATTGATATGTTTCTGAAAAATATCAAAAATTAACCCTATCCTAAATTATATTTTCTTATTTAAAGGATGAATATTTATTTGAAATTAAAAATAAATTAATTTTTGTATATTTTGATTTAAAATTGGTTCTCCATTAAAAGGAGGGTAAGATTTATTTTAAAAAATATATGTTTTTACGAGTGAATTTGGGGTTGTTCATATCATATTTCAATGAAACCAAATGGATGAATAAAAAAATTAATTTTGAATATATTACCTATATATTTCATTAATATTATTCACTAATTTTAATTAATTATGTTAATTATGTCAGAACACATATGGAATCATAATAATAGTAATAAAATTTTATACCCAATTCGATCTCATTTTCATTTCTCAATAATTAGTGTCAAATTAATTCATTTTAGATTTATATATAACCAAAAGGTTCATTATTTAGTTAATAATATTAATAAAATCTACCATAATATATAGGTTATAAAATATTATATTAATTAATTATATTTTAACAAAACCATATTATTTGGTGAATGTCAGTCTTGCGCGTAACACAATCAATAAATGAAAGTATCTATTGAATGTGACACAATCTAAATGTCAGTTTTATGAATTAAAATATGTGTAATATATTATATTTATTTATTATTTTATATTATTATAATTATATATTCACTTCTTACATTTTGTGTTGTTTTTCATAAAAACTATTGAATACAATAGTCTATTTTATAATTGCAGGGTGTTACATATAATTCAAAATTAATAAAAATATTCATGAACACAAACAAACACACACAAACACAGATATATATATATATATACTAGTAAAAAAATTTGAATCATAGGGGCTTCATCATTAGAAACTAATGGTGGCGTCCGCGAAGTGATACATTTCATTGAATGTTTTTCATATAAAATACTTATAATAGTGGTATTACAAAACCATTGGAATATGCATTTCATATTACATATTAAAATACTTGTAAAACTATTGGTATAGATAAAACATATAAAAATAATTTTTAATTTATTTTTATAAGAATTTTTAGATTATAATAAAACCATAAGTTCATTAAAACATTGTTATAGGCTAAACCAACAGTTCTGGGTCAATTAAGAATAGTTCTTGAATATTATTATAACCTTTTCCAATATATAATTAAGTATAAAAACCAATTCTATATAACCACATTGTTATATTTTAAATAATTTAGATATAATATATATGGTTATAAAATCTCATATGAACCCATAAGTTGTCGACATTCTTGATATTTTTTCTTTGTTGATAGTGATCCCTTGAATCCAAATAAATAAACCTTAGTAAATTCATATGTAATAGGTGAATCCTCTCTACCGCTTTTAAATAGATAAAAATTGTAACATCCCAAGTAAGTAATGAATAATATATATTTATATCTATGTCTATTAATGATTAATATAGTGTTTTAGAGGCTTAAAATGAAAATAAATCCAATCTTAAGCATGGAATACACTAATATTCTTAAAAGATTGTTTTACTGCCTTTTGATGGAAAACCATTTTTAAATCTATCTTTGGAAATTTTATAAGCTATGTTTTTCAAAATAAAATTATTATTTATTATTTGGGAATCATAATTTACTTTTTGTGAATTTTTGGTATTTTTCCGATATAGTTCATTTTTTAATGAATAGTGAAAAATGTTGTATTTTAATTCAAAACCGCTTTTTAATCTAATTTATTTATATGATTAGATTATCTTTTGAATTGGTTTTGAAATGAAATTAGAATATATTTTTACCATTTTATCCAATGGTGGTCATTGGAATCAATTTCACTTTGAAATTGGACATAAACTAGTGTCAATCTTTTGATACTTATTGTTTCATAAAAAATGCTATTTTTCCTGACAGCGGGAATTAATTATTAAATTAATTAATGTGACTTATATGTTTTGAATTTTGTAAAATAGACTTCATTTTTTAATTCGGAATATCAAATATAGCTTAGGGTGAATTTTTGGTAATTTTCTGAAAAACATCAATTTTTGATGAATAGTGGAACCACTAAGTGGTACTTATAAAAACTGATTTTTCTGTTTAAATGAAATTTTTCCATCTTTGTGTTTTTAATTTCCAAAATCCTACATACATGGTTGTCATTAGGAAGTAATATGTGGTTCAATGAGATTATAATAATTTTTTTTTGAATAGTAACTTATTAAGTTTTTAATCGCGATTAGAGGTAATTAGTGTAGTTTAAGGTAAAAATAATGCTTTAAAAAAATGAGATGAGCTTGACACATGTCCTAACCTAATTGGTTGTGTCATGGCCGACCAAGACAAGCCATGGGTCAACTTGGGGACCCCTTGGATCCACTTTGGTTGGGAAATGACATAAATAACTTTTTTTTAATGTTAAAGTAAAAATGACACAAACATGAGTTATGTTGCTAAAAAAAATTATATGGGGCTATACAAGTCCGATATTTGACTATAAATATTCATTAGAAAGATAAAAATCTTTCCTACATCATTGTATTTTTTTATAATTTTTACAAATTAAATAAATTAAATTATTTATGACATCATGATGATGTAGGGATGACCTCATTATTTAACGATTTAAATAAAATGGAAAGATAGTGTAAAATCTAAGACCTACACATGTCCAAAACCAATTTTATGAGTGTATTTCGAACCCTTATCACCTTATCCTAGAATTATATCAATGTGGGTCCTTTTGAATACGAAACTCATTTTAAAATAAAGTAACTTATCTTTACTTTCCAGGAGTGCCCCTCCTCTCCACTTATAAAAGGCCCCCACATCTACCTCCTTACCCACACATCCAAATACTTTGGCTCGGCCAACCCAAGCCCATTTTGTCTCTCCACTTCCCTCTCTTACTCCTTGAAGCCTCACATTTTGCAGAAGTCTTCCCATGGAAGCCGTTGAGCTCAGACCAAATGGAGTTACCCGATTTTAAGGTAATGTCTTCTTTTGAGTCCTTTTGTTTTATTTTGCTTCTCCAACCCCATAAAATCTTTTTAATATTTTCTTTTGTAACAAATACAGTATCCTAAATATACTAGGATGTTGTTATAATATGTATTATAGCTACACTTACACACACCTACATCTAATGGTTAACGAACATACTGTTTCCGTGGATGGTGAATTTATGCCTCCCGAAACGATGATTGTTCAACATTATTTTAACACCTTCAAAGGTGGCCATTAAGATGTCACTATATTTATATATGATATATAATATGTTTATGTTTTCCTTAAGCTTCTGTTTGTTTCTTTTTGGGTATACCTTTATGGTTTCCATTATGGGTAAACGCGATATCTTCAATTAAAGAAGTGCGGACTACCGCCCCCTCAAAGTGATTTGATTCGTTAAATACCATATGTGGGATGTATAAAGGAAGGAACTATGATATTATATAAGATATTATACTGGAATTATAATATAACTTTATATCATTATGATTCCATTCTATAAAATACGAAATAGAAATGAAAGTAGCGTTCATGCGTACGTACGGCTTACCGTCTCCCTGAACGGTGCATTTCATTTCTTACCTCTAAATGATTATGTAATATTATAAATGCATGAATGTACTAGATATATATGAAATATATGATATCTATATCATGAATACCATTCTGGATATAATGGATACATGAACAACTTGTAATTATAAAGGGTTTATTTTTGACTCATGTACCAATGATCGTTAAAATGACCGTTATTAACTTAAATAATTACATAGTGTTCATGACATGGTAATAAGTGATATAAAAGGAATAATGAACTTGAAAAAGGTTCTTAAGAAAGTAGAAATTAACTCAAGTTTATTATTCAGGACATTAAAACACGATCGAGTCAAGTCGGACCCGAGGTATGGGACTTCGTCTCAATATCCTTTCATTGAGGCATATTTTTTTTATACACAACCTTATTTTATATGGTGTATAAACACCTTTGACTTTTACGTTTATCCAAAAGGATTCTTTTTTATACGAAGCATTTTACTAAACGATAAAAGGGAATGTTTTTGTCGTATGTATGCAGCAACAACGACTTCTTCGCCGCCGTGACCGTTATTTGAGTTTCAGCTTCCTCTACAAGCCATACATTGTTTTTAAAAGAAAAATAAATACCATGTTTTACTTTTCATTTATTTTGGTATTAAAAATGGGTTTATTAAAGTTTTTATATCAATGTGTTGTATTGATATCTTGTGATTGAAAGGTGGAAATGTTATGTTTCCTTTATGCATGTTTTATGTGATATGATTATGTTGAGGTTCTTGGAAATTATTATGAAGACGGGTGGTTCCGTGATAAACTAAGGGTGGGTGAGCCCGATATAGCTCTCCAATGCATTGGGTAACGCGAAAGAGTGAAACATTAAGTTTTCTCCGAAGAGATTTTGGGAATATACTATGATGGGTATTCCAAACGTAACCAAGAGGGTTACTCCCTACGTAAGGATGTTATGAATGCCTCAAGTTACCTTTATGTCTTATGATTTCTATGATTTATTCATGATTTGATGAGGTATGTTAAAGTGCATATGTTTTATGGGTGAAGTATGATTTCATTATTATGTATATATGTACCCATGTTTCCTTTCCATATTTATATATCCCTTACTGAGCTTTTTATGCTCATCCCATGTTTTTTTGAAATGTTTTTCACAGGTCAAGGAAAAGGTACATGATATGATGATAGTGTCAAGGAAGTGTCAAGAAATAATCCATGTTTTATATTAAATGTTTTTCAATTGATGGGAATGAAGAATACTATCTTTATGTAACCACTTTTGTTATATGTGGAATGTACTTCAAGTTTTATTATCTAATTCTCTAAAACTCTAAACCCGAAAAGATCCTTAATGTGTAATCTTGTAATAACTCAAGATTAAGTAAGGTTTAAGGCTGGGGCCTTATAGTTGGTATCAGAGGTCAGTTTAGATAACTTTAGGAGTTAGAATTATATTAAATGATTATCCAAAAATATTTTTTTTTGAAATGATATAGAATTTGAAGATTACCATGTTGCATCATCTAAGGAATGTTTGTTCAGAATGGTTTTCCGTAGAGGAAACAGGGAAGAAGTGCTAGGAAGGCATACAGAAGGAAATAAATTTCCGAATTAGTATCCTGAGATGGTCATAATTGGAACTGAATAGTTTTTTGCAGTAATGGCGCAGTTGACTCAAGCGATAAATGGAAGTGGTATCCATACACGAGATCAGCCAGATCAACCGTAGAGGAACATGTTAGTGGTGGAACATTTCATGAGGCAACATCCCCCATCATTCAGAGGATCATCTAACCCTGTGCTAGCTGAAGGGTGGATTAAAGCATTGGATAAGATTTTTGATGTCATGGGGTGTTCAAACAATCAAAAGGTTATTCTTTCTATTTATCGTTTGGAGGGTGAAGCAGATCAGTAGTGGTCGATGGTTAAAAATATCAGGGATGCTGATGAGATTGATGCTCTCGACTAGGATGAATTCAAAGGTATGTTTCTTGAGAAGTATTTTCCTAATCTTGTTTGACTTAGGATTGAAAATCAATTCTTGGAATTGAGGCAAGAGGAAGACTCAGGGGCTACCTATGAAGAAAGGTTCACTCGATTGGCATGGTATACTCCAAATTTTATTTGAGACCTTGACAGTAAAATCAATCGTTTTTACTCAGGATTAAAGCCAAAATATTGAAGTGAATTATCTTCTCGTGAGTTTAAATGTTATGAAAAGCTTTTTCAATGTGCTGAGAAGGTGGAAATGGAGTTTTCTGATGATCAAGTTTTCTATAACAACCAACAGAATAAGAGACCGAGGTGGCATGAGAAAGGTAAGAATTCCTCAAAAAAGTCTGATGGTAAGAAAACTAGGTTTCTAGTTTGTGATAAATGTGGCAAAAGGCATGTTGGGGAATGTCTTCTGAATTCTGGAAAGTGCTACCGATGTGGTAAGATGGGACATAAGGCTTGTGATTGCACTGAAAAGGATCAAGGTGAAGGTTAGACCAAATTTTATTTACATTTAGTGAAATGTTTTAAGTGCAATGAGATGGGTCACTATGAAAATGAGTGTTTGACAAAGAGCTTGAGTTATGGGAAGTAGTTAGACTACAAGAAGAAAGGGGTGGTGAAATCCTTTGAAACTACTTCAACAGATGTCGGGCCATCAAATGAAGTTGTATCAGGTACATTGTTTGTTTTTTCAGATTATGCCAGTGTGTTGTTTGATTCGGGGTCTACACATTATTTCATCTCTAAAACCTTTTCTAGTAAAATGGGAATACCATCTCAAGAAATGACTCTTGAACTTTTGGTAAAAACACATGGGGGGAATGTAGAGGCAAAAAGAATTTATAATAATCTTCCTATCCTTATCTGTGGAAAGAACCTACTTGCAAACCTTATTGGTCTACCTCCAGTAGAGTTTGATGTTATCCTGGATATGGATTGGCTCTCTATTTACCATGCTAAGATTGACTGTAGAACTAAAGAAGTTTCTTTTCAGAAAGACTTTCAGTTTTTGTACAAGAATGAACCCTTACTGTTGATAACTTATCAAGAGGCCAAGAAACTTGTAAAAGATGGAAATGAATGTTACCTTGCACACATCATTGAAAATAAAGGAACTGTTCAAATTAATGTTGTGCCAGTGGTAAATGAGTTTCCTGATGTTTTTCCTGATGAGTTTCCTGGAATAATACCAGACTGGGAAGTTGAGTTTACTGTTGACATAGTTCCTGATGCTAAGCCAATTTCAAAACCCCCTTATCGAATGGCTCAAATTGAACTTTTAGAGTTGAAGGATCAATTGCAAGATTTATTAGAGAAAGGTTTCATTCGACCTAGCACATCATCGTGGGGTGCTCCTGTTTTATTTGTTAAAAAGAAAGATGGTTCTATGAGACTTTGCATTGATTATAGAGCCTTGAATAACATCACTGTTAAGACCAAATATCATTTGCCTCATATCGATGATTTGTTTGATCAGCTCCAGGGAGCTTAGTATTTTTCAAAGATTGACTTGAGATCGGGGTACCATCAGCTGAAGGTAAAGGAAGCAGATATTCTGAAGAACGCGTTCCGTACAAGATATGGCCATTATGAATTTGTAGTAATGCCTTTTGGGCTAACCAATGAACCTGCTATATTCATGGACTTAATTAATAGAATTATCCATGAGTTTTGGATAAGTTTGTGGTGGTTTTCATTGATGATATTTTGGTGTTTTCTAAAAGTAAAGAGGTGCATGAAATACATTTAAGGGTTATCTTGAAAACCATAAAAGAAAAGAAATTTTATGTGAAATTCAGCAAGTGTGAGTTTTGGTTGCAACAAATTTCCTTCCTTGGTCACATGGTTTTTAAAGATGGGATAACTGTTGATCCTGTAAAAACAAAGGTTGTTGAAGAATGGCCAAGACCCACAACTGTAAATGAGATTCGTAGCATCCTTGGTTTGGCAGACTATTACTGAAGGTTTGTTAGATATTTTTCACGGTTGTCTAGTCAAATGACTAAGCTAACTCGGAAGGGTGTTAAGTTTATCTGGATAAAAGAATGTGATGATTGTTTTCAAGAATTAAGAAGAAGATTGGTGAATGCTCTAGTTTTGGCACTACCTTCCAGGAATGGTGAGTTTGTTATCTACAGTGATGCTTCATTGAAAGGACATGGTTGCGTCCTAATGTAGAATGATCAGGTAATTGCTTATGCTTCACGATAGTTGAAAACTCATGAGGAAAATTACCCTACACATGATTTGGAATTAGCAGGTGTTGTTTTTGCTTTAAAAATTTGGAGGCAACATTTGTATGGAGTAAAGTTTGAAATATATACCGATCACAAAAGATTAATGTATATATTCACTCAGAAAGAATTGAACAAGAGAAAAAAGATATGGCTAGAATTAATCAAGGATTATGATTTTACAATTTATTACCATCTGGGAAAAGAAAATAAAGTGGTTGATGCTTTGAGTCGAAAAAGTAATGCTTCATTAGCAATGTTGCGTTTGGAACGTGATCCTTTGGTTAAGGATTTGATGAACTTTATCATAGAAGTTTTTGGTGCAGGAAGTTCTTTTGTTTTGTTTCAGGTATCAGTGAGATCATCTCTATCAGATAGAATCAAGCAAACACAGAAGCAAGACAGTGAGTTGCAGAAAAAGGTAAAGCTGGTTTAGAAAGGTAAGTTGCCTGAATACAAAATTGATAATGATTGCGTTTTGAGATTTGGGAAGAGATTGTGTATGCCTTGTGATTCACAGTTGAAGAGAGATTTGTTATGTGAAGCTCATAGTTCTCTGTTTTCAGTTCATCCTGGAAGTACTAAGATGTATAGAGATCTGCGGGAGTATTACTGGTGGGATGGAATGAAAAGAGATATTGCTGATTTTACTGTGAAGTGTTTGACTTGTCAGTAGGTTAAAGCAGAGCGGAAGTTACCGAAAGGGATGCTTCAGCCTTTACCAGTGCCAGAGTGGAAATGGGAGAATATATCCATGGACTTTGTTCTGGGATTACCGAAGACATCTCGAGGTAATAATGCAATCGGGGTTATTGTTGATCGCTTGACCAAATCTGCTCATTTCCTTGCTATACAAGATAATTTTTCCCAAGATCAACTTTCCCCTTTGTATCTTAAAGAGATAGATAGGTTACATGGAGTTACTCTCTCCATTGAATCTGATCGTGATCCCAGGTTCACTTCTAACTTTTGGAAAGGCATTCTGAAGTCGTTGGGTACTAAATTAAATTTTAGTATAGCTTTTCATCCTCAATCAGATGGGTAGTCAGAACGAACAATTCAGACATTAGAGGATATTCTATGTTCTTTCTCTATGGATAATCAGGGAAGCTGGGACCAACATCTTTCTTTGGGTGAATTTTGATATAATAACAGTTTTCATTCCAGTATACAGATGGCACCATTTGAGGCATTATATGGGAAGCAGTGTCGAACTCCAGATTTCTTGGATGAAGTGGGTGAAAGGAAGTTGATGGGACCAGAATTGGTAGAAGAGATGGCAGAAAAGGTTCAGATGATTCAGAAGCACATAAGAACAGCTCAGAGCAGGCAGAAGAGTTATGCGGATAATCGGAGAAAGGATCTATCTTTCGAGGTAGGTGATCATGTTTTTCTCAAGGTTTCTCCTTGGAAAAGTGTGATGAGATTTGGTAGGAAATGAAAGCTGAGTCCAAGGATTATTGGACCATATGAAATTCTGGAGAGATTTGGATCAGTTTCATACCGAGTGGCTTTACCTCCGAGTTTATCTCAGGTACACAATGCTTTTCACGTTTCGATGTTGAGAAAGTATATGCCAGATCCATCTCGTGTTTTGAGTCCAGAGGTAGTTCAACTCGAAGAGAACCTATCTTATGAGGAACAACCGGTCCAGATTCTTAACCACATGGAGCAAGTGTTACGGAATAAGGTGATTAATCAGGTAAAGATTTTGTGGAAAAACCACATGATGGAAGAGGCAACATGGGAATCTGAAAATGCAATGAGGGATAAGTACCCCCATTTATTTGATAAGTAAATAAATTACGGGGACAAAATTTTCTAAAGGGGGGAAGGATGTAACATCCCATGTATGTAATGAATAGTAGATATTTTTATCTTTGCTATTAATGATTATGATAGTGTTTTAGAGGCTTAAAATGAAAATAAATCCAATCTTATGCATGGAATACACTAATATTCTTAAAAGATTGTTTTACTGCCTTTTGATGGAAAACCCTTTTTAAATCAATCTTTTGACAATTTTATAAGCTATGTTTGTCAAAATAAAAGTATTATTTATGATTGGGGCATCAAAATTTATTGGTGTGATTTATTGGTATTTTTCCGATAAAGATCATTTTTTTAATGAATAGTGAAAAATGTTGTATTTTAATTCAAAACCTCTTTTTAATCTAATTTATTTATATGATTAGATTGTCTTTTTAATTGTTTTTGAAGTGAAATTAGAATATATTTTTATCATTTTATCCAATGGTGGTAATTGGAATCAATTTCACTTTGAAATTGGACTTAAACTAGTGTCAATCTTTTGATACTTATTGTTTCATAAAAACACGCTATTTGTCATGACAGCGGGAATTAATTATTAAATTAATTAATGTGACTTATATGTTTTGAATTTTGTAAAATAGTATTCATTTTTGAATTCGGAATATCAAATATAGCTTAGGGTTAATTTTTGGTAATTTTCTGAAAAACGTCAATTTTTGATGAATAGTGAAACCACTAAGTGGTACTTATAAAAACTGATTTTTCCGTTTAAATGAAATTTTGCCATCTTTGTGTTTTGAATTTCAAAAATCCGGCATACATGGTTTTCATTAAGAAGTAAAATGTGGTTCAATGAGATTATAATAATTATATGGTGAATAGTAACTTATTAAGTTTTTAATCGCGATTAGAGGTAATTAGTGTATTTTAAGGTAAAAATAATGCTTTAAAAAAATGAGATGAGCTTGACACATGTCCTACCTTCATTGGTTATGTCATGGCCGACCAAGACAAGCCATGGGTCAACTTGGGGACCCCATGGATCCACTTTGGTTGGGAAATGACATAAATAACTTTTTATTTAATGTTAAAGTAAAAAATGACACAAACATGAGTTATGTTACTAAAATAATTTTTTATGGCGTTATACAAGTCAGATTTTTGACTATAAATATTCATTAGAAATAAATAAATATTACCTACATCATAGTATTTTTTTATAATTTTTAGACATTAAATAAATAAAATTATTTATGACATCATGATGATGCAATGATGGCCTCATTATTTAACGATTTAAATAAAATGGAAGGATAATGTAAAATCTAAGAACTACACATGTCCAAAACCAATTGGATGAGTGTATTTCGAACCCTTATCACCTTATCGTCGAATTATATCAATGTGGGACCTTTTCAATCCAAAAATCATTTTAAAATAAAGTAACTTATCTTTACTTTCCAAGAGTGCCCCTCCTCTCCACTTATAAAAGGCCCCCACCTCTACCTCCTTACCCACACTTACAAAGCATGTGGCTCAGCCAACCCCTGCCCATTTTGTCTCTCCACTTCCCTCTTTTACTCCTTAAAGCCTCACTTTGGGCAGAAGTCTTCCCATGGAAGCCTTTGAGCTCAAACCAAAGGGAGTTACCCGATTTTAAGGTAATGTCTTCTTTTGAGTCTTTTTGTTTTATTTTGCTTCTCCAACCCCTAAACTCTTTTTATTATTTTATTTTGTAAAAAATACAGTATCTTCAATATACTAGTATTTTTTTATAATATGGATTCGAGCTACACTTACACACACCTACATCTAATGGTTAACAAACATACTGTTTCCGTGGATGGTGAATTTATGCCTCCCGAAACGATGATTGTTCAACATTCTTTTAACCCCTTCAAAGGTGGCCATTAAGATGTCACTATATTTATATATGATATATAATATATTTATGTTTCCCTTAAGATTCTGTTTTTTTCTTTTTGGGTATACCTTTATGGTTTCCATTATGGGTAAACGCGATATCTTCATTTAAGGAAGTGCGGACTACCGCCCCCTCAAAGTGATTTGATTCGTTAAATACCATATGTGGGACATATAAAGGATGGAACTATGATATTATATATGATATTATACTGGAATTATAATATAACTTCATTTCATTATGATTCGATTCTATAAAATATGAAATAGAAATGAAAGTAGCGTTCATGCGTATGTACGGCTTACCGTCTCCATGAACGGTGCATTTCATTTCTTACCTCTAAATGATTATGTAATATTATAAATGCATGCATGTACTGGATATATATGACATATATGATATCTATATCATGAATACCATTCTAGATATAATGGATACATGAACAAGTTGTAATTATAAAGGGTTTATTTTTTACTCAAGTACCAATGATCGTTAAAATGACAGTTATTAACTTAAATAATTACATAGTGTTCATGACATGGTAATAAGTGATATAAAAGGAATAATGAACTTGAAAAATGTACTCAAGCAAGTAGAAATTAACTCAAGTTTATTATTCAGGACATTAAAGAACGATCGATTCAAGTCGGACCTGAGGTATGGGACTTCGTCTCAATCTCCTTTCACTGAGGCAAATTTTGTTTTATAAACAACCTTCTTTTATACGGTGTATAAACCCCTTTGACTTTTACGTTTATCCAAAAGGAATATTTTTTATACGAAGCGTTTTACTAAATGACAAAAGGGAATGTTTTTGTCGTACGTATGTGGCGACAACGACTTCTCCGCCGCCATGGCCGTTATTTGAGTTTCGGCTTCCTCTACAAGCCATACCTTGTTTTTAAAAGAAAAATAAATACCATGTTTTACTTTTCTTTTATTTTGGTACTAAAAATGGTTTCATAATGTTTTTATATCAATGTGTTGTATTTATATCTTGTGATTGAAAGGTAGAAATGTTATGTTTCCTTTATGCATGTTTTATGGGACATGATTATGTTGAGGTTCTTGGGAATTATTATGAAGACGGGTGGTTTCGTGATAAACTAAGGGCGGGTGAGCCCGATATAGCTATCCAATTCATTGGGTAACGCGAAGGAGTGAAACATTAAGGTTTCTACAAAGAGATTTACGGAATATACGGTGATGGGTATTCCAAACGTAACCAAGAGGGTTACTCCCTACGTAAGGATGTTATGAATGCCTCAAGTTACCTTTATGTCTTATGATTTCTATGATTTATTCATGATTTGATGAGGTATGTTAAAGTGCATATGTTTTATGGGTAATGTATGATTTCATTCTTATGTATATATATACCCATGTTTCCTTTCCATATTTTTATATCCCTTACTGAGCTTTTTATGCTCATCCCACGTTTTTTTGAAATGTTTTTCACAGGTCAAGGGAAAGGTTCATGATATGATGATAGTGTCAAGGAAGTGTCATGAAATAATCCATGATTTATTTTAAATGTGTTTCCACTGATGGGAATGAAGAATACTATCTTTATGTAACCACTTTGTTTATATGTGGAATGTAATGCATGTTTTATGATCTAATTCAATAAAACTCTAAACACAAAAAGATCCTCATTGTGTAATCTTGTAATAACTCAAGATTAAGTAAGGTTTAAGGCTGGGGCCTTATAAAAATTGATTTAAGGCCCTTTTTCTACTAATTTTTTTCAATGTAAAATAATTGTTTTTTATAAAATACACTTTTAATATTCGTAATTTCATCACCATTTATCAGGAATTTCATTAGAATACATCATTGTATTAATTGATTTCATTTTTATTATATATTTTTTATTTTAGACCATATTAATTAGTTTTAAATCATCCAAATTTTAATTTATTTATTTTATCAACTACAATTTGACTTTATCCAAATTTTTTTACTCATATTATTATTTTACCTACTATTATAAATTTCTAATAGGGTTATCCGAATTATATAATACACCATATTTCCCACATTTGAACACATCATAATTTATTTTTATATAGAATAAAATAAATCTATTATTGGAAATTAAATAAAACCAGTTGTGGTGTCAATAAATACTATTAATATTGTGAGAATGTGATTGATGTAGAAAAAAAGTGTTAATAATAACATCAAAAGATAAAGTTTAACCCCACCATTTGGTTCTTTATAGTTTTTTCTTAGTAAAAATCATTCACTTTTTCAAAAAAACCCCTATTTTTGTCCTCATCCCATATTGATTAATTTTTTTGTAGATTAGAACTAAAATAACAACTATTTATACATACCATTTACTGAAATTTATTCGATAGGTCACTGGAAAACACTTTTTAATAATAAAATATATTTATCAGAAGAGCCTTGTTTTTATACCTTATAATGATTTAAATTAATTAATAAGATATATAAGCATTTTTAAATTTCTCATTAACCCCCTTTGATTGAATTATTATTTGAATAGAAGTTTCAATAAATTTAGGGACATAAGTATTATAGAATAATTTCTCTAACAGAAATAATATTTGAATTATGTGAATATAAATAATAGAAAAATAGTGTTAAAAAATAAACAGATAAATATAACGTTCGTCAAAGCTAATAATTCATTTGAGTTACTCCCTTTATATGGGTTGTTTCCAAAAAATTCATTGTTTAATTATTTTTTTTATAAACTATATAATAGGTGATCTATCATGTTTACAAATTTTATTTGATCATAAATATATAGATATGTCATAATATTATTGTGTACTTAGAGCACATAATTCATATCCAAATATATTATATAAAAACTAAAATTTTTAATGATACAATTCCTTATATTATATACGGCTCCGAAACATTTTCTTCATGAAACACTCTCTTTAAGAAACATTTTTCCATTTTTCATGTAGTTTCAAGATTATGTATTCATTGAACACTCTATTTGTACATTAATAATTCATCTTTTAAGAACAATATACATTTTTTATTCCTCATGTTTCATGTATATTAATCATGTTTTTCAAGTTTACATTTATCTGGAATCATATGTGATTTCTGAGAACATCTTATCAATTGTTTGAATGTCTACATAATGTTTTCAAATATTCAAAACAAATAGTAAATATTTAGTTATATAAGGATAGGGTACATTATATTTTTCATATATTTTAGGAAAATTAATTTTCATCATAGAAAACAATGTTTCATTTTTCTTTAACTTCATAATCCATTTTTTTTAATTTGATGTTGTTTAATGGGAATCCATCCTCTATTAAGATTCTATAGGATTATTCTTCTAAATAAAAAATAAACCAATACACCCTATTACAAGAGTAACATAAAAATTCAGTATTTCACTTCTCATATTTTTTAGTATATTATTTTCCTCCTTATTTTTTATTCTTTTATTGTACCTATTATAATTATTAATCTTTTCACTACAATTATTGACTTGAGACATTCCTTTACATTATGAATTTTTAGTTTAGATAAATGTAAATTATTCTTAGGAATCTATGTCATCATATTTTTTCCAATACATATTTGGTACAATAAATGATTATTAAATCCTTCTAATATATCTATCATATTGTAATTCCTATCAAACTACCCCATGTTTTTTTATGTTAATAAAAAACTCACTCGTGAGTGTAATCTAACATATTCATTGAATTATTATTAAAAATAACCTAATTATTCAATGTGATACATTTTTAAAATTGTAATAATTAAGGAAATAAAAACATTATAATATATATTATACATGTTAATAAAGAGTAACAAAAATTCCTCTAGCTTTAGAACAATTATTTTATTCCAATTATTCAAAATATAAATATAATATTTATTTATCTATCTCACCAAAAAGAAAATGTTTCCATTAATTTATTTAGATCCAATTGGATTAACATTACACTATGTATATATTCTCTTAAATTTATTTCTAAAATATACATTATTTTGAATGTTTTTTATTTTTAATGGATTTCATCACAATATTCATTAAATGGGTTATATCATACCCAAAAAATTCTTTTCCCATATAGTATGAATTTTTTGAAATGATAATACATGTATTCCTATTTAATGTGACTGTATAACCCTAGATTAATTAATTATAATGTACTAAATGGTTATCAAAATTAAAATTTTATAATTATTTATGTGTACACATACCCTTGGAATTAGATCATTCCACTTACTTACTATCAATGATTAACTCATATTCAAACAATTGGACCATTTTGCATCAGTCTCACATTGTTCATCCAAATTTTCCATGAGTACGCCCAAACTAGACAACCCATCATGAAATTCTTTGGATGATTCCTATAACATATTCTTTTCATATTCATTTTTCTGTTCATCTGAGAAATAGTGTTTTTTGTCATATTATCCTAATTACATCCTGTGATTATTATTGGACAATTCTTCAAGATATACATTGATTTTATCCTTAATAGATTACATGTTACATAATTATTTTTATTTTATAAAAATCCTCATAGAATCGAAATTTATTTTATTCCCCCTTATAGTCTTCACCTCCAAATCACAAGATTCATAGTTATTTTTCTTCCTAATGTAAAAATCCACGTCAATAATTTTTGTATTTAATCTTCCTATATTGGTGAATTTAATTTATAATAATTTTATCTATATATGATGATATAGTTTATCTTAATTAAAAATTAGATTTTCCACTTTTATTTTCTATCGTAAATCCTCTACCTGTTGAACAACTTCTATGATTCACATTTTTAGGATTAAAAAAACATCATCTAATCTAAAATATCTTAAAATATTAACCTATATACTTATTTATAACCAATCATTATTAAGATAAACATATTAAAAATATAACATTCACATAACATCCTTTTTATAACTACTGGAGTTTATCAAAATTTAATTATTCAACATAATTTTTCAGAATATAGAATTCATTTCAAATTTTACATTAACTAAAATTTCCAAAATTTTAGATAGGAAATTATATTATATTATCACACTGAAACATAATCATCAAAAGACAATTAAATAATGTTTGGAAAAACAATGTAAATCATAAATAATCATATATATTAATTAAACATGTTAATACCAAATGTGGATATAGTTAGTGGTACCATGAGTGGAGTGAATTACAATATGTTATATTTTCCAAATTTGAAATATTTCATTAATTTTTCCATGATACATACAGGTAAAAACCTCATAATTTTATGTGTTATCTTTATTTATATTTTCTTTATTATTTTATTATATTTATAATCATTTTGACTTATTACATTACAATGTATTATCAATTATCACATATCAATATGTATTATTTTTTTAATAACAATATCTAGATTGAAAAAAGTGGACACGTATTCTTATTACATGGTTCCCCAAAATGGTTAATAAAAGGGGTATGAAATAGATAGTGTGTTGATTCACCAATTAACAACTAAGTCATTAATCAATGGTTTATTTTATTAATGATAAATCTTACATGGGGTCATTTATCATTCAATTCTTGTGTCTTGGTTCACACCCACCATAGGCACACTACCTCACACATCCTCATTTTATCACTAAAACAATAGGAGTCATAGTTGTCAAACTTTCCAAAAATACATTCAATTATTGTTTTAAAAGTACTGATTATGTATGAGCACAATTTAACTCTTGGGATACTTCAAAATAGAATTTTATTTGAACATAAAAATGGTAAATATCATATTAATTTTTATTATTCATAAAAAACATCATTCATTATTTTATAAAAATTGAATACCTCTAAACATTAATTTCTTATAACTGGAGAAACAACTTGTTTTATTTAGTGCAAAAATATTATCTTCCTTCATCAACCACATATGATAGTGAAATATTATCACCTACACCATCCTATCCTATAAAATATTGGTTCTTATTTTTATTAATTATTGGTAAAATTAACATCTCATATTTTATAGTTGTTTAAAATAATGAAAACATCAACCCTCAAATTATACTAATATTTTTATTTTAAACATATAGATGAAAAAGTTCTCACATGAGACAACTTTTTATATCTTAATAATATAAAAAAACATTCCTATCCTTTTCATTTCTACCAATTACATTTTTTGAATAAAATCCTTGAATAAAGAATGGTATTTATATAAATTGATCATTATTTTCACGAGAATCCACTATTTAGTGTTCAGATAAGTGCATATACCTCAAACTAAATTTTTTATTCCTAAATGTTGAAATATATTTATTTAAATATAAAAAACCAATCTATAATAAACTATATTTCATTATATTCTTTCATAAATATATGTTTTCCAATATCAAATTCACTTTAATAGGATTATCCATAACAATTTATTAAATAAAATGAATATTATGTAATCGACCTCCCTTTTAACATGGTTTTATTTTGTGCATTCTATAATTAATGACTAATTAATTATAATTTAGGTTTAATAAAAGATAATATTTTTTTAATAGTTCCTAACTTTTTTCATATATTAAGGGTCTCCGAAACCAATTTCACAGAGATTCATTCCTTCTTAAAACATGTATAACCTTAAATTTATATATAAATATCACTAAATTAAACTCCTGAGTCTTATAAAATTAACAAAATACATACAACTCGTTTTTCTCACACATGAATCTACTTGATGGAATAAATATCATTCGTATTGAATGTTATTTAATTTTTTGAAATATCACTCTGATTTATTCCAAAAAATATCAGATTGAATAATAATATTAACAAAAATATAATTAAATTTTAACATTACGAATTCTATTAAACATCACATAATTTTAATTAATAAACTCTATAAATATCATAAGTATTATATCTCTTGGATTTAGAAAAACATCCATAATATTTCTCTTGAAATAATTTAATTTTTTCTAAAACTGTTCTACTATAATATTGGGTCACACAATATAAAATTTTATATTAAAAATATCAAATATAATGTTATAATAAATGAATAAAACTTATGATAATTTCCTATCACCATTATGATGTAATAAACAAAAATTGTGATACCTTTCATCAACCTTATAATGTCTATGATCCAGTATTATGAAATAATTGATTAGACTTATTTTGACTCAACTAATCCTTTAAATGCCTTTGACATCCTAAATCATTAATCTAAAAACTCTAAAGAGTTTTATACCATCCATATAATTGTATTTGATAAATATTACATTCTTAAGAATAACTATCACCAACCATATGAATAGATTTATCCAACCTTATACATGTTCTATCTCAATATTTTTCATATCCCAACACCATCCATGAAACTATATACTTCATAAAACAAAAAAAACAAACCATACAAATCCCTCAGAAATTACCACATTCACTAACATCTACATCATGATATATGTCACCCAACACATACTAATATATTATTAATATTACCAACAATTCCAATATAAAATATATTGTAAATAAATATAATTGAAACACATGTGATTGTATCACTTGGGAATCTCATGTCCACATTTTTTTTATTGTACAGAAGGTATTGGTATTTTTTATTGATTATAACCACTTGAATTTGACAATTTAAACAATAAATAACCACCTCTATGAATCAATGTTCTCATTTATTTGATGAATGTGGAATGATAAACATCATTTCTATTTATATCCAACATCATCTTTATTAGTAAGATATCTAGATGATTGAATTAAATAAAAAATAATATCACTATGAGTATTAGTGAGGTTGTTTTTTTTTGACATCCATCATTTATGTGTTCATTGAACAAATTTACTAGATCACAAAGTAGAACAACTATAAGGCCCTATCCTTAAACCTTGCTTAATCTTGAGTTATTACAAGATTACAAATTGAGGATCGTTTCGGGTTTAGAGTTTTAGAGAATTAGATCAGAAAACTTGCATTACATTCCACATATAAACAATGTGGTTACATAAAGATAGTATTATTCATTACCATCAATGGAAACACATTTAAAATAAAACATGGATTATTTCTTGACACATCCTTGACTCTATCATCTTATCATGTACCTTTCCCTTGACCTGTGAAAAACATTTCAAAAACTTGGGATGAGCATAAAAACTCAGTATGGGTTATAAAAAAAACATGGAAAGGAAACATGAGTTCATATATACATAAGAATGAAAACATACTTTACCCATAAAACATAGGCACTTTAACATACCTCATAAAATCATGAATAAATCATAGAAATCATAAGACATAAAGGTAACTTGAGGCATTCATAACATTCTTACATAGGGAGTAACCCTCTTGGTTACGTTTGGAAGACCCATCACAGTATATTCCCTAAAATCTCTTCGGAGAAACCTTAACATTTCACTCCTTCGCGTTACCCAATGCATTGGAGAGCTATATCGGGCTCACCCTCCCTTAGTTAATCACGGAACCACCCGTTCTTCATAACAATGCCCAAGAACCATAACATAATCGTATCACATAAACATGAATAAAGGAAACATAACATTTCCACATTTCAATCACAATATAACATTTTAGGATATTGAAATAATGAATCCATTCAAAAAGAAACCATTTCCAAAACCATTTAAAACATATAATAAAGAGATTTTTTAATCACAGTGTCCCATACCACCTTGAAGATTTTAACATTTTAAACCATTAATATCCATATAAATAAATCCTAAAAACCATTTTGAAAACATGTATATTAATAAGAACAAATAATTAAACATTTAAAACGATATTTTGGTTAAAGGGGTTTTACCAAAATTAGAGACACTTGAATACAATAATCGAGGAATAACATTTAGTCAGAACTTTATAATGTCATGAGAATAAAAGGATTCATGATATAATACTCCAAAGGACAGTATATACACCATATAAGAGTGAATTGGTGCATAACAACAGTGAACCCTCAATAGAAATGTCAAATGTGATGAAATCCCTTATAAAGAAGGTATCCTTAAATTAAGGACAAATAGATCTCAAAAATATGTGTTAAAAATATATATACACCCAATATAAGTGAATATTAAGTGTAAAACAATAAAAGGTCATTCAAACATATTCAATGGATGACATATTCAGTGACTACAAGTTGAACCCAAAGAAATCGAAATTGGGTTAAAAAGTTCCCTTGACAGCCTAACAGCATCACATCAAAATGAGTTGATGAGAGATAAAATGTGTATCTCATCACTTGGACATAAAATTTACATCAATAAGGATGTATGAGAACATATCCCAACATAAAAATATGTAAATTAAAAGACCCAATAAAAGAAGTCTTTTAAAAAAGAGGAGGGTGAAAGGTTCCCTTACCGACTTGGGTATCTTTCAAAACATACACCCCTTGAATGAAGGACAATAGATCATTGATGTAAATACTCATAAATGAATGTATATTACACAAAGATTAGTATAATGGACAGTACATACACCACTGAATGTAATTTGTGAAAAATGCAGCATAAATCTAACAGGAATAAAAGTGAGATGAAGAATCCCTTACGAAAACTCGGCAGCCTAACGGCGCCACATAAAACTTCTGAATATGGATTGATGAGATCAAATAGGTTATCTCATCACATTACAATAAAATTTACAGAAATAGTAATATAAAATAATATCCCCCAACATTAAAAAGAGGAGCTTAAAAGAAGTGACATAAAGGAGAGTACTTAAAAAGAAAGAGAGAGGTTAGATCTCTTACGAAAGTTCGGTAGCCTAACGGCGCCACTCAAAACATCCAAAATGGATTGATGAGAGAGAAAAGGGTCTCTCATCACATGAACATAAAAATTAAAGTGTAATATAAAATATCATCCCAATAACAAGAAAGATGAGCTTTAAAAGGAATGACATAAAAGTGTGTACTTAAAAAGAAAGAGAGGAGTAGGATCCCTTACCTCGGGTCCGAATTGACTCGATCGTTCTTTAATCTCCTGAATAATAAACTTGAGTTAATCTATACTTTCTTATGAACCTTTTTCAAGTTAATTATTCCTTTTATACCATGTTATGAACATCATGTAATCATTTGAGTTAATAATGTTCATTTTGTCGGTATTTGGTTCTTAAGTCAAAAATAGACTTCTTACACTTACATGTTGTTAATTTGGTCAAAGGTTCATTATATCCAGAATGATATTAATGATTTGGATAACATATTTATCATATATATCCAGCATATACATGTATTTATAATATTACATAATCATTTAAATGAAATGCACCGTTCATGGAGACGGTAAGCCGTACGTACGCATGAAGGCTACTTTCATTTCTTTGTCATATTAATGGAATTAAAACTAAATGAGAGGTATGTATATTTTAATTACAGAATTATATTAATCATTTAGATATATCATTCATTATATATATCCATTATATACATGTACTTTTAATAGTACATTACAGTTGGGGATATGAAATGAAATGCACCGTTCATGGAGACGGTAAGCCGTACGTACGCATGAACGCTACTTTCATTTCTATTTCGTATTTTATAGAATTGAATAATAATGATATAAAGGTATATTATAATTCCAGTATAATATCATATATAATATCATATTTCCATCCTTTATACATCCCACATATGGTATTTAACGAATCAAATCACTTTGAGGGGGCGGTAGTCCGCACTTCCTTAAATGAAGATATCACGTATACCCATAATGGAAGCCATAAAGGTAAGACAAAAATGAAAAATACAGAAGAATAAATAAAACATAAACATATTATATATCATATATAAAAATAGTGACATCATAATGGCCACCTTTGAAGGTGTTAAATGAGTATTGAACAATCATCGTTTCGGGAGGCAGAATTTCACCATCCACGGAAACCGTATGTTCTTTAACCATTTGATGTAGTTGTGTGAGAGTGTAGCTCGAATAAATATTATAACAACATCCTAGTATATTGAAGATACTGGTGTTGTTATAAAAGAAGTAAATAAAAAGAGTTTAGGGGGTTGGATAAGCAAAATAAAACAAATGAACATGAGAGAATGAATTACCTTTAAAAGTGTAACTCTTTTTGATTTGAGCCTAAAGGCTTCCTTTGAAAGGATTCTGCCCAAAGGGAATGATCTAGGATGAGGAGAGGTATGTGGAGATAGTAAATGGGCAGGGGTTGGCCGATCCAAAGGCTTGAGGAGTGTGCGAAATGAGTTAGAGATGGGGCCTTTTATAAGAGGAGAGGAGGGTTACTTTTGGAAAGTAAAGAAATATTACTTTATTTGAAAATGTGTTTCGGTTTCAAAAGGTCCCACATTGATATAATTCGTGGATAAGGTGATAAGGCTTCGAAATCCACTCATCCAATAAGTTTTGGACATGTGTAGTTCATAGATTTTACATTATCTTTCCATTTTATTTAAATCGTCAAATATTGATGTCATCGCTGCATCATTATTATGTCATAAATAATTTAATTTATTTAATGTCCAAAAATTATAAAAAAAATACTATGATGTAGGAAATATTGTTATCCTTCCAATGATTATTTATAATCAAAAATATGACTTGTATAACCCCACTTAAAAATTGTTTTAGTAAAACATATCATGTTTGTGTCAATTTTTCTTTTACATTAAATAAAATGTTATTTATGTCATTTCCCAACCAAAGTGGATCCACGGGGTCCCCAAGTTGACCCATGGCTTTTCACGGTCGTCCATTATACAACCAATGAGGGTAAGACATGTGTAAAGCTCATCTCATTTTATTAAAGCATTATTTTTACCTTAAACTACACTAATTACCACTAATCGCGATTAAAAACTTAATAAGTTACTATTCACCAAAAAATTATTTTAATCTCATTGAACCACATTTTACTTCATAATGACAAACGTGTATGTCGGATTTTTTAAAATCAAAACACAATGATGGAAAAATTTCATTTAAATGGAAAATCAGTTTTTATAAGTACCACTTAGTGGTTTCACTATTCATCAAAAATTGACATTTTTTAGAAAAATCCCAAAAATTCACCCTAAGCTATATTTGATATTATGAATTCAAAAATGATGTCCATTTTACAAAATTCAAAACATATAAGTCACATTAATTAATTTAATAATTAATTCCCACTGTCATGACAAATAGAGTGTTTTATGAAACAATAAGTATCAAAAGATTGACACTAGTTTAAGTCTGATTTCAAAGTGAAATTGATTCCAACGACCACTATTGGATTTAATGGTAAAAATATTTTCTAATTTAACTTTAAAACCAATTCAAAATATAATCTAATCATATAAATAAATTAGATTAAAATGTGGTTTTGAATTAAAATACAACATTTTACACTATTCATTAAAAAATGAACATTGTCAGAAAAATACCAAAAATTCACACAAGGTAAATTTTGATGTCCCAATCATAAAGGATAAGTTTTTTTTGACAAACATAGTTTATAAAATTGTAAAAATATAGATTCAAAAATGGTTTTCCATCAAAAGGAAGTAAATCAATCTTTTAAGAATATTAGTGTATTCCATGTATAAGATTGTATTTATTTTCATTTTAAGCCTCTATAAAACTATCTTAATCATTAATAGACATAGATAAAAATATCTATTATTCATTACTTACTTGGGATGTTACATCCTTCCCCCCTTTAGAAAATTGTGTCCCCGCAATTTATTTACTTATCAAATAAATGAGGGTACTTATCCCTCATTGCATTTTCAGATTCCCATGTTGCCTCTTCAATCATGTGGTTTTTCCACAAAACCTTTACCTGCTTAATCACCTTATTCCGTAACACTTGCTCCCTGTGGTCAAGGATCTGGACCGGTTGTTCCTCATAAGATAGGTTCTCTTCCAGCTGAACTACCTCTGGACTCAAAACATGAGATGGATCTGGCATATACTTTCTCAACATCGAAACGTGAAAAACTTTGTATACCTGAGATAAACTCGGAGGTAAAGCCACTCGGTATGCAACTGATCCAACTATCTCCAGAATTTTGTATGGTCCAATGAACCTTGGACTTAGCTTTCCTTTCTTACCACATCTCATCACACTTTTCCAAGGAGAAACCTTGAGAAAAACATGATCACCTACCTCAAAAGATAGATCCTTCCTCCGGTTATCCGCATAACTCTTCTGCCTGCTCTGAGCTGTTCTCATGTGTTTCTGAATCAGCTGAACTTTTTCTGCCATCTCTTCTACCAATTCTGGTCCCATCAACTTCCTTTCACCCACTTCATCCCAGAAAGCTGGAGTTCGACACCGCTTCCCATATAATGCCTGAAATGGCGCCATCTGTATACTGGAATGAAAACTGTTATTATATGAAAACACAACCAAAGAAAGATGTTGGTCCCAACTTCCCTAATAATCCATAGAACAAGCTCGTAGCATATCCTCCAATGTCTGAATTGTTCGTTCTGACTGCCCATCTGATTGAGGATGAAAAGTTGTACTAAATTTTAATTCAGTACCCAACGACTTCTGAAGGCCTTTCCAAAAGTTAGAAGTAAACCTGGGATCACGATCCGATACAATGGAGAGAGGAACTCCATGTAACCTGACTATCTCTTTAAGATACAAACGGGAAAGTTGATCAAGAGAGAAAGTATCTCATATAGCAAGGAAATGAGCAGATTTGGTCAAGCGATCAACAATAACCCAGATTGCATTATTACCTCGAGATGTCTTCGGTAATCCAACAACAAAGTCCATGGATATATTCTCCCATTTCCACTCTGGCACTGGTAAAGGCTAAAGCATCCCTTTCGGTAACTGCCGCTCTGCTTTAACCTGCTGACAAGTCAAACACTTCACAGTAAAATCAGCAATATCTCTTTTCATTCCATCCCACCAGTAATTCTCCCGCAAATCT
This sequence comes from Viscum album, assembly GCA_963277665.1. NCBI lineage: Eukaryota > Viridiplantae > Streptophyta > Magnoliopsida > Santalales > Viscaceae > Viscum > Viscum album. The sequence continues at coordinate 1,291,670,093 of OY728145.1, read as the reverse complement.
CTATACATCTTAGTACTGCCCGGATGAACTGAAAACGGAGAACTATGAGCTTCACATAACAACTCTCTCTTCAACTGTGAATCACAAGGCACACACAATCTCTTCCCAAATCTCAAAACACAATCATTATCAATGTTGAATTCAGGAAACTTACCTTTCTGAACCAGCACTACCTTTTTCTGCAACTCACTATCTTGCTTCTGTGCTTGCTTGATTCTATCTGATAGAGATGATCTCACTGATACCTGAAACAAAATAGAAGGACTTCCTGCACCAACAACTTCTATTCCAAAGTTCATCAAATCGTTAACCAAACGATCACGTTCCAACCGCAACATTGTTAATGAAGCATTACTTTTTCGACTCAAAGCATCAGCCACTTTATTTGCTTTTCCCGGATTGTAATGAATTGTACAATCATAATCCTTGATTAATTCTATCCATCTCCTCTATCTCATTTTTAACTCTTTCTGAGTAAATATATACTTTAAAATTTTGTGATCGGTATATATTTCACACTTTACTCCATACAAATGATGCCTCCAAATTTTTAAAGCAAAAACAACAGTAGCTAATTCCAAATCATGTGTAGGTTAATTTACCTCATGAGTTTTCAACTGTCGTGAAGCAAAAGAAATTACCTGATCATTCTGCATTAGGACGCAACCAAGTCCTTTCAATGAAGCATCACTGTAAATAACAAACTCACCCTTCCTGGAAGGTAGTGCCAAAACTGGAACATTCACCAATCTTGTTTTCAATTCCTGAAAACAATCATCACATTCTTTTGTCCAGATAAACATAACACCCTTCCGAGTTAGCTTAGTCATTGGACTAGAAAACCGTGAAAAATTTCTAACAAACCTTCGGTAATAGCCCGCCAAACCAAGGAAGCTACGAATCTCGGTTACATTTGTGGGTCTTGTCCATTCTTCCACAACTTTTGTTTTTGCAGGATCAATAGTTATTCCATCTTTAGAAACAATGTGACCAAGGAAAGAAATTTGTTGCAACCAAAACTCACACTTGCTTAATTTTCCATACAGTTTCTTTTCTTTTAAGGTTTGCAAGATAACCCTTAAATGTCTTTCATGCTCCTCTTTACTTTTAGAAAACACCAAAATATCGTCAATGAAAACCACCACAAACTTATCCAAGAACTCAGGGAAAATTCTATTCATTAAGTCCATGAATACAGCAGGTGCATTGGTTCGCCCAAAAGGCATTACTACAAATTCATAATGGACATATCTCGTACGGAACGCGGTATTTGGAATATCTGCCTCCTTTACCTTCAGCTGATGGTACCCTGATCTCAGGTCAATCTATGAAAAAAAACTGAGCTCCCTGGAGCTGATACAACTTCATTTGATGGCCCGACATCTGCTGAAGTAGTTGCAAAGGATTTCACCACCCCTTTCTGCTTGTAGTCTAACTGCTTCCCATCACTCAAGCTCTTTGTCGGACACTCGTTTGCATAGTGACCCATCTCATTGCACTTATAAAATTTCAGTAACTGTAAATCAAATTTGTTCTTACCTTCACCTTGATCCTTTTCAGTGAAATCACGAACCTTATGTCCCATCTTACCACATCGGTAGCACTTTCCAGAATTCAGAAGACATTCCCCAGCATGACTTTTGCCACATCTATCAAAAACTGGAAACTTAGTTCTCTTACCATCAGACTTTTTTGTAGAATTCTTACCTTTCTCCTGCCACCTCGGTCTCTTCTTCTTCTGGTTGTTATAGAAAACTTGGTCATCGACAAACTCCATTTCCACCTTCTCAGCACATCGAACAAGCTTTTCATAACTTTTAAACTCACGAGAAGCTAATTCCCTTCGATATTTTGGCTTTAATCCTGAGTAAAAACGATTGATTTTACTATCAAGGTCTCGGATAAAATTTGGAGCATACCTTGCCAATCGAGTGAACCTTTCTTCATAGGCAGCCACTGAGTCTTCCTCTTGCCTCAATTCCAAGAATTGCTTTTCCATCCTAAGTCGAACAGCCTTAGGAAAATACTTCTCAAGAAACATACCTTTGAATTCCTCTCAGTCAAGAGCATCAATCTCATCGACGTCCCTGATATTTTTAACCATAGACCACCACTGATCTGCTTCACCCTCCAAACGGTAAATAGCAAGACTAACCTTTTGATTGTCTGAACACCCCATGACATCAAAACTATTCTCCAGTGCTTTAATCCACCCTTCAGCTAGCACAGGGTCAGATGATCCTCTGAATGATGGTGGATGTTGCCTCATGAAATGTTCCACCACTAACATGTTCCTCTGCGGTTGATCTGGCTGATCTCGTGCATGGATACCACCACCATTTATCGCTTGAGTCAACTGCGCCATTACTGCAACAAACTGTTTAGTTCCAATTCCGACCATCTCAGGATGCTGATTCGGAAGGTTATTTCCTTCTGTATGCCTTCCTAGCACTGCTTCCCTGTTTCCTCTGCGGAAAACCATTCTGAACAAACATGTCTTAGATGAAGCAACATGGTAATCTTCAAATGCTATATCTTTTCAAAAAAGAATATTTTTGGATAATCATTTAATATAATTCTAACTCCTAAAGTTATCTAAACCGACCTATGATACCAACTATAAGGCCCCAGCCTTAAAACTTGTTTAATCTTGAGTTATTACAAGATTACACATTGGGGATCTTTTCGGGTTTAGAGTTTTAGAGAATTAGATCATAAAACTTGCATTACATTCCACATATAAACAAAGTGGTTACATAAAGATAGTATTCTTCATTCCCATCAATGGAAACACATTTAAAATAAAACATGGATTATTTCTTGACACATCCTTGACTCTATCATCTTATCATGTACCTTTCCCTTGACCTGTGAAAAACATTTCAAAAACTTGGGATGAGCATAAAAACTCAGTATGGGTTATAAAAAAACATGGAAAGGAAACATGAGTTCATATATACATAAGAATGAAAACATACTTTACCCATAAAACATAGGCACTTTAACATACCTCATAAAATAATGAATAAATCATAGAAATCATAAGACATAAAGGTAACATGAGGCATTAATAACATTCTTACGTAGGGCGTAACCCTCTTGGTTATGTTTGGAATACCCGTCACAGTATATTCCCTAAAATCTCTTCGGAGAAACCTTAACGTTTCACTCCTTCGCGTTACCCAATGCATTGGAGAGCTATATCGGGCTCATCCTCCCTTAGTTTATCACGGAACCACCCGTTCTTCATAACAATGCCCAAGAACCATAACATAACCATATCACATAAACATGAATAAAGGAAACCTAAAATTTCAACATTTCAATCACAATATAACATTTTAGGGTATTGAAATAATGAATCCATTTTAAAAGAAACCATTTCCAAAACCATTTAAAACATTTAATAAAGAGATTTTTGAATCAAAGTGTCCCATACCACCTTGAGGCTTTTAACATTTTAAACCATTAATATCCATAAAAATAAATCCTTAAAACCATTTTGAAAACATGGATATTAATAAGAACAAATAATTAAACATTTAAAACAATTTTTTGGTTAAAGGGGTTTTACCAAAATTAGAGACACTTGAATACAATAATAGAGGAATAACATTTAGTCAGAACTTTATAATATCATGATAATAAAAGGATTCATGATATAGTACTCCAAAGGATAGTATATACACCATATAAGAGTGAATTGGTGCATAACAACAATGAACCCTCAATAGAAATGTCAAATGTGATGAAATCCCTTATAAAGAAGGTATCCTTAAATTAAGGACAAATAAATCTCAAAAATATGTGTGAAAAATATATATACACCCAATATAAGTGGATATTATGTGTAAAACAATAAAAGGTCATTCACACATATTCAATGGATGACATATTCAATGACTACAAGTTGAACCCAAAGAAATCGAAATTGGGTTAAAAGGTTTCCTTGACAGCCTAACAGCATCACATCAAAATGAGTTGATGAGAGATAAAAAGTGTATCTCATCACTTGGAAATAAACTTTACATCAATAAGGGTGTATGAGAACATATCCCAACATAAAAATATGTAAATTAAAAGACCTAATAAAAGAAGTCTTTTAAAAAAGAGGAGGGTGAAAGGTTCCCTTACCGACTTGGGTATCTTTCAAAACATACACCCCTTGAATGAAGGACAATAGATCATTGATGTAAATACTCATAAATGAGTGTATATTACACAAAGATTAGTATAATGTACAGTGCATACACCACTCAATGGAATTTGTGTCAAATGTAGCATAAATCTCACAGGAATAAAAGTGAGATGAAGAATCCCTTACGAAAACTCGGCAGCCTAACGGCGCCACATAAAACTTCAGAATATGGATTGATGAGATCAAATAGGGTATCTCATCACATTACAATAAAATTTACAGCAAGAGGAATATAAAATAATATCCTCCATCATTAAAAATAGGAGCTTAAAAGAAGTGACATAAAGGAGAGTACTTAAAAAGAAAGAGAGAGGTTAGATCTCTTACGAAAGTTCGGCAGCCTAATGGCGCCACTCAAAACTTCCAAAATGGATTGATGAGAGGGAATAGGGTCTCTCATCACATGAACATAAAAATTAAAGTAAGTGTAATATAAAAAATCATCCCAATAACAAGAAATATGAGCTTTAAAAGGAATGACATAAAAGTGTGTACTTAAAAAGAAAGAGAGGAGTAGGATCCCTTACCTCGGGTCCGACTTGACTCGATCGTTCTTTAATCTCCTGAATAATAAACATGAGTTAATATGTACTTTCTTATGAACCTTTTTCAAGTTCATTATTACTTTTATACCATGTTATGAACATCATGTATTCATTTAAGTTAATAATGTTCATTTTGTCGGTATTTGGTTCTTAAGTCAAAAATAGACTTCTTACACTTACATGTTGTTAATTTGGTCAAAGGTTCACTATATACAGAATGATATTAATGATTTGGATAACATATATATCATATATATCCAGCATATACATGTATTTATAATATTACATAATCATTTAAATGAAATGCACCGTTCATGGAGACGGTAAGCCGTACGTACGCATGAACGCTACTTTCATTTCTTTGTCATATTAATGGAATTAAAACTCAATGAGAGGTATGTATATTTTAATTCCAGAATTATATTAATCATTTAGATATATCATTAATTATATATATCCATTATATACATGTACTTTTAATAGTACATTACATTTGGGGATAAGAAATGAAATGCACCGTTCATGGAGACGGTAAGCCGTACGTACGCATGAACGCTACTTTCATTTCTATTTCGTATTTTATAGAATGGAATAATAATGATATAAAGGTATATTATAATTCCAGTATAATATCATATATAATATCATATTTCCATCCTTTATACATCCCACATATCGTATTTAACGAATCTAATCACTTTGAGGGGGCGGTAGTCCGCACTTCCTTAAATGAAGATATCGCGTATACCCATAATGGAAGCCATAAAGGTAAGACAAAAATGAAAAATACAGAAGCATAAATAAAACATAAACATATTATATATCATATATAAAAATAGTGACATCATAATGGACACCTTTGAAGGTGTTAAATGAGTATTGAACAATCATCGTTTCGGGAGGCAGAATTTCACCATCCACGGAAACCGTATGTTCTTTAACCATTTGATGTAGTTGTGTGAGAGTTTAGCTCGAATAAATCTTATAAAAACATCCTAGTATATTGAAGATACTGGTGTTGTTACAAAATAAGTAAATAAAAAGAGTTTAGGGGGTTGGAGAAGCAAAATAAAACAAATGAACATGAGAGAATGAATTACCTTTAAAAGTGTAACTCCTTTTGATTTGAGCCTAAAGGCTTCCTTTGAAAGGATTATGCCCAAAGGGAATGATCTAGGATGAGGAGAGGAATGTGGAGAGAGTAAATGGTCAGGGGTTGGCCGAGCCAAAGGCTTGAGGAGTGTGTGAAATGAGGTAGAGGTGGGGCCTTTTATAAGAGGAGAGGAGGGGTACTTTTGGAAAGTAAAGAAATATTACTTTATTTGAAAATGTGTTTCGGTTTCAAAAGGTCCCACATTGATATAATTCGTGGATAAGGTGATAAGGCTTCTAAATCCACTCATCCAATAAGTTTTGGACATTTTTAGTTCATAGATTTTACATTATTTTTCCATTTTATTTAAATCGTCAAATAATGATGTCATCGCTGCATCATTATTATGTCATAAATAATTTAATTCATTTAATGTCCAAAAATTATAAAAAAAATACTATGATGTAGGAAATCGTTTTAGATTTCCAATTAATATTTATAATAAAAAAGATGACCTGTATAACCTCACATAAAAATTGTTTTAGTAAAGCATATCATTTTTGTGTCAATTTTACTTTTACATTAAATAAAATGTTATTTATGTCATTTCCCAACCAAAGTGGATCCATGGGGTCCCCAAGTTGACACATGGCTTGTCTTGGTCTGCCATGATACAACCAATGAGAGTAAGACATGTTTAAAGATCATCTCATTTTATTAAAGCATTATTTTTACCTTAAACTACACTAATTACCACTAATCGCGATTAAAAACTTAATAAGTTACTATTCACCAAAAAATTATTTTAATCTCATTGAACCACATTTTACTTCTTAATGACAAACATGTATGTCGGATTTGTGAAAATAAAAACACAATGATGGAAAAATTTCATTTAAACGGAAAATCAGTTTTTATAAGTACCACTTAGTGGTTTCACTATTCATCAAAAATTGAAGTTTTTCAGAAAAATCCCAAAAATTCACCCTAAGCTATATTTGATATTCTGAATTCAAAAATGAAGTCCATATTACAAAATTCAAAACATATAAGTCACATTAATTAATTTAATAATTAATTCCCGCTGTCATGACAAATAGCGTGTTTTATGAAACAATAAGTATCAAAAGATTGACACTTGTTTAAGTCTGATTTCAAAGTGAAATTGATTCCAACGACCACTATTGGATTTAATGGTAAAAATATTTTCTATTTTCACTTTAAAACCAATTTAAAATATAATCTAATCATATAAATAAATTAGATTAAAAAGTGGTTTTGAATTAAAATACAACATTTTACACTATTCATTAAAAATTGAACATTGTCAGAAAAATACCAAAAATTCACACAAGGTAAATTTTGATGTCCCAATCATAAAGGATAAGTTTATTTTGACAAACATAGTTTATAAAATTTTCAAAATATAGATTCAAAAATGGTTTTCCATCAAAAGGAAGTAAAACAATCTTTTAAGAATATTAGTGTATTCCATGCATAAGATTGTATTTATTTTCATTTTAAGCCTCTATAAAACTATCTTAATCATTAATAGACATAGATAAAAATATCTATTATTCATTACTTACTTGGGATGTTACAACAACAACCTGATTATATTTTTATTCTATGAACCATTCAATTAATCTAGTTTAGTGGAGGATGAATCTGTTGATTTTTTTATTTTAGTCGAATTTATGATTGAAAGTGAATTAATTTTAATTATCTTGAAGTATGGGTTTTGGATTCCAGATGATAATGCCCAAGGTAATGTCTTGTCAATGTGTTGATATGTGTTCAGTCCATCAAAGGTTATGCTATAATGGATTGATAACAAGTAAATATTCTATTCAATGTGTGTTTTTTTATTTTTAATCGTATTACTGGAAGTCCATAGTAAAAAATCTCTATTTATATCACCTACCACTACGCTATAACATGTTGTTACCATCTAACCAGTTAAATATTAACATTATCGTGGTTTTTATTATTTTAATTACTTGGTCGGGATTGATTTTATATTGGTTAGATTCCTATAATGGTAAATTCTGACACTTTTTAAATTTTTCAATACTAAGAAGGGTGTTTTTCTAAACTTATAGTACATTACAAGACTTTTTTCTTTGTTACACATAGTTTAACTACTACCGGGTTCATGTCACTAATTTAAATTCAATGTGTGATGGGTATATTCCATGAATACCCATTACAAAACATGATGTATTTTTTGGTCATTCTATAATACGTAATGATGTGGGTTTTGATATTTAATAATCACATGAATGACATGGAATGAATTGAGGTTATACAACATTTAATACCCCAACATTAATGAGTATTTTCAAATATGACTTGTCTTTCCCATTATGAACATTAAAACATTCACATCGTGTAAATGGATTACATGACATGTAATGCCTCAACCACAACTAAAAAAATGAGGCATCACATTGTTTTTATTAATTCACTCCTCTCCATTTCCACTTCCATTGACTCAAAGCCTCCCCTCAATGATTATGGAGGCTTCTAACTCTGACAGATCCATTCCTTTGGAATTCATTCATCAGTTTTTTGTCAGGTAATATCCACGTAAAAGATTTTAATCATTCATTATCTATCTCTCTTTCTCCTCTTTTTGGATTTCAATGGATCATTTTGGAATGGATAGATATATTACCTATGGTTTTGAATCTTTCTTTTAGTTTAGGTTTTTAGATCTACCTCACCTTCATTTTAATTGTCAATTATATTATGAGTGGTGGGTTTTATGAAAAAGGTATGAGGTTTTTTCAATAAATTTACTAGGTAATTGTTGTGAGTTTTTATGATTTATTTTTATTTATGATTTAAATTCAATTTCTCAAGCATTATTCAGTTATATTTATAAAAACATGACTTTAGTGAATTGAGTGATTTGAAATTGTGTTTGCACAAAAATTTGGAAAAACACCAATTCCATTGAATAGTGTATTGTATTATGGATATTGGTTACCTATAATTGTTTAATTGAAATTTAGGATTTTATGGAAAATATTTCAATTAAATTTTTGAATTTAACTTTGGAAATGAATTTTTAAAGTAATAGAATTGTTTTTAATGGGCTTTACACTTATCAAAATGGCGTAAAAATGATTTCATATAAACCATGTGGTATTATCTTGTGGAAAAAAATGTTTTTCTTATAATTTTTTTAGTTTTAAAATGGAATGAATTTGGAATTTTTGAAATGGTAGAGTGGGATTTAATTATACATTAAGTTGTATTAAAATAAATTTAACATCATGTAAGAGTGCATGAAATACTTAGGTAGTTTGTGAGTAATTTGGATACACTATATGCCATTACAATGTTCTAAAACATACTAGTGGTGGATCAAATCCCTAATGAATTGGGGATGGGTCGCCTCTGGCCAAATATTATTGGCACATGAGTGTATTCATTTTTTTATGGTCACTTAGAGAGGGTGTACTACTAAATATGAATAATATTGTATTATCTACAAGGAAGATGACCACGTTGTTCGCTTGTTTATTTATATGTGAGATATATATGTATTTAAATGTTATGAAAAAGATTTACCATCCATGACTAGAAATAAATAAATTTGTTTGTGTGATATTAATATTTAAGCCATTATTTTATAATATTCCATTTTTTGTAACGCAAATCCTATTCTTTAAAAGTATTTTCCAACATTTTAAAACTCTATAGAACGTTATGTTAAATTTTTTTTTCAAAACTATTTACAATGAATGTTTAAAGAATTCCACTAAATAATTTGTATTTTGAATCAATATTGGCATCATTGGTGGTATCCTACTCAGATTAGGCTCAAACACTTCTTTGACATTGGTTTTTAATATACATCCTTCTCACGGGTTCAATAAGAGGGAAGTGATCTCTTAGATGTGTATCCAGCTTTTGAGATTTGTACATGGGGAGTTGTATCCCTAGGGACAATGGGGATGGTTATCCTATTTTTGATACCAATGTTATAGTGCTTTGGGATCTTTATGACATATTGTATTATGGTACTTTGCTCCCACTAGAGTTTCTATTTTTTCCATACTACGATATCTCTTTTTTTCTACTATTATTGGTTGAAAATTAATTTCCATATTCATGATGCATGATGTTAGGGGATTTATTTATAACATGTGGTGTTCGGGGATACATATTAGGATATGTTAGGACCACCTCAGTTAACAGTTTACCAGGGTATATTGGTTGGTTCATTAAAAGTTGTTATTAAAGGAGGCTGTTGAGTTTTTTTCTGGAAGTCACAATGATTTTTTGAAATCTTATGTGGACATCGCTGGTATTTGAAATTTTGTTCTTCAAAATCTCTCGAATAAATGTATCATTACTCACAAGTGGTTTTTAGGAAAGTAAGTCTTATTATTTAGTTTTTATCCTTTACCTATTATTATTTGGATGGAATGTAATCCAAAACTGGTTGATCCATCTAATAGAAATAATTTTCCATAGTCCTATATTTGAGTGTTATTGTAATTTCTTCCTTAAATATACTCATGTTGTGTAGAATCATGCCTCCTCAAAAACATGATAACTAGTTCGAAGGGGAATATTATGGTGAACAACATCAATTGATTCTTCATGTGCACCCAAATCTAGTTGGGGAGACTGTGCGCACTATCCATGCTCTTGGAATGTCACCACCTCCAGTCCCCGTTTAGTCTGTAGATGTGGATCCTCAGGGAGATGTTCATTGAAATAATTTTCAATATTCCCTTCCCCATAAGAAACCTATGTTCAAAGGCACTACAGATCCTCAACATGATGAGGAATGGTTGACTAATATTAAACGTTCATTTAATTTCAGGGATACACCAGATTGGGTCCGGGTAAAGTGTGTCACCTTCATAATGCATGTACCATGAATGAGATGGTGGTATACAATAGAGAGGAAAGGAAACATGAGGGATTATAGTGAAAGGACATAAATGTTCTTTTCACTCATCCTTTCTATCCAGAGTCTTTTTTCCAATTATATAGAGTTAAAAAGGCTTTAGTATGTAAAAAAACCATGACTGAGTAATCAAATTGCTTTGCTGAGCTGATGTTGTTTTCTCATGAGATAACATATAATGAAATGATGATTGAATGATTCTTCTTGTTTGGGAATCGATTAGATAACCATTTTTTTGTAATCAGGAAAAAGATTCTAACTTATAATGAGGTGTTAGATATAGTAAGGATTGTTGAAATGAACTTGGAATGAATTTCAGGGTTGAGGGGATTTCATTTTTCTCATTGTGAAAGAATTATTTACCTCAAATGAAAATATAATCATAATGGTTCTTGATAAAAGTGTCTTTATAGAACACATAAAGTGGAAGGAGGATGTTATTTGACATAATATTAATGAGGAACGACATGATATTCAAAAAGGGTTTGTAATGAGTCCCCCATGAACTTTATCCTTGTTGGACATTCGGGGCACATACAGATATTCTTACATAATTTCACTACTCTACCTAGAAATACAATATCATAAAATTATCATCAAACTATGTGGAATCCATATGTTTCGTGTACAAAAGTGATCTTTCCATAAGAATCTATAATAATGCTTATTCACACAGTAGAAGAGTCAATAGAGGAAGAATTCATGGGTTCAATGATCATTATGTGTATCATTACTATATCACTATCAATATTTATTTCTTAATTTGATACTGGCCCATCTTATTAATTCAATTCTACATAAATTACATATCTTCTTAATCATACTTGGGAGAAACTATCTAGGAAATTGATATTACCACACCTCTGGGTATGAAGAGATAGTAGGGTATTCATAGTCCACTTGTGTCTTCTCTTTTTCAAATATTCAGCATGCTTGGGGTTTTTTGGTTCCCAACATGAAATCTATTGATGTTATATTTAGGATGTATGGGATCATTTCCAATAAAGCCCATTTTATTTTTATCATTTATAGTTGTACATTACAACACCATGGGGTGTGTCTATTGTATTTTAAGGATAATAGGACCCATGGTAGTGTAGATATAGACATTTTTATTAATTTTTTTTAATGTGAAATCATTGTTTTATTTTTTTATAGAGAGAGAATCATTGAGAAATTATCTTAATCTAGTTATCATCGAGTTTTTCGATGTCTTTCCTTCAAATTTCTCTAGTCCTCCATCAAAAAGGGATATTGAGTTTTCTATTATCTAAATTCCCGGTACTCAACCGATTTCAATTTCCTCCTACCACATGGATCCAGCTAAACCAAAAGAGTTGAAGTTTCAGTTATATGATCTTCTCGGTAAAGGAATTATATTCCAGGGTGTGTCACCTTTGGTGGTGTTGGTTGTCTTCACCAAGATGTATGATGGATCTCATATACTACGTACTGATTATACGAATCTAAAAATAGATACGATAATGAACAATTATCCATTTCATGGATTTACGATCTGTTTTATTAGTTGAATGGAGTGATGTTTTTTTTAAATATCCACCTTCGATTTTGGTACATTTATTTATGAATAAATGAATCTAACAAATCAAAAACAATCTTTAAGGGTAGGTATAGTCATTATGAGTATGATGTTTTTCAATTTGTAAGAACAAATTCCCCAATAGTTTTCATGGAATAAATGAAAAGTTTTCTATGAGTATCTTTATACATTTTTAGTAGTCCATGTAGGTGGAATAAATGTTTAATCCATGAATGGGGGGATAATGGGCATCATCTGAGAATAGTTTTGAGTCTGTAGAGAGATTACAAACATTATTAAATAATTACAAAGTATTATTTCATGATCTGAGAAGTGAAATTATTGTGAATCATGGTGTCCATAAAAATTATTTAATTTTATCCTGAAATTTTAATGGTGTTTTGACTTTGTAGCAATCAAGAAATGTATTTGAAATTTAGTTCATATTTGGATTAATAAAATACTATTACATGTTAAAACATATTTTGAATATTACAGTAGTGTTGACTCTTTGAGATGCCAGTTAGGGTTTTGTTGTAATTTGTGATGTATCATGCCTTGGTCTGGGATATGTTTCTATGTAGGGTGACCATGTAGTTTATTATGGATCACTACAGCTTAGTCCACATGAGAAGAATTATCCTACATATTATCTTTAACATGAAGTTGTGATACCCATGGTTACGAGTTAGAGTAATTACCTTTATGGAGAATGGTTTACCATGTTTTTAGACCATAAAATCAAAAATTATATATTCTTTCAAAATGTTTTGAACCATATGTAGAGGCATTCAATGGTATACATGTAGTCATTCAACATTAACATCACATATACCAGTGGGATATGGAATGACATTGTAGATGTTTTAAGAATTATACTTCTAACTAAGGAATCAATTGAATATATAGAAGTGTAGAATTGTATTTCCCTATTTTCATAGTTTCATATTGGGGTTTTGGAAAAAATATCTGAGGATTTATTATCAATATTTTTGTTGATATATTCCCTTCTCAAGATGGTTCATAATTTTATAAATATTAAAGAATAATTTTATAGCCATAAGGTCTCTTTTAAGGGTGGGTAGATAGTTTCCTAGAGGTCTTTCTCTAAATATGGTTTCTTATTCTATAAAAATAATTTATTTATTCCTTTAGAGGCACATAATGCTATTTTGGGGAATTTTTATAATTCCCAGTGGGTTATGTACCTATGAACAACTATGTTGTTCTACGATACATGGTTATAATTCTGGTGTCCCGAGATGAGGTGAGACATTGTTGAGGTTTTCTCACATTGTTATACAATGCAGAATGTTATGCCAAAGCACAAAAAACAACCAGGTCTACCTCAACCACTTAATGTCCCAACATAAACATTCGATGAGATCCATTTTTTATTTTTGGTTTGTTTTCCTCATACCTAGTGGATGAATAGTGTAATTTTTATTATCGATAGACCAACCAAGTCATCTAACATTATACCCATTCATGATACAACCAATGTTGAAGAGTAAGAAAGTCTATATATGAAAGAGATTGTTCATTTTCATAGAGTTCCATTTCTTCTATCTCATGATAATGTTCATAGATCTACTTTTGTATTTTGGATAGGCCTTCAAGAGGCACTGGGTTCTCAGGTTTATTTGATCATGGTCGTCCATCTGCAGTAAGATGTCTAGAAGGAGAGAGCAATACATATTCTTGAGGATAGGATGCACGCCTATGTTCTTGAATTTAGTGGGACTTGGTATGGACACATGGTGTTGGTTGAGTTCACTTATAACAATAGTTACATGTTAGAGATTATAATATCTCCTTTTAATGACTTGTATTTTCGGCCTTTTAAATGTAAACAGTGCTGGTCAGATACTGGTAAAAGTTCATTGGTTCAACCAAGAACAGAAAAGAATATGATTTTAAAGAATCAGCTGATTCTTCAGAGAATTTTTACTTCACGTAGCTGATATATGTATTATGTTGATAGAAATTGTAGACAATTGCTGTTTTCAGTTGGTGATCATGTTTCATAAATGATTCACCCATGTTGAGTTATCAAAGGCTTAAGAGGAAAGGGAATATTAATCATAATTTTGTGGGACCCACTGATGCTTTTGAGCTAGTATGGAATGTTTGTTATCATTTATCTCTTCTATAATAGATGATGTCGATACACAACATATTCCATGTATCACATTTGATAATGTGTATATATATATAATCTATCTCATGTTTTTTTCTAGTGTGAAAATCAATTTGAGCCTGATTTATAATTTGAAATGTGTCCAATCTGTATAGCTGATTCAGAGACCGTGGTACTTCGTCGGAGGAAGATACCATTGGTTCTTGAGCTATATAAGAATGATTATGATATTCAGAATACTTGTAACATGAGACACCAAGGAGAGAGATATGGAACCACATTTTTGTCAATTAATATTCTTAATAGGATTTTTGGTGAATACAAATTTTTGGGTGGGGAGGTTGTAACATCTCATTACAATTCTAATAGGTTCCCCATTAACCATGTCAAGTTTTTCCCTTTCATTGAATAAGTTGAGTTGAGTTTATATCAGGAGGATTATAATGATAATAATTTTTAACACAATATAGATTTTTCTACATTAAACCTCCTATTTTTCAAAACTTCTATGAAATTATATAATGTGTAACATGGTTACATAACTTCATATGTTTGTTGGGAGCAAGCCATGTAGTATTGTTCATAATGTTATGGGTACTCACCTTGAATTCAATTTACATGATATGATTTATTTTCAGGTTGGGGTTTAATGTGTTAAGATTGTGGTTATATTGTTTAAGAATACCAAGAATTAAATGACATTAATTGGGTTCACACATCATATATTAAGTCAAGATTAAAAAGACATTAAAATTTTGATGTGTCTTCATCATTAAAAATATAAAAATTTTCATAGCGTGTAAATAGATTACACACCATGTAATTCTCCAACAACGTCTACGAAAGGAATGTAGCACTAGGTTATTTTATTATTCAACTCCACTCCAATTCCACGTCCATCGACCAAATTCTTTATCTATGTGATTTTGGGGGCTTTCTAATATAAAAAATCGATTTTTCGGGCGTTCGATCATCATTTTTTTGGCCGGTCATATCCGGGTAAGATTCCTTCAACATTAAAAATATATAGTTATTTGTAATCATTTAGGATTTGAATGGATCATCTTGGAATCGATTGATCTATTCACTAATGTGGTTAATCCTTCTTTGAGGTTTGGTTTTATGATCTACCATGCCTTTGTTCTCATTGATGGGTGTTGTTCAGAGTGTCATGTTTTACAAAAAGGTATGTTGTTCCATTATGAATTTCCCAATTTATTATTACTATATATTTGGATTTGTTTCAATTGATGTGTTAAATTCAATTTCTCAGATATCATTTCAAATAAATTGAAAAAAAATCAGATTCAAGTGAACATGGAGATTTGAAATTTCGTTAGCATAAAAATTTGGGAAACCCCCAATTCCATTTAATTGGGGTGGGTTTTATCATCATTGGTAATTTTAAATTTTTTAATTTAAATTATTTATTTTATCGAAATTATTTAAATTAAATTTTTTATTTTAATTATGATAATGAATTTTGAGAAGTATGGAATTGTTTTTGAATGGATTTCTACCTTTTGAAAATGGATAAAAATTAATTAATATAATTTCAATGTGTTTATCTTTTAGAAATTTAATTTTTTTAGTAAACCCCATATTATTTTTAAGTGGAATGAAATTATAAATTTTGAAATGGAATAATAAGATTCAACTAAATTTTATGATGTCTTCAAAAAAATTTCCTATCATGAAAGCGAATATACAATCCTAATGTACTTGGAGAGTAATTTGGATACATTATATACCATTAAAATATTTTAAACCATACTGTGACAGGTCACATCCCCAATGTGTGGGTGACGAGTCACATGTGGTCAGTGCCAGGGGGCCATGAGTATATTATTTTTTCAATGATCACATAGAGAGTTCAAAATCCAAATGTTAGTTAATACTATGGTACCTAGTTTGTAGATGACCATGTTGACTTCTTTTTTAATTTATATATGAAATATAAATGTATTCCTTAATTTTAACAATGATTTAGATGAATTTTTTGATAGACATCCATTGTTTTATGTAACTATTTTACTTAGGCTAATGATTTATAAATAATCCACCACATTAAAATTCATGAATGTGAATTAAATGTATTTACCAACTTTTTGAAATTGTATAACATGTTTTGTTTAAATAAGATTTTTAATTTCCTAAACATATTATTTTAAAATTGAAATATTTGATTTGGATATTATATATTAGGCATCTGTTATGGAATCATTGGTGGTATCCTAATGGGATCAGGCTCACACCCAACTCTTGGCACTTGGTGTTTGTAGACGTCCTTCATCAATGATCAAGAAATGGGAAGGGGTATCTTATAGGTGGATCTTGTTATGGATATTTGGACATGGTGAGTTGTGTCCTCAGGTACCATGGACCTCTTTTCCCTATTTTTGGTACTTCGATTGTAGTGTTTTGGGATATCTATTCCATGTCGTATTCCAGTACATTACTTATCGTAAATTTTATCTTATTATGCATATTGTATTTTCTCATTTATATACACTATATTTTGTGTATAATTTGTTCCCATATGTATGATGTGTGATGCCATGTGATTTTTCATTATCCCTTGGGGATCATGAAATCTCTTCGGGCTATGTTAGTGCTCATTCGGTTATTGGTTTACTAGGGGACCCAGGAAGGTTTATAAAATATCATCAACCATTTGTTTAAACTATTAATGTCATAAAACATTATTATATTGATGCTATTGATTTGGAGAAACATCAAACAATTCAATTATTTATTAATTTCCCTGATGACTAGACATATATTTATTTATTATGGGGACATGTAATTGAGAAATAATGGCAATTATTATGTGAACCTATTATTATAACATGGGTTCTATAGTGAATTTATTGAATATATAAAGATATTATCTTCATGATGTGCATTATATAGTCTTCAGAGATAACATGGTTACCTAAATCATTTTTAGGGGCATAAATATGATATTGGGTTAATGATTCTAGTTTTTGTAAGATTTTTATATTGATATAATCTATTCTCTTGTGATGTATAATTTTTAACAAATGCCTTCAATAGTAAATTGTCTTTAAGATGATGGTGTGGGATTCTATGTAGCTTGTTTTATGTTGGTTTTATGTCATGGAATATGGATACATTGATTAGGTTTTTATTGGTATTTCACTCTATGATTATTTAACATGGGAAGGAGAACTATCATAGAGATATTTTTTTCAGATTCTGTGATATATTATTCATGGGTACCACCATGCTTCCTCTGCCCGGAGCGCCAAACAGATCCGGCTCAGCCACCAAGGCACTATTTACCATCTCTGTGTAATCATCTATACACAAAAATACTATCATTAAATATATTTCTTTCCTTTACCCCACTTAAAAGATCCTCTCCTTTGACGACGTGCTACACACCACCTCAAGTAAAAATCTAACTATGTTCATAAACATAGATGCATACTCCGTTACAGAAATATTCTCTTTCATCAAACCGAAGAAAGAATCATGAGATGAATTATGAACATATGTGGTTAGACTTTTTTATTATACAGTTCTTCAAATCCTTCCCACCTCATATCATGGTCCATCCCTACTTGGACTACCAACTCCCACCACTAAAGGGGAAGATCTTCCAACATATACTTAGTAAGCATCACTTTTAATTCTACAGGTGTTCCCAAGAACCTGAAGATCTTGGTCATTATATTCAACCATGAATCTTCCCTCTCCATCTCTGAATCACCATTGAGGATGGGTGGATTCTACATTTGAATCTGAACTGCATGACACACATTCCTTGGTTCATCCATTTTTTTTCATCTTTCCACAGCTTGGAAAGCATGCACAATGCTTTGCACTAGCTAGTGGTTCACCTGAGGCTATGGTACTACCACATTATCAGTAGCCTCCTCCAGTTGATATATACGATGACTACCCAGTGCGATTTCTATAGATAGAAAACAAACAACCATGAGTCTCAAATCCTTAGAAAACATGAAATCCCATTTCAAATAAAATTAGACTACAATACCGCACAAGGATTTCCCAAAGTTCTCATTTTCCATATTCACCATGTTTCACCATTACTAAAACCAAACCACTTTCAAAATACCAAATTTATTCACTTTACAATTTCAAACATTTGTATCACATCATAAAACATTTACCATAATGAAATATATATCGTAGAGGGCTGTCATTTCTACTATACATTCCATGCTCATCTCATTGGCAACACCCATGAAAATGATATTTCTATTGCCTATAAGTGTCTCCAAACCACTTATGTACCCAACTCCCTAGTAATTTTAATTTCAACATAAAATGGATAGATAAATTCTTTTTATGCTATACATTCCATGTTTTGACATTCCTACGCATTGCTACCATCCCAACTCAATGAATATACCACAACGAATGTCAACTCCAAATCCGAGAATCAACTCCAAAGAACCAAAAAAGATGATACCATTTGTAACACCCTTCCCCTACCTCATTGTCTTGAGGAGGTGGTGAGGGCTACTTGGCCTTAAGAGACATTCCCAAGATTCCAAAGGCTTTCAATAAATGCTGAGGGCTTCAAGATCAACTTGGGGAATGTTTTTACCATAAGACAATACCAACCAAACAATCCATTAACCACCACTATGTGATGCACGTCAATAAAAAATTCCAACATGAATTCCCAACATACAACCATGTTTCACCACAATACAACCCAAAACCAATTCAACCTAACTTGTCTACATCACATTAGAGTACAAGAGGATACCAAACAACAAACACTACCAACCATGGCACCCCCACTGCTCTACACCATACACCAATCTCCATGATCCACCAAGACGTCATAATGCACCACTAAAGGAGGAATATGCATTACCTTTTCCCACATCACAATACACAACATCTGCAAAGACACCAACATACCAAAGAAGGGTTGAGTAGTAAAACTCAGTAGGTTTTCCCCAAATGACTTCCCTACACACGCCACTCGGATAAAACCATTGGAACATTTATATAAAACAATTTATATAAAATAATCACAAGTATAATAATTTCCATAAGACAAACATGCCCTTACCAACCCATCACACCCAAACCAAGCAACCAAGGTAAAGCCAACCAAACATGCCATAATCCATTTCTTCATTCACACATTAGCACATCAATTTCAAACTTGCAAAGAAATGCACAACAAACAACTAAACGGTGGGACTTCCGCCCAACATGTTCACCCATGCACACCCAAATAAACCAAACGGTGGATCTTCCGTCCAACTTGTTCACCCATTCACAATTAGTGGCTCTTCTCATCCACTTATCCTTTGATGGTATCCCTTATGTCCACTATCCATCTCATTTTTATTTTGGTACTTCTCGCCACTTCCAAAAAACATTCCAATAAATCACAACCAATCATATAACCCATCAAGGTCACTTCATCATGCAATCAACCAAATTCCATTTCATATCAATCCACAATAATAAATCACCCATTTATTGAAAATCATATTATATGAAAACCTCATTTCAATAAAACAACCATTATATTGAAAACCCTTTTCCATCAATTATTTTCAAAAATAAACCATAAAATTCCATTTAAAAATCTATATTTTAAAATCCACAACCAAAAAGCATTTCACCATAAAACCCCCTTTTCCCCAAAAATCAATAAGTGGATTTCCAACCAATTTATCATAACAATTCACAATTAATTTTCAGGAAAACAATTAATTATAACAAAAACAAACTATTTCAAACCATTTGTAGTCAAGAGAGAAGCCACCTACCTTTAGGGTTCTTGAGAAATCAACCCATAAGCACCCGCACCTCAAATCCGATGAACGCACCACAAAAACATCTCTAGATCCCCTTTTTTAACCATCACAAGCCTTTAAATCATCATCCAAGGTAACCAAAACCCTAAATCTACACACAACAAGTGTAGATCTAGGGAAAAAAGGGAGAATAAAGGATCTAGAGAATACAAAAAGGAACCATCATAGAATACTTAACTGGGAGAAATAACCTTCAAACCACATTGAAAACCCTTCGATTTGCATCAAAAACTAGTGGGATATTCCCTCTAACCCTTTAGAGCCAAAAACATCAAGTGAGGATCGATTTGGAGGATGTTTTTAGGGGAACGAGGCAAGCTTGAGGGAGCCTGGAACATAAACCCTATTCTTTAAGTGGTCGCACGTTTAGACTGCATGGTTTGACAAACCATGCTCTAACTGTAAGCACGCTACTGCATCGAGATAAAGGGCCCACAAGGTTTCCTCGCACGGTTTGGAAAACAATGCATAGGACATGGGAAGCCTACTGTCTCCCTTGCACGGTTTTCTAGAGAACCTGCACAGTTTTCCTTAAGCATGCTCAGACCATGCTCCCCTAGAGAAGTCTCAAAACATATCCAAAACCATTCCAAATGCTAAAAACCTCTTCTCAACTCATCCCATGAACTTTAAACACATAAAAATTCATAAAACTTACCACATACCTCAAACAGTGGGTACTACAACATTGGTCAAGATACCTCTAATTTTCATGATGATAAAAAATTAACAAGACCTTGATAGATAATATAAATTAATCCAATTAAAAATATGGAGTCTATTATACAAAATTCATAACATATAATTTAAAATTTTCATTTTAAAATTATTCCTATAGACATGATGATAATACAGGTTCAGAAAAACAGAATGTTCAATATATTACAGTATTTTTAATGCAATATTAAATAGGAAAATTATTACAATAACCTAAATTGGATAGATATATATATATAATGGAACTAATGTTAATTTAAACCCAATATAATATTTAATTTACGTTTATAAATAATTTAATCAAAAACCATGTTGTCAATTAAAATTTAGTATTTTTCACCATTCATCAAACAAAATAAACTTTTTACAATAATATATAAAATTTCACAGTAAGAAATTGTTTACTTTTAATGTTAAAAAATATCAAATATTTTTTAAAATAAATTATATTAAATTGGTAAAAAATAATTATAAATTATGTTTCTCAAACTTGACTAAACCATATTTTTTAGAATGTAATATTTTTAGAAAAAATTATTTTTAATTTAAATGTTTAAAATATAATCCCAAACAACTAAATATCTTTTTTATTTATTTCATATATGTGTAATGAAAATAATTTTAATAATTTAATTATTCAATTTCATTATGAATATATTAATATATATACAATAATTGTAATTTTAAATAATAATATTTTAATGGAGTGGTATGTTTTCTTCCTACATGGTGTTGTAAGAATTTCAATCTATCAAAGTGATTGAATTATTACAAATTTAAATCTATAATAAGGTATCGAGATTATTCATTCCCATTTATGCATTGTTTTATATGTAAAATATTCTATGGAATATTATGTTCTAATATTATAATCATGATGTGTTACAAATAATATTTGTCGAAATTGGAAATAAAACATTCATGTTTAAGAATTATACTTCTTCATTGGGAGTCATTTTAAGAATTAAAGAAACAGAATTAATATAATGGTTCTAGGATCAAAAAAGAACCTCAAATACATTATGATTGATTGATAAAAAGATTTATTTAATGTATGGGGAGTAATATATTTATTTTTATGTTTAAATAAATGAGAAGAAGATTTTCTCATTTATAATTCATGGAAGTGGCACTCTATAAATTTCATAAAATTCTCATTAAATTCAATACCAATATGATTTCATACAGCTATAAAATTTATATGATTCAGGTTATAAATTATGATGAGTATATATCCTTAGACACAATAATATTTCGAATATATTAGTTAAATATAGTACCCTAAACATTTTTCTTTAACACTTCATTAAACTGTTTTTATGATTACCATGATTACAATGATTTTACTCTATAGGTGTCTATATAATTATTATAGGAGGATAATATTATGTTGAATGGAAATGGTTTATATTTTAAACACTAACGCAATAAAATTTTCTGAGTATAATATTTTTGGAAGTATGGTTTTTTATTAATAAAATAGAATTTATTACAAAATAACATTAATATCAATTTTGGTACTCTTCATTTGTTTTTAATTATAAAACTAGAAGAATAAAATGAATTTAAAATAAAATGAATTAAAACCACTCAAATATATTCATTTCAGAATATAATAATGGAATATATTGATATGTCAAAATATATATGTTTTAATATTTTTTAAAATATTTTAATTTCAACATCAATTAATTTAATAATTAGACCATCTATGCTACATCTGATTTTAAAGTAATTATATCCACAATAACAATTAATAATAAATTACCATAATGAATAAATATAATTTTTTTGGAAAATAATATTTATAATTTATAATATCTACTATTTATAACAATGTTTAAATTATTATAGGAATTAAAGGAAATATTGTGTCATGTTAGTTTTTAAATTCAAATGAATGTTAAAATAAAATTCATTTTTAATGGGACAATGAAATGTTTTCAAATTTTTATTATTATAGATGATTTATACATATACAACAAAATTTTATTATATCTTCGGGTTGTTTTGTAGTCCTTATAATTTTATTCATGAACATAATTACCCAATTCACCATTTAATGTGATAAAAAATTTCAATGTTCATAATTTATAATGAGAGAAAATAAAAAGAACCTATTTAAAAAACATATAAAAAATAATTGAAAATAGTAAATCTAGTATTCATGACTAAATCAACATATGATAAAATAAATCCTTTATAATTAAAGTATTAAAAATGTTGAAAATTGTTTCTTTATCAAAAATCAATTTTAAATTTTAAATTTTTTATGCGAATTAAAAGTATATAACTCATTTTATAATCCATAATTGGTTTTTTAGATTAGAATGAGATAATTATATATAGAAAATATCCTAAAATTTTATTTAACATTGTAATTAATCCAAACAATAAAATAATTTTCAAAAAAAATAATTTTTTTCTTCCAATTAAAAATGATTTCATTTTATAAAATTATCAAATAATAATTATAAAACAATTTTCACATGATTAATCAAAAAATGAAATATATTTTTATGATTAAAATTATATAATATGAAAATTATACATTTGTGTAATACCTTATAAGAAGATAATTTAAATAAACTATTTCTATTTTAGATTGAATTCGATAAATGTTTTTCTAGTGAATATAATTACCTGTCTCACAAATACAACAAATTGTGAAATATAATTTTTATATCATTTACTAGTTATTAAAATTATTCCCCCATGTAGACATTACGTACTCAAAATTTTATTTAAATATCAAACTTGTGGGGATATCATTCTTTCATTACTTTTATATATAATGTAGTGGCATCTTCTACAATATGGATTTAACGTTAAAACATAACATAATGATTTATGTTATTCTGTAATAATTATTCTATTTTGTCAAGATGATGGACTTTTTGTTCCATATATGAATGGAAATATTCAATATATACTCTCTCAAGGCACAAAACATCATATGATTCAGGTATCTTCTTTATTAACATAAAAATATGACAAACGTTGTGTTCCTAGGATGAACGAAGAAGAAAAGATTATAATTTAGAGACTAATAAAAAATTCTCATTGACATCAAATAATCCAATTATATATGGAAATATATTAATTTCATTACTAAAACACAAAAAACCTTTCTATTAAGATAAATTTATAATAACATTATCCTCTACCATAGAAGAATGATCATTCCTCCTATTATTCTCTTAAAATTTTTACATACATTGAAGTTCATCATGTATTGCTAAATAACATTTGTTGTGCCAAAAATTTCCACTATTAACTCTCATCCAACAAAATTCATTACCCCAACTTCATTAAAATGATGGAGTCCAACTCCTCTGTTCATATAATTATTCATAAGGATACATATATATACCTTATTAATAACATTTATTGTAAGAAAATTCATCTATTTAATGATGAAAATAAAAACATCATGATAATCCATTGAATAAAAAAGAAATGGCTATATAGATATGAATTATTTTCTACACTATCAGTAATATTAAAGATGAAAATAATTACTAACATTTAATTTTTCACCCAATGAGTTTTAACGTCCATTATAATAATATGAAATTAGTCTATGATGATGGTCATAAAAAAGGAACCTAAGAACACCATTTTACCTAACAATCACCTTAAGATATGATGAATACGTATAATAAAAATATATTATATCATTATTAAAATTGAAATGAAACGATTTAGTAATTAGATGAACAATTTCCTAAATTACATTATTATCTCAAGATTTAATTTACAATTCCACTATAATATTCGTGAACATATTTTCTTATTTCCACATTATATATATAATAGGATGAATATTTAATTTTGTTATCATTAATTCTACTTCAACCAATTGAAATTAAAAACTTTTAATTTTAATGATATAAATTTAAATTTCTGACCAATAAAACCAATAATAATCCAAAATGTGATTTCACTTCTTAGTTCTCCAAGTATAAATGGAAAACAATGAAATTTTAGCTTCTCAAAACAATTATATATTAAACTAAGAATCACTAGGGAGAAATAATCACCTTCCTAATGAAATAAGTCTTTTTTATCAATAATAAGTTTCACCACATACCCTTACTAATAAATTATATGTTGTCCTATAAAATATGATCATTTATCTGAGCTTGTGTAATTATTTTCAATAAAAAAATTCAACTAACACCTAAAAAACTGATAGAGTTAATTAATTTAAACAATACACTTAAAAATTAATCACATCATTTAAAATGGGTGTTTATCTAATTATAAATAGAAAATATAGGAATTTTTTAAAACAAAGCATCGACTATATTGTTTTATTATGGTAGTAAACCAATTCTTCAAATTTTTTAATCAGTTCTTGACATCTCACCTATCTCATAATCTCACATTCTATGAATATACTTATACTAAATGTTTTTCCGGTAGTAATTATTATATATTTTACTCTATGTAAAATATTCCACTATATTTTTAAATCCGGGAGTATAGATAATAGATCAAGTACATGTGTATGATCATATAACTCCTGGGTTTTTAGTGGTGATAATTTATAAGAAATTATCTGATCATTATTCATATGAACACAACAATTTCAATTTAAATAATAATCATTGTAGATTAATAAGTCAACATTTATAATGGATGGCTAAAAATGGTTCGACCACCATTATTATTTTGAGTTCCTAAAGAAATAATTATATAATTTATTCCTAATACATTTAATCATATTTCATCTTAACTTAGTCAACATGCTGTTCCCTAAGAAAATTTTAAAATGAATGAATTGTAACATGATAACCCTTGAAAAATATGAATCTATAAATTTTCTTTTGACGTGGCCATTTTTAAACAGCATTAATTTCAGAATGATCGACTATTATTCAATTTTTAATAATAATAAACATAAGGAATGAAACTCATTGCAACCTAAATTGAAAAAAATTAAATTTTCCATTTAGATTCATTTGATTTATATTTTCAAAGTAAATTCTTTGGTATATTCTATGTCCCACATTTCCTTTTATAATATAATAATATATCATCAATAAATGTAACCCAAAATTTATATAAATATTGATGGAAACAATTATTATATGATCCATGAATATATATGTTGAATTAGATAACCCAAAGAGAATAAATAAAAACTCATAATTCACATATCTTATCCAAAATTCCGTCTTTGGAATATATTCCTCCCTCATCAACATCTTATAGTACGACTACATATGATTAATCATTAAAAAATATTTTCCTATCTTAATATAATATATATATCATTAATTTGAGGTAAATGATGCATATACTTCGATGTGATGTTTTTCAAGGATCTATAATCAATGATATATCTAATTGGTCCATATTTATTTTTATTAAAAAAGATATCTACATGGTGAGGTTCTTGGATGATGTAAAGCATTATCAATATTCCCAACCAATATGTTTTTAAATTTTATATTTTTAGTTGATTTGTAGGATAAGATGGTTCTGAAATAGGGTTACCATCATGCATTAATTCAATAGTAAAATAAAACATTAAATATCGAATAATACTAGGAAAATTATCAATAAAAAAATTCAATTATATTTTTAATACTATAAAATCTCTAATCTGAACAGTTTTTTTATTTTCAATAATATATGATTTGTATGTTTCACTGATATATCTAATCCATTCCTAACCTTCTTGGTAGGTTATCAAATGTATAAAATCATTTAATAAAAAATTAATGGATATGAAATCAATATTATTATGATAATTTTAAAAACCATCACAACACAAATTAATATAAAAATCTACCATGATAAGTAAAATTGTCTTTCTCGAAAGACCATTCCACTAATAACAATAGTAAGATTACTAAAAATATTGTTTTTATTTATATTTCTACATGTATATTGACCAAAATTTATATCATATATTTATGATTGAATATTCCATATTTCGATTCATATATATAAGAAATTAAATAATTTGATTAACATTAGTGAATCTGGGTGTTAGATTAATTTGAATAAACCAGTAACATATTTATCACCTATAAGAAACCTAGTTTTTATTTCCCTTTTTTCTCAAATAAATAAATTTTCATTAATGTATATAATTTCACTAATTAAAATATTTTTTTATATTGAACTAACATGAATTTCTCTACACACAATAATGGATTCTCATGTGTTACACGCAACACTGAGTTTCTAAAAAACATCATTTTATTATATATACTTATTTAAACTAAATAATAACAACCTAGTTTTCAATCATATTCAAATTAGTAACAATAAACAATTTTAAAAAATTCTTTATAATTGTTTTATGTAAATAATAAATATAGATAATGAAATGTATTATTTTGGGTAATGTGTTTATATGTTTAAAAATATTTACTTTTAAAGAAAATACTTTTTATACCATTAAGTGAACAGTAATACAATTAATTTTAGAAACTCATAAAAAATTAATCTGATTAAAGAATTGTAATTTTTTTAATTCAGTTTCAAAATAATATTTTATTTAATTATTGGGATTTTATCAACAATCTACATATTTTGGTGAATAGTAAAAATTACATCAATTTAGTTAAAAACATTATTTTCATTTAATTAATGATTTGTGATAAAATAGATTTAATATAAAATTTTAATCACAAAGATTAAGGTATGATTATGTTTAATTAAGACTGAATCATAATTTAAGGAAAAAATGACATCGAAACTATTCCAAAATAAATAGAATTCTAATAATTCAGCCACATACTCCTTGAGTTATAGTTTTATGTGTTTTTGGGATATTATTAAATAGAATTTCCCTTTCTAAAACGTTAAGTATGAAAAAAGGCAAATAGGGAACTTTCATTTCAATTAAAAGTTATAGAACATTGAGATATAAAAAAACCATATTTTCAGTTTGACATATTCTTTAGAGAGATAAATAGTTTATTTTTTCAGTAAAAAATACCAATTAATTTATGAGAGGATTTTGTTACTCAAAATTATTATTAAATTCTATTGTAGTGATTATTTTGTAAATAATTTAAAAAAATAAATGATACTATAAATGGTAAAATATATGTGAATTGAATGAATTATTTTATTTAATAATGTTTAATGACTAATATATACTTTTAAAAATAATTATACAAAATTTATATTTTTAATATATTAGTTTTTAATTTTTTAAATAAAATTAAATAAATATTGAGAAAATTAGCATTATTTTTTTTTTCAATGAATGATATTTAATTAATTGATGAAAATTAATAAAATACTATGTTCAGCCATGTGAAATTTAAGGGATAGAAAAGAAAAAATATTTTCTATTAATGGACCAATTTATCTTCTATAAAAAAACATATTTATAAATAGAGTAAAAATGCATTATAATCACGGTTTGAGTTCATGTAGTTATTTTAATCATCACATACGCATTTTTTAAATATTAATTTCCAAATGGAATTACCTTATTATTTTTTAAATTAGGTATCTAATTTAAAATTATGTTGATATATATTGTATAAAAATATCACTATATTTTTATGTTAATAGATTAATTACTTAGGTTAGAAAACTAGAGATATTTAATATATTTGAAAATAATATAATTGGGGAATCATAGTAAATAAAGAATCAAATTATACAAATGGAATTTTTTTTATGTGTTGTAGAATTTTTTACAGAAAAAATTAAAAATAATATATTGTTTTTCAATTTATTTGGCACATTGGGTAATTGGGACCTCTAATTATTGAATACCTTTCATAGTGTACAATAGTGTCACTCCCCCACAACTATAAAAATTCATGCACTCAAACCCTTCTCCACTCAACTAAAACATCATAGTTTCTATAAAGATATAGTAAAATACCATCCAAAAAACCTTTAAATCCTCATTGATTAATCCATTTTTTTAATCCTTCCATGGAATCCCTTTGGTGGAAATCAAAAGGATTTTCCAAAATAAGAAGTAACAACCTCCTTTAAACTCTTATTTTATATTTTCTTTTTCCAGTGATTGTAGTCATATTATTTGTTGAAATTTTGAAATATATCATCATAATACAAGGATTTTGTTATACTATGTTTTTACCTAAAATTTTAGACACATCCATATATGGTTAACACACTTACTTTTACATATATAGAAAACTACCGCCTCATGAAATGATAATTGTTTATTTTTCCAGTTCCATCTCTGATGATGGACATTATGATGAACAATCTATTTATACATGTTATATATTATATTTATTATTTCATTAATCTTATTTAATAATTTTTCATATCATATTCATATACATTCATGTTGGTGTAAATACGATAATTTCAACTGAGAAAATGTGTACTATTACCCCCTCAAAACGATTTCATTCATTAAAACCATACATAGAAGGTATTAAAGATGTGTTTATTGAAATTATATTATATATATAAAATAATAATTCTACATTAATTATTATAAATTCATATATAAATATATTTCATTTAATTTGATTCTTAAAATATTTAACATAACGGAAACTACATTCATGTGTATATATGACCAATCATCTATATGAATTGTGGATTCTATTTTAATAATTATATATTATATAGATTATTATAATTGTTATAAAATGAATATTATTGATATTAATTTAATTTATCACATTCTTTAAATAATGATATATGTATAAGTACCACATATATAACAAATTATGGGAAATGTGAAGAACAAAGTAGATATTACCCGATGTGAAATATAATCATATAATTTTATAAAAGTTGAAAATATATTGTCATATTAAAATAAAATATGGTATTAGATATGAGAACTTTTTTTGTGGATTTATGATAAATTTATTATTATTATATAGGATTTTCTTTATGATTCTGAAAAAAGTTATAACATTAGGTAATGTAATTCCATCTCACTAATTTTATCTGTGATATACATGCCATGTTAAACCCTCTTTTCACTAATGTGGTCTATATATTAAAAATTAATGAATTATTTTATTATTATTTATAAAATTATGGGTATCTAAATATCAATTATATTAACTTTCTATCTTGGGGTTTTTGATTCAAATTTCATCAAATCGGTAATGTAATTTTGTCATAATTTTCATTCATTGATTCATTTCCATGTTATATACCTATATTTTTTTATAAGTTGAATATACTATATTTGAATTGTTATATAATGAATCATCACACATTAAAGATGTGTTTAGATTCATGAAATATCGTTTTCTTAAAATAGGATTGTGATTTATCGTAACATTGTGAGAAGATATTTATTTAAATATTCGCATCATTTGTAAATCCTATTTATCATCATGCATATATTGATGATTATTGTGAAACATTATTAATGAAAAATCATAATATTTAATCTTCTGTGAATATTCATGATATACACATGTATTGGTACTGTTTTATTTACCTATTTGGTACATAAATATATTCAATAGTGTGTTTTTTACAATATCCTGACTTTAACCTCTCTTCGGTTGGAAATTAGTATTCCATTAAAACTGTGTTTTCTAAAATGTTTTCCAAAAATATATATTAGAATACTCTATTAATTAAAATGAATTTTTTCCTATTTTAATTTTTAATTTTTTTAAAGGAATCGTTTTTTCCCTTTCCAAATAATTAATTTTTTAACTATTCACTAAAAAAATAAGAATGTTATTCTTACTTTGTGTGAAATATACAGAATTACATGCCATAATTTCTATGAAGATCTATTTACATTTTAAACAGTTTAATTTTATGTAAATGTTCTTAAAAAAATAAATTTCGGGATTTTGTTTCAAAATGTTTTTAACTTTTATTCAAATGATTTCAAATATCATTTCTTTGAAGGAGTATTTTATAAAGAGTTTATGGTTATTTTATATTTTATCAATGAGTTTTTTTAAAAAAAATCCATGAATAATTTAAATAATTTCGAGGAAAAACTTTTCTATACATTTTCAAGCTTATATTATATGTTTTCATGGAAAAAGGTTTTCAAATTATTTTCAGGACATTTTTATAATTTTCAAATTTCTTTTCAATGAAATGATTTTTAAACCAGTTTTCTACTCTTTTTAAACGCTATTATGGAATTAGGATTCAAAATATTTTCAATATCAATTTATATGTTTCAAAAGAAAATTTATTCCAAAATTGTTCAAATGATTTTTTATATGATTTCATATTTATTTTCATGATAATTGTTATCTAAATTATCATTGGTTTTGAAAAAACATCAATGTACAAAAAGAAATTTTTCTTCAATAATTATTTCACAAAATATATTTCCAAATTATTTTTCATTCAAGATTGCAGTTTTTATGTAATGATTTCTTTAATGAGAAATAATCCAATGATTCTATTAATTTTCATTCATGATTTTTCTTTGTTTATATGGAATTATTATTTTGAAACATTTTACTCTTTAACATGATATATTTGTTTGAAACTCGATAATTTTCATGGGTTGAATATTTAATGAAATGATTATGAGTAAAATATATTTTACACTTCATGTATATATGATTTCATTATAAGAACAGTGGGACCAACATTTCTCTCTATTGTACTGGGTAAATATTTATTTATCACAATGTATATATGGTTGGAATGATAAATGAACATGGTTCAATATTACAAGGCTAGAATGATGAGGGAATTTTGTTCATTAATATATGGATGGAATGGAGTGTGAACCCATTTCAGTAAAGGAATTTTTTCACTATGATCTCATTTGAATGGACTATATTACTACTGTGGAAATCATTATATATTCTTATATGTATTTCAAAACTACATTTATTATTCATATGATATAGTTTCATGGATTATATTCATTATTTATTTATGATTCATTTCCTATGAACTTATATGTATTGTTATTTGATTCATTTATATGATCTTTGATATGTATTTTATGATATTGTTTTTTAATGATCTTTTTATCCTCTATGCTCATGTTTATGCTTAATGATCTGCCTTTTTTTCCCTTAATAATAATGTGAGATCACACGTTTTTATGTTTATGCTCATATGTTAGGAAGATATATTTATTGTATGATATGTCTAGGAGGGATTCTAGTCTTGGAGAAGCTTGTGTGATGTAATATAGCTAAATCGTGTAATAATTTTTATGTTTTCATACAACTAATGGCACTAAACTAATATGGTCTTATGGAATTAGTTTGTATAATGTTTTTATGTATTTAAAAATTATTTTTATGTTAATTTATTGAAAGAGATTGTCTCTTAATTTGATATAAAAAAATGTGTACTCATCCTTTGTAATCTAGGATAAGAAATCATAAGTGAGATCCCAAGGTATATTTTTTAGGACAGGTCTGAGGTTATCAATATGGATAATTATAAGGATTAGTCGAAATATATGAAAATGACTTATAATTTCATTAATGTACAGAGTGAGTTTTTCCTAGAAATAAATCATTATTTAGATACTAAAGGCTTAATTGGTTGGGGAACATATGTACCTAGGTGTAATTCATCTGACATGATATTCTGGGCCTAAAACGGCATGTCATTGTACATGAAAATGTGCCTTACTATACAAATTGTTTGATAATCATAGGGGATATAATTTGGTAATTCAGACAAAATTTATGAATAATCATGGAGTATTTAGATATTGCATGAATATGAAAAACCTTGGATTAATGTAAGGATTCATGTATTGAATAAAAACAAAATTGATATAGAAACCCTATAATTTGTTTTCATGATTATGTGTTATCCCAATATGATACATGTTTCTCACACTATGATTGTTGGTTATTTTAAATTGAGATTATTAAAAGAAATATTGTTTATAATTAGTGATTTAGATATTCTATGTATGGGAATTATGCAAACCGATTTCCAAAGTTGAAATATTATAATGAGAAGTTGAAAGTTAGTATGAGTATTGATTATACACATGATGAAAAAAGACAGTAAACAACATGTGAAATATATGTTATATTCTATAAGTATTTTTTAAATAATAATTTTGAGAAATTAATTTTTAGGATCCTTAAAAAATTCCATATTTCATAATCTAAGAATGGTGTTTTAAGGAATAAGATGATGAGGACTATGTATTATTTTAAGAATAATGTGGGATGAATCAATTATTTATGTTTCATAATTCTTATATTATGTTATATGAATCATGAAATGTATAATTTTTATTAATATATGTTTTCATTATGTATTAAAATAGAAATTAAGAATTCTGATCATGTTATAGATTAATTATTTCATGAAATAGTGATATTTTTATTAGGGGAAGGAATCCATTAATTAATTCTTGATGTAGATATTCTCTTTTTTTGATAAAGATTTATTTGATACGGATAAGTTAATTCAATGGTACATATTTATTGGAAAATATTACTGATGATGTTTTAAATATTATTAAGGATAAATTTTAAATCTTCTTGGATTTGTAGAATATATCAAGTAATCATCGGAATTAGGAATCATTATTGCTTTCCTAAATAACTTGTTGTAATTATCGGAATATACGATTATTATATTCACATGATTGGTATGATACAAGAAAGTTATACATTGTGAAATTTGGGGATCAATGTTAAACTGATTTTATAACCTTCTCTCTAAATACATGAATATTCAATAGAAAGGGTTTTATTATTATCCATTCATGTAAATATTATATTAAACATCAGATTAATTCAATTATATTAAAGTATCATATCTCTAAATGATATTTACTAACTCATATTAATGATATGTAATGGGATGGAATATCATGGGTCTCATGATATGTTAGTACATCAAAAAAGAAAAATTATCTTTAATTTCTTGAGATTGAATTAATGTTGATCAATGAACCATAAAGGGTGATGTTGTCATAATATAATTAAAGTAAACCTATTAAGAAAATTATTCAATATTATTAAAAATATAGTCAATCCCGAAATATTTCCCTAGTACCTTCATTTCTAATGAATAATATGGTACCTCAGGTCATTGATGATTTATCGCCATATGAAATTTAACTTTATCCAAACAATGTTTTCTATCACTCTCCTCCAGATCATGATTTTTATATTTCTCTTCCTTTTCAATGTTTTTTCACAAGCCACCTGTGTTAGACTATGTGAAAATGAAGCATTGTGATACTATGGGGAACCATTATTGTTCTAACATTCATTTTTAAATGAATTTTTAGTGTTAATTTTTATGATTTGGAATTCAATTAATAAATATAAAAGTACTAAACCATTTCCATCCTAAACAAATTTTGAGGGAAAAATTCATTTTAAGTGGGTAGAATTTTACACTCCATGTTTTTATTGAATTTTTTATAATGAATTAATTTTAATTGATGTTCTTCATTACACAATGATAATTATTTCTCTCAAAGTGAAAAAACCTGGATGGTACTACATATAACACTGAATTAGTTTTTATTATGCACACCACTATGTTTCAATAAAACTATATTTTTTATAATTATTTAAAATATGTTATAATAACCTATCAATTAAAAATATTTATATGAATAGTAATAACAAATTTTGAAATATAAGTTATAATTATTTCATATAAATAATAAATATTTATTATGAAATAAATTTTTTTGTAAAGATATTATGTGTTTCAAAATACTATCTTTTTAACACAACTTATTTTATGTCCTTTTGTGAAACAAAAAAAATTAATTTTAGAAAATCATATATATTTTATTGTATAAAATCAAATTCATTTATGTAATTCATAATTTATAAATTATATTTGCCTTAATTTTTTGGATTTTTCTTTTAAAATAGCACTTTCTGGTTAATAGTAAATTTTTTTACAATTTATTTAAAAACGAATTTTGTTTAAATAATTATAAGTGTTAAATTATATTTTTATTTTTTCAATTTTACATTTGAAAAATTATTAATATATTAATCCAATTTCTCTTATTCGAATCGTTTCATATTATTATTAGAAACAAAAACTTATTGAACTTTTATGAGTATTTACATTAAATTTAAGGACCCAGCCTTAAACATTTACATAATATTGAATTAAACAAATAATTCAATTTTAGGATCTTTTCGGGTTTGGAGTTTTAGAGAATTTGGAAATAACTATTACATCTCAAAATATTACAAGGTAGACACTTCTACACAGCTTCGATTTTTTTTATAAAATATAAACTTTTGAAAAAAAGAGTCATGTCTAGTTCCATGTTTTAGACGACATGACTTTTCATTGATCCCATCCTTGACCCTATTCATCTTTAATTCCTGTGAAAGCATTTTCAAACTTAGGATGAGCATAAAAGGCTCAGTAAAGGTTATAAATAAAAGAATGAAAACACTTGTTCATAAATACATACAAAACATGAACACTTTTACTTACCTCCTAATAACATAAGATTTATGAATATCACATAGAAATAATAAATCATAAAGGTAACATGTGGAATCCATATCATACTTACATTGTTGATATCACAGCTACATAGGGAGTTACTTTGGAATACCCAACATAGTATATCCCCTAAATCTCTTAGAAGAAACATTCAAGTTTACCTCCTTCATGTTACCCAATGCATTGTAGAGCTATCTCGGGCTCATCCACCCTAGGTTTGTCACAGAACCACCTGTATATGTAAATAATGCCCAAGAACCATATGATGATAATAACAAATAACATAAGAAGAATGGAAAGATAAAATTTCCACATAAAATATCATTTCATGATATTGAAATAATAAATCCATTCTCCAAGTCATTTTCAATACCAAAATATGTAAAAAGAGCATCTGGTATTTATTTTTCCTTTTAAAACATTTTGGCTTATTAAGGAAGTCAAAGATCAAATAATACTCGTGGCGGCGGAAAGGTCATTGTCACCTCTTACATAAAAAAATGAAACATTCCTTTTTTTCATTTATTAAAACGCTTCGTATAAAATGATTCCCTTTGAATAAAATGAAATTTTAAAGGGTTTTATACACCGTATAAAATAAAGTCATGTATAAAACTTAAAATTCCTCAATGAAAGGAGATTGAGACAAAGCCCCTTACCTCATGTCCGACATGCCTTGATCGTTATATAATATCCTAAATAATAAACTAAAGATAATTTCTACTGTCTTAAAAACATTTTTCAAGTTTATTATTCCTTTTATATAAATTATTACCATGTTATGAACATTATGTAATCTTTTAAGTTAATAACGTCCATTTTGTCGATATTTGGTACTTGAGTAAAAAATGAACACCTTATTTTTATAAGTTGTCCATGTGGTAAATATTCCATTCTATCTAGAATGATATTCATGATTTAGTTATCATATATATCATATATATCCAGTATATACATGTATTTATAATAGTACAAAACATTTGTAGGTAATAAATGAAATGCACCATTCATGGAGACGGTAAGTCGTACATCCGCATAAATGCTACTTCCATTTCTTTTTCATATTTTAATGGAATTAAAACATAGTTATACATAGTTATATTATAATTAAATGATAATATCATATAAAATATCATTAACTCCATCCTTTATACATCCCACATAAGGCATTAACGAGTCACATCACATTGAGGGGGCAGTAGACCGCACTTCATCAAATGAGATTATCGTATTTACCCACTATAGAAACCATAATGGCTTGATATAATTTGGAAGTACAGAAGCATAAGGATATCATAAACATAATATATATCATATATAAATATATTTACATCATAATGGCCACTAGAGAGGTGGTAAGATGTAATTGTACAATCATCGTTTCATGAGGCGTTAGTTTTCCATCCACTGAAACATTATGTTTTTCATCCATTAGATGGAGATTTGTGTAAGTGTAGTTAGAATACTTATAATAACAATATCTTAGTTTATTTAAGATACTAGTGTTTTTTCAAAATAAAGGAATAAAAACAGTTTAGGGGTTGGAGAAGTAAAATAAATGAAAATAATTCAAGAGAAACTATTAAATTTAATTTGGGTAACTCCCTTTGGTTTCAACCAAAGGACTTCTTTAAGTGATTTCTGTCTAAGGTATGACTTCATGGAGGAGGAGATGTATTTAGGGGGATTAATTGGGTAGATGTTGGACCAGACAAATGGCTTGAGAGGTCTGAGGAATTGGTTAGAATTGGTCTCCTTTTATGAGGGAGAGGAGGGGCTCTTTAGGAATGTGTGAATGTTTTTTATTATATAATTATATTCATTTTATAATGGTCCAGAAATAATTAATGAAATATATAAGAAGAATCATGGTATAAATAAAATCTTGCAATAGAAATTGGGCAGGTTTTGGATAATATTTTAATCATTATATACTTATTTATTTAAATCATTTATTCATGAGTTAAATACTGCATCATTATTGTGTCCAAAATAATTTAATTTTTTTGATGTCTATAAAATATAAAAAAATACTATAATGTAAGAAATCACTTTATATTTCTAATTAATATTTATATTTTAAAATTGGACTTATATAAAACCATATAAAAATTAATTACTAAAAGAGTTTTGTTAATGTCAATTTAGTCTTTACATAAAATTAATTAATCTAAATTATCATGATAACTCCCATGTGGCTCAATGGGGTCCCTAAATCGACCCAAAGATTCTCATGGTCAGACATGACTCATCCAATAAGTTTTGGACAAGTGTTAAGGTAATTTGGAATTATTATAATATTCTTTTTAGCTTTAATTACCTTATTTTCCTTTAACCGTGGTAAATAAAAGTCAAAAGTTACTATTTACCAACAATTATTTTGATCTTATTGAACCACATATAAGTTCTTGATAAAAACCATGTATGTAATATTTTATAAATTCAATTGAAAGAAGTGGTAAAATTTCATTTAAATCAAAAATCATTTTTTAACTACTACTAAATGGTTTCATTATTCATAATTTTTTTTTTTTTTACAAAAATACCAAAAAATCAACCTAAGCTATATTTAAAATTACAAATTAAAAAATGATATCTATTTTTCCAAATTTGAAAAATAAAAGTGGCATTAATTTATTTTAGAATTAATTCCCGTTATAAAAACAAATAGCATGTTTTTAAGAAACAATAACTATCAAAAGATTGATACTTGTATATGTCCAATTTCAAAGTGAAATTGTTTTCAATGGCCATAATTGGATTAAATGGTAAAAATATATTTTAATTTAATGTTAAAACAAATTAAAAATATAATCTAACCATATAAATAAATTAGATTAAAAAGCACTTTTGAATTAAAATACAATATCTTTCACTATTCATTAAAAAATGAACTTTATCGAATAAATACCAAAAAATTACCCAAAGTATAATTTGAAGTCCAAAGTATAAAGAATAATATTTTTTGGTCAAATATAACATATAAAGATGACCAAAATTTATTTAATGAGGGTTTGCCATTAAATGGCGGTAAATCTGCCTTTTAATGTAAATTATGCTTAAAATTAGATCCATTCACATTTTAAGAATCTAACTTTTGTTGGATAAATGTAAATACATTTAACAAACATGTATAATCATATTGTAGTTAGTTTTGTTCATTCCCGTCAATACAACGGCTAAGAGTTAACAAACATTTAAAATAATAATATAATATTATTAGTGTGCAATGTAAGATTTCAAGGAAACTCGTTGTTGCATATCGGGTACGCTATCGAACATTGTAACCCTTTAATGTAAAATTAATATTGAATTCACAAATATTTATAAATATTCAATACGTCTTATTATTCCTTTACTAGGGATGTTACATTCTTTTACCGCTTTGGAAATTTTGTTCTCACAATTTTTATTCACTTATCAAAATAAGTGGGGGGTATTTATCCCTCATACCATTTACAGATTCCAACATTTCATCTTCAACAATATGGGTTTTCCACAAAAACATTACCTGGTGAATCACCTTATTCCACAACACATGCTCTCTATGGTCAAGAATTTGGACTGGTTGTTCTTCATAAGAGAGATTCACTTCCAACTGAACTACCTCTGGGCTCAAAATATGAGATAGATTTGATATATAATTTCTCAACATCGAAACATGTAAAACATTGTGTACCTTGGATAAATTTGGAGGTAAATCCCATCTATATGCAATTGATCCAACATTCTCTAAAATTTCATAAGATTTAATGAACCTCGGACTCAACTTTCCCTTTTTACCAAAACACAACACACTTTTCCATGGTGAAATGTTGATAAAGACATGATAACTTACCTCATAAGAAAGATCTTTTCTCCAGTTATCCGTGTAACTTTTCTATCTACTATGAACTATTATCTTGTGCTTCTGATTCTACTAAACTTCCTGTTGAGAAAAGTATTGTTTTCAACAATACATAATAGTTTTATTTAAAGGGGTATATTATTGAAAATAATAATCTATCACTTTAAGATAATTTCTATGCTCACAAATACCCTTAATTATTTTCTAATGATTTTTTTTGTATTTTTCATGAATTTATTAATTTATTTTACTCATTAAATAATGAGAATTTATTACTTATTTGAGAATTGTTTTAGCACTTTCTGGAAACATTGTTCATACCTTACTTATTTAGGATCTGTTTTAGCGTGTCCTGAAATCACAATTCATACCATACGTGGAAAACATAGCATAAAGAGGAAAAGTGTGTATTCTTTTAGTGATAAGAGAAATTTATGGTTAATCAACCATACGTTATCAGAAAAATATGGAAGAAGAACCTTACGTTAGGAAGGAACCTTAAGTTTGGGTTATCAATATAGTATGGAAGTAGAACCATATGTAAGTACTAAATGTTACGTTTGTTTCTCAAAAGTATGGTTCCTCAACCTTACATTTGTAAACAGCCGTACGTTCTTTGAATGGATCTGTTATCCTTCATTTGAGAGTTGAAGAAAAAGTAAGGATGATCAACCATACGTTTATGATCAACCTTATGTTTGAAGAAAGTTACATAAACCCTACGTTTATTTTCAACCATGCGTTGTCAACTATACATTTGGAGGCCACATCATCAACCTTACGTTTGGCGTCAGAAAGTTTTAAAGATGATATTTTTATAGAACGGTTAGCAAGCTGATTATTAGGTGGATTTCATGCTGGATTTAATGTTGATTTTAAAATATGACTTTGACTGATTCAAATCCGTTTTATCAATGGATTAAAGATCAAATTAAAAAGAATCTTTTTATGTCGAGTCTTTAGGGAAGTTACAACTACTCTGTAAATTCAAATTATTGAATATCGCGAATCGAAAGGTGATTTTTATGGATCTAAATTTACAGGGGATATGCTCAGATTTATTATATATGTTTTCTCTGAAACACCACACACATGAGTATGGTGATCAATCTATTATTAAAAAAGGTGGAAAACAGAGACTGAAAAAAGCACTCAGTTCTGCTGATTCAAAAGGAGCGTCAAAGCTTTGTTTATTTAAGAAGAAGGAACTCAATATAAGATTCACTTTTTCTACATCAAATATCTACTGTGGATCTACTACTTCTGATGTTGTGAATTATATCTCTATATCTACTGCAATCGGATCAACTCAGAACTACATCGACTTGAAGATCAATATTTCTGGAGACGACGATCCATCTGCTGTCAATTGCATTCTGTTGCAATTGTGAAGATCAACTAGAAATGTTCTTTTTAAAATTCTTTTTATCTTAAGAAACCAGCTTCTCGTACTAAGATGAGTATGTTCATGTTTGAACCAGAAGCCATTGTTAGCCTGAAAATTGTAAAGGTGTCAACTGCCTCTTTTTCTGTTGATGGAAGGTCTATGGAAATGAGGACCATATAGTGAAAATCACCAAGCTTGTGGAGTTGAGAGTTGGTGGAGTGGTCTAGGGTCATTCTTTTCCGCGAACCACTATACATATATGTGTCCCTAATTTTACTTATTCTACTGCATGATCAAATATAATAAATCATAGAGGACAGAACTCGTTAAATCGAAGAGTTAACAAAAAATCCGAAAGACACAATTCACCCCCCACTTATGTATTATATGTATATTCAAGATCCAATAATTGGTATCCGAGGTGGAGCATCTGATAGTGCCTTAGCAAGCTAGAAGCATTTAAATATTATACAACAGAGCATTATGACTGATTTAAGAGAATGGATGTCAATGGTCAGAGCATCATATTTTATTGAAGACAACTATGGCTACTGGAAATCGTGCATGATAATATATCTGAAAACATTAGATATAAAATCTATTCAAAGATTATTAATCCTTATGAAATTCCTGAAAAGCCTAAGGTGTGTAGAATTGCTACAAAGTCAGAGTATGAAATGAATTCAAAGGCTATGAATGAAATCATCTGAGGTCTAGGTCCAGATGAATTTAATAGAGTATCTCAGTGCCTAATAGCATATGAGATGTGGCAAACAATAGCTGTGGTGTATGAAAGAATAGACAATGTGAGACAAATAAGATATGCAACTTCCAAATTGAAATTTGATACTTTAATAATGATTTAAGGTGAAAGCATTACCCAAATGAATGGAAGATTGACAGAAATTGTCAACAATATAAGAGTTATAGGAGAACCTATCAAGTAGGAAGATCAAGAATTAAAAGTACTAAGGGTACTTCCTACTTGATGGAATGGTATCTCTACTGCAATCAGACAATCAATAACTGTAAAAAATCTAACAATGAGAGAGGTTATTTGTACACTAATGATGTACGAAGCTAAAATGCACGATGAGGCGAATGAACATAAATTCTACATAAAAAGGATGATACTTCCTTGAATGTAACTTCAGAAAAAATGAATAGAAATATGAAGAACAGAGAAGTTAAAGATAAATCAGAGAGCTCTGACTCATCAAACTCAGATGAAGAACTTGCTCAGCTAGACTAAAAATTTAGCAAATTCTACAGCAAGAAATGAGACTTCAAAAAATCCTTTAAGAAAGAGGATAAGGAAGTAAGATGATATGAATGAAAGAATATAGGGAATATCAGACCATATTTCTCACAATTTAATGATGCAAAGAATAAGAAATTATTCAAAATAAATGACTATGAGCAGAAAGATAAGAAAGCTATGGAATCCACTTGAAGTGTATCTGAAGACTCCAGTAGCTCTCCTGAATCAAGCTCAAAGAAAGAAGAAGTCAATCTAAAAGAAAACATGTGTTTCATGGTAGAAACTTATGAGGTACAATCATATTACTCCTCTGACTCAAATAATGAATCAGATTCTGAATCAAGTTACACAAACGAAAAACCTGTAGCCTACTGAAATATGCTTAAAGAAAGATATGACACAGTATTTAAGAAAAATATGTCACTAAAGAACATACATAAAGCTTTTTCAGATGAAAGAGATACAATGATGAAACAACATAAAGAATTTACAGATAAATACATTTCTATTAACACTAACTATATTAAATTTGAATCAAGAATAAAAACACTACAGGACGTAGTAGAATCTTAAAAAAGGCTGCATAGGTTTTTACAAAAGGGGAGGATTCATTAAATGAAATTCATGAAAAAACATTCATTAAAAACAAGATATTTGTAATTGACAGTAAAGGAGAAAACCCTAATCTATATAAAAATTATTTTATTCCTAGCTCTAAAAGGGTTAATTGTAACTTTTGTGGGAAAAGGGACATATAGCTAAAAACTATTTCTTAATATAACCTTTAATTTGTGGTATTATGAAAGACTATGTTTTAAAAGAATTATATGATTCAGCTGATTTAAAAAAAATAAAATCTGGATACCCAGATCATTGCTAGCTAATACCCATGGACCCAAAAAAATATGGTTACCAACATAATTTGTTTGAATTTCTTTGCAGGTAGTAGGCCACAAGAGTAGATAAGATATATGGTACATGTAAAATGGCTTCTCAAGACATATGAGTGGAAACTCATTTAATTTTTCTTCACTCACTCAATAGCTAGGAGGGCTTGTCACATTTGGTAACAATTCCAAAGGAAAAATCATTGGCATTGGAACTGTTGGAGATCCAAAAATATACTCAATCAACACAGTACTTTATATACAAGGATTAAAACACAACCTGATAAGTATCTCTCAACTTTTTGATGATGGATATATTGTTGATTTTACTAACAATTGTGGTACTATTTCTAAAGAAAAACTATTTAAATTTCAGACACCATGAACTGATAATGTCTATACTTTGAATTTAAATTCTTTGTGTAAATAATAAGTAAACTGCTTGACTGTTAAAGTAAGTGAATCATGGATCTGGTATAGGAGACATGGACATTGCAATGTATATGTTTTACATAAATTATCTAAGAAACATCTAGTTTTTGAATTTCCTAGTCACATATTTGAAAGTGACAGATTATTTGATGCATTCCAACTTGGTAAGCAACACAAATCATCATTCAAACCTATTAATAATGTTTCTACAAATAAACCTCTTTAACTTTTCAATATGTATTTGTTTGGACCTTCCAGAGTAGCAGGATTATCTATTAAATTATATATTTATGTATTAGTTGATGATTATTCTAGATTTACTTGGATTTTCATTTTGAAATTTAAAAAGGAAGCTTTTACTTTATTTGAATGTTTCTGCAAATCTGTTCAGAATGAAAAAGTTTTTAATATAATATTAATGAGAAGTGATCATGGTGGAGAACTTGAGAATCAATAATTTATTTCCTTTTCTCAAACATGGGTATTAAATATACCTTCTCTGCACCAATAACACCTCAATAGAATGGTATTGTAGAAAGAAGAAATAGAAAATTTCA
Source organism: Viscum album (assembly GCA_963277665.1). Classification (NCBI taxonomy): domain Eukaryota; kingdom Viridiplantae; phylum Streptophyta; class Magnoliopsida; order Santalales; family Viscaceae; genus Viscum; species Viscum album. Next base: position 1,291,626,331 of record OY728145.1, on the reverse strand, counting down.
TGAAATGGATAGAACTATGTTAAATGAATATATCATACGTATATATTTTTGGGTAGTAGTTATAAATAAATCTTGCTATATAATTAAAAGAGTTTTAATGAGACCTACTATGAAAAAGACACCCTATGAATTATGGAATAACAAAAAACCTGAAGTAAATTACATTAATGTTTTTGGACGCAAGGTCTACATCTTGAACACCAAAGATAATTTTCATAAGTTCGATCCAAAATATGATGAAGGTATTTTATTATGATATTATGCTACCTCTAAATATTATATAGTCTATAATAAAAACTCAAGGATTGTTGAAGAATCATTTTATGTGAAATTTTATGAATCTGGTCCCTTTGAGAAAAGGAAAGATCAAATGGATGAACCTGACTCTAATGATAACATGAGACTTGAGAACTTAAAGAATTATTTTGAAAATGATATAAAAGTACTTTAGTCCAGTTTATAAGAACATGATACTAAAGAACCATTACATGTATTTCCTATACAGTCTAGAACCCTAAAGAATCACCATTTAGAAACTGTGATAGGTGACTTAGAAACTGGTATTCAATCTAAAAGAAAATTTGGAAACCTAGTGGAAATCTCTATATTCCTATACCAACAAGCACCTAAGACAATAGAAGAATATTTAGATAATGAAAGCTGGGGAATATGAATGCAAGATGAATTAAACCAGTTAAAAAGAAATGAAGTTTGGGAATTAGTGGAAAGACCTAAGAATTATCCAGTAATAGGAACCAAATGGGACTTTAGAAATAAACAGGATGACCAATGAACAATAACTAGAAATAATGCAAGATTAGTAGCTAAATGATATAATCAAGAAGAAGGAATAGATTATGATAATAATTTTTCACCTGTAGCCAGGTTAGAAGCCATTACAATACTTTTAGCCTATGCATCTTATATGAATATTAAATTATTTCAGATGGATGTTAGATCTGCCTTTTTAAATGGTTATTTAATGGAGGAGTTTTATGTTGAGCAACCTCCTGGTTTTGAAAACTCTCAACAACTTGATTCTGTTTTTATACTTACTAAAGCTCTTTATGGCCTTAAACAAGCACCTAGATCTTGGAATGAAAGATTAAGTTCATTTCTTTTGAAAAATAACTTTACTGATGGATTGGAAGATCCAACACTCTTTAAGAAAACTGTAAATAATAATGTTTTATTGGTTCAAATTTATGTTAATGATGTAATTTTTGGATCAAATAACAAAACTCTTTGTCATGAACTTTCAAAATTAATGCAAGATGAATTTTAAATGAGTATGATGGGAGACTTAAATTTCTTTTTGGGTCTTCAAATATTTCAAAATTATTTTGGAAATGTTTTAATTCAAAGCAAATAAATTGTTGATTTACATAAGAAATTCGGAATTGAAAAAAAATCCATTTACAACTCCTATGTGTACTAATATAAAACTTCATTTAGATGAAACTGGTAAATTAGTTGACAGCATGTTATATAGAGGTATGAATGTTAATTTTTTATATCTTACTGCTAGCAGTCCATATATAATGTATTAAGTATGTATTTGTGCTACATTTCAATCAAATACCAAAGAATCTCATTTAACTGTTGACAAAAGAATTTTTACATATTTAAAAGGAACTATTTTTCAATCACCACATTGTCCTGAAACTTTTGATTTTAATTCGATTTCATATTCTGATGCTGACTTTGTAAGTTGTAGATTAGATAGAAAAATCACATAAGAAACATGTAACTTTTTAGGAACGTTTTTAGTGTCATGGTCTAGTAAGAAACATCATTCAGTTTCCCTGTTAATAGCTGAGGCAGAATATGTTTCTGCTGGATGTTGTTGTGCACAAGTGTTGTGGATGAAAAACACTCTTATGGAATTTGGATTGAATTTTAATCATAATCCTATTTTATGTGATAATACAAGTGCAATTAATATTTCCAAAAATCCCATTAGTCATTCTAGAACTAATCACATTTATATAAGGCATCAATTATTAAGATATCTTGTTATTAAAAAGGATATGTTTTTAGAATTTATAAATACAGAAATTCAATTAGCAGATATTTTTACTAATCCACCTCCCACTGCATGGTTTGATTTTATTAAGGTGGAGCTAGGTTTATTTAATTTTAAATAATTTTTTAAAATGTTATTTATTTATTTTTATTTATTTTTCAAAATTTTATTTTGTTTGATGAACACTTTTTAAGATCATTTTTATGATTAAATTTTCCATATGCGAATTTTATTGGTTTTTAAAATAAATTTAATGATTAGTGATTACACAGGAATCAAGGCTGTCTGAGCCCTTTCAAATTCTAAACTTTTACATTTTCAAAACAATACCCCTTCGAACCCGAAAATTGCATACTGTTGCACACCCCTAATCTTCAAATCATCAAACCCTAAAATCTTCGAACCTTCTGAAATCTACTCAGAAATGGAAAAGACCAAGTTACCAGATGAACCCTAGAGCAGTGATGTAAAGAAGAAAAAGGCATTTTGGAGGAAAAGATTGCAAGTTAATGTTATAGATCTAGAATGGATGTTCGAGATGAATCTGATGTTGAAATAGGATTTATCATTTCAGAACCTTGAGTAGACTTTCAATAGTGAATGGTCTGATTTTTTGTATGAGGAATAAATGTGTCATTTCATCAGATCAGTTTAGTTTAGTCTAGGTGAGGATGAAGACACAATGATTGAAATGATTGAGGATAGATATTTCACAGTCTCTTCTGTTGAAATAGGAGAAATCATAATTTTCCAACATGAAGGAGTATACCATTTTTATTTGAAAAACATAAGAGATGTTGTTCATAAATCCGAGGACATTATGCCATTTTTTTTGGAACATCAACTATTAGGAAAATTATGGTGAAAGATTTAGAACCAGATCAGAAGATTATGGTTAAATTTCTTCAGACTAGAATCGCTCCCAGAATGACAGAAATGGAAAAGATTTTGTATGATGATATGTACATAATGTATCTTCTATTATGTGATATCAAATTAAACTTCAAAGGGTACATGGTAAGATACCTCAATTAATGTTGTCAATGTGATGCCCGGATGAACATTTACCCTTCCGGTCGATTTATTTCTAAACTGTTGTTCAAGAAGGATATGTTGAGACTGGTGGATTCCAGGATTCATTGTCATCACAACAATGTATTCAATACTGGAAATCTAAGAGAAACTAGTTATTGCTCGAGAACCATTAAAGGAAAACTTTTTCCAGTAGGAGCATAGGATATCTCAGAGAGTGCTAAGGCTTAACCTGATAACTCCAAGGAGGTACAAGCTGAATTAAGAGTCAGCAATGTAACACGAAGGATCCGATTTGAAGTGGAAGATACTGAGGAAGAAAGAAGTATGGAGGGATTTCAATCTCGAAGAACTAGACCTGTTAATGAGGAAATTACTTCCCCTACATTGGATACAAAAAAAGATTTGTTTTCTTATACTATTGTAAGAGAAAATGCTGTTGATAAGACCATGGAAGATGTTAGTGAAAGGACAACACCAGTATATGGATCAGGAGTCCAAGAAGAAGCTCAAAGGGAGACTCAGGAACAGATTGTAGGTGATGTTGAAGTTACACTTCAACATGAACAAGATATGGAGGCAGAGCCTGTTGAGAAGGTGGCCATACCTCTGGAAACTCCTGAAAATATTTTGCTCTAAATTCCATTGGAAGACAAAGATGCTGATGTTTGTGATGAACATCTCCTTGATTCACCAATTGAGTTACTTCAAGAGGATTTTTCTGTCGAGGAGTCTGAGGACTCTAAGGAAAAATTTGTGGACAAAACCACACAAGAAAAAAAGAAAGATCAATCTGATGCTGACTCATTACCATTGGTACTATAACATCACACAGAAACTGAGAATGCGAATCATGCACTGGGTGCCTCAGATTCAAGGAAGAAAGAAGTTGAAGAACTGTACAAAAAGGTGTCTCAGTTGGAATCTGAGAATGTCACTCTGAGAAATTCCATAGACTTAGAATAATTGAGATTTAAAAATCTGATAGATAGTATAGTCTCAGGGAAAGAAGTTGAAATGTTTAAAGATGATATGCTGAATGCTTTTGTGAAGTTGAAATCTGAAATGATATGAAGACATATTTATTAGATCTAAAATTATTTATGGAGAACCAATTTTCATCAGTTGCAAATAGTGCTGCTAGTGGATCAGGTACTTCGCCTAATTTAATAAATATATTTCAAGCTATCACAGCCGTGATGAGCAACATGAATGTTAGGTTGCAAGATATTCAATTTAACAGTTCTCCATTATCAGTGATACTGGACAATCATAAATTTTTAGTGGATCATCTGACATCTAGTAATCCACCAATCAGAAAATTGTTAAATCAAATGTCAGAGAAGCTGTCAGTGTTTATAAAAAAGGAGGAAAGGATGCATGCATTTTTCAGGGTCAATTTATTCGAGGATATTCATATATCTCATGAGAACAGAGAGCACATTATCAAACCTAGAGATTGGATGATGAAGAGAGTCAGGGAACAGTTTACAGAAATCAAGTCTGCAATCCAGAGGAGATAGAACCTATTGACTACCTTTCCCAAACCTTGATTCATGTGTATATCATTGTCATGTACATATTAATGTTTTTGAATGAAAATTTCCTCTATTGTTTAGTTGTATCTTTCTCAATTTGTTTATTACTATTTTACATTATCATATTCCAGTACATCAGATTACCTTACTATTAAATAGTTAATTATAGAATTTACTAATGTTCAGTACAACATCAATCTGTGTTCTATTCAATATTTTATCAATCCTTTTTATATCACAAAAATGGGTAGAACATTGGATAGACACTTTTTTATGTATATTTTTGGGGGAAATTTTGTTTTACATTTATCTTATTGGTGGAGAAATTAATAATTTACAAATTTAAGGAAAAATTAATATTGTTTTTATCTTTTCAAAATTTCAAAACTATATGTAATTAATTTTGTAAGTTGATTTCATTAATTATTTTATGGGTTTTGTGATCATAAAAAAGGAGGATATTGTTGAGAAAAGTATTGTTTTCAAAAATACGTAATAATTATATTTAAAGGGGGAAATTATTGAAAATAATACTCTGTCACTTTATGATAATTTTAATGCTCACAAATACCGTTAATTATTTTCTAATGATATTATTTAGTATTTTGCAATAATTTATTAGTTTATTTTACTCTTGAAATAATGAGAATTTATTACTTATTTTGGAACTATTTTAACGCGTTCTAGAAACACTGTTCATACCTTACTTATTCGGGATCTGCATTAGCGTGTCCCAGAATCACTATTCATACCCCATGTGGATAAATGTAGTGTAACGATGAAAAGAGTGTATACATTTTGAGATAAGAGAAATGTATGGTTAATCAACCATACATTATCAACAAAATATAGAAGAAGAACCGTACATTAGGAAGGAGCCTTACGTTGGGGTTATCAACAATGTATGGAAGGAGAACCGTACGTAAGTACTAAACGTTACATTTATTTCTCAATAGTATGGTTCATCAACCTTACTTTGGTAAACAACCATATGTTCTTTGAATGGATCTCTTATCTTTCTTTTGAGAGTTGAAGAAAATTTATGGATGATCAACACCACATTTATGATCAACCTTACATTTTAATAAAGTAACATGAACCCTATGTTTATGTTCATCCTTACATTTTCAACCCAACGTTTAGATGCTACGTCATCAACCTTACGTTTGGCGTCAGAAAGTTTGAAAGATGATATTTTTATGCAAAGGTCAGCAAGCTGATTATAAGGCAGATTTGAAGCCGGGTTTAAAGTTGATTATAAGATACGACTTTGACCGATTCAAATATGTTTTATCAAAGGATTAAAGATCGAATTAAATGGAGATTTTTATGCCGAGTCTTCAGGGAAGTTACGAAAACTCAGTAAATTAAAATTTTTTAATATCGCGAATCAAAAGGAGAATTTTATGGATCTAAATGTGCAGGGGATGTGCTCGGAATTATTATACTTGTTTTCTCTGAAACACCAGACATAGGAGTGTGGTGATCAATCTATTATTCAAAAAGGTGCAAAATAGATGCTACAAAATGCACATAGTTCTGCTGATTCAAAAGGATCATCAAAGCTCTGGTTATTTAAGAAGAAGGAACTCAATAGAATATTCACTTATTCTACATCAAATATCTACTGTGGATCAACTAATGATGAAGTTGTGAATTATATCTCTACATCTACTGCAACCGGATCGACTCAGAAATACTTCGACTTGAAAATTAATATTTCAATAGATGATGATCCATATACTGTCAATTTCATTCTATTACAATTCTAAAGATCAACTGGAAAGGTTATTTCTAAAATTCTTTTTATCTTAAGTAACCAGCTTCTCGTAATAAGCTGTGTAGGATCATGTTTGAACTAGAAGGCTTTGTTTGCCTGAAAATTTTTAAGGTCTTAACTGCCTATTTTTCAGTTGTTGGAAGGTCTGTGGAAAAGAGGACAAGATAGTGAAAATCACCAAGCTCGTGGAGTTGACAATTGGTGGAGTGGACTAGGGTAATTCTGTTCCCCGAACCACTATACATCTATGTGTCACTACTTTTACTTATTCTGCTGCATGATCAAATCTGATAAATCATAGAGGATAGAACTTGTTCAATCGAAGAGTTAATGAAAAATCTGAAAGACAAAATTCACCCCCTCTTGTTTATAATATGTATATTCAAGATCCAACACTTCCTCTGCCATCTCTTATACCAATTCTGGTCCCATCAACTTCCTTTCACCAACTTCATCCCAAAAATATGGAGTTCGACACTATTTTCGATATAATGCTTCAAACGGAGCCATCTGTATACTGGAATGAAAACTGTTATTATAAGAAAATTCAACCAAAGAAATGTGGTGGTCCCCACATCCCTGATAGTATAGTTAACATGCACGTAGCATATCCTCCATGGTCTGAATTTTTCGTTCTGACTGCCCATCTAATTGAGGATGAAAAGATGTACTAACATTTAACTCAGTACCCAACGAAGGGTTTTAAAAAAGTAAGAAGTAAACCTGGGATCATGATCAGATACAATGGAGAGGGGAACACCATGAAACCTGACTATCTCTTTGACATACAACTGAGCAAGTTGATGTAGAGACAAAATATCTCTAATCAAAAGGAAATGAGCAGATTCAATCAATCGGTAAACTATATCCCAGATTGCATTATTACATCGAGATGTCTTTGGTAATCCCACAATAAACTCCATGGGTATATTTTACCATTTCCACACTGGCACCGATAGAGGCTGAAGCATTACTTTCGGTAAATGTCGCATTGGTTTAACCTGCTGATAAGTCAAACACTTCACAGTAAAATCAGCAATATCTCTTTTCATTCCATCCCACCAGTAATACTCCAGAAGATCTTGGTACATCTTAGTACTGCCAGGATGAACAGAAAACAGAGAAATATGAGCTTCACATAACAACTCATTCTTCAATTTTGAATCACAAGGAACAAATAATATCTTTCCAAACCTCAATACACAATCATTATCAAGATTAAAAGCAAGCAACTAACCCTTCTGAACCAACTCTACCTTTTTCCACAACTCACTATATTCTTTCGGTTCTTGATTTATTCTGTCTAATAGAGACAATATCACTTACACCTAATACAAAATAGAATAATTTCCTGAACCAACTACTTCTATGCCAAAGTTCATTAAATCAAAAACCAAAGGATCTCGTTCCAAACCTAACATGGTTAATGAACCATTATATTTTTGACTAAAGTATCAACCACTTTATTTGCTTTTCCCGGATGGTACTAGATCGTGCAATAATAATCCATGATTAATTCCAACCATCCCCTCTATCCAATGTTGAATTCTTTTTGAGTGAATATATACATTAAACTTTTTTGGTCAGTATATATTTCATATTTTACTCCATACAAATGATGCCTCCAAATTTTTAAAAGAAAAAACAATAGATTCTAATTTCAAATCATGTTTGGGGTAATTTAACTCCTGAAGTACCAAATTACTTGAAGCATAAGAAATTACTTGATTATTTATAATTAGGACACAACCCAGTCCTTTCAATGAAGCATCACTATAGATAACAAACTCACCATTTCTGGATGGCAGTGCCAAAACAGGGGCATTCACCAATATTCTTTTCAATTAATGAAAACAATCATTACATTCTTTTATCTAGATGAACATAACACCTTTTCAAGTTAACATAGTCATTGGACTAGATAACTGTTGAAAATTTGTAAAAAACCTCTGATAATAACCTGCCAAACCAAGAAAACATTGAATCTCAGTTATATTTGTGGGTCTTGGACATTCATCAACAACTTTTGTTTTAGAAGGATCAATGGTTATGCCATTATTTTAAACAATTGTGACCAAGGAGAGATGTTTTTTGTAACCAAAACTCACACTTGCTGAATTTCCCATAAATATTATTTTATATTAAGGTTTGCAAGATGACCCTTAAATGACTTTAATGATCCTATTTAATGTTTTAATAAACCAAAATATAATCAATGAACTGAACCAAAAACTTATCTAAGAACTCATAGAAAATTATTTTCATAAGATCCCTGAATACAATAGGTGCATTGGTTAAACCAAAAGGCATAACGAAAAATTCATAATGGCCATATCTAGTATAAAACGTAGTCTTTCGATTGTCTTCTTCCTATACTTTCAACTGATGGTACCCTGACCTCAAATCAATCTTCAAGAAATACTGATCTCCCTAGAGATGATCAAACAAATCATCGATATAAGGCAAAAGATACTTATTCTTAACAGTGATGTTATGCAATGCTCTATAATCAATGCAAAGTCTTATTGATCCATATTTCTTTTTAAAGAATATGACATGAATGTTCTTTGTTTCCTTTTTTTCTCTACATTTCCTCCAGGTTTCATTACTGTAACTTCAATATTCATATATTAAGATGGAATTACCAATTTACTAGAAAACTTATCCGAAATGAAAGAGTGTGTAGACCCTGAATCAAACAACACATTGGCGTAATCTGAAGAAACAAACAGTGTACATGTTGCATCTTCATTTGATGGCCCAACATCAGCTGAAGTAGTTGAAAAGGATTTCACCACCCATTTTTGCTTGTAGTCTAGTAGATTTCCTTCGGTTGAGTTCTTTTTTGGAAACTCATTTGCATAATGACGCATTTCATTGCACTTAAAACAATTTACTGATTGTAAATCAGATTTTTTCTTACCATTACCCTAATCATTTTCAGTGCAATTATGAGCCTTTTGTCCCATTTTTCCACATCGATAGCACTTACCATAATTCAAAAGACATTCCCCAGCATGCTGTTTTCCACAAATTTCACAAACATTAAACTTAAGATTTATACCATCAGACTTTTTTGAAGAGTTATTCCCTTTCACTTGACAACTCAACCTCTTATTCTGCTGTTTTCCATAGAATACATGATCATCAGGAAACTCTATTTCAACTTTCTCCACACAATGAAGAAGTTTTTCTTAACTTTTGAACTCATGAGAAGCTAAAGGCCTTGGATACTTTGGCTTTAATCCTGAGTAAAAATGGTTGATTTTACTATCAGGATCCCATATGAAATTTGGAGCATACCTTGCCAGTCGAGTGAATTTTTCTTCATAAGCAGCCACTGAGTCATCCTCCTTCTTCAATTCCAGTAATTTTTTTTCCATCCTAAGAAAAACCACCGTAGGAAAATATTTCTCAAGAAACATACCTTTGAATTCATCCCAATTGAGAGCATAAATATCTTCATTGTCCCTGATAGTTTTCACCATCGACCACCACTGATCAACTTCACCTACAAAATAGTAAACATCAATACTATCATATTGATGTTATGAATAACACATGACATTGAAAATGTCCTCTAGTGATTTAATACACCCTTCAAATAGCACAGGGTTAGATGATCTTCTTAATGATGGGGGATGTTGCCTCATTAAATGCTCCACAACTGTCATGGTCCTATGTGGTTGATCTGGATAATCTCATACATGGATACCACCACCATTTATAGCCTAAGTCAAATGTAGCATCACTGCAACAAACTGTTTAGTTCTGATTCTGACCATCTCGGGTTGCTTATTTGAAAGGTTGTCTTATTCCTGATGTCGTCCCAACATAGATGCCTTGTTTCCTCTGCGGAAAACCATTCTGAACATATAAATATCATAGGCAAAGCAACATGGTAATATGTAAATGATATATGATTTTCAATATTCATGTAAATTACCTTATGGATTTTAATTTAACAATACCCTAACTCCAAAAGATATCTAAACTGACCTTTGATACAAACTATAAGGAACTAGCCTTAAATATTTACATAATATTGAATTGATCGAATATTTCTAATTGAGGATCTTTTTTAGGATTAGTGTTTTAGAGAATTCGGACAAAACTATTACATATCAAAAGATTACAAGGTAGAAACTTCTACACAGCTTCCATTTTTTCAGAAAATATAAAATCTTCTAAAAATAGATTCATGTCTAGTTCCATGTTTTAGATAGCATGACTTTTCCTTGATCCCATCCTTGAACCTATTCATCTTTATGTCCTGTGGAAATATTTCAAAACATGGGATGAGCATAAAAAGCTCAGTAAGGGTTATAAAAAAAGGAATGAAAACATTTTTTCATAAATAAATACAAAACATGAACTCTTTTACTTAGCTCATAATAACATAAGATTTATGAATAACACATAGAAATAATAAATCATAAAGGTAACTTGTGGTATCCATATCATAATTAAATTTTATCTATCACAGCTACATAGGGAGTTACTTTGGAATACCAATCACTGTATATTCACAAAATCTCTTAGGAGAAACAATCACATTTACCTTCGTCACATTACCCCGTGCATTGGAGAGCTATCTCAGGCTCACCGGCCTTAGGTTTATCACGGAACCACCCATTTACGTAAATAATGCCCATGAACCATAACATGATCATAACACATAACATTAGCATAGAGGAAAGAAAACATTTCCACATAAAATATCTTTTTCAAGATATTGAAATAATAAATCCATTATCAAAATCATTTTAAATACCGAAATACATAAAAAGAGTATATGGTATTTATTTTTCCTCTTAAAAACATTTAGGGTTGAAAAATAAGCCAAAGATCAAATAATAGTCGCGGTGGTAGAAAGGTTTTTGTCACTACTTATGTAAAAATAGAAGCATTCCATTTTGTCGTCTCGTAAAACACATTGTATAAAAATAATCCCTTTGAATAAAATGAAATTCCAAAGGGGTTTATAAACCGTATAAAATAATGTTGAGTATAAATAAAAAATGCCTCAATGAATGAAGATTGAGACGAGTCCCTTACCTCGTGTCTGACATGAATCCATCATTGTTTAATATATTGAATAAAACCAAAAGTCATTTTCTACTTTCTTATGAACCATTTTCAAGTTTATTATTCCTTTTATATCAATTATTATCATGTTATAAACATTTTGTAATCATTTATGTTAATAACGTCCATTTGGTCGATATTTGGTCCTTGAGTAAAAAATGAACACCTTATTTTTATATGTTTTCCATGTGGTAAATAGTGCATTATATCCAGAATTATATTCATGATTTAGATATCATATATGTCTTATATATCCAGTATATACATGTATTTATAATATTATATACCTTTTTGATGTAAGAAATGAAATGCACCGTTCATGGATATAGTAAGTCGTACGTACGCATGAACGCTACTTTCATTTATATTTACTATTTTAATGTTATTAAAACTTAATTATACATAGTTATATTATAATAAAAGTATAATATCATATATAATATCATTAAATCCATCCTTTATACATCCCACATAAGGAATTAACGAGTCACTTCACTTTAAGGGGGCGGTAGTCCGCAGTTCCTCAAATGAGATTATCGTATTTACCCACTACTGAAACCATAAAGACTTGTTATAATCGGGTAGTACAGAATCATAAGGAAATCATAAACATAATATATATCCTATATAAATACATTTCTATCATAATTTCCACCATGAGAGGCGGTAAGATGTAATTGAACAATCATCGTTTCGTGAGGCGTCAGTTTTCCATCAACAGAAACATTATGTTCGTTATCCATTAGATGGAGGTGTGTATAAGTGTAGTTATAATAATTCTCATAAAAACATAGTAGTATATTGAGGATATTTTTTTTGTTGAAAAATAATTGAATAAAATTAGTTTAGGGGGTTGAGAAGTAAAATAAAATAAAACAATTTAAGAGAAACAGTTACCCTTAATTTCGGTAACTCCCTTTGGTTTGAAAAAAACGACATCTTGAAGTACCTTCTTCCTAAATTAAGGATTCTAGGAGGAGTATAGGAATTTGGAGAGATTAGTTCGGTAGATTTTGGACGATCGAAATGGCTTGAGAGGTGTGAGAAATTGATTAGAAGTGGTCTCCTTTTATAAGGGAGAGGAGGGGCTCTTTAAGAAAGTGTAAAAATATTATTTTATTATATAATTATATTCGGTTTCTAATGGTCCAAAAATAATTAAATATGAAGATAAGATGACTCATGGTCGAAATAAAATCATTCAATAGGAATTGGACTGGTTTTGGATAATATTTTAATCATTATATTCTTATTTATTTAAATCATTTATTAATGAGGTAAATACTGCATAATTATTCTGTCATACATAATTTATGTTATTAGATGTCTAAAAATTATAAAAAAATATTATCATGTAGGTAATCTTTTTACCTTTACCATAAATATTTATAGTCGAGAATAGGACTTATATAGCACCATATAAAAATTATTTACTAAAATATTTTTGTCAATGTCAATTTTGTCTTTACATTAAATTTATTAATCCAAATAGTCATGATCACTCCAAAGTGGCTTAATGGGGTCCCAAAATCGTCCCAAAGATTCCCATAGTCGTCCATGACTCATTAAATAAGGTTTGGAAAACTGTTATTGTAATTTAAAATTATTATAATATTCTTTTGACCTTGAATTACCTTATTTACTTTCAACCATGGTAAATAAAAGCCAAAAGGTACTATTCATCAAAAATTATTTTCATATTATAGAAGAAAATTTTAGTTTTGATAACAACCATGTATCTTGGATTTTCAAAATTCAATTAATAAATGTGGTAAAATTTCATTTAAATCAAACAATCAATTTATAAACTACTACTAAGTGGTTTCACTATTCATCAATAATTGATGTTTTTCAAAAAGATACCAAAAAATAAGCCTAAGCTATATTTGATATTCCATATTAAGAAATGATGTCTATTTTTCCAAATTCAAATCATATAAGTGGCATTAATTAATTTTAAAAATAATTCCCATTATCAAAACAAATAGAGTGTTATTAAGAAACAATAACTATCAAAAGATAAATACTTGTTCATGTCCAATTTCAAAGTGAAATTATTTCAAATGACTAAAATTGGATAAAATGGTAAAACTATATACTAATTTCACATTAAACCAAATTAAAAAGATTATCTAACCATATAATTAAATTAGATTAAAATGCACTTTTGAATAAATATACAATATTTTTCACTATTCATTAAAAATGAGCTTCAACGGAAAAATACCAGAAAATTACCCAAAGTAAAATTTGATGTCCCAAATATAAAGAAGAAATTTATTTGTTCAAATAAAACATAAAAAGATTACCAAAACATTATTTAATGAGGTTTCTCCATTAAAAGTTGGTAAATCGGCCTTTTAATGTAAATTATGCTTAAAATTATATTCATTCGCTTTTTAAGCTTCTAAATTTTATTGGATAAATGTAAATACATTTAACATACATGTATAATCATATTTTAGTTAGTTTGTTTCATTCCCTCAAATACTACGGCTATGAGTTAACTACCATTTAAAATAATTTTATTATATTATTAATGTGCAATGTAAGATTTCAAGGAAACTCGTTGTTGTGTATCGGGTATGCTATCGAACATAGCAACCCCTTTAAATTTAAATTAATATTTAATTTCCAGATATTTATAATTATGAAATATGTCTTATTCTTCTTTTACCTGTGATGTTACATTAAAAACCCGCTTCCTGGTCACGCCATTGAGATTAGCGTTAAATTTATTTTCCCTAATTATATTTTTTGAATTAAGAAAAAAGTCAATACATGGTTTTATGCAGTATTATATTAAATTTATAATGAAATAAACATAATATTTTACCATAAAATATAAGTGAATTTGATTAAAATTAAAAAAAATATATTAAAGTTAGATAAAACATAATTAAAGGGTAAACTGTAATCTTAAAGACCAAAATCACCGGGAAACATTTCCAAAGGCATTAAATTACTATAGTAAGACCATATACCATCATGGTTATAATATTATATTATATATTAATATTTTACAATGGAATTTCCCTATATGAATGGCTGAGTATGGAAAAGGACAAAGATGGAACATTCCCAAACCGTAACATTTATAAAACATTTCGATATGTTAAAAACATCATATATTTTATTTTACTTATCCATTTGAATTATAAATAGGTTAATTTATTTATTATAATTTTTTAATAATTTTTAGATATTATTTAGTTAAATAACATGACTATGAAATTCCAATGTAGTGATTATTTAGTTATTAATTAAATATAATAAATCACATTATAAATGCTAATAGTGAAGTGAATTTATTTAATTATTGTATTTAATTTTTTTTGATGAATAATATACTATTTTACAAATATGTATGTTAATTTATTTTAATTAAAATGTTATTTTGATATTTAATAATTAAAATTAAATAAATAATGTCAAAATTGACATATCTGTTATTTTGCATTAAATGATTATTTTAAATGATTTAAAATAATTAAAAATAATTAAAAATAAAATATTCTACAAATTTTTTTAAGGATTAATAACTCTTACTATTTTTATTATAGTTTTATAGTTTTCCTTTTATAATTATCATATAAACCCGAAGATTGTAAAGACACTTTTAGCACGGTTTGGGTTTTATCGGTGTTTTGTACATCAAATGCGCTTATATTAAAAACATATTTCCAAGGAACAATTTATTCACATTATATAAATGATGTGTAATATATATAATTATTTATATATATATATTATAATAAATCTATATATATATATTAATGTTAATGCTTAAATTATTTAAATTAGAAAAATACATAGTTTAATAAAAACCAAAATAATAACATCGGGGAACCATATATGTTTATAATCCAATATATTAAAATGAAAAAAATTGATTATATTTTTTTAACCTAAATTTAAATTACATCATTATTTTCTATTTTTTGGGAACTATATATAAATGATTCCTCCCATTATTGAATTATTTCTTGTATTTAAAACAGTGCAAATCCTCCACCACTAAAAAATGGAATGCACTCTACCCCTTATTCAATCCTATAAAACAACATAGGTTCATAAATTGACTACTCATATATATTCCCAAAACATTCACTTAAACCATGAAGAAACCATTTAGGAATAAATATTTCTTATGAAAGCATGTTAGAGAAAACCAAAAATGATTTACCCGATTAAGAGGAAACACCCTTCTTCAAACACATTTATTTTATTTTATTTTTCCATGCCCTCAAATATTCATATTTGAATCCTATATGAGATAATATAATCCATAATAAACTCTAATTTTTTATTCTATGGTTTTGAACTATACTGACAAACACATTTATATAATGTATAACAAACGTATTGTTTATGTTTATAGCGAATTACAGCCTCACGCAACAATGATTATTTATTTTTCCTTTACCACCTATCATGGTTGAAATTATGGTGGGAAATATATATATATATATATATGTTATATAGAATATTTATTATGTATTTTTCTTCTAAATTAATTTTTCATCACATATCCTGATACTTTCTATTTAGTGTACATATAAAAATTTTGTTCGAGGAAGTGTCGACTACTGCCCCCTTAATGCCATGTGATCCGTTCACACAATACCTGAAATGTATTAAGGATTAGTTTAGTGAAATTACATGATATATATGAAATATTAATTATATTATAATTATATTATATAAATATAAATAAATATATATTTTTCATTTCTTATATTTCATTCAATACGTTAATAAATTAGATTCATCGTTCATGTGTTCGTACAACCTACCATCTACATGAATGGTGTATTAATTATTTGGACTTCTATAT
Source organism: Viscum album (assembly GCA_963277665.1). NCBI lineage: Eukaryota > Viridiplantae > Streptophyta > Magnoliopsida > Santalales > Viscaceae > Viscum > Viscum album. Next base: position 1,291,610,030 of record OY728145.1, on the reverse strand, counting down.
TCAATGGATTATTATAAATAAAATATATTTATTATTATTTATTTTTATATATTGTCTTATATTTTTCAAATCATGATATAGGTATAAGGACCACACAGATAACAAATTAAGGCACATGCAAAGAACAAATCTGATATTTCCGGAAGTAAAACATTACTAGTGAAATTTTAACAAGAGGGTATTATGAAGTAATAAGAAAACCATATATTTTTTTATATATGAGAATATGGTTTTTTGATAAATGTATATAATGTTTATAATTCTTATACCTTAGAGTTTTTTAGAGTATGAATACAATGAAGACATATTATAACATGATTTCATCTAACAAATATAATTTGTGACATACAATCTACTTTACCCCTCTGTTATCTTGTGTAGTGTATATACATCCCATTAATGTATAATATTATTTTTATTATTAAATTTATGGTTATTTTCATATTCATTCTATTTTCATTCTTTCAAGTGGTTTTTGATTCAATGTACACAAAATTGATAATGTTATTTCGTCACAATTTTCCTTCTATGAGATACATTCCATGTTATAGAATCATATTTTATATAAAGAATATATACTATATTTGATATGTTATATCATGAATCAGATTATATTAATTATATATTAAGCTTCATTTAATTTCTTTTTCATAAATTAATTATGATATTGAACTTTACTAAATGACAAGATGTTTATTGGTAAATCTCATCGTGTGTCAAGATTGTTCATGATTATGCTTTTATTGAAAAAATAGTATCATGAATAGTTCATGAAAACCTATTAAATTAATTATCCACTTATTTTTGATGATATATTAACATATTGGAACCATTTATAATTATTTGGTTCATATTATAATTAAGAGATAGTTTTTTAAAAAATCCCAACACTACCCTATCTTCAGTTAGAAATTTTTGTTCTATCAAAACTCGTTTATCTAAAATTACATTCAAAGAATATAATTCTATTATCATATAATAATTAAAATTATGTTTTTCATATTTTTTATTTTATTAATTTTTCCAATTAAATATTTTTGTTTCTTTCTGAATAAGACATTTCAGATTCAATTTACCATGAAAAAGGGCGGTTCTTCAAAACTCTTATGAATTATATAGATTTACCCACCAATGTTTTTATAAAGCATAAATTTCATGTTTATAAGTATAATTTTAAATAAATTGTTCTTAATTTTATTTATGAAATTTTATTTCAAAACTATTTCAAAACATCATCATACGTTTTACATTTATTTTTGAAGGAATGTGTTTTTTATAATGTTTTGATCGTTATTTTAAAATTATTTATTGGAAAAAGATTTTACAAATGTTATTAAACTTATATATTTTTAAGTAATGATTTTTAATGAATTAAATATTAATTTATATTTTTCATGGGAATCTTTTTTTATTACTTTATCATGCCTATTTATATGTGTTTTTATGGAAAATGTTTTTCATGAATTTTGATGTTGTATTTATATGTATGAAATAAATTTTAAAATTAATGTTTTTTAGAAAGTTTTCAATAACCTTTTATATGTTTTCAAGGAAAATGGTTTTTGAAAAAAATTCATGATATATTTATATGTTATCTATGAAACCATTTTCAATTTTTTTCAATGTTTTATTTATAGTAATTAAAGAATATTTTAAAATTAATGGTTTATAAAATGGATTAATGTTTTAAAAAAACTAAAAAAAATAAAGGATATTTTCATTATGATTTTTTTGAAATTATATTTTCACATTATTTTTCATCTATAATGACTTCTTTTGATATTAATGATGCACTTATAAAGACTCATACAAAGGAAAAAATAAAAAAAATTCTTGAATGTTCTAGATTTTTATTGAATATTTCTTATGAAAACAGTTTCTCTTCCACATGTTATACGATTTGAAACATTATTGTTTTCATTTTTAATTATTTTTATAAAATGATAATGTAACGTGCAGGATTTTCCCCATGTTATTATATGATTACATTTGAATGTCACCAATTTAATTTTAGAGGTAAAGATTTGATTGTTTATAATTTTGTGTAACATGTATATATGATTTTATTATAGGATGGGTGTGAAACATGTCTACTTAAAATTTATTGGTTAATGATTCATACCTCATCAGATATTCATGGATGGAATGAGAAATGAAATCAGTTCAGTATTACAGGGATATAATGAGAAGTTAAGTCAATTCAATAATATAGGGATGGAATGTGTTGGGATCATAGTTATATAAAGGACATTGTTCACAATGATGTCCATGGTAGTGATTCCTTGATAACTATAGAAATCGTTATATATACATATGTGTATTCCTTAATTCGATGTATTATTCCAATATTATGATTTCTTATCTTATGTTCTATATTTACATATAATTCATATCTTATATATATCCACTATCTCATCCATGAATAAATGTTTATGATATTTGATATGTAGGGTTTCCTATTTTGTATTCATGATCATGTTATTATTTGTCTATTCTCATTATATAGTTTATAATTATGCATTGTCTATCCTTACTGAGCATCTATGCTCACCCCTTTATATGTTTACATCCCTAAGTTATGATGATATATTTCATCTATGATACATCTATGTGGGTAATATTCTTGGATAACATAGTGGAAGGTAATATATCTTACTCATGTACTGGTGTTCACATTTCCATATTTCCAATGCCACTAAACAATGTGGGTCTTTGGGTAACTGTTTGTAAAATGTTTTTATGTTTTCAACAAAATTGATGTAGTGTTAATGTATGAAAATTGAGGGTCTCTATATCATCAGATTATTTTATATCCATATATAAAATGTTGTATTTGAAAAGGATTCTGTTGCACCATTCTTATTATACTATGGTTCTTTCCCATTAGTAATGTTCTTATTCATAATAAAATACGGATTGTAAATAATTTTATCACATTTAAATCACATTACAGTTTAAAATAATTAGACGTACCAAAAAAGACTTGTTTTATTATAGCAGTATGGTTACATTCTTCCGATTAGGTACATCCCCAATTCAATTTTTATTTAAATAAACTAGATATGTGCAATGAAATTTTTACCATGAGTGTGGGGAGGATAAGGGTTTAATGTGGGATCAAGAAAATAATAAAATTTAAAAATAGTCATTTAGTATAATTTTCATGGATTGTACATAGATAAGAGTAATCATGCACCTCAATTGTGCTAGTTGGGTGGAAGAGAGATTGAAAAGGATAATCATACATGGTGGAGGTCAACCTGTATAAGAATGGAAAGATCCATTATTCTTATATGGAACATAATTTATTAACTCATTCAGAATCCCCATGTAACCATATGAACTATCCCCTCTTCAATTGAGGTTGGTGAATGGATTCCAGGAAATTTAAAAAAAACACGAGTCCAAACATTGCATTAAATTGAATGTCATATTTTACACTTTTCCCCCTTTGTGATTTATGTTTCCTACCTGATTTATACTCCTAATTTATTTATTACAAACACTGAACAAAAAACCCCAAGGATTACCAACATTCAATGTCATTTGATTTTATGTCATTTATATTGTCGTTTTTATGATTTAATGATCTAGGTAGGTCAAAAACTCCTCATTATTATATTTTTAGATTATGTCTTTTGTAGATTTTATTATTCTTATGATGCCATAAAACCCTCTTTTTCAAGGGGACCATATTTTGTGGCTTCATGTGTATTTTAGATGCAATCCAAAGTTTGGGGATAAGAGAGTGTTTATCTTCAAAATTATTCTACCTGGTCTTCATATAATATTACACAGTCTTGATGTTCTTCATATTATATTGTTATTTTGATTTGGGTTTTTTCAAATAGTGCATTTTATTATATAGTAATATTTGGTAAATTGTTGCGATAATTGATGGATTAAAACACTCACGGTCCCCAAGGGATGTGTTAAAATTGATTAAACCCAATATATGTCCACCCATGTTGAGATCCATTACCCGAACATGGAAAATCGTAATGTTAAGGATAATAATTCATTGTAATGAAGTTCATCCCTCGATAAATGTGTTGAAATATTGGATTGGGTTTGAAATCAAAAAAAGGGATGTTGTGTCTAGTTGTTAACATGGAATAAAGGGTTTATTAGTTTATTAATAATAGGTTAAATTAATTATAGAGTATGTGTGAAATTGATTTTGGGTTTTAATGGAGACATGTTAGGTGATATTTAATATAAATGGTAATGTGTAAATAGTATAAGGTGGAATGATGTTTTATGAATTTAATGAACTATAAATTGTTAATGATGTCTGCATGGATTGATTATAATTTAATGAATTTATTTATCTATTTAATGGTTATTAATGCATGTTCACATCGATTGGTTGTGTGTAGGTTATTATACTGGGGATCCTCCAATGGTTCGGGTTGGACTAAGGATCTAAAACCATAACATAGAATGAATGGGTAAGTGAGTCAGACCAAGGATCTAGGCCCTTAATAATTGCATCTGATGAGATTACCTAAACTAAGTGTCCATGGTTTGTCTGATGTTGTTGTTTATGAAATATTATTATTAATGAGATAGGTAGCCTCACTTATTTACCTTTAAATAGTAGTTTAATGAAATAGGACATTGTGATAAAAATGAGTTTCCTAACCCATGGTCTAAACGATGTGTATGTTTTATGAGACTTTATTTATCTAATGGCCCATATATTATCTTTTTTAACATTTGATTCATTTATTACTATTATACACTATCTTTATGAACATGATATTATGTTGAAACTATAGGCGGTGGCCTACTGAGTTGTACTAACACTGTACACAAGCTTTCATTGGGTAATAGAATAAATTTTTTGGTTATATGTTAGAAAAATGGATAATGCCTGAATCTAGCGGGTATATCTAGGCATGTTTTGTGCATAGATTAGGGGACCGAAAATAGTGCTAGATCACATTTTTGGGATTCTCTATATTTTCATCTTTTTCTGGATTTCATAACATGTAATACAATATTGTCATTATGTTTACTTTTGGATGTGAGAAAATACAAAGTATATGGGGAATGTATATAATGAATATACATTATTTATAAATTTTTTCTTCATTTATTTATGGAAATGTGGTATATAGTACTATTTAAAATAGTTTATAACCTCATCATTTGATTTATTAGACACTCACTACTAATAAAATGCCTCTAGCATATGAGGAGTCTTGATTGAGGTAATTTTGTGACACAAATTGGTACATTGGTTAAGTGACTTAAAAGTTGGGGACAATACAATGTATTATAAGAGGGTTTATTTTATGATTTATTACTATTTTAGGGTTGTAGAAAAGCGGCTTTAATGTTTTAGGGTATTTGTAATGTGATTGTGTTTGGGAGTATCTAGCCCATGTATAAGAGAAAACCAAAGATCGTATAGTGGGATTGCTGATCTTGGTGTGTGTTGTTATAGTTAAATGTTATTTCACCATTGGGTATTCAATTTTTTTTTCTTATTTGAGTATTTTATTATAAATTTCTCATGGATGCAATGGAATGAGATTGTTAATTCTTGCATCATTTCATCCAACTAAGGATATAGGAGGCATCCATCATGGTGGCACACATATAGAAGTTGGGGGGGTCACGAGGGACAATAATTGAATTCATAATCATTAAAAAAAATTAATTAGGAGGTTCTTAATTATGTTCATTCCAATGGGTGAATGGAAATAATCGTAAATCATAGTAAATAACATTTAAAGAATGGAAATTAATAATCATTATTAAATGTCTTCAATTGTGGTTGTTGTAATTTCTGAAAAGGGTATGGATCAAAAGTCTTAATTATTTATATTCTGATGGTAAAATAATTTAAAATGGGTGTCTAATATAGTATTTTTAACTATGTTAGATGTTATTTCCTATAATTAACACGCAAAATGGTAGAGAAGGTTAAAGGTGGTGAATGAGTTTTGATGATATCCTTTAGGATAATTTATGTGTAGTGACATGTTATCCATATTGTAGAGCATTATTTTTTGTAATTTATATTTCATTGTGTTATGTATTCTAAGGTGAAATTTTGGAATTATAGGAAGATACAACCACAAAATCATGTGTTGGTGTTGTAACAAGGCCATGTCATGGATAATTATCATACATAAATGAGGCAATAAAATCATGGGATCCCAAAAAATTTGAGAGATTAGATATTACATGGGAACATTTCTCAATCTATGATGATGATTGAATGATAACTACGGTGGGTTCTCTGAGTATGTTCATGATGACTATGGAGGATTAGTTGAAACACCAACCAACTATTCAAAGAGAGGGAGGAATTTATGAAGTTGATTTTTGGATACGGTCAAATCAAATAATTCTTTATCACAAGGAGACTCCTCCATAGAAGAAGTTCCATCTAGTGGATTAAATTTTGAAATTTTATGAAAAGGGATTGTGGGATGTTCTAGTTCAGAACCTGTAGGATACAAGTATGATGTGGAATGATTTCTAGGAAATGTTTTTGGAATATTTATATCTAGAGACCGTGAGATTGGTGAATGATGGTGTGTTTATTATGATGACCCATTGATCTATGTTAGTGATTTAATATGATGGTCAATTAAATTAATAACAATTATTTGACCAAAAATGGGTGGGGAATGAGGAAGCAATTACATGATACTTCTAGAATGTACATAGACATGATATTAAGTATATGGTGGATAACTTTTATTATAAGTGGGTTCCTTATGTGGTGGATAATTCCAAAAAATTTAAAGGCAACCTCAATGTGTTTTTTGGTTGTTGATAGGCAGTTGTAGATGGGAGTCTTGATGGTGAGGATTTTGATATTAGATTTTTAATATTAAAGATTTCACACTAGGGTGATGTTGGACAGCATGTCCAAAAGAGAGAACTAACATCCCATGGTAGTGATAGAGTTTTCCTCTCTTACTGTGGTATAATTGGACACATAAGCAATAAATGTCCCACACAATCAATTTAGTGCATATTGTGCGGAACATTATGGAATTTGTATAGGTTTTGTAGGAACCCATTATAGATGGGTATTGATGCAGGATCAACGTTGATGTATAGTATATGAAGGGTGTTGGATTCCCTATATCAGATATGCATTTTGTGCTCGTCTATTTGTACAAATTGGGGTAATGGATGAGGAAATCTTATATGAGAGTTACCATATCAGCACAGTAGTGGAGCACTAAGTACTCAATCCAGATCATAGGGTAGAGAGGTAGGGTAACTTTATGCTATTTGGCCAACACCTGAAGGTGGAGATGTCTATCCATAAACTTCACGAGTTATATATTTTTAGTTTCCAATTTATCTAGTACATTATTCGATAGTTGTGCATCACATTATTTTATATATGCTTATTTTTTGAGTGTTATGTGCATAGCGGTGGAACATGTATGTGGGTTCATGTAGATTGATACATTATTAATGGTATGAATAAAAATATATGGATTTGTAAGGAGTGTTCTATGGATAATGGTGGGTACCATTTTATGTGGAACTTGTTTTTACTAACAATTTTAGGTTTTGACATGATATATGGGATAGATTTCCAAGTGTTGTACCATGCCTTCATCAAATGTTACTATAGTAAAGTAATGTATGTGTCCCTAAAGAGGGATAGTTATGTTCTTCATTGGGATTTGAATATGAAAGCTATATATGTCGGGCCAAATTATTAGATGTTGGGTGAACTCAAAGCCCAATAGGATTGTATTATGATTCATGGTGGTGGCGTAGAGATGTTTTTAATTCCTCATTTAGAGCATACATTTTATATGTGTTTCCTAATAACTTCTTGGTGTAATCAACCATGGGGTTTGTTGAGTGGACAACAGAGCTGTTGTTAGGGTTAGATGTAGTTTATTTTCATCTATACAGAATGGAATTGAAAAAACTCTAATATTATAAAACACAATTGGTGGAATTGGAGATCAAGGGGTTTATTAATCAGATAATGCCACTTTTGGGAACTAAATAGTTGTTTTCATAAATGTTTATGGGTCCTTGTGGTTATGTGTCAATTATAAGAATATGAATCAGATTATTGTTAACAATAGTTACCCTCTTCCTCGTATTGATGATATTTTTAACCAAAAAAGAGGTGCTTCAGTGTTTGACATGATTGATATTAGATCCTTTTATCATCATTAAATGGTGAGACCATATGATGCACCCTGAATGAATTTTAGCAGATGGTATGAGTAATATTATTTTTTGGCGATGGTGTTCAGGATGAACTATAAATCAAAAATGTTTATGGATAAAATGGACATATTCATGTACCCATATAGTGTTCACATTATAGTTGTCTTTGTGGATGAAATATTTTATTACTCCAAGACATATGACGATCATTCCCAATGTATTATCATCATCCCAAGAACACTAATATATAATAGGTGATTTTAAAAGTTATTTATGTGTCACTTCCATACCAACAAGGTAAATTTATCATGTCACATCACCTCTGAGGACGGTGAGTCAATGGACCTAGAGAATGTGATAGCCATTATATCATGGAAACAACTCAAGATTCTTTTAGATATCTGATGTTTCATAGATATCTGGGTTATTAGAGAATCTTAATGAAGGATTTATCCTTAATAGTAGAACATGTATTTCAATTTACCATAAAATGGAATCATGATTATGTGGTATTATACTTGTGCTAGTTTCATTGAAGTGTTAAATATGAAGGTGATATATGCACCAATTTTGGTCTTACCCGAGCTGGGTAAGTGGTCTAAATTGTATTATGATTCATCTAGTGTAGGTGTTGTGGATGTGTTGATTCAGAATGACCAGGATGTTTTATATATTTTATGGTAGTTGGTTCATGAGTAAAAAATTACACTACAAATAAACGTTGATTGGCCATTATGGTTTAGCATCCATGTGTTGGTGGAATTTGTTGTTAGGATAGTGATTTACCATGTATTATGATCATAAAAACCATAAGTATTTCTTATATTAGTGTGAATTTAATCTTTGATAGTGGATCTCAGTTCATTTCGTGTAGTCCTTTGACATTGATCTGGTACACACATTGGGAAACATATATATGTTGGATGATTATTTTAGTTGGAAGACATAGAATATAATGGTTTGGGAATCTAGAATTGAGTGCGAGATGATTGTTTTGTCTGGTGAGATTAATTTGTATGTGTGTGATGAGAAATTCCATATAAACCTTGTTTCCTTGGATGTTGGGTCAAAAATTCTATGATTGATTATGGGGAGGTAGTATAATTATCATGAGTGATTGGATTTTAGGTAATGTCTTAAAGGTACGAGTGACTGTCTAGTTGGACTATTGGTGATGATGAGATAATGTATATTTTTCTCCATATCATCATGCCTTCATGTATACATGAAGAGTTCACATGTGAGTTTTATTCATCAATGTTTGTGCTGCATAATGATTTGGACAAAATATATCATTATACTTTTAGATAGTATTAGAGGGGAAGGGATGAAGAAATAAGTTTCCCATTTCGTGACACAATGATATACCAGTCAGAAGGTAAAGGTATTGCATTAGTGACTAGGTGGATTGTTATTGAAATTTATCATTCCATAACAGACAATGGATGATGGGATGATAGATTCTTCTAGGGGCCATGTGATGATTACTTTGATGAATTATTTAATCATGTTATTTGTGGATTATTTGGCCTAGGTGGAACATTTCTTACCAATTTGAGATAATTTCACCATTGCTCCATTAAGAGAGTTGTATGTTTGGTAGATAAAACTGTTACATGGGGTTCCATTAATTATAGTTTCAGATCATGAGATATGTTATTTAAATGGGGCTCTAATTAAACCCATGTTTTTTTATTACTTTTCCCCCATCGATGGCCATGTATTTTGAGAAAACAATTAATGCGATAAAAGACATTTTGAGGGAATGAGTATAAGATTTAGGTGGATCGTTGGAGAAGAACATAGAGTTTTTTTGAGAATTCCTATAAAATAGTTACCATCTGATGATTCAAATGGTAATATATGAGGCGATTTATGGAAAACATTGAAGAAAATCATTATTTTTGATGGAGGATAGGGAAACAAAGTTATTAGGACTGTGTTTCATGAAGGAGACAATAGATAAATTTTAGTTTATTCATAAATGGAGTGTTTTATATTAGTGGAGTTAGAAGTCATATAAAAATTATTTTCACTAAACTATTGAGTTTATTGCAGTTTATTGTGAGTATCTTTAGGTGTCGTTATGGGTGGGTCGGTTTCAGATTTGGAAATAGGGTATGATATCATACAAGTATGCGGGGTTGATTGGGATTGTTGAAAGGATTAGACATGTTCTATATCAATTGTCTTTTCTACAACTCTATTGTAAGTTACATAGTGTTTTTCATGTGGAACACAACATTGACTGTATCGAATGAACCCATCTCATGTCAATATTGTAGGTGATGTTGACAATGATTCTAAAGCGTTCTCTGTGAAGAATTCGCTTTGTATTATAAATCATAGTAATAATTCCATTCAGGGAAAGGCTGTGACTTTGGTATGGGTGTACCGAGAGCACTATAGCTTTCATAATGACACATAGGAGAGAGATATGGATATATGGGCCTAGTGGAAGGAAACTTTTACCTGGGAAGCTCAAAAATACATGCAAAGAATGGATTGAGGATGATCTATTATAAAAAGGGAGTTTGTAAGATCCCATACATTCGGGGAGGTAATTTCTTATTTCAATTCTAGTTTAAATACATTAATTATGGTTAATTAAATAGTTAGAAGGTCTATGAGGAGGATATTGGGTATTTCAATGGTTTGGTACATTGAGGAAAGGAAAAAATGGCCATGTAGTGCATGTTACATAGTTGGTTCATGGTTAGGAGTAATCTCTCACCCAAACAATGATATCCTTGAGGATGGAAACATTGTTTGGAAAAATATGCAATGGTTGGAAGTATATAGGCTTCGAAAAAATCATTCTACAATATTCTAAATTCATTTGTTAATCCATTAATAATACCAAGGTAAAAATGAGACCTAGTCCCTCTCAGGTAGAGGATGGTGCGTGGTTGGTTCTTGGATAGAAAAACAATAGGTAAAAACAAGGAACCTCTTTAATAGTTGAATTTTCCAAATTCCTACCTTCAGTATTTGGGTGTTCTACTATTTTTTTCACTACATTTCTTTTCTATAAACCCTTCTAAGGATCATTTTCTTTTGATTCTTAGGTTTTTAGAGCATCGTTTTGTGAAAATAGAATCTCTAGGTATGTCTAACACAACTATTTATTATCTTTTTTGTATTATGTATTTTTTTATTCATTCTTCTCTTTATGACTCTCTAAAAGGGATCAGTTCTAATGGATCATAGTTTGGGGCATCTATTGGTGTTCAGAACTAACTCAATGAAAAGGGTTAGGAGATAATTCTTCATCGAAGTGAGGTAGGTGGTAAAAAATTCACATAGCATTATATATATTATTGGTTTATTTTTGGTAGTGATAAAGTTGGTGTTTTCTTGTTGTTTTTCAGATTCTTTCAAAATATTGGAAAATGTTTTACCTAGTGGATTTATTGAAAACCTACCAATCCTCATAATACGTGTTTAGATGGATTAGCCTAATAACTAGGCCACCGATTAGGTCTACCATTACCCAGGCATGAAAAATGGAAATGTTATGTATATAATTGATTTTTAATCAATTATATCCCTTGATAAATGTGTTGACATATTGGATTTGGTTATGATTTGGACATAGAGTAGTTGTGTCTAGTTTCTATCCAGGCATATGTGTTTTTTGGAACATCATGAATGGGTTAAATCAATTATAGTAAATGTTTAAATTGAATTATGAATTCTAGAAGAATAATTTAATGTGGTTAATGCATATAAATATGACTGTTTAAATGGACTAAGATATATTTATTGTTTATGTATTTAATGAAATATCAATTCTGAATTATTTTTGTGTGGAATGATTATAGTTTATTTTAATCGTTTTTATATTGAATTCTTATTAAATAATGATCAGATGGATTTGTGGTGTGTGGAATATTTGTTTAAGGATCCAACCATGTATAGAGTTGGATTGAGTATCTTAACCCCTACCATATAATGCACATGTTATACTTTTGGAAAATGGCTATATGCCCCTAATAGTTACATTGGATGAGACTACTTATATTGAGTCTCTAAGATAATTTTGAGGTAATTGTTTTTTAAATAGTCCCTAAATTCAAATATAGGACTTGAGTTATTCCATAATGAATAGTAGTTTTTCTGTATAGGACATTGTAATACAAATGATTATACTAACTTTTGGTTTAAATGATGTTAGTAGTTTAAGTTAATATATTTATATATTAAGAGGTGGATTATATTTTTATTATCATGTTATTCATTTAGTACATCCCTATATGATCTTCTTAAAAATTATATTTTTTCAAAAACTATTAGTGGTGGCCTAATGAGTTGTTCTCAAAGGATGCTCGGGCTGCCATTGGGTACTTGATAACATTTCATGGTTGTTGGAAATGAAAAAAGGAAAGGCTTGGTACTTGAGGGTCGATTTTATAATGGGTTGTGTATGGAGGATGGGACAAGGCATGGTGGTGGATTCCCATTTTGGGATTCCCCTGTTATTTCACTTTTGATGAATTTTTACACATGATATTATATTGATATTATATTTAATGATTAAATTTGGTTTGGGGAGTGTACATAATCTTTGGGATTGTTGGTAATTCATGTTCATAATTAATTCATTGGTTATAAATTTATTTCATTTTATCTGATGTTTCCTACACTTAAAAAAGATGGTATAGTCTCCCCATGTGATCTAGTAACCCCTCACATCTAATAAATAGTCTCAGGTATAAGGGGAGTTGTGCTTGAGGTCATCAGCTGACTCAAATTGGTGTATAAGTTTAGCGACATCTGTGTTCGGGATATTATTGAAGTCATGATATATATGTAAAAATTTAAAGGACACATGGATATCATAATATATCATATTTCATTCCCAATAACTCTATAATATAACTAAAAAATTGGAAAATCATTTAATTTATATTATATTTCAATAATCCATTATTCTTTTTCTCCAATCTCCAAGATCAATTTTTCATTAAGCTATCATAGAACATCTGATCTTTAGGTAAATCTTATCCATATTTTTAGAAATTTTAAAAAACCATTGATAAATATTAAATTCATGACAAGACAACATTCTTATCTATCATAACATCAATTTGGCGTAAAAAATATTAATAATATCATTAGGATCCGAAAATCCATAGTACATAACTAGAAAATAATGTAATATTTTCTTTATATGAAACTACATGATCTTTATATTGTTTTTATAATTCCCTTGAATTTTTCACCTTCCCGATTCAAACATCCTTAGGTATATATTTCTTGAAGATGATATTTTTAAATTTATCTTATTCCATAGAATCATGTTTAAAGAATTTATTGGAACAGTTATCCAAATACCACCATAGATCATCTTTCCATTCCAAATGATAAAAGGATAGGGTTACATTTTCATTTTTTGAAAACTGCATGATATAAAATATCTTTTCTAGGGCATTGATCCATTCATCAAAAGCCACTATGACTAAAGATTCACTACCTACTTGAATATGTTGTCTCATAAATTGATCCACTGTATTCATGTTCCCATTGTAGTAGATCTGTATTTTCTCCTTCATGGATACAATCACTATTTAAATAGTACATAAACTAAACACTAACAAGAAATAACTACTAATATCCAATACCAACAATGTTGGGATTCTAATTTGGAAGATATTTTTCTCATACTTCCTACCTAATATAACATTCATAATTCCTCTTTGGGAAACTATCGTTAATAATTAAAATTTAAACATATAATTATGGTATTCTTTTAATTATATGTCACATTAACAAAACCATTAATTAGATTAACCCAGTGGTATTCTCTAAACATTATCTTCTATGTTTATGGAAAACTTTTCTCTGAAAGCAGATATAATGATAGACCCTTAAATAAAAAAATATTGGTGTATATTAAGATATGAATACATTTCCATTAAATACTAATAAAATTTTATGCTAAAAAGGTTAATGATAAATTATATCACACAAACATAAATAAATATTAAATTACATAGTAGAGACTTCAATGTAGTATCATTTTCCCTAAAAAACAAAACTATGAATAAATTACAAGTTTTCATTTTATGAAATATATTCAAAAAATTTATCTTGACAAAAAATGTTTCCAATATAATATATGAAAACATGAAATAAAATTTTAGAATTTGGATTGAACACAAAAAAATATATAAGGAACTTAAAAATAAATAAATAAATAAACTCATTACTCCAATAATAAATAAAAATTACATTTCAAAATAAATATTTTGGTGAAAAACATAATTCATAACAAATATGAAATAATCTCTTCTTCCGAGAGCATGAATAAAATATTTCAAAATAAATCATAATGAAATATAAAACATCATAAAGAATAATTGTTTTTATGATAAACTAAAAATATGTTTTCAAATTTAAAAACTATTTACAATTAAAAGTAGCATAAAAGTTTTATTATACATAAATTGATTATCATATATTGATAAATCAAAATAATTAAATTAGGAACCATGGAAATAATTGGAAAAAAATAAAGGTATCATGGGAAATAATTTATATGTCCCTCTTACCATCAATCATACAAATGGAATAACCATACTCTCCCCTTCCAAACATATTTAATTGAAGAGATTCCAAAGAACTACAAACCCCTTTTTTTTAAAACGCAATTCCATGGTTAATAATTGAACAAATGATCAATAAAAATTTCCCTGAACCATAAAATAAGGAAAAATATTATAATATATCATTTTAATTATTATAATCATAAAAAAAATTCATAGAAATATGATAAAAAAATTTATATTTAATTACAAATTCTATTTTATATTTTAGAAAATAAATAGCATACTGGGATTGAGGGATTATATAAAATGAAATGATATAAGTAACTAAATAGTATCAAATATAAAAAAATATTAATGGTAATGGGAAAAAATTCACCATATATGATAAAATATAATATTAGTTTTATCTTTTTTATAAATGTAATAACATTCTATAAAAATATTTTCTTGGAATACAATTAAAAGAATGTGAAATGAGACCAAAAAATTCCTTTATAAATTTTTTTCTATATTGAAACAGATAAAACATAATTTTTAAAAATAAGTATATGAATGAATGTTTTTATGTGGAACTATATTAGTGAGTTTTTAGATGATATTACATTTCCATCTATCTTACACATCACATATGTTTTCTATCATAATGAATAATATAATTATTTTAATTATATAAATTTTTAATATCATCTTCATATCAATTAGTATATAATTTTTATCTCTAATCATTATATATTTAATCAATTAAACTCACATTAGTCAATTTTATGTTATTCAATTCATAATTTTAAAATGACTTGTGAATGTTTACGATGGTAGAAGTGGTCATCACACCACAAACTCTAGAAGAATAATCATTATATAATTATTATTAATATACAGAAATTATTATTTTTAATCCATACTTAAAATATGGATATAAAAATTGACTTTGATACAATTTGGTAGATGGTAATTCTTATATAAACCTATATAAGGATAAAAGTTTTCATTGATCATTGTAGGAAGAATTTATGTATTATTTTGTCATTACATAAATATAATTGAATTATATATTATATATATTTTCATTAAATATACATAAATAAATTATATATAATTGATTTGGTGAAGGAAATTGAATTACACTGTTTCATGGAGGTGGTGGTCCATAGATATTCACGAACGACATTTTCATTTGTTAGTAGATTGAATGGTAAGAGAATAAATTATATATTATAATTTTAAAATGATTTATATATCATGGATATCATATATATTCACTAATTTGATCATTTAAACTATCCATATGATTAGGTTATGGGAATCAAATTGCATAGATTTGTGGTGTGGAATTATGTCATACTCACAAATAAAAACACATGATAAAGAAAAATATTTATTCCTAAATGAAAAATTTTATTCGATACAAAATGATATTCTAATGATGGTATTCTGATAAATAATCATCCTCTTGTAAGTCGGGAAGGATTGATTTATGGGATTTAGGTAGGTCATGTGTTATTTAAAATCCTTTTATTATTTGAATAAATGAGAGGAATGCATTCCCTTTTATAAGACTGAAGAGGGGAACTCCTAAAATTTATTAAAATGTTATTTTATTATTATTTATATTTTAAGTCCAAATGCATCAAAATATGTAACATTTAAAAATTATACGATGAAAAATCTAAATAACATCATATAATAATCTTTAGTTATGTTTTTATCACATTTTCATAATTGATTTTTTAATCCTTCATTGAAACATTTTGATTACTAATGTAATAATCATATTTTTAATATATATGGGTAAATATAGATATTCTAACAGGAAAATTAGACTTTAAATGGGCCATATTTAATATTTTAAACCATATAACCATTTATTGGGGTAAAGTAATCTATTTATAAATTCTGTATCACTTCATAATATATTATTAATTATCAAATTATATTAATGAGTATTTTAGAATAATTCATTTAATTTGAATTTAAAAACATAAAAAACCATGGAATTAGAATCCAAGGAATTCAAACATATAAAATAACCTTTTTTATTAAAATAAATCATATTCCACAGTAATTTATATAAATTATATTAATTATTATATTTTCTATATCAAATGTATTATTTTTCTAAGAATTGAATAATTATCTCGTCAGTGTTGCAAAATATTTTAATTTCATTATATTTTCAATAAAAATTATAAATTAATTATCATATGGAAAACAATTTTACAATTCAAATAACTATTTATTTCTAAAAAATCATATAAATACCTATTTGTTTTAAATATTAGTGTTATTAAAGGAAACTTTGTGGGATTTTTTACTTTCAATTCAGTTAAATATTTTATGGTCAAAATAATTTAAAAATAAAAAGCTCATATATTATTGTAATGTATGAATATTAATGTGTTATAAAAATAAAATAATATTAATAAAATTATTATAGTTAATTTTTAGCCGTTATAATTTTATTTTTAACCATAGTTTTTATATTTATGATAAAGTATGGTAAAAAATATTACTAAGATCACTATCTATAATGACCAAAAAATAAAAGATAATATTTAAAAAATATCTTCTAGATAAATAAAAATATGGGCTCTATATTTCTAGATTAAATTTATATATGTGGTATAATTATATTTTAAATATTTGTGGAAAAATAATGATGTAATGTAACAACTTGAAATTTTAAGATACAACCTAGTATAAGATATTGTTTTTGAGACACGACACTGAGCATGTAAGGTAATATAATACCATGATACATTATAATATATTTACTATTTTAAATATATTATATATTATTAAATACAAAAAACATGATTTTATGTTTCATTACATATAAGAGTGCCTAACCTCGAATGCTTGCAATATTGCCAAGACCAAGTTCCACAAAATAACAATGTATAATTTAATTTTTTTATTGAATAATATGTGAAAAAACTAGAAATTATGTAATAGGTTATAAATATTCTTAACTATGTAATTAAAATTTATGGTTTATATTATTATAAATTGAATTCATTAGTTACTAATTAATTATAAACCAAAATTAGAACCAAATCGATATAAAAAAGATATATTGTTATTTTCTAAAGTAATTTATCACAATAAAATTATTTATTTACAATGAATAAAATATATTCCTGGAATATAAATGTTATATATTAAATAATTCATTTATATTATTCTTTTAGGTTTTATATTTAAAATATATAAACAACACATATTTTACACATTTAACCCCTATATTTTTTTATAGTCAATCTTATAATATTTTAATAGAGAACCCATTTTAAATAAGATTATTGTTAAATTTTGGAATTTAATTTGATAAATTAAAATAATTTTAGAATTTATAATGTAAAAAATAAATATGGGTATATTTTTGGTATTTTCTAAAAAACATCATTTCTTAATGAATAGTGAATATTTATGAATTTTATGTAAAAAATGAATTTTCAACGATACAATTATTAATGATAATTTGTAATGTAAATTTTTTAAGTAAAATTATGTCATATATACAATTATTTGAGTTTTTAGTTCATAATAATCAATTCATCTTAGAAATTGAATATAAAAACAAAACAATATTTTTATATTTTTGGTAATAATACCAATTAATTCATCCATCTCCGAGATTAGCGTCAATATTAATTTTTCTACTTCTAGGAATTGAATTTAAAATATCCAAAATATATCATTAAAATTATTACAATATTTAGTGTCTAATATAATCATATTAATTATTCACCAAATAGATTAGTAAAAGGGATTAAAAATAATCTTGATGATTAATGTCAAAATAAGATTAATTAAAAATAAAATCATAATCTATAGTACCAAATAACCAATAATTTTTCCCAAAACCAAATTTTTGGAAATATATAGATAATAAAACTTTAACAAATTGGTTTTTTAGTTTTTATGGTTTTTTATATGGAATGAACATCTATATACCTAAATTTTTTCCAAAAACATTATGTCATTCGTTTTCCATTAGAATAAAAGCCACCAACTCTCCCACTTCATCAAAAATCTAAAAACTAGTAGGTTTAGAAGTTACATTCCCAAACAGTCTCCCAAAATCCCTACAATAAACTAGATTCATCCCTTGGGGAATAAATTGTATCATGGAAGCCTTTTGATATATAGGAAATGAAAATACCTGATCAAATGGTAATGTATTGTCTCTAGTTTTTTAGTTTCATTTCCATTATACGGTCCATAAAATGAAAAAATTATATTATTAAATAAAAAAAAGTATCCTAAAAATACTATGATATTTTTATGCTATGTGATAGACTTAAACATAAACACACATACATTTAATGGATAACAAACATACTATGTAGAGACCCGAAGCCTGACGTACATGGACTTTACATTACTTTTGCGGAATACTTAGTACATTACAAAAACACACACACAAGGACCGTAATAGTTTAGTGTCTTTGGAAACTCGGACTATAATCTTCTAATCGTGGTGAAAGATCTTCAACATCTCCCATAAAGATCTTCTTTTTTTTTACCTAAAACATTTCTTTATATCCTGGGGAAAAGAAAACATAAAAGGGTGAGCTCAAATGCTCAGTAAGGGTAAACAAAAGAAATATCAATCACATCATATTCATAAGAACATAACATTTTGGAAATCATAACCTGCAAAAGAGAGCATAATTTCATAACATGGGATAAATCATGGCAGTGAAATGTAATCACAATAATCATAACATAAAACATGGAACTTTGTGGCATACACACATAATCATAGAGAATCATTTCTTGTTAGTCAAGACTCATTGCCAAGACTATCTTAGTGGACAAAGTCCCTTTCTGAATCGAGTAATCCTCGTTTCAGTCCTGTTTCACTGAACCGGTATAACCTACCATTCCAGCCATGTCTATCTCATGAGATATAAAATCTTTACCCAATGCATTGGAGGGAGATATAGGTCCCACCCATCTTATAATGAATCCTTTCTTATGTGTGCCACATAATCATAAAACATACATCATCGCATAACACATATAACAAAAATGGGATTCTTGAAACATCATGACATCATAAATCAATTCATATATGATAAAGGAATTCATAAACATAATTCCATCACAACATAGTCAAACCAATGTAAAAATATGGATAGAAACAGAACACTTTATTATCTTAGATGGAAAATAATTTTGATAAAACACTTGAATTGAATTCTTGAGGAAAATATCCTTTCTTCTTCAAAAACATTTTTCCTTTCATAACATGTCATACAACTTTAAAATAAAAGAAGTTGATAAAAAATAAACTTGAAAACTTGTAAAGGAAGCTTCTTTGAAGTAATGTTTTAAAAATCCATTCATGCCGTATAAGTTAAAAAAACATTCTTCGTACTTTTGTCGGAAAAGTCAAAAAGTACCTCGTACGGAAAAACGACAAAAGATTCCTTTCATATTCTTTACTAAAAACTCAACTAAGGGTAAAATTGGATTTAAACTATTGCAAGTGTATGGAAACAATATTTCATATTGAGGGAACATGGATGTGGATGATAAAATACACCCCAGTAAATACTTACGAATAAACAATCTCGGATAAAAATGAGATTGTGATATTTCCCTTACCTTAGGTCCGACTTGCTTTGTAAGTGTCCGAACCTCCTGTATAATGATTTAAATCATGTTATTGACTTATTACAGAATCATATTCATTGTTATGATATCATATATGGTTCACTTATGACATTATATTACCCGTTCTTTTGTAAATTCCATGTTAAAGAAGCGTTTTGGGTAAAATCGTTTCATTTATCGTAGGTGTTTTGACTTGTTGTTCTTGACATAATTATTACTTATATCATGATTTACTTACTTGCAGAATATAAAATATGATTTATATATCATATATATTCAGTATATATATATATATATAATAGGTAGATAAATAAAATGAAAAACACCGTTCATGGAGACGGTAGTCCGTACGTACGCATGAACGCTGTTTTCCTTTCCTTATTGTCTTGAAATGGAAGTGAGTAGATGACATACATATGTATATATATACATAAATCCAGTAGCTTTATAATGTCATATATTTCATTATTATTTCTTATATATACATTATAATCATTCTTAAATGGTTAACATGGAGAATGAATCTCATCGCGTCGTGGAGACGGTAGTCCGTACGTACGCACGAGCGATGATATCATTTCTATAAATATTGAATTGAATTAGAGTGGATTATACAATATATCAGAATCAATATGATGTTGTAATAACTATGTATAGTTATTCTTTACACCATTATACCCATCCATGTAAGGTTGTGGTGGAAAATAGATTACACCACGGCGTGGAGACGGTATTCCGTACGTACGCACGCGCGGTGATTTCTTTTTCCGTAGGATGGATAGATGGTGAAATAGGGTTGTTTCATACATATAATAACATATCAGTATATGAGTGATACTGATGTTATTACTTCATAATGAAACAACCTAAGAAGAAGAAGTGGAAGAAGAAATAAAGATGAAAGAATTGGTAACGGTAATTACCTCTTCTTTGAAGTGCCTCTTTGAGACCTCCTCTTAGGGCACTAAAATTGGTCTTTGAGGAAGACCAGAACCTCTAGGATGTTTCTAGGGAAGTGGAGAGGAGAAATTGGCAGGGGTTGGCCGAGCTTGAGTGCTCAAATTGGTGTGAGGAGGAAGGGGAGGAGGTGTCCTTTTATAAGGGAGGAGAGGGGCACCTTAGGAATTCTTAAAAATATTAACTTATAATAAATCTAACCCCACTTAAAAACCTCCAACAATGACTCATATTCGAAGCTTAGATGAGATAGGGTTGTAATCTCATCAACCAATCAAATTTAGACATGTTTGGATCTTATTTTAAACCTTATCAATTAGATTTAACTCTAAGTTAAATAATTTAACTTTTACCGTGTCTTTTTGTTTTCTTTCACTATATGGTTAATACACTTACTATAACATGCCAAAAGAACCCCAAATTGTTTATTATTAATATATATATCCTTATCTAAGTCATTTGGCCGAACCTTAGATTTTTAGGAATAAAATAACAATTAATAATATAATATTTGATTTAAAAACTATTTTGTGTCAATTTTGACACTATTTGATATATGCTTTTTGTGAAAGTCATATCAGAATTAAATGTTCGAACCAAGTTGATTAAATCAACATTAATATATCATAGTAACCTATAAAATTAGTGGAATTCATAAAAATTCTCAAATTACATTTATTTTGGTGTTTATAACATCAATTATGTCAATATTTCATAAATAAGATAATTACTGCATCATCTTTGTGTCATAAATTAATTAAATTATTTGATGTCTAAAATTTACAAATAAAATACCATTATGTAGGAAATCATTTAGCTTTCTAATGAATATTTATAGTCGAATTTATCTTATGTATAACCCCATATTAAAAATGATTTACTTATTAAACTTTGATTTTAACTATTTTAACCCTTCTTTAAATAAATTAATAATAAATGTCCTAATCTAATCCAAGTGGGCCTAAATGGTCATATTTTATTCCTAAGTTTGTTTTTGGTCGAATTACACTTGTCCAATAGAATTAGGACATGTGTTAGGGTAATATTAATATCATATTTACCCTTAGTTACCCTATTTACTATTAACCGCGGTAAAAAAAGTAAAAAGTTACTATTCACCAAAAAATTATTTTCATCTCATTGAACCACATTTTAGTCCTTGATATTAACCGTGTCTCTCGGATTTTCGAAATTCCATTCACAGAAGTGGTAAAATTAAGTTTTATACAAAATTCAGTTTTTAACCTACCACTTAGTAGTTTCACTATTCATCAAAAATTGATGTTTTTCAGAACAATGCCAAAATTTCATCCTAAGCTATATTTCATATTCCGAATTCAAAAATGAAATCTATTTTACCAAATTCATAACATAGAAGTTGCATTAATTAATTTTATAATTAAATACCGCTGTTAAAATAAATAGCGTGTTTCTAGGAAACAATATATATCAAAAGATTGACACTTGATTATGTCTATTTTAAATGTGAAATTACAACCAATGAACAACATTGTATTAAATTGTAAAAATATATTCTAAATATACTTTAAAACCACTCAAATTAATAATTTATCACTATTAATTATTTCGATTAAAAAGGTTGTTTTTAATTATAATTTAGTAATTTTCACTATTCATCAGAATATGAAAGTTATCCGAAAAAGTACCAAAATTTCACCTTAGGCTAAATTCGATACTCCGAATCCAAAAATGAAGTTCATTTTGAAAAATAAGATTTACAGAATTTAAAAAGTGGTTATTACTATTCATAACGGATAGTTTTAATAATATTTTAATAGCATATCGTTGTTTAGTGAAACTCGGTATTGCGTATTACACACGCTATCGAGGAAGGTCGCGATTGCGTGTAATGCAAGGCAATTCAAGGATGTGTGTTGTGCAAGCTCCTTTTGGTGTAGCGTACAACACAAGACATTAGTGAAATAAAAAAGAATATTTTTCATAAAATCTCGGGCTGTTACATACTAATTATCTGTACAAAAAACGACATCATCATGAAACAATGATTGAAATATTTTACTTAACCACCTCTCATGTTTGAAATTATGATAGGAAGTATCATTATTTTTGAAATATATATTATTTATATTTTATTAATTATTCTTTAATTTATATTTATAACATACCATTATGATTTCCATGTTTGGTAAATAAGATAATTTAGTTTTAGGAAATATGGACTACCGCCCACTTAATGTGATATAACTCATTCATGTCATACATGGAACATACAAAGGATGTTGTTAATAGAACAATGACAAAAATTAAATATTTAAGATTATGGAATTATTAAATACATATGTATCATTTATTCTATTTATATTAATATAACAATGAAATGAATGTATCATTAATGCAGACGTACGAACTACCATCTCCGTGAATGATGCACATCATTTATAATATCCAAATATAATGCTATATTATTAATAAATATGTATGGAATATATAGGAAAATTTTGTAATGCATTAAATTGTGGAGGTGATTAAATCATGATCTAAATAAAAGGAAAAACAAATCACATGTCAAGATAAACACGACAAAACATAGGAATTAACACCTGAAATAGTTAAAATATAAAAGTGTCTAGAAAAGTGTAAAAAATATTTTAATAAATTAATATATTATATTATGAAAATGTGTATGTTTCTTCTATAACTTGGTAACATTTTTTAAACCAATAAATTTGATGATAAATAACACTCAAAAAATGTAAGGGTGAGGTAAGGGAATCATGTCTTACTTTTATTTTCATATGTCATACACCATATACACCACTTAAATATTTTGATTAGTGTATGCACAACCCATTTTAGATATTATATTACTTATTATTTTCCTTCATTCTATGAAAACATTTCATTCATGGTGATTATGAATTAAATGTTTCAAGTGGTATTGGATACATTGTGAGGTTTAATGATAAATTTCCTAAAACACATTCCTAATGATTAACCTTGAAATCTCACTTAATTTAGTGATTGTTAAACATTTCTTAAATAAATCACTTTGTTTTAAAAATATCCCCATGGAAATTTACTTGATTATAAATATTCTCATATAGTATATATTATCATTTTCTAAATTGTATTCCATTTTTCATACGGTATCTATATTGATGATTATTTGATTATATAAGAATGTATTGATAAAACTATATTCATTATCCAATAAATAATTTTGATAAAGCATATTATCCATTTGATTTTAAGATATATTCAATAAATTATAATAGTATTGAATGGTTTGGACCAAACAATATATAGACCCTTCATGTATCAATAGGATCTCATTAGACAAATTAGATTGACAAATTAAATGAGTTTCTATCCATTGATTTAAACTGTCTTGTGGAAGTTATTGATGGTAAATGGTTTTCATGTGACTCAGACATTAAATTCACAAAGAATGAATTTTAACTCATTTAGATTTACTTAATATTCATCCATGATATTATTTATCTATATATCTATAGATACCTTTCATTCATATTTTATTGAGTTAGATGGTATATGCTTGTGTTTCATTCCTTGCTATAATAATATTTCTATATATAGTTTTTTAATGGCTTATATTGTTAGTTACATACCATTACATGATAATTGTTTCCTATGGATTCATTATTTATTCAGTTTTAATTACCCATAATGGTCATTACGATCACCATAATTATGTTTTATTCCCCATGTTATGGATAATAAATCATTGAATAAGCGCCCATAGATGAAGTCCATTTCAGATTATTTTGTTGAATGCTTTATTTTGTCTTCTAGATGTTTTAGGGGTATTATATATATAATATGGATATCCAATACTAGTAAACAGAATGTTCCTTTGAGATTTTTTCCAAGTAAAAATTCCAATGTAATTTAACCATGTACCAGCTCTGGGATTCTAGGTTCAAGGTGTTATAGTAGGTATGAAAATATGTTTAGAAACCATCTTGAAAACTAGATTCAGAAAATGTTTATTAGGGAGTAGAACTGCATTTTTTAAATTGGGGAAATCGATATGTGAACAATCTAGGTTTTATGTAATATGGTGATTATGTTGTTATTCTGAGAAATAAATACGTATCTGAATACTATATTTTTTCATGGTTCTGGAACATAGGTAGCTAAGAGTAATAACTATGACAAGGTGTGTTGGGCCTGACATGGGTTAACAAGGTACATGAAAATGGTCATTTCTATGCACGTGTCTTGACAGTCACTGAGGATACACGTAGTAGAGTTCGCATTTCATTTACCACTCATTATAAAAGAATTAAATTCAAATATATCACCAAAAAATCTATGTTTATTATTATAAGATTAGTTGTGCATAAGTTTCTTAATTTTTGTAACATAATAAATGTTGTTATAGAATGTCAATAATTTTATGAACTATTCATGTACAATTTTTTTTCTAAAAATGGATCATTGATGGAAGAATTGTGTCAACACTAAGGGAAAATGAAGATATTCCCCTACTGGGAAAGTATTTTTTTTGGTATTATAAATGTTCATGTTTGGAATATAATAGGTCTTATTAGATATGTTATGAAGAATAACCTTCCTTTAATAGAGAAACATATTTTTCAACGTTAATATCCTATAATATATCATAGTATGTGGTATAAGAACCCATCATTTAGTGGGACTTCAATTCCATTTGTATTAGGGAAATATATTATGTCTCTAGAGAAGGTACTAACAACCTTGGAATGTAGTGAAAAGAAAAAGGATATACTTCTAATATAGTGTCTCTAAGGTGATGTTTATCAATTACAGTCCTTGATCTAAAATAAAAGGGAACAAGAATAATTAGATCTCATGTAACAAAGATAATTTAGGGAAAATAAATTTGACAAATACATCCTTTTTATCATAAAATTGAGATTAAGAGCCATCTTTTTATCTTTAAAAAGTAAAATGAAGATTGTATTTTGGATTATGATTCCACCATTACAAGGTTAGACATGTATTATACAGAATATATATAAAACATCGAGCACAACATAGATAACTTATTTGAATCTCATATGAAAAATGATCATTGGGATCTAGTTTCAATGACTTTTTTCTGACAGAAAATAGTTTTATGTTCAATCAAATATGAAAATCAATTCTCATGATCCTATGTATTCACCACAATCTAAGATAAAACTAGGTCATCTAAACAACATGAAAAGCTAATTAGTCAAATCAGATGAATGTAAATAAGGATTTTCTTACGTGTGATATCTATGGGAATAATAACCCTATTAAATGATTTGAAGGTTTGGGAGTTTGCTATATTTATTGAGAAAGGGTCCATTAAGAAAAATAATGGAAAATGAAGAAACCAATCAATGATTTTTAGTTCTGAAACTGTAAGTTGATGGGGCACTATGAAAACATGTTCCTTAATCATGAAGAGAATATACCTCCAAAGAATAAAAGTGAGAATGGTCAATAATATTTTATTAACACAACCAATGTGGAATTATTAATACAATGCTATATTAGGATCTATGAAATACATTGTAAAAGTACTTTATTTATGTTTTTATCATATTTTTATGTCAGAAATATGTATGGATTTTTAGACAGTAAATTATGATTATGTATTTGAGACTATATTTTTAATTTTAGAATGAAAATTAATTCAGTTGAAATATAAACTTTTTAGAATACACATGATTAAATGAAATACTTCATTTAATATATTCCTCATGTTGAGATAATGATAATGAAATGAATGAATTCGATAAGTGTTTACTACCTTGGAAATTATTAACGTAAATCAAAATGTAGTCTATGATATCATTGATAGAGTTTACAAAATTATTGTATTTAAATAATATATCCCATAACATGTGTCTTACATAGGGGATAAGGATGGATTCATGATTTTTATAAGACTTTATGGAAATTTGAGTTGTCACCATATTTCAAGAGGATATAAGATGATGTTATTCTAATGTTTGGAATGTGTAAATATAAACATGCTGCATATTGATTAAATATAAATGATTTTTTTTTGAATTTCAGTGACCATATTTCTAATGTTTTGGATCACAATCTAGTAGAAATGTTAACCATTTATGAAATTGTTCATCATTGAATGAGATTATAGATGTTAATGTATAATTTCAACACATGATGCATCATTTTCAAAGAGATGTAGTAATAATTTTTCAAGGAATGTAAAAAGGATAATATTGACCTTTTTGAAATGTACGAATAAGTATGTTTATTTATACTATTAAAAAGTTCAATAATTCATCCATAATATGTAATATGAACATGAAATGAAAAAATGTCGTCCTATTATCATAATTGTTTATGAATCAAATTTCCTATAAGATAAACATGGATTAATGGACTTCTAATTGTTAAAATCATCCTAACAATATTCCCTATAACTCAAAATTATAAACTAATAGTTTTATTTGTTTTTTGTAATAATGTTTTCTTTTTCCACCTATATTATTCTACTATGGAACCTACATATGTGACTTTTGTACATTCCTTTATCTCTAATTAATAATATGTGTAACTAATGGTTTCAACAGTATGGATATTTCAATAGTAGTATATTTTTATTACCAATATCAGTATGATTGTCATTAAATTGTGGGGATGAAATTTAATTATGATGGGGAGAATATAACACCACAAAATTATAAAGTATAACAATATATGATAGGATGTATGACACATGAAACCAATCACTTAAGGGAAATTAAAATTGATAAATATAATAGTAAGTTTAAAATTTAACATATATTATATATGTTTCAATTCATGAAACAACATGTCAGATTACATTACATGCATGAGTGATGTTCCGTGATAGCTTGCGTTACAATAAAGACCTAGTCTTACCAAATAATAATTTATTATTAAGTTATTTTTATTTAATATAAGATATATACCCTTTCCAATATGATAGATATTATGAATATTATTATCTATCTTATAAAAATTATTTTTTTATACATATATTAAAATAAACCATGGTTACCAATTAATTTGAAACAACAAATAAGACCCAATTGTATGAAAAAGGAAATATTATTATTTTATAAATGATATTTACATTAAGAAACATAATAAGTAAAAATTAATCAATAATTATATTAAAATATATATGTTATATATTCAATAAGATTTTTTTTATAATCATCTACTTGGTTTGATATGTGTATGATAAAAACAATCCTTATGTTACATATTAAAAGCGTACATTTTTTAAAGCAATTTTGCCACATTATAATGGTTAAAACCATTTTAAATATTTATATCGAAACATTTCTGAATTTATTTTTATAAATTTAATTTAATTTTAATGTAAATAATTTTAAAATTATATTAGTTTTAATTTTTTGTATTTTTTTTGAGAAACAAAATTTCATGATGAATAGTTGAAAACACAACAGTTTAAATAAAAAATGATTTTTCATCTAAACAATTATAAAGGTTAAATATTGTATTAAATTAGTTTTAATATTGAAATGGGTCATTTATAAATTTATTAATATAATTTTCTTAATTATAATTAATTTAAATTTTATATATAATATTAAAACTTATATAGGTTTTTTTTATTTTGTCTAATAAAACAAGTTAATTTATCTGTCCATGAGATTGGAATAAATCATAATTTTACCTCTTCAGAGAATTGAATTTAAAAAATATGATAGATAAATTTTAATAATTATAATATATATATTATAAAAATATCAACATAATTTTTGACTATAAATATTAATAAATGTGATTGAAATTAATCACTTCAATTAATGTTGAATTATGCTTAATTATGGACATAAACGTAATATTAGGGGCTCAATTACCAAAAACAAATTACCAAAACACATTGTATGGAAATATTTAGATAATAAAAATAACAATATTGAATATAGATGGTTTTTTAATTAATTTATTAATAATTAACACGTGTATACCTAACTAGTTTCCAAACATTCCATGTGATTCCATTCCCTTTCCTAAAAAAGGATACAATAACTCCCACCTCATCAAAAAATCTCAAACCGCATCAGATCATGAAAAACATGACTAAATTGTTTCCCAAATTACCTCCACTAGACCTTTAATTATTCCTTTGTTAAAACTTCTTTTAATGGTTTCCTTTTGGTATAAACCAAAAAGAGTTACCCAATTAATATGTAACATCTTCTCTCATGTTTTTTAGTTTCATTTCCAATCACCTCTCCCAATAATATTTTTATTCTAAAAATAAATTAAAACGTCATTACCATAAATATAATGGTATTTTTTTATGTTAAGGTTTAGGATTAGACTTATAGACACATCGATATAATGTTTAACACATATATTGTTTTTGTTCTTGAAAAACTATGAACTCATGAGATGGTGATTATTAATTATTTCCCTTACCACCACTCATTTTGGAAATTATTATGGTAGCTCTATTTATATATGATATGTATGTTATTTAAAATTACTTTATGCTTCATTAGTTTTTATTTACAACATAACCTTAGGGTTTCTATGTATTTTTAAATAAGAATTTTATTTTGAGGAAGCGTAAACTATATCCCGCTCGAAGTGATATAACTCATTCACACTATACATATACTGAATAATGGATGGTGTATATAATCCTATGTAACACATATATAAAACATCATAAAGAATAATTGTTTTTATGAAAAACTAAAAATATGTTTTCAAATTTAAAAACTATTTACAATTAAAAGTAGCATAAAAGTTTTATTATACATAAATTTATTATCATATATTGATAAATAAAAATAATTAAATTAGGAACCATGGAAATAATTGGAAAAAATCAAGGTATCATGGGAAATAATTTATATGTCCCTCTTACCATCAATCATACAAATGGAATAACCACACTCTCCCCTTCCAAACATAATTAATTGAAGAGATTCCAAAGAACTACAAACCCCTTTTTTTAAACGCAATTCCATGGTTAATAATTTAACAAATGATCAATAAAAATTTCCCTGAACCATAAAACAAGGAAAAAATTTATAATATATCATTTTAATTATTATAATCATAAAAATATTTTTCATAGAAATATGATAAAAAAAAATTATATTTAATTAAAAATTCTATTTTATATTTTAGAAAATAAATAGCATACTGGGATTGAGGGATTATCTAAAATGAAATGATATAAGTAACTAAATAGTATCAAATAAAAAACAATATTAATGGTAATGGGAAAACATTCACCATATATGATAAAATATAATATTAGTTTTATCTTTTTTATGAATGTAATAACATTCTATAAAAATATTTTCTTGGAATACAATTAAAAGAATGTGAAATGAGACCAAAAAATTCCTTTATAAATTTTTTTCTATATTGAAACAGATGAAACATAATTTTTAAAAATAATTATATGAATGAATGTTTTTATGTGGAACTATATTAGTGAGTTTTTAGATGAGATTACATTTCCATCTATCTTACACATCACATATGTTTTCTATCATAAGGAATAATATAATTATTTTAATTATATAAATTTTTAATATCATATTTATATCAATTAGTATATAATTTTTATCTCTATTCATTATATATTTAATCAATTAAACTCACATTAGTCAATTTTATGTTTTTCAATTCATAATTTTAAAATGACTTGTGAATGTTTACCATGGTAGAAGTGGTCATCACACCACAAAATCTAGAAGAATAATAATTATATAATTATTATTAATATACAAAAATTATTATTTTTAATCCATATATAAAATATGGATATAAAAAATGACTATGATACAATTTGGTAGATGGTAATTCTTATATAAACCTATGTGAGGATAAAAGTTTTCATTGATCATTGTAGGAAGAATTTGTGTATTATTTTGTCATTACATAAAGATAATTTAATTATATATTATATATATTTTCATTAAATATACATAAATAAATTATATATAATTGATTTGGTGAAGGAAATTGAATTAAACTGTTTCATGGAGGTGGTGGTCCACAGATATTCACGAACGACATTTTCATTTGTTAGTAGATTGAATGGTAAGAGAATAAATTATATATTATAATTTTAAAATGATTTATATATCATGGATATCATATATATTCACTTATTTGATCATTTAAACTATCTGTATGATTAGGTTATGGGAATCAAATTGCATAGATTTGTGGTGTGGAATTATGTCATACTCACAAATAAAAACACATGATAAAGAAAAATATTTATTCCTAAATGAAAAATTTTATTCGATACAAAAATGATATTCTAATGATGGTATTCTGATAAAGAATATTCCTCTTGTAAGTAGGGAAGGATTGATTTATGGGATTTTGGTTGGTCATGTGTTATTTAAATTCCTTTTATTATTTGAATAAATGAGAGGAATGCATTCCCTTTTATAAGACTGAAGAGGGGAACTCCTAAAATTTATTAAAATGGTATTTTATTATTATTTATATTTTAAGTCCAAATGCATCAAAATATGTAATATTTAAAAATTATATGATGAAAAATCTAAATAACATCATATAATAATCTTTAGTTATGTTTTTATCACATTTTCATAATTAAATTTTTAATCCTTCATTGAAACATTTTGATAACTACTGTAATAATAATATTTTTAATATATATGGGTAAATATAGAATTTCTAACAGGAAAATAAGACTTTAAATGGGCCATATTTAATATTTTAAACCATATAACCATTTATTGGGGTAAAGTAATCTATTTTTAAATTCTGAATCACTTCATAATATATTATTAATTATCAAATTATATTAATGAGTATTTTAGAATAATTCATTTAATTAGAATTTAAAAACATAAAAAACCATGGAATTAGAATCCAAGGAATTCAAAAATATAAAATAACCTTTTTTATTAAAATAAATCATATTCCACAGTAATTTATATAAATTATATTAATTATTATATTTTCTATATCAAATGTATTATTTTTCTAAGAATTGAATAATTATCTCGTCAGTGTTGCAAAATTTTTTAATTTCATTATATTTTCAATAAAAATTATAAATTAATTATCATATGGAAAACAATTTTACAATTCAAATAACGATTTATTTCTAAAAAAATCATATAAATACCTATTTGTTTGAAATATTAGTGTTATTAAAGGAAACTTTGTGGGATTTTTTACTTTCAATTCAGTTAAATATTTTATGGTCAAAATAATTTAAAAATGAACAACTCATATATTATTGTAATGTATGAATATTAATGTGTTATAAAAATAAAATAATATTAATAAAATTATTATAGTTAATTTTTAGCCGTTATAATATTATTTTTAACCATAGTTTTTATATTTATGATAAAGTATGGTAAAAAATATTACTAAGATCACTATCTATAATGACCAAAAAATAAAAGATAATATTTAAAAAATATCTTCTAGATAAATAAAAATATGGGCTCTATATTTCTAGATTAAATTTATATATGTGGTATAATTATATTTAAAATATATGTGGAAAAATGATGATGTAATGTAACAACTTGAAATTTTAAGATACAACCTAGTATAAGATATCGTTTTTGAGACACGACACTGAGCATGTAAGGTAATATAATATCATGATACATTATAATATATTTACTATTTTAAATATATTATATATTATTAAATACAAAAAACAAGATTTTATGTTTCATTACATATAAGAGTGCCTAACCTCGAATGCTTGCAATATTTCCAAGAACAAGTTCCACAAAATAACAATGTATAATTTAATTTTTTTTATTGAATAATATGTGAAAAAACTAGAAATTATGTAATAGGTTATAAATCTTCTTAACTATGTAATTAAAATTTATGGTTTATATTATTATAAATTGAATTCATTGGTTACTAATTAATTAGAAACCAAAATTAGAACCAAATCGATATAAAAAAGATATATTATTATTTTCTAAAGTAATTTACCACCATAGAATTATTTATTTACAATGAATAAAATATATTCCTGGAATATAAATTTTATATATTGAATAATTCATTTATATTCTTTTTTTAGGTTTTATATGTAAAATATATAAACAACACATATTTTACACATTTAACCCCTATATTATTTTATAGTCAATCTTATAATCTTTTAATAGAGAACCCATTTGAAATAAGAATATTGTTAAATTTTGGAATTTAATTTGATAAATAAAAATAATTTTAGAATTTATAATGTAAAAAATAAATATGGGTTTATTTTTGGTATTTTCTAAAAAACATCATTTCTTAATGAATAGTGAATATTTATGAATTTTATGTAAAAAATGAATTTTCAATGAAACAATTATTAATGATAATTTGTAATGTGAATTTGTTAAGTAAAATTATGTCATATATACAATTATTTGAGTTTTTAGTTCATAATAATCAATTCATCTTAGAAATTGAATATAAAAACAAAACAATATTTTTATATTTTTGGTAATAATACCAATTAATTCATCCATCTCTGAGATTAGCGTCAATATTAATTTTTCTACTTCTAGGAATTGAATTTAAAATATCCAAAATATATCATTAAAATTATTACAATATTTAGTGTCTAATATAATCATATTAATTATTCACCAAATAGATTAGTAAAAGGGATTAAAAATAATCTTGATGATTAATGTCAAATTAAGATTAATTAAAAATAAAATCATAATCTATAGTACCAAATAACCAATAATTTTTCCCAAAACCAAATTTCTGGAAATATATAGATAATAAAACTTTAACAAATTGGTTTTTTAGTTTTTATGGTTTTTTATAAGGAATGAATATCTGTATACCTAAATGTTTTCCAAAAACATTATGTCATTCGTTTTCCATTATAATAAAAGCCACCAACTCTCCCACTTCATCAAAAATCTAAAAACAATTAGGTTTAAAAGTTACATTCCCAAACAGTCTCCCAAAATCCCTACAATAAACTAGATTCATCCCTTGGGGAATAAATTGTATCATGGAAGCCTTTTGATATATAGGAAATGAAAATACCTGATCAAATGGTGATGTATTGTCTCTAGTTTTTTAGTTTCATTTCAATTATACGGTCTGTAAAATGAAACAATTATATTATTAAATAAAAAAAGTATCCTAAAAATACTATGATATTTTTATGCTATGTGATAGACTTAAACATAAACACACATACATTTAATGGATAACAAACATACTAATTATCTGTACGACAAACGACATCATCATGAAACAATGATTGAAATATTTTACTTAACCACCTATCATGTTTGAAATTATGATAGGAAGTATCATTATTTTTGAAATATATATTATTTATATATTATTTATTATTCTTTAATTTATATTTATAACATACCATTATGATTTTCATGTTTGGTAAATAAGATAATTTAGTTTTAGGAAATATGGACTACTGCCCACTTAATGTGATATAACTCATTCATGTCATACATGGAACATACAAAGGATGTTGTTAATAGAACTATGACAAAAATTAAATATTTAATATTATGGAATTATAAAATACATATGTATAAATTATTCTAATTATATTAATATAACAATGAAATGAATGTATCATTAATGTATACGTACGAACTACCATCTCCGTGAATGATGCACATCATTTATAATATCCAAATATAATGCTATATTATTAATAAATATGTATGGATTATATAGGAAAATTTTTTAATGCATTAAATTATGGAGGTGATTAAATAGTGATCTAAATAAAAGGAAAAACAAATCACATGTCAAGACAAACACGACAAAAAATAGGAATTAACACCTGAAATAGTTAAAATATAAAAGTGTCTAGAAAAGTGTAAAAAATATTTTAATAAATTAATATATTATATTATGAAAATGTGTATGTTTCTTCTATAACTTGGTAACATTTTTTAAACCAATAAATTTGATGATAAATAACACTCAAAAAATGTAAGGGTGAGGTAAGGGAATCTTGTCTTACTTTTATTTTCATATGTCATACACCATATACACCACTTAAATCTTTTGATTAGTGTATGCACGAACCATTTTAGATATTATATTATTTATTATTTTCCTTCATTCTATGAAAACATTTCATTCATGGTGATTATGAATTAAATGTTTCAAGTGGTATTGGATACATTGCGAGGTTTAATGATAAATTTCCTAAAACACATTCCTAATGATTAACCTTGAAATATCACTTAATTTAGTGATTGTTAAACATTTCTTAAATAAATCACTTTGTTTTAAAAATTTACCCATGGAAATTTACTTGATTATAAATATTCTCATATAGTATATATTATCATTTTCTAAATTGTATTCCATTTTTCATATGGTGTCAATATTGATGATTATTTGATTATATAAGAATGTATTGATAAAACTATATTCTTTATCCAATAAATAATTTTGATAAAGCATATTATCTATTTGATTATAAGATATATTCAATAAATTATAATAGTATTGAATGGTTTGGACCAAACAGTATATAGACCCTTCATGTATCGATAGGATCTCATTAGACAAATTAGATGGACAAATTAAATGAGTTTTTATCCATTGATTTAAACTATCTTGTGGAATTTATTGATGGTAAATGGTTTTCATGTGACTTAGACATTAAATTCACAAAGAATGAATTTTAACTCATTTAGATTTACTTAATATTCATCCATGATATTATTCATCTATATATCTATAGATACCTTTCATTCATATTTTATTGAGTTAGATGGTATATTCTTGTGTTTCATTCCATGCTATAATAATATTTCTATATAAAGTTTTTGAATGGCTTATATTGTTAGTTACATACCATTCCATGATAATTGTTTCCAATGGATTCATTATTTATTCAGTTTTAATTACCCATAATGGTCATTACGATCACCATAATTATGTTTTATTCCCCATGTTATGGATAATAAATCATTGAATAAGCGCCCATAGATGAAGTCCATTTCAGATTATTTTGTTGAATTATTTATTTTGTCTTCTAGATGTTTTAGGGGTATTATATATATAATATGGATATCCAATACTAGTAAACAGAATGTACCTTTGAGATTTTTTCCAAGTAAAAATTCCAATGTAATTTAACCATGTACCAGCGCTGGGATTCTAGGTTCAAGGTGTTATAGTAGGTATGAAAATATGTTTAGAAATGATCTTGAAAACTAGATTCAGAAAATGTTTATTAGGGTGTAGAACTGCATTATTTAAATTGAGGAAATCGATATGTGAACAATCTAGGTTTTATGTAATATGGTGATTATGTTTTTATTTTGAGAAAT
The DNA here is from genome assembly GCA_963277665.1 of Viscum album. NCBI lineage: Eukaryota > Viridiplantae > Streptophyta > Magnoliopsida > Santalales > Viscaceae > Viscum > Viscum album. The sequence continues at coordinate 1,291,573,420 of OY728145.1, read as the reverse complement.
AAATACGTATCTGAATACTATAAGTTTTCATGGTTCTGGAACATAGGTAGCTAAGAGTAATAACTATGACAAGGTGTGTTGGGCCTGACATGGGTTAACAAGGTACATGAAAATGGTCATTTCTATGCACGTGTCTTGACAGTCACTGAGGATACACGTAGTAGAGTTCGCATTTCATTTACCACTCATTATAAAAGAATTAAATTCAAATATATCACCAAAAAATCCATGTTTATTATTATAAGATTAGTTGTGCATAAGTTTCTTAATTTTTGTAACATAATAAATGTTGTTATAGAATGTCAATAATTTTATGAACTATTCATGTACAAGTTTTTTTCTAAAAATGGATCATTGATGGAAGAATTGTGTCAACACTAACAGAAAATGAAGATATTCCCCTACTGGGAAAGTATTTTTTTTTGGTATTATAAATGTTCATGTTTGGAATATAATAGGTCTTATTAGATAGGTTATGAATAATAACCTTCCTTTAATAGAGCAACATATTTTTCAACGTTAATATCCTATGATATATCATAGTATGTGGTATAAGAACCCATTGTTTAGTGGGACTTCAATTCCATTTGTTTTATGGAAATATATTATGTCTCTAGAGAAGGTACTAACATCCTTGGAATGTAGTGAAAGGAAAAAGAATATACTTCTAATATAGTGTCTCCAAGGTGATGCTTATCAATTACGGTCCTTGATCTAAAATAAAAGGGAACAATAATAATTAGATCTCATGTAACAAAGATAATTTTGGGAAAATAAATTCGACAAATACATCCTTTTTATCATAAAATTGAGATTAAGAGCCATCTTTTTATCTTTATAAAGTAAAATGAAGATAGTATTTTGGATTATGATGCCACCATTACATGGTTAGACATGTATTATACAGAATATATATAAAACATCGAGCACAACATAGACAACTTATTTGAATCTCATATGAAAAATGATCATTGGGATCTAGTTTCAATGACTTTTTTCTGACAGAAAATAGTTTTATGTTCAATAAAATAAGAAAATCAATTCTCATGATCCTATGTATTCACCACAATCTAAGAGAAAACTAGGTCATCTAAACAACATGAAAAGCTAATTAGTCAAATCAGATGAATGTAAATAAGGATTTTCTTATGTGTGATATATATGGGAATAATAACCCTATTAAATGATTTGAAGGTTTGGGAGTTTTCTATAATTATTGAGAAAGGGTCCATTAAGAAAAATAATGGAAAATGAAGAAACCAATCAATGATGTTTAGTTATAAAACTGTAAGTTGATGGGGAACTATGAAAACATGTTCCCTAATCATCAAGAGAATATACCTCCAATGAATAAAAGTGAGAATGGTCAATAATATTTTATTAACACAACCAATGTGGAATTATTAATTCAATGCTATATTTGGATCTATGAAATACATTGTAAAAGTACTTTATTTATGTTTTTATCATATTTTTATGTCATAAATATGTATGGATTTTTAGACAGTAAATTATGATTATGTATTTGAGACTATATTTTTAATTTTAGAATGAAAATTTATTCAGTTGAAAGATAAACTTTTTATAATACACATGATTAAATGAAATACTTCATTTAATATATTCCTCATGTTGAGATAATTATAATGAAATGAATGAATTTGATAAGTGTTTACTACCTTGGAAATTATTAATGTAAATCAAAATGTAGTCTATGATATCATTGATAGAGTTTAAAACATTATTGTATTTAAATAATATATCCCATAACATGTGTCTTACATAGGGGATAAGGATGGATTCATGATTTTTATAAGACTTTATGGAAATTTGAGTTGTCACCATATTTCAAGAGGATATAAGATGATGTTATTCTAATGTTTGGAATGTGTAAATATAAACATGATTCATATTGATTAAATATAAATGATTTTTTTTTGAATTTCAGTGACCATATTTCTAATGTTTTGGATCATAATCTAGTACAAATGTTAATCATTTATGAAATTGTTCATCATTGAATGAGATTATAGATGTTAATGTATAATTTCAACACATGATGCATTATTTTCAAAGAGATGTAGTAATAATTTTTCAAGGATTGTAAAAAGGATAATATTGACCTTTTTGAAATGTAAGAATAAGTATATTTATTTATACTATTAAAAAGTGCGATAATTCATCCATAATATTTAAGATGAACATGAAATGAAAAAATGTCATCCTATTATCATAATTGTTTATGAATCAAATTTCCTATTAGATAAACATGGATTAATGGACTTCTAATTGTTAAAATTATCCTAACCATATTCCCTATAACTCAACATTATAAACTAATAGTTTTATTTTATTTGTAATAATGTTTTCTTTTTCCACCTATATTATTCTATTATGGAACCTACATATGTGACTTTTGTACATTCCATTATCTCTAATTAATAATATGTGTAACTAATGGTTTCAACAGTATGGATATTTTAATAGTAGTATATTTTTATTACCAATATCAGTATGATCGTCATTAAATTGTGAGGATGAAATTTAATTATGATGGGGAGAATATAACACCACCAAATTATAAAGTATAACAACATATGATAGGATGTATGACACATGAAACCAATCACTTAAGGGAAATTAAAATTGAGAAATATAATAGTAAGTTTAAAATTTAACATATATTATATATGTTTCAATTCATGAAACAACATGTCAGATTACATTACATGCATGAGTGATGTTCCGTCATAGCTTGCTTTACAATAAAGACCTAGTCTTACCAAATAATAATATATTATTAAGTTATTTTTATTTAATATAAGATATATATCCTTTCCAATATGATAGATATTATGAATATTATTATCTATCTTATAAAAATTATTTTTTTATACATATATAAAAATAATCCAATGGTTACCAATTAATTTGAAACGATAAATAAGACCCAATTGTATGAGAATGGAAATATTATTATTTTATAAATGATATTTACATTAAGAAACATAATAAGTAAAAATTAATCAATAATTATATTAAAATATATATGTTATATATTCGATGAGATTTTTTTATAATCATCTACTTGGTTTGATATGTGTATGATAAAAACAATCCTTATTTTACATATTAAAAGCATACATTTTTTTAAATCAATTTTGCCACATTATAATGGTTAAAACCATTTTAAATATTTATGTCGAAACATTTATGAATTTATTTTTATAAATATAATTTAATTTTAATGTAAATAATTTTAAAATTATATTAGTTTTTATTTTTTGTATTTTTTTTAGAAACAAAATTTCATGATGAATAGTTGAAAACACAACAGTTTAAATAAAAAATGATTTTTCATCTAAAAAATTATAAAGGTTACATATTGTTTTAAATTAGTTTTAATATAGAAATGGGTCATTTATAAATTTATTAATATAATTTTCTTAATTATAATTATTTTAAATTTTATATATAATATTAAAACTTATATAGGTTTTCTTCTTTTGTCTAATAAAACAAGCTAATTTATCTGTCCATGAGATTGGAATAAATCATAATTTTACCTCTTCAGCAAATTTAATTTGAAAAATATGATAGATAAATTTTAATAATTATAATATATATATTATAAAAATATCAACATAATTTTTGACTATAAATATTAATAAAAGTGATTGAAATTAATCACATCAATTAATGTTGAATTATGCTTAATTATGGACATAAACGTAATATTAGGGGCTCAATTTCCAAAAAAAAATTCCCAAAACACATTGTATGGAAATATTTAGATAATAAAAATAACAATATTGAATATAGATGGTTTTTTAATTAATTTATTAATAATTAACACGTGTATACCTAACTAGTTTCCAAACATTCCATGTGATTCCATTCCCTTTCCTAAAAAAGGATACAACAACTCCCACCTCATCAAAAAATCTCAAACCTCATCAGATCATGAAAAACACGACTAAATTGTTTCCCAAATTACCTCCACTATACCTTTAATCATTCCTTTGGTAAAACTTCTTTTAATGGTTTCCTTTTGCTATAAACCAAAAAGAGTTACCCAATTAATATGTAACATCTTCTCTCGTGCTTTTTAGTTTCATTTCCAATCACCTCTCCCAATAATATTTTTATTCTAAAAATAAATTAAAACATCATTACCATAAATATAATGGTATTTCATAATGTTAAGGGTTAGGATTAAACTTATAGACACATCGATATAATGTTTAACACATATATTGTTTTTGTTCTTGAAAAACTATGAACTCATGAGATGGTGATTATTAATTATTTCCATTACCACCACTCATTTTGGACATTATTATGGTAACTCTATTTATATATGATATGTATGTTAATTAAAATTACTTTATGCTTCAATAGTTTTTATTTACAACATAACCTTAGGGTTTCTATGTATTTTTAAATAAGAATTTTATTTTGAGGAAGTGTAAACTATATCCCGCTCGAAGCGATATAACTCATTCACACCATACATATACTGATTATATGTACGATCCTTGTCTACTCTACCATATTTGTAGTACTTATAGACACAGGTTACAGTCACCCCTTTATTTCCACGACCCTCGTTCGGAGCCCAGAGACTCTAGTGGAGTCTTTGGCTCGACCATTACACCTTGAGACACTAAAATAATGGGATTCAATGATTACACACTGGTTCTCGTAGTGTGATCATAATCTAGGAGGTGTGACCTTCGGTTGAGATATTCTACTACCGACGTCGAGGCCCTACGACGTCATGTTGGGTATGGACTAGTTATCTATTGTCCATGCTCAGATAGACGTTATTAGGAGAAATGTGTGGTGTTTCAAAATGGATGGGACCTTATTTTCAATCTCTGAATGGAAGGGACCTATGGCATCACTGGATGGACTTACCCAGAGAAGCGTGCATCCAATCACACATTAGTTGGCTAGCATTACCATCATTGAAAGAGAAGTTGAGATTATGAGCTATCCTATAGTGGTGGACCAATATGTCGATGTCTTTCCTGATGATGTTCTAGGACTACCTCCACGTAGAGAAGAAGACATTTACATCTACATGTACCATAAGTGGGATCTGATATATTTGACCGCATATTGGATGGATCCCACAGAGCATTTCCAGTTACTGGTACTGTTGGAGGACATTCAAAGGAATGGGTTCATACGGCCCAACATTTCTCCATGGGCAAGCCTGATTTTTTTCGCCAAGAAGGAATAGGGGTGTTTGAGACTCTGTGTGGAGTAGAGGAACATGAAATAGGAGAATGTAAATAGCATATATCAAATTTTTAGGATTGGTGATATTTTCAATCGGTTGAAGGGATCTCGTTGGTTTTCAAAGATAGAACACAGATCAGGCTATCATCAGCTCAGGGTAGGAGATGAGGATGTACAGAAGACAACCTTCAGATATCCGTATGGCCAATATGAGTTCCTGGTTATTCCATTGGGCATGACCAATGCCTTATAAGTGTTCATGGGACACATGAAAAGGTTCTTTTATCTATACATCGATCACTTTTTGGTGGTACTCATCAATGAAATCTTGATGTACTCTACATCGGAGGAGGAGTATGTCTATCCTTGATAGATTGTTTTGTATACACTCCAACAGCACTTGATTTATAGTATGCTCTCGATGTGTGAGTTCTTTATTTGAGAGGTCAAATTTTTAGGACACGTCATCTTAGAGGCTGATGACGCAGTGGATCCAGCAAAGATAGAGGTTGTGCATGCTTGGGAGCCACCCAGGAGTGTGACTGAGGTGCGAAGTTTCCTATGGTTGGATAGATACTACTGGAGATTTGTGCCTAGCTATTCTAGAGTCTTAGAAACTTTGTTAGAATTGATGAAGATGTTTCATCCTTTTTTATGGACGGAGAGATGTCCTCGTTGTTTTTTACGAACTGAGGTAGAGACTGACAAGTGCTCTCATATTGAGGCTACCAGAAGAGGGTGTGGGTTGTCTTGACTGCTACGACACATCGAGGACAAGACCCGTATGTGTATTAACGCACGAGAAATCAGTGATCGCTTATAGTTCATGATAGATGAGAAAACATGAGAATAAATATGCTACACTTGTCCTAGTGTTAGTAGTAGTGGTCTTCTCCTAGAAAATGTGGTGACATGTCTTGATGGGAGAACGTTTTATAGTTTACTCTGATCATAAGTGTGTTAGAAAAATATTCTGTATGAATAAAATAAACCTGAGATAGTGGTTAGGGAATGAGAACCTCCATAACTATGACATTAAGATATTATATACTACTAGGAATCGGAACGTGGTATGGGATGTACAAAACTGAAGGTCCAGTCTACAATTGATGAGAGTAGCAATAGAGAAACTAGCCATGTAGAAGATAACCATCATGGATAGAGATGAAACATCTTACCTCATGTCTATGATAGTCACTCCCCCACTCCATTAGAGAGTCAGGGAGTCACAACTCGGGGACATTGATTGTGAGGCTGGACGTGCTCAAATATCCTCAAGACGGGCACCTGGTATATTTTCTAAATTTAGGGAGCACACCATCCTCTTCAGATGACGTTCTGTGGTTTAGATGGAGCTACGAGAGGAGGTGTTAATGGTGTTCCATAAGTCCCATCCGGTGGTACATCCTGGTGTGGAGATGATATACCATGACTTCCGACATGAGCAGTAGTTTCCATGGATTATGAAACCATTAGTAGATTTTGTATCATGATTCCTCACTTATCAGCATGAGAAGGCTGAGCATCGGGTTCTAGCAGGCTTAGCGCAACCACTAGAGGAACCAGAGTGGATGTGGGATCGAATCTCCATAGACATTGTGACATGGCTTCCATGTCTGTCTAGGGGACATGATTCAATCCGGTGATCGTTGATAGACTCACCAAGTTGGCCAAGATCCTACCTATCCGAGAACAGGGATCAGTAGAGGGCTTGGTATGCCTTTTCATGGAGGATATTGGGAGAATTCATAAGATTCCTTTGATGATCATATATGACCATGACACACATTTTACTTCCCAATTGTAAAAGGGATTGTAAGAAACGTTCGGTACTCAGCTACATTTGAGCAATACCTTTCATCTAGAGCCGGATGGTCAGATAGAGCAGACCATTCAGACGTTGGAGGAAATGTTACGTGCTTGTGTCCTAGATTTTTTTTGTAGTTGGGAGGATAACTTTCCCTTGGTGGAGTTCATATATAACAACAACTATCACTCCACCATCTGTATGACACCATTCAAGGCCATATACTGACAACATTACAGATCATCTCTATACTGGACATACACAGGGGAGTCACCACTTCTGGGTCCAGAGTTGGTATATTCTACCCCGGAGAAGGTGCATATAATCTAGGGGCAGATGGAGACTACACAGAGTAGGAATAAGTCTTATGATGACATGAGATGAGGAATTTTAGAGTTATAGGGAGGGGACCATGAATTCTTGCGAGTATCTCCTAAATAGGGACTTAATAGATTTGGATGAGGTGAAAAACTATTAGAAAGGATTATTGGACCATTTCTAGTACTTCAGAGGATTGGTGAGGTGTCAAACTTCCTTTTAATACCACCACTATTTGAGAGGGTGCATGATGTCTTCCACGTATCCCATTTCAGGAGATATGTGTATGTCCCATCTCACCTCATCGACAATGGAGAAAAAGACATTGATGATGGGGCGACGTTAACGGAGGTTCCAGTGGAGATTTATGACCAATAAGATAATGTCCTTCATGGGCGATCGATACCTCTGGTGCGCAAGTGATGGTATCACAGGAGCCTCAAAGACAGAACATGTGAGCGGGAGGCTCGTATTCGTGCTAAGTACCTCCATTAGTTTCCATAGTATATGTCATGGACTTGTAGGAAACAAATCCCTAATGTTGAGAGAATTTAATGACCCAAATTTTCATATAATTTTTTTATTATATAGAATTATTACGAATCTTTGAAAATTGACAGTAGATGATTTTTAGTCCCGGTGCGCCTATAATGAATTTGTAAACATTTTTTAAGGTATTATCACTAAATGCATGAGCATAATTTTCTATCTTTTTAACCAGTTATCAGATTAAAATGGTAGGTAACCTTTGAATCCACATCTCATAGAATCTCTTAATTGAGACTTTACATTGACCATGTAGGTTAGGAGAAAATTTTATATTATAAAATTTTTAAAATAATAATAAAATAATATTTTTATTTTCTTTATTTCTTTGTTTTCCTCCAACGGTCAAGTGGCAACATGGGACCAATGAAATGTAAATCCCTTAAATGTCCTTACCCTATTGGAACTAGGTTGAATGGATAAGGATGATTGTATAGTTAGCCTTTGTAAAGTGATGTATTTTGTTGTCAAAAAAGATAAATCAATTCACTTTGTAAAAAGATCAGAAACCAGATGAGGCATTGATGATATGTATTCCAAAAATATCATAAGTCATTAGAAATTGTGATGCATGACATATGAAGGAATGTGGGAGAGAGGATGATACCTGTCATATACATTTTTTATTGGAAGGAATGATGCTTTTAGAGGATTGGGATGTTTCAGTACTTCCCATTGTAACTCTGGCAATGCTAAAGCTGGTCTATCAAAGGATATATATCACTATAGTGGAGTTCGTGATGAAAGTTGAAGAATGGTTATGGGATGAAGTAAAGAGAGAAAAAAAAGAAATGGACAATCTGGGGTGGAACAAAATCACAGTTTAAGGTGGCGCCATTTTCCAGTGGTTGACAAATTTTTGGGCCTGAAAATCGGGAGATGAAGATGTGTTTTTTGGCAATGGATATTGCACGAAAGATTGAAGATGGTTTAGAATTTTGCATACAAGGCATGATATAAGGTCAGAACCTCGAATAATGTCAATGGAATGGAGTGCTCGTAAATTTAGGCAGGTTGTGCGGAAAAAATAATGTCATGCCAAAATAGTAGCAGGATGCGTGAAATATCAGCGGGATGCACAGAAAAAATAATGGTTGCGCAAAATAATGGTGTGATGAGCGAAATAGAGGAAAATATTTTTTCATGCAAAAGGTGTATCAAGATCAGAATCCTGAAAATTGGAAAATGAATGAGGTGTGGGAAATATTGAAGCATTGCGTGAAATATGAATTTGTGAGAAATAGTTTTTACGCGCATGAAAGAGGTTTTACACATGGATTAATTTTTTTCGCATGGGGTCAAAAATGCCTATAAATATGAGGTGAACCCCTCTCATTTTTTTCCTCGACACATTGAAGAAATACTCAACTCTGGTGCGCATACCATTACATGATAAGTGAGTTGCACAAAAAGAAATTAGTTTGCGCGAAAAAAGGATAGATGCGCGAAAAGATAAAAAGATGGACGAAAAAAAAAGTTGCGCGAAAATGTTTATCGCGCCAAAACAGAATTTTTGACGACAATGAATTTGAAATTCATGAAGTATATCCTAAAGGCTGCGCATAAAATTTGGGGTCTTCACACATATTCAGTTGTGCGTGTGAGAGTTCTTACCAGCTTCTGGGTAAGTAAGTGAAGATTTGTACTTCAGAGAATACAACTGTTCAACTACGAAGAAGAACTGAAATACTATAATTCTCTTTTTCTTCTAAGAGGGTGCACATGCACATGTGGATTGTTTTCCAAGTGCTACATGAGTGTAAGGGTATATCCTAATCATTGTATTCCACATCAAAGGGTTGTTTTCAAGTGGATTGTGTTGTACAGGATTATTTTTGTACCATACCAATGATGCAGCTACTCTTATTGCGTAATGAACCTTGTAAATCTTGTGTTCCTATGGTTGTGTGTGTTTAGCAGAGAAAAAAATCTTTAACAGGAGGAAAATGTTGTTTCAATTCAAAGGATACATAAAAAGAAAAAAGATATCGATGATTCACCCCATCCCTCTCTCAGTGATACATGGATCATGACTAGGAAAATCAACTGGTATTAGGGCTAGGTTTCCTTCATTTATTCTATGATGAAGTGGTTGAAGGGATTTTGTGATGAATAATCTAAATTATTTTAACATTATGGGGATTCCAATTTTTGATGGAAAGAACACTGACATCTGGAAGGACAGAATGATGACTTATCTTATGTCTCTTGGATATGAAGTTCTTGAAACTACAAAATATGGATTTCTTGTTATTGACGACAAGGTCCATCTTACTATTGTCTATAAGAAGAATCTTGAGAATGATGGAAGTGCTAAAAATCCATTACTATTCACTTTATGTGAGTGAGTTTTAAGAGTGAAAAGTGTCTCTATAGATAATGGAATCTGGGATAAGTTAATGAATATCTATGAAGGAAATAAAAAAGTGAAGATATAAAAACTACAAATCTGGAGGCAGATGTATGAAGACATGATAATGGGAGAATATGAATCTATTGGGGACTTCATTTACAGGGAAAATGACATTGTTAGTACAATTAGATGTCTTGGTGAAAATTAGGAGGATGCTAAAATTTTTGAAAAGAACTTGAGAATTCTGCCTGAAAAAGTTTATGCTAATGATTCATCACTAGATGACAGGGACCCGGAAACATTATCTCATGATGATTTTCATTGTACTCTCATCACATATGAGATGAGAAGGGGGAAGACCATGAAGATAAAATCAAAAGCTGATAGTGAAATTTCTTTCTATGTAAAAAATAAAGAGAATTCGAAGAAAATTCATATTGAAGATGAAGCTGGTGAATCAGACTCTGAAAATGTGGTATGTCAAAATATTGATGAAATTATGTCATTTTTTCTGACAATGTTAAATGAGGCACAGGGAAATACAAAGGGAAAGTCCCTTTGAAATGTTTTGAATGTGAAGCAGTTGGCCACATTGCAGATAATTTCCCTCAAAAAAGAAAATATCATGTCAGTGATAAAGAAGACAGAGGACCAAGAAGGTCATGGAAGAAACAGGGTCGAATAGATAAATATTTTGGTAGAGGTTAGAATAAAAAGTTCTTCAAATCAAAAAGAAGAAACGTTTTTTCAATAAATGATGAAGATGATGATAGTGAGACTGAACCAGAAATATCTACTACTTAGAAATCTAGAGAGAGTACCATTTTTACAATAGTGCATAATGATGATTATGAGAGTAGTAGTACTGAAGAAGAAGAAACTCAACTTGAACAGTATCTGAAATAAGAGCTGAAGGAATGTTTGTGGAAGATCAGAAAGCTTGAGAAAGAAAACAAGAAGTTGATAAATGAATATTCCACATTAAACAATCAAGAAATTTTACTGATGAGAAAATCAATATGGAAATGGAGATTGATGATCTGAAAAATTCTCTTGAGAATACAGAGAATCGTAATGATCAATTTGAAGTAAAGTTGAAGGCAAACGAAGAAGATTTGGAACTTGTATAAAAATATCTTTATAATGCTAAATAAATGAATATGAGTTCCCAAAATTCTATCTCAGAAGTTGGCTAATATTCCATTAATAATGAACCAAAAATGGATCCACAAAAGTTACCTTTAACGGTTGAAATGAAAGTCAAAACTAGTACTGATAAGAACAAGTCTGGAAAGACCATGTATGTGGTCAAAGTTAGTAATGATGAAAAGTCAGAAGTGCATAAGAATCACAAGTCAAGAAAGACATATGATACTTCTGGTGCTGTTAAATCTGAACTGAGAAAGTGAGTTACAAATGAGAACATGAAGGATGATGATGAGAATAGTTCTATTAACAAGGTTGTTGAGAGGCATGTTCACAAATCTAGTCAGTATATATGTTTCAGAGGAAAATATTCTTTATATTGTTACTGATTGTATTGTGGAGGATTCAGACACATGGAAAATATGTGTTGGTTTAACAAACAACATTACAACTATTCCAGATGTTTTGAAAAACAAGGTTTGAGGGGGAGTCAATCCATTCAAAATAGAAAGTCTCCAAATAAATTTTAGAAGATATCTGTGAAGACTGGTGTGAAAGATGAGAATAGGTTCCAACCACTAGAAATTATTTGTGAAAAATGTGATCGACCTGGACATCTTGACAAGGGATACCTTAGTGTGTTACCAGAGCAAAAAAAATCTTATTAATAATTCTCAAAATCCAATGTTTTTAAATGCTAAAAGGGACAGGTCTGATAAGTCCAAAAAGAAAGAATGCAAGGTTTTCTGGCCAGAACACATTGATTTGGCAAGGAAATTGGATGAAGCACAACAGAAAGTGAAGGAAAAGGAAGAACAAAAATCACTTGTTGTTGAAACTACTTTGAAAGGTACAAAAGGATAACGTCCATAGATTCTTGATAGTTGATGTTCCTCTCATATTATAGGAGAATTAATGATGATGAATAATGTGAAAGACTTTAAAGAAAAAAAATTGACGTTTGGAAATGATAAACCTCTAAGGATCAAAGGCGTTGGATCAGACATCATTGGAGAAGAAAAGATGAAATCATGAAAAACACTATATGTTGATGGGATGAAACATAACATACTTAGTGTGCCACAACTCTAGGATGAGGTCAACAATGTGATCTTTAGAATAGTTGTATTTGATGTGAAAAGTGAAAATTATGGAAATATAGTTACAAGGGGCCAATGTTCAAGGGGGAATTTGTTCCATGTTTTTGAAGTCCATAACTCTTGTTACATGGGTGTAGCGAAAAAAAAATCAGTTATGGCATAAAAGACTAGGACATATGTGTCATAGAAATATGTGCAAGCTATCAACATGATACAATGTCTGAGATATGCCTGATTTATCTAGTAGAAGATATTGGTGCTGCACTATTTGTGAAAAAGGGAATATTACAAACTGATTTCCTATGAGAGTTGCAATTCACTCAAAAAAACCCTTGGAAAATATACATTCTGATATATTTGGACCAATGATCAAGCAATCAAAAAATGGAGATAATTAATTCATTACTTTCACTGATGACTTTACTCACATTACTTGTGTTATGTACATGAGACATAAGTCAAATCCTCTGAAAATGTTTAAGAGTTTCGAGAGGAAAGCAGAGAAGGAATTTGAGTACTCAGTGAAGAAGTTTATATCGGATAATGGTGGGGAGTATGAGAATAAAGAGTTTGAAAGTTATCTTGAGAAACATGGAATTCAGCATGAGTTCAGATCACCATACACACCTCAACAAAATGGGGTTGCTGAAAGGATGAATCGAAGTCTGGTGGAAATGGGGAGAACTATGTTACTTGAACATATTCTTTCTCATTATTATTGGAGGAAAGCCATGAGAACTGATGTGTATATTCAGAACCGATGATTCTATAGGCCAAACTCAGATGTGACTTCATAGGAAATGTTTTATAGAAAACTCATAGTCTAAAACACTTGAATGATTTTGGGTGTCCATGTATTATAAAGAAGAAAGGTGGAAATCTGGGAAAGTTTGAGCAAAGAGGATATGACGAAAAGTTTCATGGTTATGCTCCTAAAGGAAGAGGATATATATTCTTCAACAAAAAAAGGATGAATTATTGATTATTCATATGTAAAAGTTCTTGAAAATTCTGAGAAAGTAAAGAAGTCATATGTTGATGTGGATGTCGAGAAGGATAGAGATTTTTCTTTTAATAATTCTGATAATTTTACAGACTCTGTTAATCATACTCAAGAAGTGGAATCTGACTCAGAAATCTCAAGTGATGTGGATTAAGTTAAAACAACTCATCATAGGTTGACGAAACAAGTGGAGGATCAGGACATTATTGGAGATAAAAATCAGAGGGTTCAAACAAGAAGAACACTGAATGCTATATCACATACTTACCTTTATTCAAAAGTTAAACCTAATGATGTAAATGAAGCATTTGAGCATCCAAAATGGGTTCATGCTATTAATGAAGACCTTGATCAGATAGAGAATAATGATACTTAAGAACTTGTCCCCAAGCCGGACAATAAGAACATTATTGGTACAAAAAGGGTGTTCCGGAACAAGCTGAATGAAGAAGGTAATTAAATAAGAAAAAAATAAAGATTGGTTTGTAAAGGGTATTCACAAATTTAAGTCATTGATTTTGATGAATCCTTTGCTCCCGTGGAAATATTATAAATAATCAGAATCATTCTTGCTATTGATGCACAATGAGGTTACAAAATCATTAAAATGGATGTAAAATCATTATTCTTGAATGGTGACCTGGATGAGGAATTTTACATTGATCAAACCTACGGATTTGTTATTGGAAAGGATGAATGTTATGTGTGCAGGTTGAAGAAGGCTTTGTATAGGCAGAAACAAGCTCTGAGATCATGGTATTCTAACTTAGATACTTTCTTGAGGAAGATGAATTTTAATAAAGGTATAGTTGACATCAATATTCACATCAATGAGTGTCAAGATTTTTCATTGATCGTCATTATTTATGTCGATGACATTATCTTGGATGTAAATGATGAAAGATCATGTGATATATTTTCTGTAGAGATGAAGTAGTTATTTGAGACTTCAATGCTTGGTGAAATGAAGTAATTTCTTGGGATACAAGTTTCACAGAAGAAGAATCGCGTTTTTCTATCTCAAGAAAAGTATGCTAAGGATCTTCTGAAGAAGTTTTTCATGGAAAATTAAAAAAAATAATTCCACACCAATTTATATGGGAACCAAGTTGTATAAATATGGAGAAGGAAAAGATGTTGATCAGAAATAATTTCAAAAGCTTATTGGAATTCTGATGTATTTGACTGCCTCAAGACCTGACATTGTCTATGTTGTCACTTTATGTGCTAGATTTCAGAGTGCTCCTAAAGAATCACGTCTGATTGTTTTAAAAAAGAATTCTCAGATATATCAAAGGCGCAACAAATTTTGGAATCAGTTACGATGGCTCAGAAAATATTGATCTATTCGGGTATTCTGATGCTGATTGGGAAAGAAATGTTGATGATCGAATATCCACATCTGGTGGAGTTTTATTTCTAGGGAAAAGTTGTGTTAGTTGGCATACTGATGAACAGAATTAAATAACACTTAACATAGCTGAAGTTGAGTAGGTTTCTGTTACTCAAGCTTCAACTCAACTAATGTGGATGAAGATTCAGTTGGATGATCTACTTGTTGAAGTGAAGCTACCA
The DNA here is from genome assembly GCA_963277665.1 of Viscum album. Lineage (NCBI taxonomy): Eukaryota > Viridiplantae > Streptophyta > Magnoliopsida > Santalales > Viscaceae > Viscum > Viscum album. The sequence goes on along the minus strand of OY728145.1, from coordinate 1,291,558,325 downwards.
CTGCACTTGGGTTGTGATAATCAGAGTGCAATAAATCTTACAAGTAATTCAGTACAACATTCTTGGTCAAAATGCATTGACATAAAGTATCATTTCATCAAAGAGAAGGTGGTGTAAAATAAATTGATGCTGGAGTATGTTCCTACATCAGAACAAGTTGCTGATATATTCACAAAACCATTACAGAAGGAACCATTTGCAAAATTGAGGTTGAACATGGGTGTCAAACCTCCTTCTCATCAATGTTGAGGTACAAGTCTCTGTCCCATCTCTCATCTTACCTTTTTATAGTGTTTTAAAGGGGGATAATTGGTTCATAAATCTATCCTTGGAAGCATGTATAAAGAAGGAGTTGTGGGTAATCTATGAATCCAGTATGTATGTGTGTCAACTATTCTAACTGTTTGTTGGAGTGGTTCTAGGAAACAATGTTTTTGTATTCCAGGAAAGTTGAAGAGGTGAAGAATACTGAAGTATAAGCTTGAAATATGTTCTGAAGAAGGATGAGGAGATACTATCATGTGATTTCATAATCAATACTTTTGGATAGCGTGGTTTTGGCTGTCAATAATTCTTGTTTCCTAAAACGAGTTTGCATGTGTAGGCTTATAATTGTTGATAATTAATCCATTTCATAAGGTTACAATGTTTAGTAATTTAGGAATCTTGGTTGACATCAAAATCCAATGGTTTGATAAATCAATCCAAGGAAGCAAGCATAAAGGGGGAGTTGTGGGTAATCTGTGAATCGAACAAGTATGTGTGTCAAATATTCTAACTTTTCACTGGAGTTATTGTAGAAAACAATGTTTTTGTATTCCAGGAAATTTGATGAAGTGAGGAATACAGAAGTAGATGCGTGAAAGATGTTTTGAATAAGTCTGAGGAGATATGATCATGATATTTCAAAATCACTGCTTTTGGACAGCATGCTTTTGGCTGTCAATAATTCTGGTTTCCTACAATGAGTTATCTCACGTATTCTTAGAATTAATGATATGTAATCCATTGAATATGTTTAAAAAGTTTAGTAATTTATAAATTTTTGTTTACAACAAAATACAATGTGGGAGATTTTTGGGACCAAGTTGAATGGAGAAGTAATTTTGTCGAGTTAGCCTTTGCAGAGTGTTGTATTTTGTTGTCAAAAAAGATAAATCAATTCACATTATAAATGGATTAGAAACCAGACGATGCTTTTCTGGTATTTATTTCACAAATATCATATTTCATGAGAACTTTTGATTAATGCCTTTTGAAGGAAATATGGATAGTGGATTATGCTAGTCATATACATTTTTTATTGGAAGGAATGATGTTGCTTGAATATTGGGATGTTTCAGTACTTCCCATTGTAACTCTGACAATGCTAAAGCTGATCTATCAAAGGATATATATATCATGATAGTGGAGTTCTTGATGAAAGATGAAGAATGTTTATTGAATGAAGTGAAGAGAGAAATGAAAAATCAATGTACAATCTGGGGGCGACACAAAATCACAGTTTAAGGTGTTGTCATATTCCAGTGCCAAATTATAGGGCCTGAAAATCAGGAGATGAAGATGTGTTTTTGGAAACGGATGTTGCGTGAAAGATTGAAGATGGTTTAGAATTTTGTGTGAAAGACATGATTTAAGGTCCGAAAATTGAATAATGTCAAAGCCTTGGAGTGCTCAGAAATTTAGGCTGGATGTGTGAAAAAAATAAATTGGTGCATGAAATAGTAGCGAGATGCATGAAATATCAGCGACATGTGTGGAAAAAATAATGGTTACGTGAAATATTGGTGTGGTGCAGGAAATAGAAAAAAGATGTTTTTCATGAAAAAGGGGTTTCAAGATCCGAAGCTCAAAAATTATCAATGGAATGAGGTGTACGAAATATTGTAGCATTGTGCGAAATATAAGGTTGTGAGAAAGAGTTTTATGCTCATGAAGGAGGATTTACGCGTGGACTAGTGTTTTTCACACGGGGTAAAAAATGCCTATAAATATGATGTGAACCCCTCTCATTTGTTGTTGCTTGAAACTTATAATAAATCCCAATATATGGTGCGTATAAAATTATACTCCAAGTTAGTTGTGCGAAAAGAATGGAATTTTTGTGGAAAGAGGACAGATGCACGAAAAGAGAAAAAGTTTGCGTGAAAAAGAGAAGTAACACGAAAAAGTTTTTCATGCAAAAACAGAATTTTTACACACAAGGAATTTGAATTGCGCACAATATATCCAAAAGTCTACATGAAAAATTTGGGCTCTTCGCACATATTCAGATGTGTGTATGGGATTTCGTACCAGCTTCTTGGTAGGAAAGAGAAGATTTGTACTTCATAGAATACAATTGTTCAACTATGAAGAAGCACTAAAATACTGTAATTCCATATTTGTTCTAAGAGGGTGAACATAAAAGGATTGTTATATAGTGGATTGTGTGGTACTGGATTATTTTTGTACCATACCAAAGACGTAACTACTCTTATTGAGTAGTGAACCTTGTAAATCTTGTGTTCCTGTGGTTTTTTGTGTTTAGAAGAGAAGAAAATATATTACTGTAGGTGAAGGTTATTTCAATTCAAAGGAAACATAAAAAGAAAAAGATATCACTGATTCACCCCCTCCCCGTTTCAATAATAGTTGGATCCTAATTGGGAACTTCAGACCCTTCAAATCCTTTGTAAAAAATGCTGTTAGACTTTTGGAAGGATCCTATTAAATGAACCCTCATATATTATATTAGTGTTTCTCACTCTTAACCTCTCCTGTTTATATAGATCATAAAAAGTGGAAATGGTATGTCTTCAACAAGCAATGATGTGATGATAAAGTGTCGTGATGCTAACCATGGTGTAATGTGCTGGTTCCAGCATGTGGTGATGGGTGACGCTGAATCACATACTAAAGGATGACGCTTGAGCGGCAATATTGACGGCTTGTTGCAGGGACAACGAACATCGACCCACATCCACAATCAAGGGCACTCTACATCATTCTTGAGGTAAGGATTTATTTATGTTATAAATAAATTTTATTTTTTAATACTTCCATATTTCTATTAAGCTAACGTGTAGGGTTTGGGAAAAACAAACAAGGCTCGGACCCTCTCCCCTTATTGGAATTTTAGTGAATTCATCACAAACATTATCTTCGGGTTGGGTGAGATCTCGAATGATAGCTGATGGCGGTGACCGAAAGTGGCCAGTTGTGATGGAGGTGGAGTGAACACCTTAGGAAGAGGTCGTGACACTATATCGTGGAAGTTGGCAGAATGGCCAACACCAGCCCGTCACAATGGTGATGCGGCGTGACGTCGCCCACCGCCGGCAGACCAGGGTCATGACTTTCGAGACGAGGTGGGGTAAAACTGGGTTCCCGGTAACAACCGACCATAGGTAGACACATCGACGTGCAACAGCTGACAGCCGGAAGATCTGTGACTCCTACAATGTGGTATCGGGACCTACAGTGGGTACTGTTAGTGACCTGGCAATGCCAAAGGGAGTTGTATCTTTTCCTTCTTAACGTGGAACCCCCCACCGCCAGGTGCAAGATCGGTGGACCTCGCACTAGCGGGCCACAAATGCCAGTGGGCCATGCTCCACTACAGGCCGGGTTTCAAATTCCCAGTAGGCCATGACACCACGAGCAAGGTTGTGTGAGCTATGTAGGCTGGGCTTCCACCTTGCGGGTAGGGCTGGTTCGTAGTGCACCCCACAAAGCCCAGTTCCACTTAATGGGACATAACATGTAATTAGGGCATCCATTTGACATACCTTCTACGGTGATGGAACCCTTTGGGTGAGGCTATCTTTTTGGAATACTCCACATTAGTATTGAAGACAGTTGGATTATGGTCGGTTTGGTTCAAACTAGAATCAAACCGGGACCCCAGAACTAAAACACTAATAACTCACAGACAAGGTGTCTAGTTGATGCACCGTCTATCATGATTGAAGACTTATAGAATGTTGGTCCATTAGATTACTCCTTTTTTTAACATAGTTGAATCAAGCTATAGAATATTACTCACGGTGTAGATTCAATGGAGCATGAGGGCACTGGGTGCGCGGAATCTTGTGGCTGGCTATAACGTGAAGAATGAACATCAATCCTATGTGGGCCAACACTTATCACTCTTATGTGGGTCAACATCTATCATATATTATTTGGCTCAGGGCTCATTGTTCCTATGTGGCTCAACTCATACCTATACTGTGTAGGTCAAATCATATGTGGGTCAGTGGGGTTTAGTATCAATAGATCTTTTGTGGGTTTACAACAATATATCTTAACATAATTTGATGATCCAGAATACAAATATTCATCTGTAATTCTATACATAAGTTATATCTAATTGTGAGCTGATTCTTCTATATTTGTTGTGTTACCAGTGTGGTAATTCATCTTTTGCAGTGTTGTCTTCGTGGTGTTACCTATGTGGTACTTTTATCTGTGTGGTGTCAAATGTGTTGTACTTCTACATTCGTGGTGTTGTCTTCGTGGTGTTACATGTGTGGTACTTCAATAATTGTGGTGTTAACTATGTGGTACATCTATCATAGTGGTGTTACATGTGTGGTACTTCTACCTTCGTGGTGTTACCTTTGTTGTGTTATCTTCATGGTGTTACCTTTGTGGAACTTCTATCATTATGGTGTGGCCTCTGTGATACTTATAATATAATGGTGTTACCATTGTGGTATTATTCCCTCATGTATGAGATGTGTATATATAGATAACTTTGGAATGTGTAAGGACAAATATCTAATTACGGTTCATGTCTATCGCTTCGTACTTTGAGTTCAAGGTCATACATTGTGGTTATTACTTTGTGGAACTATGGGAGACCTACAGGGGTCTTGGGGTCCCTACTGAGTACTGTTATACTCACCAATGCATGGGCTATGCCTACACCATCTTATGTCATTTCCAGATAATGGAAAACATAGACCAATGCTGAGGTAGTTGAGACTTGACTGTGCTCAGAGGTGGATTATATGGCGTGATGTGACACATGGACAACTGTTCGTGAGATGTACCTACCCTTCAGGTAGGATCATTGATGGATGATCCAGGAGCTTATTTTCATTTTTTAGTTGTGCTTTTACTTTCAGTTGGGCTTTTATTATCACCCCTGTTTACTTTCAACACACTCTGTTTACTATAGTAGTTTACTTCGTGGTTGCACCTTGTTGTCTTCTAGTCTTTGTAGTTGTACAATGTTAAAGGAAATTCTTTCCTGTTATAAAGATACGCATTTCTGATGCTAGCCACCAGCCCCTGGCCTATGGAAGATGGGCTTGGGGTAGTTATGACACGGGCCTCGGGGGATGAGTCATGACATGGAATATGAAAAATAGGTTTTTATCATAGATTAATAAAAATACCATAATAATTACATTGAAAATATTCTTGAAGTAAATACACAACTCAATTATAAAATCACTATTTGAAACTCAAAATTTCCCAAATATTAAGGGGAAATGTATCATTAAAAGGAGTAATTATATAAATAGAGTAATAATTTATTAAATGAGTGCTCATCATGGTGTTAAATTCATTAAATTAATAGTAATATATGAAAACCTTCCTTTCACATTATTATAAATAGGTAAAAAAATTCGGCTTTCAGAATGAGAAAAGATGACTCCATTAAAACCAACTTGTAAAAATTAACAAATTTAAATATATTCCATTTTTAAATTATTTTGATAATGTTAATTTAATTATTGAATTTTTTTAAAAACATGGATATATATGGATGCTAATTTTCTATATAAGAGATAAATATTTTAATTTTTTGTTAATAAAAAATTATATATCATTAAAACTACCAATTATATGAATACTGAAATATTATTTTAATATTTCAAGAATAAATTGAGGAGAATAAATATATATTTTTATTATATAATTGTCAACAAATTTTTCCAAGGGAGGCTTAGATATAAACAATCTTGAATGAGGATGGCATTGTCATTTAAACCCTTAAAACTATAGTACCAGTGTAGTTGAAATATAATAGAATTAAATAATGAATTATAAATATTCAAATCCAAATTAACATTATAATAATGATAATAATATAAATTCAATATAAGTATATACACTGTAAAATGAATCCTGAGGTGAGTATGGGGTGTGACTCAAAGAAGTAAATTTGAGATGAATGTCTCTTACTTCATGACCAACATCCATCACACAACTGTTAACATCATTTATAATAACTATATTTTTATTATAAATATATTATAGAACCATATGAAATTATTTTAGACATATATTAGTCACTTATATCCTTTTTGAGCTATTTATTAACTATTCATTATCTAAATCATTAATATAGGTGATATATAGTTCGTTCTAAATAACTTTTTCGGTACTATAGTTTAAGTGAATTTAAATTCGGAAAAATTAAATAATAATAATAATACTAATAAAAATAAAAAATATTATATTTATTTAATACATACACAATTATTTTCTTTATTTAAATTAGCCTGAGAAAACTGAATTACACAATTCATGGAGACTGTAGACTCTATGTATACATGAACATTTATTTCATTATTAAATAGAGATAATAAAAGAATTTTAAATAATTATTCATAAATATATATTAATTATTATATCATATATATCATATATAATACTAAAATATCTCTTAATTACAATTTTTTTGGGGAATAAATGATAAATGAATCACATCGCTTCATCGATGTGGTAGTCCACATATATACATGAAAATCATTATGATTTTCCAAATTATTTGATGGTAAGAAGGTAGATGGGATAATATAATCCATGAATTATATGTATATCATAATTATCATATATAATTATTAATTAAATAATAATATCCATGTCTAAAATATGGTGGATGCAAAGGAATTTTACTAAATTGTGGAGACATTACAATTTACGTATGAACATGCAATAATTCAACTATTCATTTCAATTTAAATAGGGTTGTTAATTGTGAATTAGTAATAATAATATAATAAATGTTTACTTAGGATTCATAATGTATTAAATTATATCAAATAACATATATTTAAAGGTGTTAGATTATATGAAAAAATGAAATATTTCAATATAGGAGACTAACTCATATAAAAAATAATTACTTTAGATCACTTATTAAGGGTCCTAGTGATGGTATTTTAGAATATAAGAAAATATGTAGTTTTTAAATTATGTTAATAATGGATATTTTAACAGTATCGTAGATCTATAAGACTCAATTTGGAGTGAATAATAAAAATGGTTCCTTTTTATAATTGAGAATAGTGGCCTTCTTGATATTTCTAAAAAATTAATATTTAAAAAAATCATTTTTCATATATATGCCTACAAAAGGATAGTTAATAGATGTTATGATATACAGAGAAAAAATGTTATCAAAAAATAAAATGATGATATGATGATATAGTTTATTTAAACAATATCTTTTTGTTTGAACCCTTATTTAACATATTCTAACATTCTCCATGATATTGTATCTTGCCAAATTAAATGGTAATAATTTTACATTAAAGGTTAAATCCTTGGTATGGGATTCCCTCAAGTAGTCCAATGTAATGATAATGCAGGATACTAAATGGTTGGTCAGTAGAGATTCCACTCTTAGCTGATGGAACATCTTGTGGTTGGATCATCCCTTGCATTCTATGAATGTTCCATCTGAAGATGCTTCATTGTCCTTCTCAGACTTTATATCACATCATATTTTTCATGAGTTGAATATCTCTGACTATGTGTTGTCTCAAATTAATAATTATTCATTTATGGATTGAGACAAACTGATATGGCTACCTAGAAGGACTGTCATTTTTTGACCCCAAGGAGTTCTACAGGATTTCTTGTGGCGGTACTGACCGTGACCCAACCTGGCTCATGAAATGCAGGGCCCCATTAATTCGGCCAACCTGGTTTCTCCTGCTTTGGAGAATATGGAAGAACAGACTTCCCACAACTGAACACTTGAAGCAAGATGTTTTTATGATGTCCTCTAGGTGTGCCTTATGCAGGTCTGGGGAGGACACCACGCAGCATGTTTTTATGGAGTGCGGGCAGTCCTGAAAACTCTGGAATTATCTGGGAATGTTATTCGAGGTTGCAGTAGACACTGTATTTCAGCTTACAGACCTGTTGTTCGGGCTGCTTCATATACGCTACATTGAGAAGTCGTGCAACCTTCTCGCTACTTCTATTGCGGTGAACATTTCTTCCTTGTTGGAATCATGGAACATGGATTTGTAGGACGGTGCACATGATATATTTTGGAAGGAAATGATCTCCATCCACAGGGATGTGTACGCTGTGTAAATCATTCAGGATGGTGTGATGGCTAAAACTATTTATGACCATCAAACTCTGAGGTTCCATGGAGTTTCTGGCTGACCCCGCAAACCTCGAATTCTTTAATATATCGGATAGATACCACTTATTTCACCATGCCTCAAAGTCAATGTTGATGGAGTTGTGTGAGGTGCGCCAGGTCCATCGGGTTGCAGAGGTGTTTTTATCACTTTTCTTGGGTTCGTTATGGGATTCTTTTATCATTACAATGGACTTGGAACCACTTTTTAAGCTGAGCTATGGGAAATGATTCATTCTATAAGGTATGCTATCTAATTTAGTTTGAGATGGATTTGGATTGAATCTGACTCTATGACTGCAGTACACACATTGAATACTAGAACATGTAATGTGCTTTGGCCTTTGCTTCCTCAGTGGGTTGAGTGCCTCCACTAATCCATTCAAATACACATGGTTGTTTCTCATGTGTATCGGGTGGCCAATCAGGTTGTTGATACATTGGCAAAAAGGCTCTACTTGATCCTGATATGATGTGGTCTTTCACGACCCCTAATTATTGTGCTCCAATGGTGGATGAGGATAGATTTGGTTTGATGCACACTCAACTATGTAATAAACACTTATATACATAACTCATTCATTTTTATATATTATATTTGAGGACTATCCCACACCGGATCCAGATCTTCTTATTATATTGATTAAATAACATTAATGTTAAATTTTAAAATATAAATATAATTTAAATAAAAATAAATAAAGACAATGTTGGAATACAAATATAAAAAATTATAAAATTATTAATATTTCATATGAATCTCTAAAATTCTCGAATCATTATAAATAACTCAAATTATATAAAATATATTATTATTAAAATCATTAAATTTGTTTTTTAATTATTGAATAGATATAGATTTATCATAGCAGAATAATTTTAGGTGAATATTTAACCACTACAAATTATATATAACATTTCATCATGAACTCAATTTAATTATTCTATAAATAGCCATTTATATTCATTTATATGTTAATTATTTAGTTATGTGAGCACATAAATGATATTTTAAACTAAGTGACTAACACTTCGTAATATTATTTCAATTAAATATTATATACATCATTTTCATGATCACATTATTATAAAGAAAATAATTATTGAAACTTTGGTTATATGGGTATAATTATCTCCATAAAATTGTAATTATTGGTGACAATTATAACCTTATCACATTTATTAATACCAGATTCACCTTCATCCATCGTGATCATTTTGTGAACAGCTAAATATTGTGTAAATCTCAAAGTAGTATTTTTAAAAAATGTGACACTCATTATTCATATTATTGAATAAATTTTATCATTTTAAATTTATATACTTTTTAGTTAATAATATTAAAATAACTATGAAAAACTAGATAAATATCACCAGTAAAAACGAAAATATTTTAAAAAATAATTTAGATTTACTCTTATTTCATGTAATGTATAAATATTATATGAATAATTTAATTATTTATTGAATATATATTATATTAAATTAATTAATGGAATTCAATTAGAGTGAATAAATGAATTTAATATGATGAAAATACTATTTTTCATAATAATAGTTTACTATTTAGATAAAAGTAAGGTTTACATATTAAAATTTTATTATTCCCAATTCAAATATAAAATTATTTATAATTAGAATAAATTAATTATTAATTTTTTAATTTAAATAATATTATATTTAAAAAAATTTAATATACAATTATATTGTTGAAACTGTTCAAAAAAATTCCAATTTCAATAAAATTCAGTATTTTTCATTATTCATTGAAAATCAATATTTTCAAGAAAAATCCAAAATTATCATAGTAAAATAATTATGAAATTTTGATTTTAAATGTGATATTAACATTATAAAATATAATTTTTGTATGTATTAGTAATTAAATGTAATGTTTTTTCACTATTTAAAAAATAAATTTTTTTTGGGGAAAAAATATTTCTAATTGAAAAATAGAAATATTATAAATTGATTACATATTTATGTTCATTAATAAATGAATCCATATTTAGTATTACCTTTATATAAATTTCAAGATTTGATTAATTATATTCATACATTCAAGTTCATTAGTTAGTTTATAATAGGCATATTTTAAAAAATAATAAATTTTTGTTTCTTTGAACATGGTGTGGTGTGTTATAGACACTGTTGAACCTGATGTTATTTAAAAATATTTTATTATAACACTACCCCAATGAAATAATCAATTAAATACAATTTGAACTAGTTCTTGATAAAAAATCATTATTTATTTGAATATTATTTTTTTATGAAATAAATATTAGAAAAAACATTTAATAAAACATCCACTTAAAATATGGAAAAGAAAATATGAGGTTAATTTGTAATAAGACATAACAAGTATTAATAATAGGAGAAAAATATTGGGGAATGAAAATATATACATGGGTGAGAATACTAGTTCCCCGTGATTAATAGAGAGAGACATAGAACAAGGTTAGAATAATTATAATAACCATAAAACCAAAACACCATATGGGATTAACATGTCGTTGATTCCTAGAAAATTATAGTAACATGATAAATTTTGTTTTCAAGATCTTTTTCATATATTTTTGGAAATATTTTACTTCTAGAATAATATTATAATAAAATAAACTTATAGGACATTTATAATGCCCACCATTAATAAATTTCAACCAAAATCTAATATATTTCATAAAAAATTGTATTCAATATGATTTTTTTGATAGAAGAACTAAAATAAACATCTAACAGATCACATAATCAAATAAATTATAACTATTTACACCACATATACAAACAACATGATAATTATGTAGAATAATGTATTCTAGTTCACAAATTTAATAAGAATCCATATGAATAAATAATACATTATTACAAGAAATTAAATAATAAAACCAATGGTTTAATATATATAGTTATATATATACAAATTACCTAATACAGTTGACATCAATGGTATTGTTAATTTAAATTTTTATCTGAGACCATTTTTCTTACACCTTAAAAAAATATTATTATTCTCAAATATTCATTTACATTAAACCAAATGATTTTATATAATTAAACCCAATTAAGACTCACAAAATTATCATTATTGACAATGATGAATGAATATATTATAATATAATTTATTAAAATTAATTAGAATATCATGAATAAAATTTATATATTAACATAGAAGTTATTCATTTTCATGACCATAAATACAATTAAAACAATAATAAAGATGAAGAATAATTTATTGACCATTATTATTATTTATACCTTGTTATCTAGTACACTAAAAATAACAAAACATCAAATCATATACTATCATAACATGTTATTTAAACCATGATATAATCTTCAACCTAAACCTAGTAAAATTATCAAATCACATCATTGAATAAAAAAACATTTATCATATAATATGTTTTTCAAAATAAACATAATATTTATCCATCAAAAAATTTTAATAAATAAATAATTTATACTAACCTAGAAATTATGTATACAAATGTTTTGTGTTTCTCCCTCGTATTTCATCATTTGTGAGTTCATCCCCTATGACCTTTCCAAAAGAGCTGGGTTGTCACCCAATATACAGTTTATTAGTTTCATTAATGTGTATTTATAAAATTCCTATGACACTTACAATAATATGATGAAAATACTATAACAATATCAATAATCATATAATCCCATTTGAATCCAATGGATATATATATGAAACATATTATGTTCCCTAAATTTTAATTAACCATTATTTTCAAAATAGAAATGATCATACAAAAATGAACATCATTAAATAATTTTAAAATATGTACCATAATTATATAAGAAATATTCCTCCAATAATTGTTTCCTTAAAAGAATCGTATATATAAGATATACATATAACACCATCATATATTAAAGCTCAATAAATTTCTCTATATATATTACTTAAAAAAAATATAATGGGTGAAATTTAATCTTATAAAAAATGTACAACCTTAGAATTATTAAACAATAATGGTAAATTAAAATTATAAATTATCCTCATGTAAATCATAATCACAGAAAACTTGATAAATTTCTGTAGAGAATGTTGAATGGTTCTATTCCCTAGTATATGTTTTCTTAAACATTCATCTGATGGATTATAAAAATATTCTGTTAATACAAACTATAATGAAACAAACCCATATATCCTAGAGTCAATGGTCACTTTATTTACATTCTCACTAGATATATGGGATCTCATATTGGAGGACCGATTAATTTATTAATCCTGAAAAATTATATTAATTCATTATTATAACATCATAATTGAAAACCAAATCTAAAAAACATAATTTTCTTTTAAAACACCATTATTTTATTTATCATATGCCTATATATGAGTCCAATAGACTATATAGAATCTTGGAGAATAGAATGATAAATGATAGTTTATATTATAATCCGGTTAAGGGTTTCAAAATAGTGGGTTATATCTTGAATAAGTAATATATAATCAATATTAAAAGGTAAATATTATAAGAAAATTCCGGATAGTAAATAAATTAATTGTGATGATTAATATGGTATGAATAATAGATGATTAATTTAGGAAATATAAATAACCAAAAGTATTTAATATTATAAATGGATATCATATAGTATTAAATAATCACATGGGAAACAATAATTATACTTATAATGAGGGAATTCATAATTCATGATATCATAAAAATTCGATCAAGCCCTTCTTCCATGACATATTATATAAATTAATAAGGCCTCACCTAAATTCCCAACATAGTTATCCATGTGAAAATTAAAATTTCATCTTGGGGTTATAGATGGACCCTTCTATCACATACTATGTCTAATTAATTTCATATATTAATGGGTTGAATTATAGTCAATTTAAAAAATCATATTGAAAAACTAGAAAATGAAATATTTATACATTCATTAATCAATAAACATACTCATAAACCATCTCATGTATTAAGGTAAATTTTAATATAACAACCCTAGTAAAATCAATAAAAAACCTCAAGATAAATAATAAATAAGTAATCATTTGAATATATCCCATTTATTAATATTTAAAATTATTAGTGATCTCAATGTTGAATATGAACACAATTAAAATTTAACTAAAAAATATGTAGAAAAAAATTATTTTCATAATGAAAATCACTTTTCAAAACAATAAATACCAAGAATATAATGAAAAAAAAACATAGAGAATAATCATGGACACATTTAACATAATCATTAATTTAATGAGTGGTAATGATGGCATGTAACTATATACATGCATCATATTTTAAAAACAGTTCTAATCAAACAAATGGAAAAATTTCAAAAACTACCTCTTTCGAATAATGACTAGGTGATTCATTTTAAACATATTTGTAAATTGGCCTACATATGAAGAAAAAAGTTGAGGGATTGTTTTATAAATATTTAAACACTATTTAATATATCATTTTTCAAAACATTTGTATATAGGAAATTAGATTTTTGATCAAAGAGAGAAAATATTTCATCTTTTCATTATAGAAATTTTTTTATTATTTTACAATCCAAAGGGTTGAAAATTATTATTTTACATGAAAATTTATTTAATAATTCAATATGAAGAAAATATAATGGGTTTAAGATATAAATGTTGTGAAATTCCACTAAGGGTGGCTAAAATTAAAGAAATGTTAAACAATGATGTGATTGAGAAATAAAAACTTTTCTAAAAGGTATCATTTGGATTATATGTCCCATGAAAAATCTAAAAATTAATGGATATTTTATTTCCATTAAATTCATATCTATCATAAAATTATCCATTCATTGGATGCAAATATTGTCATGACCCATCTGGGGTACCCTGGATTCACGGTAACTGAGTTTACACAAACATAGCCTGAAGGGAATTGCTGAATCCCATTGATTGGTGTAAGGGCTTGAACCTTCTTGGTATATTAAATTGTATAATTCAGGTGTTTTAGTTGTCCTAGACACCATCACTGAGTCAATAGCGTTTTAGTTTCGAAGGCAGGGTGTCCTCATTATGTAACCTATTGGCGGCACCGATCGGTCTCACAGATCAGTGATGCACCCGAATGGTGCAAAAGAGGGGTGTCTGGATTCTTTCCCCATTTTTCCCATAATGCCTCCTTTATGTTTTATTTCATCATTTAAATTGATTTGAGACTTTTTTATGGTCAACAAATGATATCTTAAATCCCCTAATATTGGGGTTACCCTTGACTTACCAAAACATTAGGCCTTTTTTATCATTTTCACACCTTTGTCATGTTTCAGTTATGCCCCCAATTTATCTGTTTAAATGTATCCTATGTAACTCCCCACCATGAGAGGATCTGTCTTGTAGTCTCTAAGGGAATTATTAAATTTAAATCAAGTTTAACGGGTTCAGAAAACCTAGCTATGTTGTCAAACTATGAACCTCTTTTTAAGAACTTCGAGACTACACATCCTGTAACTCTTGGATCAATCCTTTTATCGCCCTGATATCTACTTCATCCTTGATTTCATTTATTTATATGGTTCTATTGCAGTAACTCTTCTAGATACAAGTTATGCCTATGTGAGATCCCTCTAATTCCATTCTTCTTGGAGTTTGCATCAACGTCATCCCAAGTTCTTTGCAAGAAAAATTTGATCCTTGATCATCCAAGTCGGGGATTATACATCATATCTCTTTACTCTGAGTTATGTGAGGTGGGTATGATGATTTTCCCTCAGAACGTATTTGAATCCAACTATATGTAAGATAATAAATAGTCTTATTTGGAATGGTGGGTTGGTAATGATGTTGATTTTGTTATATTTTAACTTCGTTTTTATGTTGTGGATTGTATGGGCTCATGTCCACTAAAAATCATAGTTGTTGGTGGTACTTTTATATTGACATATGAAACCCTATTTTCAGGTTATTGTTGTGATTGAATGAATGTAACATGGATATTGGTTAATCACATAATCCTTGTTGATTAAATGGATAACTGATGAATATAAAACCTAGGGTGACCACCCCAGTTAACCAAATGTAAATATGGAACTTCATGAATGATGGTTGCTAAATCGGAAAACCTCCCTGATCTATTTAGATGGTATGCATGGTTGTTCTATTAATTTTCATGGGGTGACGAGGAGGAGAATGTAATCTCTTGTAGGGAGGTTGTTGGTTTCTAAATCTGATTCATTGTGGATCTGTTATGTTGGATATTGGTTGGGTTCTAGTACTTCATGGGATATCATAGTGCCCATTTTTTGATACATTTAGGGGGACTAAGAGAAAAATTTTAAATGCCTTCTTGTATTTTATTAGTTCAGTTGTTGGTTTGGGTTATGGTTATCACTTTTAGTTTCTCAATAGTGATGTAATATTTAAATGGAATCACATGAACATGATATTGAGAATGTCAACAATGGGGAATTGGATTTTATAAATGGATTTTTCTCTATTTTTGGTTGTAATGTACTTGTGCATGTAGGGGTAGCAGTAAGAGTGGTTGTGTGTGATCTATTTTTCAATTTCTAGACCCAATGGTTGGGACGTGTGATTATATAAATATATTCATAAAATTTCTTTCATGTCTTTCTTATATTCCCCCACCCATGTTGATAACTTCATGTTGAACACCCCTATTTTATAGGCAATGGTGTTTTTCTAAACATTTCTATGAGTGGCGGGTCATTAGACCCTTTCATTTCCCTCTCCCATGAATCCAAATACTCTTTAGACAGGTTTTGATGGCCTATGGATCATTATAGACCAAGAAACTTCGGTCAAGGTTTGTTGTGGTGGTTGGCCTAGGTGTGTGCGGGTAGGTTTGATTCCCATGTGCCATTGGGATGATTCCAAAGTGTCTTTGGGCTAGTCAGTGGTAGATCCAGTACAAGAGTCTTTGGTTGTGGTAGTGGTTGTTATGGACCAGGTGCTTGCAGGCATTGATATGAGTGGTTGTGGTGGAATATGTGTTTGCAGGCATGTTATATGTGGGGTTGAGATTTTCCATGGGTTTGTTTTTGGGGTGAAAATGGGACAGATGTTAGATTTTTGAAAGAGGTATGAGGTGTAAGATGTACTAAATAGCCATTGGGAAAGAGGTGATGGGTACCCAATTTTAGATGTTAATTTACTATAACATTACCTACCATTTTGTATTTTGGGAGTGTGCCTTGGTGAGGCTGGGAGGATTTTTTTACATGCTAGGTGTTTTGGTTACCTCTATTTCCCATGGGGAATTAGAATATCTTCAAACATTTTCATTAGAGTTTTTGGTATCCCTACTATGTATGCATGTATACTCACCCAGTGTATATAAAACGTATTTCATGTTTCTATGAGGTCGATGAGGACTGTGCATGACCTTAATATATCAGGTGTCGAGATAGTTTTTGTTTCTTCTTTTTCTTTTATTTGATCCTTTATTTTAGAGATTTATTTTACTCTATGTCCTTTTTTTCATGCATATGATAAAGGATTCTGGGATTTACTTTTATATTAGTAATTGATTCTTTTGGTATTTATCATCTTATCTATTGTTCTAGTTCTTGAAAAAATGTAATGTATTCTATATGACGTGTGATTTTATACCCTTGGTGGTAGTTTCCACTCTAGGGAAAACAGTAGGAGGGAATTATGGTCATTATCTATCCTACAACTTGACGAAAGAAGGGTTTGGATATTTTTTATCCCTTCCATCATCTTGTAGAAGGTGGGTCATGATACAATGGTATTAGAGTTATGGATAAAAGATAGGATGGGTCATGGGGTTAGTCACAGTAGGGATTGAATGAAATGTTAGGGAAAAAAATTATGAAATCTTGTTTCACGAAATAGGGTAGGGAATACTGGCAAGGACATGGGATTTTAGGTCACCCTGTGATCTGATGCAAGGAATCTAAGCCTACTAAATGACCAGGTAAGGTGTCACTGATTGTAGGGTAGGTACCCTAATAATGTTACATGAAATATAATATCTTGTGTTCATGTGTTTATTTGGTGTTTTTTGAATTCTAAATAAATAAAAATATTTATTAAAACATAGAAGGAATCATCTATATTACTCAGGATTTGGCATTCATTTTTTACCTTGTAGCTAGGAACCCAAATGAAATTCACATGTATAGTGCGATGTTGAGGCCTAGTAGGATGATATGGTTGATCAGCATAGGGATGATTGAGAAGAGGAGGATGAAAACTGGAAAAAAATGGTTCGTGCCATCTAGCGACAGACTCTTGGAAAATACAAGGGAAAAATGCAAGAAATGGAGACGGAGAACTTTCCTAAGGATCTGCATATCACTTTTTTCTTGATCTTAGCTCCGAAAAAGTACTAGATTTCTCTATTTATGAGCCATAATCTGGGTGTGGAGCATTAGTGTTGAATTCAAAATCTCAAGTAGAAGAGGGGATATGAGGTTTCGTGGACTGAATTTGTGATGTAGTTCCTAACAGAATTCATTTCTTCGACGATGAAGGCAAAAAAGAAGAAAGATCTCCTCTCCCTTCAATAAATGAGTATGAAAGTAGGGGTTTTTGGGGATAATGTTAAATTATCTCCTTTTTTATCCAAACCTATTCTCGAATGAGGAGTCATGGGAAAGGATCTTAGAGAGGTTCTCTGACCTTATCTTCTTTATGTTGTCTATCCATTCACTATACCGAAATAATTGGAGGTTTAGAATAAGGATAATGTAATGGAGTAGATTTAAATATTGGGAGGTGTTCTATGAGACAGGATACATCTTAGTTTTTCAATAGGTGAGGTTGTCAGTAGTAGGCCTCCGACATTAGGAACATCCGTGTTTTGGTTGGGGGATAGATTGTCACTGTTGATCTAGTTCAGATCTCTTAGTCCTCACCCTTTCTCCATAGTTATATGAAAATGGTGCATTAGATTTTTCCGCCACTGGATTATTCTGAATCAGTTCCCTGTAAGAGTGTAGTAATTTGGGGGTGGGCTAGTTCATCACCTATCTCAGCAATAGTAGTTTACAGCCAGGCCCTTCCACTAGTAGAAGCAGCGAGCTCCCTATCCAATAAGGGTTGATGTTGTCGTAGGTGGCTGAACATAGGGCGGTGGTCGGGGTGGAGTCTAAAAGCTATGCAGAAGATGATATGGGAATGGTACGTTTCACACTGGATAGATAACAGTTCTATAAGGGAAGAGGTCATTCTAGGTACAATAAATTTTTTAGTTCACTTGAATATGCCATGTTTGATGCCAAAACATCGCACTCCTTTGTGGCAACCAATGTAGCACATGCCATGGAACTATATGTTCAGAGAAATTCCATGTCCCTAGTGTTGAGTATTCTATTTGGATGATAAACAACATGTTTTATTTTTTTTCAAGGATGCAGACTGAGGAAGGAACCACATTACTCTAGGGTGATCTTCTTCTCCTACAAATACAACATAATGATGTCATCCTAGGAATCAACTTGCTATTTTCCATGAATTATGTTATCAAAATCTTCTAAAGAAGGGTCATATTCTCAGATATGGGTGCCCAATGCATATATTTTATTAGTGAGAAGGGTTTCTTATAGAGAATCTATCATATGGAGCCCCTTATTTTCTTGTTAGTCGTGTTGTTAGTGAAATCAGAAGACATAGAGATGGTGAATGTTTTGGGGATTGTCTATGAACTCCTTTACATCTTCATCGATTAGATTGTGACTATACCCCCATGACGCAATGTTGAGTTTGGGGTAGTCTTACAACCTGTTGCACATCTGATTTTGTGGGCTCCCTATCTGATGGTGCCTTCCGAGTTGTGGGTGTTGTAGATTCAGATTGATGAACTTGTGAATAAATGATTTATCCGACTAAGCTCATCGTCATGGGGTTCTCCAGTCATGTTTGCAAATATGATAGATGGTGTAATCGGGATGTATATAGAGAACCTAAGACCTAATCAAGTGACGGTCAAGATCCATTACCCCCTCCAAAAGATGAAAGAAATATTTTGACCTATTGAAGGGTGAATGTTGTTTCTCTAGGATCGATCTGTTGTTTGGATATCACCAGTTGAGGGTGAAAGAGAGTGAAATCTTGAAGACTACTCCCATGTACATATATGGGAACTTTCTATTCTTGGTTATGCCATTTGGAATTATAAACGCACCAGCTATGTTCATGGGCCTTATGAACCCTTTTTTCCATGAGTATCTAGACAATTCATGGTTGTGTTCATCGAAAATATGATGATCTATCAAAGATCATAGCAGGATCACGCTGAGAATATCAAGATAGTTTTATAGGCTCTCCAAAACCACCAGATCTACGGGAAGTCACCCAAGTGGCTGTTCTGGACTTGAGAGTTTCACTTCCATGGACACGTGGGGACCTAGTAAAGAATAACAGAGCACCCATAAAAGTACAAGGCGATTCTTTCTTTGGAAGCACCAAAGAATGTGGTAGAGGTTCATAGTTTCATGGGTCCGACAGGTTACTACAGATGGTTTGTATAGTATTTTTATTACCTTGAAGGTCCATTGACAACCTTGACCAAATATGACTATCATACTGAATGGAGTGATCTGTGCAAGGGAAATTTCGAATATCTGAAAAGATGCTAGTTAGTTCGCCAATGATGAGGTTTCTAGAAGAAGTGGTAATGTTTGAAGTGTTCTGTGATGATTTCAATCTAGGCTTGGGGTTTTTGATAATTTAGTAGCAGGGAGTGTTCTCATATGTTTATATGCAGTTATACCCTCAACAATGTAACAATGCCACCCGTGACCTGGTTCTTGCAACGAAAGTGTTTGCGTGGAAGTCGTGGTGGAAATACCTAATTGAGAATGAATTGTGGTCTTCACAGATCACAAGATCATGATGTATGTCTTCTCTTAGTGATTCTTTAACTAGTGACATCAGTGGTGGTTTGAGTTTATTTAATAAAATGGATATGAGATATCATACACCAAATGATATGGGAACATGGTGGTTGATTCCTTGAGCAACAATTCAAAAAAAGACATGGTTTGGGAGTCAGCAGATGCTTGGAAGGGAATAAAGAAGATAGATGCTTGACATATGAGCATGAGAGTAGAGGAGGGTACATGATTTCAATTTCAGATGATAGTTCAATCATTCTTAATATGATAGGTGGATTAGTCTTAGTGCGGAGACTCAAAGGATGAAGTGATGCGTCATCCTGTTAGCCAGGGTGATGCTCCAAAAGGATGGTTGGGGGATATCCAAAATCAGATTCTTTACTGCAAGAAGTTGTTTATCCCAAACATGATGCATGATTTATTTCTCTTTATATTCCATATATTATTCTTGGAGGTATATCCACAGGTTTCCAAGATGTACCGAGGCTTGAGATGTCAGTTTTTTAACCTGGATTGAAGCGTGCAGTGGCAGCGTTGGCTGAAAAGTTTCTCATGTGTCAGCCAGTAATGCCTGAACATTGTGTTCATGTCAGACTGTTGTATCTATAAGATGTTCCTAATTGGATGTGGGATGATATATCAATTTATTTCTGCATATAAATACCCCGAGATGTGGGATTCAATGATTCCATTTGGGTAGTGGTGGATTGATACACTAAATAGGCTCATTTCCTTGAGATTAAGGAGTCGAGGGTAGTGTGTACCTTAGCACAAAAGTGTGTGGGTGTAGTTGTGTGGCTGCATGGAGTTACTATAATCATATTTTTTATAGTGATACATGGATTACATAATGATTCTATAATGTATAGAAACGTTATTTTTGCACAACACTTTTCCATATCACTACTTTTCACCCTCAGGTGGACGGGTAGATCGAGATGACCATCCAGATGTTGGAGGATATATTGTATGTGTGTGTTCTAGACCTTGGAGGATCATGGGTATGACACATTCATCTGGTAGTGTTTTACAAAAATAATAAATCTCACTCTACCATTGGCCTGTCACCATTCAAATCCTTTTATGGAAGAATGTTTCATTCACCCTTGTGCTGGACAAAGGCTTGAGAGGAAAGTTGTCTTGGCCTAAAGGTGGTTCAGAGCATGAAAAATAATTTTCAGCTTGTGCGTGTAAGTATGATGGAAGCTCCAGACTATTAAAAGCCATATTCTGATCATAGGAGGAGGCCCTTGGAGTTCTAGGACAGGGAATCATGAACTTACAGGTCTCCCCTTGGTGAGGGCTGTGGAGGATTGGTAGGCAGAATAATCTTTCTCCCATGTTCATCGGGTCCTTTGAGGTATTGGGATGACTCAATGAGGTGTCATATCATGTGGCACAACCACCACTACTAGAAAGTATCCACAATGAATTACATTTATCTCATCTACAATGGTATCTACAAGATGACTCCCACATCCTTAATGGGAGAGAGTTGGATAACAAGGATTATGAGACATTCATGGAGGGACTAGTAAAAATCAAAGACATTAAGGAGAAGGTGCATCAGAGATGGATGATTCCTTTGGTTCATGTGTTATGGAGGCACGGTGGCCTCGAGAAGAGTACCTAATAATGGTAGTCATATATGTGTTCGTAATTCCCAGAGCTGTTCTATGTTTTAATCTTCTATTTTCTTTGTTCCGTGATTATAATGTAATGTTTAAATTTACTTGCTATATGGTTAGCTCTTTCCATGTTCTCTGTTTTGTGTGGAAACTCTTGACTATGGGGAGGGAAGGACCATATCCATAATAAATACACATTAATGTGGATGCGATTAAACATGTGCGGTGATTCAATAGCACCCAATGTAGATAGTATTTTGACATCGAGGAAGGAACTCCCTAATCCATATGTTTGTACGGTGTAAATTGTTGTGTTTGTGTGGTTAAAAAGCGTGTCAACAATTGTTATGTATAGAAACGAGAGAGTTTTTTTATGATGATGAGGTAATTCCCTATATTTTTCTATACATGATGGTTTTATCTTGATAGGTATCTCAAGGTTGTTCTTTAGACTTATCATTATTCAGGTGTAACATTGATTCCCGATGAGTAGAACAGTTTGACATGTATCTGATGTTATGGATTGGACCTTCTGATTCCCTTACATTCTCAAATTATTATCTTTGGAATGTCCTAGACGACATCAATGAGTCTGGAGGGCATCATTTTCAGTGGTATCATGTCATCGTGGTGTCACCAATGGGTTACACCGATCGGTGCCACGATGGTGTGTCAGGGTTCGTTCCCTAGTTTTACCGTAACATCTCATTAAATTATTATATCATCTTTTAATGTGGCTGAAGTCCATTTTGAGTTTGTTAAATGATATTCTAAATACCCTAATAGTGGGGTGACCTACAAATAACCCAAATGTGATGCCTTTTAATCAGTTCTACACCTTGTTTTTGTTTCTAGTTACGCCCATGTTATGCGTTTTCATTGTTTACATGTAACCTATCTACCATCCCATTTTAAAGATGATCTGTCATGATTTTTTTGACTAAATTGTTAAATATATATTAATTCTAATGTGTGAAGCTTCCAAACAATTTTTTCAAACCATGATCCACTTTTTATATACTTCACGATTGCAGATCTCGTAACATTATGATAGAACATCTTTCACACTATGATCTTCTCCCTTGAAATCTTTCTTTTCCATGGTTCTCTTGGAGTCCCTCTTATAAAGATGATACATGTCTACCTGAAATACCTACAGTTCAGTTCTTTTTGGAGATTCCAACAGAGTCATCCCCAGTTCGTGGTGTGAAAACATCAGTCCCAGATCATCTAAGTAGGGGTGTTTCCTTCATCGTTCTTTACTATGCATCATGCAGGGTGGGTATTATGATGTTACTTCATGAAGTAGGTGAAACAAACCTTATCGAATATAATATATAGGATATTAAATAAATAAAGGGTAGAATGATGAATATGTTTCTATATTTTACCTTCATTTTTATTTTTTTGATTGTATGGGCTCATGTCCAATGAATATTGTGGTCACTGGTGGTCCATTATTGCACACTAATGCAGCTATGTTTTCTAAATAATATTTTAATTTAATTACGGTAACACAAAAAATAGATAATCATGTAATCATGGTTAATTAAATGGATTCTCGATGAATAAGAACCCTTGTGAGATCACCTCGTTTAACCCAACAGAATAAAGGTACGTAATGAATGGTTTTGGATAAATCTGAAAACATATTTACTCAGTTTTGATTATATGCATTGTTTTCATTTTAAAATATAATGGGTGACATAGGTGGGAATGGTATCTATGGTTTAGACTTTGTTGGTTTTTGAAACTGAGGTCATGTGTATCTGGTATGTTGGGTGTTGGTTTGGTTCTAGTACATTGTGGGATCTCACAGATCACGTTTTAATGTTGTTACTTGCATGAGAACTGGGAGAAAATGCTTAAACGCCTTATTGGTTGATTATCATTCAGCTGTTGTTTTTTCTTATGGTTATTCATGTTATTTTTCTAAAAGTGAGGGAATATTTAAATGGAATATTTTTAACATGATAATGAGAATGGATACAGTGGTGAATTTAATTCTATAAGTGGGTTCTGCTCTGGTTTCAGTTATTGTGTACTTGTGCATGTAGGGGTAGCTACAAGATTGTTTATGAGAGGGCTGGTTTTTGGTTTCAGGACCCTTGGGTTCGAATGAGTGCTTTTTTACATATATTTAAAAAATTTAGTTCTTGTTTTTCTAATATAAACCCCACCAATTTTGATCACATTTAGCCCAACACCCCCATTTTATGGGGGCGTGTGTTTTTTCAAACATTCCTTCATGTGGCTAGTTATTATCTCTTTCTTATTAACTCCCTTAAGTATCCCATGAAACATCAGGTAGGCTATCATGGCCTATATAAAATTATTTCCCAAGACTCATTGGGTAGGGTGTGTTGGGTTTATGGACCAGGTGTGTGCGGGTAGGTTTGTTTTCCAAGTGTCATCGAGATAATGCCTAGGTGTCTTCTGGTGTGGTTGTTGATTTTTTTACCTTGGTTTTTTCGAAGATTGTAGTTTTTTTTGTGTCCAAGTATTTTTAGGGTGTGGAAATGTGTTGTTTTGGTGGCCTAGGTGTTTGTGGGTGGGATATACATGCATTTGGGATGGCCCATGGTGTTGTTGTTTGGGTAATAATGATATTGTATTAGGGTTTGGGGGAGTTCTAAGCCGTAATATTTTTTTGAGAACTAATTGGAATGTTGTGCTGGGTACCCAAATATCGATTTCATATTACTATTATTTTACATGACTTGTTTTATTTGTGATGTGTTCCTTGGTAAGGATGGGTGGATATTTTTCCATTCTTGGTGTTTTTGTATCCTATATTTCTCACTGTTTGTAAGTCTTTCACCCCACTTCTGCATGATGCCTTATTGATTCCCTACTGAGTATACCTGTATACTCACCCTATTTATATAATAATAATTTCATGTTTCTTGGAATAATTTGAGGATAGTGCGGGACCTTACTAGATCAGGTGTCTAGATAGATGTCAATTATACATTTCCTTTCATTGGGTACAATATATCAGAGTTTTCTTCTACTTTGTATCTGTTTATTTTGGACATGCATATGGCAATGTATTTTTGGATGTACATTTATTTCAGTCTAAATAGTTGTTTGGGAATTACTTTCTTATATCAAAATCTTGTTTTATATAGAGGGAAATGCCTTCAATATTACTTGTGATTCTATATCATTTTTTCTAGTCACCACTTTGTGGCATACTAATGGCGGGACTCAGGGGGTCATTATCTATCCATCAAAGTGAAGAAGGAACCGTATAACTATTTTTTATCCCTTCACTCATCATGTAAAAGGACAGTTGTGATAGTTGGTAACTATCACCAATCATCATAAAATATTAATGTGGGAAATAATTTTCCACAAACACAAAAAAAGTAATATAAACAAGTTGGTATAAATACAAGGAAGACTCTATAGGGAGAAGTGTACCAAAATTGAAACCATAAATAACATCCCAAGGTGAAACCACAACTATCAAACAATTATAATGAAAGCACAAGTCCAGATTGATACAACACTTGAACATTGTGGATCAATGCATACTACCCCCAATGTGTAGTGTCTTACACCTATTAAATCGTGGATACATAAAATATATATACACTATAAAGAACTAGTAGGTAGTGATTTAATACCATAATAATCCCTCGTGATAGATTTCATAATAAATTTCATAAACTAATTAACCAATTAAATAATTATATTTCAAATAAATAAGAATTTTATTTCAAAAGAATATTTTAATCAAATAATTATTTACTTTTAATATTATGTTAATAATTTATTAAAATGGATTAATTAACATTTTATATAAAACTAGATATATAAATTCACAAGGGATACTAATTTTTTTCCTATAAATAGTGGCATATATTAAAAATAAAAATAGAATGAAACATGGTCATCTGTCAAAATGCATGATAGTTCCATTCTACGAGATCCTCACACAATCTATATTTAATGAAAGAAATATTGTTATACACATTTTTTCTTTGATACTGACCCACGATTACACATCACTATCCCATAGGGATGTTACCCGATTCACTATGATTTGTTTTAGTTGTAAAAAGTCTTAAGAGTGTTATCCCAATAATCCATTATCTAAATAGGTTTTCATGTTCTATAAAAATAATATGTATTGGGAAATTAAATTTATTATTACTTAAAATACAAATCATCCCATTCTAAATTTCAAATATTCCATCATTTCATTTTAAAACAAAAAGAGGTTTTAAATCAAATCATTCATTTTTCCTAAGACAAAGAAAATTATTTTCTATTTTATTCATTTTCACAGATTCTATCCAAATAAAAATATGGATTCATTTCTATAAAATATATTTCATCATTTGAATTCAACAATTAAAATTTCACAAAATTCCATTAATTTTACAAATTCATCTCAATTCAAGGGAATTACAGTTTTTCCCCAAATTCAGGCAAACAATTCAATTTCAAAACCAAAGAATTGAATTCACTATAATTAGGTTTCTAATAAATAAGTTAAAATAAATTTTAGGAAATTTGATTTAAATTATAAATCTTTATTGAATGTAAAAAAATTATGGTTAATCCAATATTCTAATCAATGTAGTACCACCTACCTCAGGATCACCTGATATCATAACACAAATCTGGAATCTGGAATCATTGATGAAGATTAATGGAAATTAATATAAAATTATGAAACCTAGATATTGGTTTTAAATTGTTTTTTATTATATCCCCCAATAATACATGAAGATCAATATAATCATAGTGAGAAATGAAGATAGATCAGGAGATAGAGAATGAGAAGAGGAAACCTAACTAATGTAGATCGAATAGTGTTCTCCATGATTTGATCCTCATCTATAAGGGTTTAATGATAACAAAAGAATCTATTGGGGTCCCTTTGAATTATAAATTGTAAAAGGTCAAAATAGGATTATAATGCACCTAAATCATGGGTTTCATGTCGTCAAAATATCTTTTGGATTAAAATATCATGTAAACACTGTTATTTAGGAAGGGATACATGGGATTAAAACTATGTAGATACCATGAAAAACACACAATATGGCATTAAAAGTTTTCTCCTCATAGGGTGTACAATTTGTAAAAATTGTGAACTAACAATCCACATCTTATATAGTTTCATGTTTTTCCAAAAATTTCACCAGAAACAACCCCAAATGAAGCCCAACTAAAGAACATTCATAGAGGGGTATAATAATACCTGAAAATATGATCCAGGTATTAAAACCTCTACACCATAGAGTCCTTATATCCATATAAATCATACTAAGATGGTCCCATGTAATTAATATAAGGTCATTTATATGTCATCAGTGAATCCCCATCCCACCTATATTGAGAATCAGAACCATGATTTAACAAAACATGATACAAATGTATTTTCCTCCATTTAAGTACCATGTATTTAGAAACATTTATTATGACTAGTTTCTCAATCAAAAATTACTCAGGACTAACATCAAGATCACTCTTGCACAATAATAAGGTATGGATTAGAAAGATTACTACATAGATGAGACACATGAAAAATGTTATGTACCAATGTCACCTATGGTGGAAGTGATAATTGATAATCAAATTTCATCACCTCTCAAAACCTTCCAATGTTCCTACAAAATGGTGGTCCTGTTTATCCCATTTAATTGATGACCTAACCATGGTGAATCATTAAATAACACATGATCACTAGGTTAGAAACCCAATGGTCTATGAAAATGACCAATATAAAATTTAAACCTTCTCTATATCATCATCATTATTTGACCAATTCAATGAACCTTTGATGTCATATAATGAACCAAGCTTTGTCCAACCAAGGATATTTCAGCAATATCCGACAATATTAAGGGAGATCTACAAGGATATATATATAAGGACCCAAAAGATCTATTCTGATCATATACTAGTAACAAATATTATAGGAAAAAACAACCACCCACTGAATTTCATGCCATGTCCCACTAATGTCAATATCATTTGAGCTATCTATATACATCACAATCTAAATATCTATTTCAATTTTCCCTTCCAATTGTGGATGGAATATTATGTTCAAACATACATGAGTTCTCAATTTCTCTTGAATGACTCTTATGAAATTATATGTTCCCCAATGATCCCTATCAAAGACTACATCTTATGGAACTCAATTCAGATGAATAATATATCTAACATAGTTATTTCCCAACCCATCAATGTTGTTAGCATCACAAAAGGGAATAAAGTATGCTTATTTGGTCAACTGATTGATCAAACCCCATATCATATTACTCTATATCTATGTATGTTCTACCCAACAGTAATGTTTTTAGAAATCCCAATCAACTTTTAACAAATAACTAGATGTGTATGATTCAAACTTGAAGTTTTCTCATGCTCAGCATTGACCCATTCTCATATAATTATAGAAAAATAAAAATCAGTAGTGCCACATTGAAATCATGCAACCAATTTTCCCATTGTAATTCATACTACATAATCTTGTTTTACTGGTGCACTTCCCACTATGAGTTATGGAAATACCCCATCACATATTTCCATGCTTCTAAAAGAATAGAAAAGGTGTAATGATATCAAAGGATTCCCTTCATGGATTCTGGGAAGTCATGAAAATTATCCTTACCATAAAGAGAGTCACTAATTCAATGAAATTAATAATCAAGATGCTACTCTTAATAAATATTATAGAGAAGATATTATTTCAAATGAATACTATCCAAGAACACCTGGAACCCTAATTCTAAGACCCTAATATGAAACTATTCAAAGTGTTCTAGGATGTTACACTAATCCCAAGAATGTTTCATGACATGGGTTAGATGATTCTCACTCAATGAATTTGAGACAACATTACCTTTCCCTTTGGAATATGTGATTTCAATAATGAAATACTACATGTAATCCATCCAATTCCTATCACGGTTATTTAAATCATTTTCTAGAGAAAAAATTACTCCGAATTTTATTTTAATAAAATATAGTATAAAGTTTTCCAAAAAAAGAAATGTTAATAACCTTTAAGTGAGTTCATCACATCTAATACTTCAATTTCATGGATTGGATAATTCATTATTTTTACCTATGAATATGAGAGACATAAGAAATGACATAATCATATTGCATAAGAACATAGAATAAATCTAAAACTAATACATCATAAAATACCGCATAGCCCAACCTTCCCTCTAGATGGGTCAACAACGATGTATTATTCAAAAATGTTTTAGCTCAACAAATGAAATTTCAACTTTTTCATCCCATGGAACCCTCACTACATTCCAAGATATAGAAGTCATTAGAGAAGCTAAGATTGATAATTCTATTACAACCTGGTAATAATACAATGAAAAACCCAAGAAGCCTTGAATCTGAAAAACATTTTATGTATTTTTACATGTCCTAATTGTTTGAAAATTATAAGATCAACTAATATACAATGATCTAACACCACATGTCCCATGAAAATCACTTCCCAACCCACAAAGTCAAATTTTGAATGGATGTAATAATGTTTGTGATTTATCATCAATTCCAGAACATCTCAAAGATGAAACACATGATCCTCCTCATTCATAGAGTAAACATGTATGAAACCCATAATGTCATCCAGAAAATTATAAAGATTTACACGGGAGATCCTATTCGTTAATTTTATAAAGGGTATAATATAATTAGTTTAATATAATAGATTAATAAGGTACACATAATCGTAGAATCATTAGATTTATATTTAGTGTAATATTCTTTTACGTTAAACTGATGTTTTTTAAATAACTTTCAATCGTCCATTAAAACATTTCTCTCGTGAGCGGATCAAATAGATAATCAAACCACGGAAATAAATATCTTTTGTTTACCATAAATTGATCTTTTTTTCATTAATCCACACAATGGAAAAGTGATCCATTATATTTATTAGAAAAGATAATTATCATCACCTAAGGTGACAAACATGACAGTATAAAGGAAATATCTATATTATTATCAAAATTATACATCAAATATTCCATTTTCATATAGATAAGTATACTACATAGAAAAAAAATTGGTCGAGTATGAGGTAATATACAAATAAAAAACACTACCTCCATCACCAGTGGAAACCAAAGAATTTTGAAGGAGACATGTTGATAGTGTCGATGAAATCCTAAGGAATATCACCTCTCAATGATTCCTCCTCCATGAAAAATAAAAAAATGAAATTAATTTCTTCAAATATAGATAAGATGTTCATAATCTACATATCCTCATGCCCTAATCTTATTGAAGGATATGTCGAAACCCATTAGTTGTGGAAAAAGAGACCCATATAATACTAAAAACAATCTAGTATTTATTAGAAATGACCTAATCTATCCTGAAAATGATGTAATGTAAATTCATTTCAGAATCTATACAAATTCATGTGTTACTAAAATTTGATAAATGTAAAACATAAATCTCACTATGGATACCCTACACTCTCTTTATTCAAAGGGGTGTGGTAGTATACATCACAGATGAGAAATCTGTCATACAATGGTATATAATATTAACAATGAGGATATACATAAATTAATGAGATCCACTAGTATCTATTAAAGAAATAATTAATTAATAGGCTATAGTATTTGTACATTTCATAGTCACTAGACTAGTATTATCATCCACTAGAAAACTTTTTACTACGTGATGAAGATATATTCTAGAGGCCAATGGTGTGAAAACATTTGATCCTGAAACATCTAATCTCAACATAATATTAGAAGGTTTTGATGATATCATGCTACTAAACATAAAGTAATGGAAATTAAATAATTTTTTCAAGTGATATTAGTGTATACAATAACAACCTATCTTATATTCATCAATGAAAAGATTCATTCTACTACCATGTGTAACACACTAATAACAACAAAAATGGCATATTCCAGGCGTTATAGGATATGAAAAAAATCTATACTATTGATAATTGACCTGAGAATAATCATGATTCAACATTACATTTGTTGAATTCAAACATACAATGGGAGATAAAAAAAATCTCATCAACATGAACTAGCCATCTAGGCCCATTTTTCTATCAATACTATATCCAGAAGATCTTCATAAAAAGGAAGCTTCATCAAGAAAACAGGATAAGTAATTTTGTATAATAGTCCTGACTAAAATTGTTGATTCTTAAAATTATAATTTGATATAATATATAGTTGAAAATATATTATCTTAGTAAAATGGTTTGTAAACACTTCCAATTTCTATTTATCTTTCTAATGTTGGAAAAACTCAATTGCCGTGTCCAATAACATCTATTATGGATTGAACTATTCATTGAAAAGGGAATTGAATTCTTCCCATAGTATGTCATAGTT
The DNA here is from genome assembly GCA_963277665.1 of Viscum album. Lineage (NCBI taxonomy): Eukaryota > Viridiplantae > Streptophyta > Magnoliopsida > Santalales > Viscaceae > Viscum > Viscum album. Next base: position 1,291,527,129 of record OY728145.1, on the reverse strand, counting down.
TTTTATCACTATCACCATAAATCCTAGAATCTCATCCCTGATCACACCATCATGAAGGTTGAAGACTTGACCTTGATCTCCTCTAGTGTCTATAAGAAAACAAAAAATTATCAATCCTACTAAACCATTCTTCAGCCACTTGAGGATCATCATCTCCATTGAATTCTAGTGGTTTCTGGTGATGTAACCCCTAAAACAATTGCGTGAAGAATCCCTTTGTGGTATCCAATTAGAGATAGAACGGTATCTTGTATGGTTTCATGTCCTTGATCTTGGATTGAACACATAATAACATAGATTATAATTGGTTCTATAAGGGTACTTTCTTTTTATGGTTTAGCAACATATTCCCCATAGATCATATTTTCAAATGTTCTGATGGGCATCATGATAAAAATATCTAAAGAAAACAAGGATGATATCATTTTATCTATTAAATAGAAGAACAAGAGAAATTAATCCCTGTAGCAGGACACTAATGATTAGGATTTCATCATATCCTTGTAAAAAAGGGAAATACCAGAACTAACCCTCAAGATGTCTTCCAAAAACCACCATTGTATTTATAAGGCTCATTGTGGTGAGATATGGTCATGCACATAATTACATATACCTCTTATGTCCCAACTAGAATACACATCTACACACTGACATCATAGAAAGATAAAAAACATTCAACTCGCATACAATTGTTTCTTGAACCATCTTGGGTACCTTGGTAACCTGATTATCGAGCTGGCACTAGCATAGCCCGAAAGGATTCACACTCCCCATAGATTATAAACTAGAAGCTGGATTCATACAATATGAATGTGGGAAATATGTTTCCTCAAAAACAACAGATCAAATATTAAACATCCAATTTGAGTACAAGGAAAATTTCTCAAGCAGAAAGTTTACTAGATGTCATGAAGTAAATAAAAAACCAAGGTAAAACCACATGTACCAAAATAAATAGAATAAATCACATGTCCCATTGGAAAAAACTCTCCAATATTCAGGAACAATATATACTAATACCTAAAAGAATATCCTTAAAATTGCTCAAATTTGGAGGTATATAATCAACAAATACATTATGGCACAGGTAGGGTGTGCGATAAATTCCTAGTAGGGTCCCATATAAGATTCCATAATTATATGAAAAAATATAATTATCCAAATAATGATTTCACTTTTAAATAAATAGGCATATATTTACAAAATAATATTTCTAAAAAATAATTATTTACATTTTTTAATGATGGAAACACAATAAAAAATGTCTTAAAAAAATTTATATAAAACATTTTATATAAATTCATAATTTTTGTTAAACACTTTAAAATAATTAGTGGAATATATTTAAAATTCAAATTTTGAGCAACATAGTAATGTGAAAAATGTTATTATAGTTCTAGGCTACAATATCATCACACAAATAATGGTGACTCACAGATATATTTTTTATAAACATGCCCCATTGAATAATACTAAAGAGGACCTTTCACCATGCCATCATGGAAGTGACATGTAAAATTAGGTTTTATTTCTGATATAAAAAATCAAAATAGTGATATCGCAATAAATAACTACCTACATAGGCATTCATTTTCTCTAATAAAAATCAATGATGGGAAAAAAATTAAGACTACATAAAATAAAATTCATCACATTCTCATTTTCAAATTTTATAATTTTCAATTTAAAATACATTCAAGATTTTTATTCAAATCATTTTTTAATACAAGATAACACAACTGGGTTTATATAGATGAAAATGTATTCCATTTTTTATAAATAAAATTTTGAAATAAATTCAATCAAATTAATATGGAAAATTAAATTCATCAATTTAAATTTTAAAAAAATTCATGAATTTCATAAATACACCTCAACTCAATGGAATTGGTGACTTGTCCAATATTCATGTAAAAATCTTATTTCAAAAACAAATCCCCCAATTTAATGGAATTTTATTTAATAAATCAATTGAAATAAATTTATATAAATTTAATTTAAATCAAATAATTGTATTTGAGTACTACAATATTTTTTTAATAAAAGTTTCCTATCAAAAATGGAAGCAACGACCTTTGGATAATGGGACCTCACATCACAAATCCCAAATTTGGAAACATTGATGAATAAAACAAAAATTAATGATAAATGAAACAATATTAGATTGAGGATATTGATAGTGGGTATTAGATCCATTAAGAAAACATAATGATTTATAATCACCTAGGGAGAAAAGAAGAGAGAGTAGGAGAAAGAGAATAAAAATAGGATACCTACTAGGTGGAGATCGAATGTTTTTCACTAATCCTCGATCCATATCTAGAAGGTTGTAGTGGGGTCTATATAATGAAATTAGGGTTAAAATAGATGAATAAATGATAAAAGGATGAAATATTTAATTTAAGAATATTATAAATGGGTTTTGGTACTTTTTAAAATAATCTTCATATTAAAAAATCACATCCGCATTGTTAGGTGGGAAGGGTCGCATAGTCAGACAAATAGTGCTCCGTAATAGTGTTCCCTATTTTTGAATGGTCCTATATTTCTACTTTGTGGAATAATATTTTTTCATACTATCCACATGATTTAAAAACACTCTAAATGGGTTTTTATGGGGTCCCCTATGTGGGTGCACAATTTGGGAATATTGTACTATAACCATACATAGCCCTAAAATTTTAAATATTATACAAAATATTCATCCAAAAACTCCCAAAATGAAGACAAACCAAAGATAAATAAAAATGGTGGTTTTTGAATACTTTAAAAACGTAAGATAATGGTACAAATACTCCACATAAAATAATCAAGTGGTATATTTGTCCTCTGACTCTTGACAGGTAAATTAATTCAATAATATCTTACCTTAGGGTTGGCTTGTGTCAAACATTCATGATCTTCCTAAATAATAAATATATGTTTATTATAAATAATTCATTTAATAATGATAATTTATATCAGACCATATATGATTTAATTATATTATTTTATCTATCCATTACTAAAAACTCTTTACAGAAACAATGTTTCAGGTAATACCTACTTAATTTGTCTATAATGTTTTGGTTTAGTAGTTTTGTTATTTGTAAATTGATCATGGTTTTATAATATAAATAATTTTAATATCGAAATAAATATTATATATATTCATTAAATATGTATTTATATTTATCTATAATACTATATATAAAAATGAATTACTAATTTCATTAAGACGGTACATCATACCTACACATAAACTATATATTTATTTTTAAATATATTTAATGAAAAATGAAAATTAAAAATTAAAAATTTACAAATCATAGTTATACTATATATTTCTTATATAACCATTGAATTTATACTTATTACAATAGTTGTTAATTTTAAATTTAATATAAATCATATAGATTAATGGTAGCGGTAGTCAACCTTTATGCAAGAGTGGGTAAAATTCTCCAATATATTTTAAGATTAGAAGGTATATTTCATATTATTATTCTAAATATATATTTCATATTTATAATATATAAACTATTAATGCATCATAATAACAATACATGAAACATGGTAGTTGAAAATTAATTGTATCGCTACATGGATATGGTAATCCATATGTAAACATAGATGATATTTTCCCTTTCCATTTGATGTGAAGGAGGGTGGGTATTTGGGATATAGAAATAATAATGACACTTAAGAATATTATAGTTACTCTTTTTATTATATTAAATTTAATACCGTATATTTATAAGATGTGATGAATAACAGTTTTAACAATTATTCGGCTAAGGTGATCTCCATATCTTAGATTGTTCTCTATTAGATATACTATTTAGGATCCAAGAGGAGGATTTTTTTTAGAAGTTATCTGACTATTATGTTGATATTTATGTTTTGAATATAATTATGAATTCAATGGAAGAGATAAAAGCCTCAATGTAGTGTTAATAATAGATCTGAAGGGTTTCCTTTTATAATTGGGGGGGTAGTCATGGGAATTCATAAAAAAATTAATATAATAAATACATTATCTATTGATGTTTTTCCAATAATCCATTAATTTTAATATAATATATGATGGTGTTGAATTGGAATAATCCAAAAAATATTAATTTAGGTTATGATGTTTTCTTATGTCTTATCATTTTCATTAACCCCTATGTTCACCCATTTAATATTAATCACTATAATGTCTTTTTTAAATTATAATGTTTTATAATATTATAGTTAATGTGAAAAATGTGACATTAATTTCCATGTGTTAAATTTTTACACGTTATATTATCCTTATTTTTATATTTTATGATTTTTTGATATTCCAATAACTTTATATAATATTATTTGGATATAATATCATGAATTTTAACTTTTAAACTATTCAATTAATTTTTTATAATAGTAATAAATAATATTTTGGAACTTATTTATAATATATAAATTAATTGATAATATTTTATATTCACATAAAAAATATTCATGATAGTAAAACTCACCAAAATTATTTTACATTTAATATTATTAATATTATTTTTGTTGTAAATTAATTTAATAAATACAATATTATCATCTGGAAAGAAGTTATTTTTGTTATATAATCACTATAAAAAAACAAATTTCCTTCATGAAAATTATATAATTATTATTAATATTGAAATTTATTTTTTTAATAAAATTATTTTTCCCAATGCGAACAAATATGAGATATTTTAAACTAAGGTAGTAGAAAATAGAAAATGTCATTTATATTGAGAGTATATAGGTGAGTTTTATTGAACATTGTTCTATAAAAGAATATATATTGGGCCGAATGTTTTACTTCATAATCTCCCAGCATTTATTTGGAATTATAGTGAATAATTATGTCATTATGGCATAGTTTGGACATGGTAGACTGAAAATTTAATTTTTATCAAAAAGCCTTTTATTATAAAAGTGAGAATCCAAAAATTTTACAAAGATACCATGATAAATGAAACCACTTAATTAATGAAAAATTTATTAAGCATTCATGAAGAATTATTGATAAATAATTTCTAAGGTAGAATTGTTAACACTAATTCATGATCATTATTTAAAAGGTATTCAGAGTGGTTTTCCAATTTATTGCATGATTACATGTAATCCTGTTTTTTGATGTTCCTTTCAAGAAATCATCTGATCAGTATAAGGTCATACTTGTTGATCCACGTGCTCTAGTCTTGGATAGTGTTCACACATATCAACCGATACATCACCCTTTTTCTCCATCTTTGATGTAATTAATCACTACAACCATTTACATTAATTCTTCTATCGACTGTACGAAAAACTATAATGCTTCCTCATAACATAGATCAATCTCCTACTGCTATCCAGGTGCTCCATAAGCAACCTGCTTCACCATCATCACATCCATGGAGTGTAGTAGCATCTCCCCATATTATTCCTCATTATTTTATTCAACATCCCTTTCAAGAAACACCAAATCCTCTAGGAGAGAATATAATTATGTGACGTCAATGTAATTATTTGTAGTCTCATTATGTCCTTTTTGTTGAACCTACTTGATACCTCCATCTATTGGGAGCTCCTATCTCTTTGATTTACCATATTTTTTGGAAAATCATTTATCCATATGTTTAGGTAGATATGATTAGTATTTCTATCTCTTTTATTTCAGATTATTAGTGACAAAGAAACTCTCTAGGTCCCAAGTTTCTTTATTTCATTTCTTTACCCTTGGTATATTTATACATTTACAATATCTTACTATTGTGTTGTCATCTAAGAATTGTATTTCTCCGTCAAATTTTACTTTAGGGTTAATCTTTCCTGGCTCACTACCCATCTGTTGACACTCAAGCAATCCAAGTTATTGTTCTGGTAAAGGCAATATGATTTTATTTCTTGGGATGGACCCCTTTTAGCATTAATTTGACTAAATGAATCGTGCGTATAAGGCCCCATCCATAAACATTTCATAATATTTAGGTATTCCAAAAATTAGTTGGAAAATATTTTCATGTTTAGGGGTTTAATAATTATTCCATAACTATTTCATTACTACTCCAATATTACAAATTTTACACCTATACTTTATCCAAGATTTCATAAAACTATGAAAAATACATAAAAAAAATAAAAATTATTTTCTGGATAAATTTTTTCTTGAATCTTTCCTAACTTTCACCCAACCTTAAAACCTATGTAAAAAATTTAAAAAAAATTATGACTTAGAATAAAATTTATATTAAGGGATAAAAAATAAGGAAATAAAACATTAGTCCATTAATATATATAAATCCCAGAAATCATACTTTTCTATCAAAAAACATAATCTATTTTACACACCTCAAGAAATCATTCGAATTATTAATAACACATGGACCTCATGAATCATAAAGAAAACTTGTGGAAACCATAACATTATCACCTTGTATCATTCAAATCTATATGGAGAGTTACATTTTAGCATTCATATTGTTTTTTTTGTCGATATTTCATACTTTCGTCGAAAATGAACTGGTTTTGATGTAAATTGTCCAAGAAGTAAAAAGTACATTACCACTAAAATATTATTCATGATTTAAGTATCATATATATATATATATATTATATATATATAGATCCATTATATATGTATTTATAATAGTCCATAACATTTGGAGACAAGAACTGAAATGCACCATTCTGGGAGAAGGTAAATCGTATATACGCATGATAGCTACTTTCCTTTCTTTTTCATATATAAATTATTTAAAACTAAATGATAAATAGGTAATTTATATTCCTATTTAATATCATATTTTATTTATGTTACATATGTTAATTATTTCCATTGTTTATACATTAATTGTATAGCAAGAACAAGTCATATTACATTGAGGGGGCGATAGTCCGCACTTTTGGAAATAAAATTATCGTATTTAAAAATTATTGAAAGCATAAAGGGATGATGTAATAGGTAATTACAGAATAATTGAGTTAATATAAATATAATGAATATTATATATAAAAATAATTCCATAACAATGTCCATCATGATAGGTTGTGGTAGGAAAAAGGTGAACAATCATCGTTTCGTGAGGCAGTAGTTCGCCATCCACATATATAATATGTTGATATCAATTGGATGTTGGTGTCTATAACTATATTTTGAATAATTATAATTAAAAAAATTAGTATATATAGGATATTGGTGTTATTATGTAATAAAAAAATATATCATTGGGATTGGGGAAGTAAAATAATGCAATGTAACCTAAGAGAAGATGTTACCTCTAATTCGGGTAACAGATTTTTATTCACGAAATAAAGATTTCATGGATGTTTGTATGCCCAAGATATGGATTCTAGGAAGAATGTAGCAATTTAGGTAAATTATTTCATTATAATATTGATGAACTATGTGGCCTGATTGGTGGGAGTAAGTGGGTATATGTTTTGACCTTTTTTAAAAGGGAGGTGGGGCACTTTCAGATGTTATTGTACTATATTTTATTATAAATTTATATACGATATAAAAAGACCATAAATAATTTTAATCAAATATTAGATGTTTTTGGGTATAAAAGATCTCAAAAATTATGTTTGAAACATGTTTAGGTTATAAAATTAACCTTATTGTTTAGCATTAACACATATTTAAAAACATTAACTCTTATCATGTCTTCTTGAATTTTCATAATATATGGTAAAAATATTTACTATAAATTTCCAATAGAACTTTAAGTGGATAATTAATGAACTTTTTTAAATTATATAATTCAGTTATATGAATATTATCATTTTGGTACTATTATATCATCTAATAAAATATTATTTTACTTAAAAACATTTACATTAATTTTGACACAATAATTTATTAGATTTTTTTAAATTCATAAACACTTGATTCCTTTGAAAAAAAATAATTAAATATAATATAATAGGTCAATAAAAAATAAAAAATTAAAGTATGGAATAAATATATATAAATTACAATTATTTTAATATTTATTATATCATTAATTTTAATCTTTTATTAATGAAGCAGTCATTGCATCATCATTGTGTAATATATAAACTTAATCATTTAATGTCTAATAATTATAAATAAAATATCATGATATAGTAAATCGTTATAGATTTATAATTAATATATATAGTCTAATATATCACTTATATTACCCAAAATGAAAATTGATTTATTAAACAATACACGATTATGTGATATTTCTCATTACTTTGAATTAATTCATATAAAATGTCATTTTCATGCCCAAGTGGATCCCAAGTGCAATAGTTCATCCTATAGTTGATCATAGTGATACATATATCATACAAAAATATTAAGACATGTTTAAGGGTATTTTTATATTATTATAATATTAGTTTTTAACATTATTGACCAAATATACCATTTAACCATGGAAATTAAAATAACTATTCATGTTACAATTCATAATGTACAAAAATAAATTGAAAATAGTTACAAAATTTGGACCTTCTAATGAAAAATATGAAATCCTTTTTTTAATTCAAATAAATAATTTTTATAAATTAATTTAAAATTAATTCTCGTAGTCAAATCCAAAAAGCATGTTTTTATGAAGTAAAAATTATCAAAATATTGATATGTGCTTGTCTCCAATAAAAATGTGAAATCACATCTAATGAAAATCATTGGATTAAATGATAGAAGAATAATTATAATATAATTTAAAAAAATTATAATTTCAGTAAAACTGTATAAATAAGTTAGATGAAAATTCTATTTTGAATTAAAATGTAGTATTTTTCACTATTCGTTAAAAAATGATCATTATCAGAAAATTACAAAATATATGGCCAAATAAAATTATTATGTACATATTATATATAATATTTTTATTTTTTTTCAAATTTAAAATATAAAAGTGATAAAAACTAAATTTAAACCGGGTTCACCATCAAAAGGTGGTTAAACATCATTTTTATGAAAAATACTTTATTTACCCAAAATATTGAATTTATTCTTGTATAATATATAGAACACAAATAAACTGAATTTTAAAAATTACATTTAATATATAACATATATTATTCATTAAATTAAAATCCATAAAAAGTGTTATTCTTTTATAAACACAATTATTCTCTTTTTAGATAGTATTTCATAAAAACACATTATTTAGATTTAATGGGTCTTTATTTCCATTTGTAATAAATTTCGTAACCATTGTATAATTATTTAATCATGTGTCATCCAATTTTTCATAATTATGTTGGAACTATTCATTATCGACATTCCAATGGCTAGGTGGTAACTACCATTTAAAATTATAATAATATTATTATATTACTCTTTAGTGTAACTCTAAGTTGAGTGCAATGTAAGATTTCAGAAAACACTTTTGTTGCATGTCGAGTACACAATCAGAAAAAGAGTCCCCTTTAACATTAAATTAAAATCATATTCATAAATATTAATTGATATGAACATTTATTATTCTATAAATACATAGGTAATTATATTATTCCCCACTTCGGGAAAATGTTTCCTCATAATTTTAATATTAGGCTAAAAACGTCAGTGAAAATTCAAAATCATAAAAGATTTAATAAAACTATGACATTAATTGAACGATAGTGAAGTACAATGGTAACTTTTGATAAAAAATACTAGTATTCTAGGTAGGAAAACATTGATAAGGTTGAAAAACTAATGACCTTGTTCTGATGGAGAGAGATAGAAAATATTATTAGGATAAAGTTAACCACCTAAAAACCACAAACATCTCATGGGTTAAACTATCTTTGATTTATCAATTATAAATTAAACAAGAAGAGGTTTCTTTAATATTTTTTTCATGATTTTTAGTAATTTAATAATGAAATTTTATAGGAACATAAGTAATTATACTTACTTTTCATGTACAGTTATGTCCTTTAATAAATATCTACCCCAAACTAATCTTATCTCCAAACAATGAGTATTAATGATGACTTGGTTAAACCTAAAGCACTGGAATCAACTTCAATAGAATCACAGTAGGGAAAAAATGAAAAATATATTTTCATTGTATTCAGAAATTAACCGAAACCCATGTGGTTATTATAAGATCTGATAATCCCAAAAAAAGGATAACCCTTTATAAAATAAATACTACTCTTAATATCCAAAAAACCAACAATACCAAAAAATTTCTAAAGAACTATCAATAAATAATTGTGCTTATAATTATTATATATAATAAAAACTATCACTGACTACCAAATTTCCAAAGGATTTGATAACCTAGTTTTCTATAATAAATCATAACATTTAACTTCTCATAACATCAACTAATCTTAAAATCGAAAACTGAAATGTAATTAACATAATAAAATATTCTTCATGATAGGTTAATCATTCCATAAATAATCCAAATTTCCATATCTCCACATTAAAAATACAGATTCTTCCAAAATAATATTTCACCATTACTTCTCAAATGAAATCTTATAGTATTAAATTATCCTCTGGAAAATAGAGTTCCAAAAAGAAAAAATGTCTTCCAAAATAACTTTTGTCGCTTAATAAAAAATTTATTTTCCTACCTTAAATATATACATATGAAAAAAGATAACCTCAAAATTAAACTTATTCTTGATCTATTAAATCATTTCACTAAAATGAATACATAATACTAATAAGGGAAATCATGTATGCCAGTGTTAGGAAATGAAACCTACTCAACCATCAGTTTTATGTTTGATTCCCATGGACATGACAGATAAAATGGGTTGTCACCCTTCATGTGGGATATCCATTTTCTAAAACAATATCATTATTATAACATTCTCAAAAATAAGATGATTTATTAATAAATAACCATAACATTATTTATCATCAATGATTATCTTATACATTTTATCTTGCAGCCCAAAACGAAATAAACCATAAATACCCCAAATTCCAGGATCATATAAACCCTAATGGATATTTATAACTATATAAATATAATAATAATCATTTCTTCCTCAATTAAAAATCATAAGGGTTATAGATTCTGTAACTCTTCTAATGATATATCATTATTAATACATTTAATATTATCATCAGCCATAGATCCAACATGACATTTAATTCATAGAATTTAGACATCTTAGTCATCCTACATTCTTCATGAACAATTATCCATATTTTTTCGTCATATTATTTTATACTTCATTCTTAAAAAATTCATGAATAGTGTCCTAAGAATCAATAGATTCAAAACATGAGCAATGAAATAATCCATACCTTTTATAGGTCATTTTATATTTCCTCATATTCAATTGGAAATGCATTACATATTGGTAAACATATATTTTTATGGTTCTCCTAGCCCCATTATTGATCCTTCTATATAAGACATCTATTTTCGTAATGAACATGCACACAATATTCAAGAAATTCAATTGATCAATAAGAAATAAATCATTTCCCTTTCCTAGATTCAACTAAACACTTCCTTTTTCTGTGGTAGGTTAGTTCTTTTTTACCTTCATTACCACATCTATAGCATCTTTCTGTCCCATTGAAGCATTTTTTTAGGTGTTTCATTTGACATTCTTACAAAATTTCTTTTTGAATATACATACCATTAGTATTATTACCTGAACTTATATAAGGATTTTTTTTCACATAAATGATTGATTTTGAAAATAAAAAATGTTATTGATGTCAACCAGGACTCCATATATATGGCTATAAATAACCACATGAGTTCTCATTATGGGTCCCATATTAATTTGGTTGCTTATTCAAAAAACAATTAGAGATTATTTGACATCTATTTTTACGTAGGTGCATGCTATATGTATCCATTTACTTAGATGAAAAATATTAGTGTGATTATATCACTAAAATAATAATATACTATCTTATGAGGTGAGTAAATAATATGATATAATTAATCACGTTATATTAATCTCATTAAATTTATCGAAAATATCTATGACTCTTTATAATATGTTAAATATTATGGGTATGTAACTTTTTATTAAATAACACTCTAACCTCTAAATTTAGCTTAACCGACCTCTGATACCAACTATAAGGCCCCAGTCTTATACATTACATAATCCTGAGTTAAGTCAAGAATTCACATTGACAAACTTTTCAGGTTTAGTGTTTTAGAAAATTTGGCCATTATAATTATATAACATCTCAAATACAAAAACTTAGACAACTTTATCCTACCCAATTTATTTTTACATTAATAAAACACCTTAAATAATAATGATTATTCATTTTTTGATAACTATATTCTTAAATTATTCCTTTATCTTATCCTGCCTTATACCCTGTGAAAAATATTTCAAAAACATGGGATGATGATAAAAATCTCAAGAAGGGATATAAAATAACTAAAAAATCACCATACATGAATACAAAAAATTCATATAAATCATAATTTTCAATCATAAAACATAATCTTTTAAACATACCTCAGGAAATCATAAGATTTATGAGTGACCCATAGAAATAAAAAATCATAAATGTAACATGTGGAATTTATAACATACTTAAATAGTATCTTTCACAACCACATAGAGAGTTACGTTTGGAATACCCATCATTGTACATTCACTAAATCTATTAGGAGATACCTTAACATTTACATCTGTCAGGTTACCCAATGCATTAGAGAGTAATCATGGGCTCACCCGACCTAATTTTATCATGGAACCGCCCATATTGGGTTAATTATGTAACCGCTCATAAAATTTCTAAGTACCATTACACAATAAAAACACATAATGGATTGATTTTCTAAACATTTCACACATCAGTAACAATAAATCAATTCAAGATATTGAAATATTCCATCAATTTCCAAACCATATAAAACATTTAATAAAGGTACTTTTGAATCAAAGTGTCACATTCCACATTAAAACATTTAACAGAAATTAACAATTAAAAAATTTAATATCTATATATGTAAATCCTTAAAAACATTTTGAAAAAAAAGGAAATTAATGAGTTATATTGAGAATAATAAATCATAAATTGATTTAAAATTACATTTTTATAATGACTCTCATAAGACATGAAAAACACTTGAAAAAATTAATTATACAATAACATCAAACAAAACACTAAATATCATGATAATATATAAATTCATGATATAAAATGTCAAAAGGGTTGTATATACACAGTTGGTTATTAAAGGTTTACAATATCAAGATATGTCTTAGTGAAATGAGATTGAGATAAAGACCCTTAACTTGAGTCCGACTTGTCTTGTTCGTTCTTTATATTCTTGAATAACAAAATTTGGTAAATTTAAATTTTAATCAGAACCATTTTAATGTTAAATATTCGTTTTATATTACTTTTCATCATGTTTTAATAATTAAAAAAGTATTTCTATTCATAACTGTTGTTTTGCCGATATTCGGTACATGAGTAAAAAATAAAAACCTTTTGAAATGAAATTACCATATTTACATATATTTTAAATGAATAGAGATAATATATAAATTATAATTTTTGAATAATATAGAAAATATAAATATACTATAAAACTATATAAATTTAGTTCCATAATAATGGCCACCATGGAAGGTGATAATGAAAATTTTAACAATCATCGTTTTGTGACGTAGTAGTTTGTCGTCCACAGAAATAGTATGTTTATATCAATTAGTTTGAGGTGTGTGTAAGTGTAGTTCAAATAAATCTCATATAAATGTACTATTATATTTAGGAAACTAGTGTTTTATGTAATAAAATAATAAAATGATAATAGGAAGTGGGGAAGGAAATTAATGGAAAGGATCTTGAGAAAAAATGATACCTCTAAATCATGTAACTTTTTTGGATTTGATCCAAAAGGCATTCTTGAATTTATTTATGCCCATGTTACGGTTTATGGAAAGAATTTAGTTATTTCAGGATATTATTTAAGAATAATTTGGACGAGCCAAGGGTATTTAGTTGTGTGAGTAAGTGGGTAGAGGTGGTGTCTTTTAATAAGTGTGACGAGGGGTACTTTAAGAATATATTGAAATATTATTTTATTATAAATTGATTTTCAGTTTCAAATGGTTTAGAACTAACTTATTTCTAATATATCTTAATTTTGGGGTCAAATAAATCCAAACTAGTAGGTTTTATATAATTTTACATTACAAAATTAACATTACCATTTAGCTTTAACCCTTAGATTAAATCATTAACTCTCACCACATCTTTCTGCATTTTCATAATATATGGTAACTATATTGACTATAAATTACCTAGAGAAGAATATGTGGAGAATTATTGAAATTTCAAAATTTATAATATTTAATTCAAAATATTAAATTTTTAGTACAATTATATCATTTAATAAAATAGTATTAGTTTTAAAAACTCATTTTTGTCAATGTTGACACAATAATGTAAAGCATTTTTCATAAATAAATAAAAACATGATTCATTACAAAAAATATCTTTAACTAAAAGATAATATGTCGATATAATTGATAAAATTATTGGTTGGGATCAAAATAAATAATTCACATTTAATTTAATATTTATAATATCGTTTATATGAATCCTTTATTAATGAAGCAATCCCTAGATCACCACTGTTCCATAATTAAACAAATATATTTTATGTATAAATAATATAAATAAAATATCATGTTGTGGGAAATATTTTTATATTTCTAATTAATATTTATAGTTAGAGATATAAATTATATATCCCCATATAATAAATTTTAGATTAAAAGATTCATGTATAGGTTGTATTTAATTTTTTTCCTTTAAATTATTTCTTATAAAATAATATTATTACATCTAGGTGGTTCCCACATTCCTAAATTTTAGCCTAAGGATTATCATGGTCATAAATATATCACCCAATAGGATTAGGAAATGTTCCAGGGTGTTTTTATATTATTATAATATTATTTTTACCCTTTATTACTAGAATTAATATTTAACCACGGTAAATAAAAAAATTACTAAAGTTACTATTTATAATATCAAAAAGAAGGAACCAATTTAAACTATTTGATAATTCTTATTAATATTATGTGATCCATTATCCAAATTTAAACACATTATTTTTAGAAATTAATTTAAAATTATTTCCCATTGTCAAAACCAAAAAGTGTGTTTTTAATAAGTAAAAACTACATGAAGATTGAAATTTTTTTGTCCAATAAAAATAATGAATTACTTATAATAGACATATTTATATTAAATGATAATAAAATAATCCATATTTTCATTAAAAGCAATTAAAATGGATATATTACTATATAAATAAATTAAATGAAAATATAGTTTTGAATTAAAATGCAGTATTTTTCACAATTAATTAAAAATTAAACATTGTCAGAAAATTACAAAAAACCTGACCATTATAAATTATGGTGTCCCACATATATATAGGAACATTATATTGTCAAATAAAACCTATAAAAGTGTAAAAAATGAAATTTAAAAAATTTTCTCAATCAAATGGCGCTAAAATTGAAATTTTAGAAAAATAAATATTTTACCCGAAAAATTGAATTTATTATTATGTCATACTAGATAACATATTATATGAATTTGAGAAATTTAATTTAATATATAAAATATATTTATCATTATATTAAATTCCATAAATTTTGATATTCTATTTTAAAAACAATTATTTTCATTTTAAATAGGTTTTCATAAAAACACATTCTTTTTATAAAACTGATCTTTATTTCCATTTATAATAACATTGGTAATGAATGAATTATTATTTAATCACATGTAAAAAATATTATCATAATTCAATTATAAATATTAATTCCCTCTATTCCAATGTCAAGGTGTTAACTATAATTTAAAATAATAATAAAATTATTATATTATTTGTCAGTATAACTAAATGTTGGATACCACGTTAGATTACAATTAAACCCATTGTTTTGTTTTGAGTACGCTCTTAAACAAAGAATCCTTTTTCACAAAAAATTATTATCTTCATCCTTAATATTAATAGCTATGAAATTATATTATTCTATAAATACCTGGGTCGTTACAATGCCTATGTACCTACCACTCATAAACATCCCTAGAACATTCCACCCCAGTCGGTTGTCTCATAACATCAGGGTTACTACCACATTCTATATGAAAAATCATTGAGTATGTGCATGGATTTGAAATAAAATCCCTATTATCATATGGTTCAAAACATACAATTGAGCCCTCGATAAACTGTTCATTATATATTTGATCTCCGAAATCATATCTCAGATGAATGAAAATATCTTCAAAATTTGGCTTTCCCAAAAAGTTATTTTCCTGTATCATCTAGGCCTCAGTTTTATCCTTGCAAGCACCCATGGATATTTTCTCCATCTGACCATCACTAGGGCTAATGACAAAAAATTTATCATTTCCTCCAGAGCTTATATTCAATTACTTCCCACAGATATAATCAATAATTATATAACACAATTTATTGCAATATGGACAAATCTCCAACCACGAATAAACAAAACATGTAGTTTTATGCGATATTCAACCTCAACAATGATTCAAACAAGATCAACTGGACTTTAATAGACCTCTATCTCCACATATATTTTAGGAGAGAAAGGATGATAAAATAAACTAGTTATTATGTTAGAAAACAAATATAATCCTTTAATATTTCTGATCATTTGAATATCAAAGGATTTGGGAAAGGAAATGGATGTTTTGGGAGACTAACCCAAATTTTAATTATTGCTTCATCACTCTTCATATGCAAGTTGATAGAAAACCAAAAAAGGGAAATATTTACCCAATATAGAAGTCAAAATAAAAAATGTGGAATCAATTTTATCAACTTAAATACTTATATGTTTCAAAAATTAATTGTAAAATATGTGCGCAAAATGAATTGAAAAACAATTTATGAAAAATCACTTTTAAGAATAAATCTGGATCTATTCTTATTTCATGAATAATAAAAATATTATCAAAAAGTTTTAAAAAATTTTAAATAATTAATATATTTATTTATTTATATCAATTATCAATATTATTAGAATAATTTATTATGATAATCATACATTGAGACCATGAAAATAGGTTTATTAAAAAAGTATTTTTATGTATACAAAAATTTCATAGATAACTAAAAAAGAATTTTTTTTCTCATGAAATTAATTTAATTAAAAAAATGTATGAGAAATAAATTTATTTTTTACTCATTATAAAATAAAACTATTCTTTTTAATTTCACGAAACATAAATATATCATTCCTTATAATTTTGTTTAAAATAATATTTATTGAAAATGTATAATTTTTAGAAACTTATTTAATATCATTACTAATATAATTCTGATATTATTATTTATAAAATGATATTATCTTTATAGTATAAAATTTTTAGACGTTGAAAAATTAATTATAATATTTCTTCATAAAAATAAATAAAAAGCATTCTAAAAGAAAATAATTTTTACAAGAAAAAATTAATTTTAGGAAAATTCTATTCTTCTATCAAAATAATTGATAATATATCATATATTTATTAGATAATTTATATATATATAATAATATGGTCATGCAATACCTACCCTCCAATTCAATGAATACATTATAATAGTTATTTTTATATAATAATATTTTGTGGTTCATTTAATCTTTTAGTTTCATGTTGAATATGGTTTCAACCATATTGTTTTGTTAAAATAAACAAGTGTTAAAAATACATATGTATTATAAATTTCAAATTTTATAATCCTGGTATATTGATTATATATTATTTTTGACACTTATGGCATATTCCTTTTTTATGATCATTCGTTACGATAATATTTTTTATTATAATATTTGACTAATTGGGTAGTATGATTGTATGTCATGATCAATTTATTATACTCGTATGCATATCTTATGATCACATATGGTAATTAATTGATATATATTATGAATATCCATTTTTGGAATCAATTTTTAAACTTTAGTTTGTCTCCCTCTAAAGCTTATAAATAAATATTTCAGAGTAGTTTATATATAATAATTATACTATGTGGGAAGTACTTAAGGGGTATATCAATACCATCTAGGAAATAGGATTAATATATATCTTTTCTCAAAATAATCTAAAACATTAATTTTTTAGGGAATGTTTTTTATGATATTTATTTAATATTGAACAAAAATAAAGTAATATATATTTATGAAATGATCGGGTCACCAATGATTGATTCTATTTCAATACAGTATGGTATGATGGGTTTTTCGTGAAGAATTATTGGAAATATATCGTTGAGTTTCCATTTTTACACCCTAAATTATTTCAATTGTTAATGATTATTTGGAAAAAAATAATTATATTTTGGGACTATACAGTGACATGTATTGTCATATTATTTCAGTGAAATAATTTTTATAATAATTTTAGTGGATTTCATGATTTTGGTTCATTTTCAGTTAACGGATTATAAAAAAGTAATTAATATAACTAATATAATATTATAATCAAATAAATGTGAAAATTTTATCTTTACTTAACTATTTTTTTAAATAAATTTTCACAACACATTTTTTATATAATCTTGTAATTTTCTATGGAGTGATATAATTTTTCATTAATGGATTGAAAACCAAGGGATGATACTAAGTAGTTTTTATTTTTCTCTTCTGTTTATCGAAATTTATATAAAATAAATTTTTGGATGCAGTGAAATGGAGTACATGTATCTTTGTAGTGATGAGATGTAATGTAGGCTTTTGTAACATGATCTTATTGGATTTTTGATGACTATATTAGTGTATTTAATTAATAAAATTATATATTGCATTATTATGATTAAAAATAATATTTTAAATTTTAGGAACCATAATACAAATTAAAGACATTATTTTAAATTTAAATTAATTAAAATAATGATATTTACAAAACTCATAAAGGGATTGGAGATAATTTTAAATAGATATTGATATATAGAAAATGATTTCAGTTAATCTAGAAAATTATAAAGTTGATTTATATGTAAAACTGACATGGAATATAGGAAATGAATTTTGTGATATTATGATGAATTTTAGTTCTATTTTTGTAAATCGATAATATTTTAGGACGTTTATGTTGTTTTAATTAGATTTTATAAGGTTTGTTTGGAATTTTCTAAGTTATGGAGTTGTATTTTTTTTAGAAAACAAAAATTTATAATGTTTTGAAATTATATGAATCAATATAATACTTTTAAGTATATGACCATTGAAACATGTATATATATTAATATTTATGATAAATGTAACAATTAATCAATTTTTACTTCTTAATAAATGAATGAAAAATTTTATTTTAATAGTTTCCACTAAGACACATTGTTGTGTAAGATTAATTAAATCTTATATAATATTACATTGAATACATTAATGAATAAACTATACATGATAAAATAATAACACACTTTTTAATAATGCATTATTAAATAATATTTGATGATTTATATGAGTAAAATGAGATCTAATATATAAAAACATATATTATTTATATAATGTTGAGTTTTCCATCAATGGATAAATATCATCATTCATTTGTGTATACTGTATTCATGATGAGTTTATTATGTAATTATAAAGAAGTTATTTGTATCATGGAGGAAACATTGCACTACGGATTGATTACTTTTATATAAATCATGATAATATAGAAAATTAATGGATGTCTCTATTGGAATTATATTGAATTAGAGAAACAAATTACTATAGATAATTAAATGAGATCATATTCTTATCATATTTTTACTTATTCCATGTATGAGTATTGATTTCTTTTATGACTACCGATGATATATATTTAATGAATTATATATTTATCAAATTTCAATATAATTATTATAATAGTTGTTTGTTTTGTAGATTTCGGATTATTTAAATACTTTAATTATATAATAATTTTTTCATAATAGTTTAGTTGATTTATAAACCAATTATTTAATGTAGAACTGTGGAAAAAAATTAAGCTATTAAAGTTGTACTATAGATTAATCCCTTATTTATATTAAAATAAGAGATAAAACCAATGGTAATAATTTTTTATGTTATTTGAAATTATAGTTTATGTAAATGTTTACTGCATTTATAATTAAATAATATCATTTTTTATATCATGGTTGAGAATGATAAAATATTATTTCACAATATCATCATGGTAAAATATAATATATATATATATATATATATATTGAGAGGATATCACATGGAAAATTTTATTAATTGAATTTCACTAAAAAAATATGACTAGCATCAATTTAAGATTACTATAAATTAAGAGGTATATTAGTATAAATTAAGTTCAAAACATAAATTTTTATCCTGTTAATCTCACAATATTATGGAGCCAACTGAATCAAAACATGAAGGACGAAATGTTCATGAATGTATTTGATAAACTGTGTGCTTGTGTTATTTGTACCCATTTTCCAACACCGATGTATTTCTATAATAGAAATATTTATAAATTTAATGGATGAACCATTTCCATTTTTGATTCCAAATTATAAAATACAATCTATCTGTGTGCGATAAAAACAAATTTATACTAAGTATTAGATCAAAAACTCTTATTGAACTGTTAAAAGGTAATTGTGATTTCATTCTTCGGTGTTATAGTTTCTAATTTCTACAAAAAAGTCAAAATGTGTGAGATGATATTTTGAGAGAAAATCAATAAACCTGGAAATACGGTGAAAGATATAGTTTAAATATATAAATGGTAGATATGTTGATTCACTCTGTTCACACTGTGGTTGGGTAAGACCCATTGGAGTAATGACATAAAAAAATACTAAATTATATTATGAAACAATATATAGCAACAAAACATATATTTAAATTCTTTGTATTTGAATTTTTTTTACATAGTTATAAGAAACATTTTATAATATATATACTTTTTTAAAATTTTATATACTTGGTGGGTATGTGAAATTTACATTATTCTAAATAATTTTGGAACCAATATTATTAAAATTCATAAAATTAACAAATTTCATTTAGAATAATAAATAAAATATTATTTCATAAGGATTAATTTTGGTTGAACCTAGTCAAAAGAAATTAGAATTTTCAATTCCATCATATTCAAATATAATGGACATATTATATAGAAGAAAACATTATTTCCGTTTGAATTTTATTTACATATATTTTAATATTCAAATTACATTATATGTTTAGATTAAGATATATTTTTCATGCCAATTTAGTAGGATTTGAAATTTATGATTTCCATTAAAATTAGAAATAACAGAGGTATAATCTAAAGGGGTATAGTCAATATTTATTAAATGTAAATTGATATAACTTTGAGGTTTCATTGGAATAGTTTATTGTGTATCTTTTATCAGTTGAACAATTTCTTTTGGACCCATGTAATGTACCAAAACTGTGCAATGAAAATAATTTAGTACATGGATTTGAATATTTTATTACATAGTAAAAAAAATGTTATTTTTTATTTTATATATAAAATCAGAAATTATATTTATAGAAAAAAATTAAAATTCATTATTATTTTTCACCTTAAACATTTATTTGTTACTATTTAAATTTTTTTGGAAATGTATTTTTCTGTATAATTTATCTAAATATATTATTGGATAATCAATTTAATTTTCAAATTTTTAATAAAACAAATATGTATATATTTCATCATTCATAATAGAACGTGTTTTTTAAAATTATGATAATTTCAAAAATGTCACATATAAACCATCCATGATATTGGGACCATCCAAATAAATTAATGTATAATTCAACCAACTACATTATTGAATAATTTATATCAATATAGTTTTAAATAATATTATTTTTCTAATATTCATCATTAGGAAAAATGGATGTATTTTAAATGAACAACACTATAATACATAATCATATTTTAAATACTATTATTAATAATTTAAATGTCACTAATATTATTTTTATAAGGGACACAATGATTTATACAAATTATTAGATTATTTTAAGCATATATACACTTCAAATACCAACCATCGATCATAAAGTATTTTGACATTGGATGAATATGTGCACAAATCTGAAAAAAAAAATGGAATTGAAATAAAACATATATTATTTAATATTCATAATGTGTAACTAAATTTGATTGAGACCATACATCTATATTGGATATCCCGAGAATTATTTGAAATGATAGATGAGCTTAAAAGACCTGTATGGGAGTATGAATAAAATAAATCATTGCACCTGGGTTATAATGCATTATATAATGACAAAAAAATTAATGGAATGTTAAAAAACTTATAGAAGAATAAAATATAGAACATTGGATCAAGTAATCATTATATAATTGAAATTTTGAAAAACATAATACATGACATAATCACGAGTCAAGGCTAAACACCTAGACCATTGCACATGAAGGATGATGAATCAAGGGTAACAACCAATACCATTTCATATGAAGGATGAAGAGTAAATGATACAAACTAAGTCCATTGCACATGATTTTCAATTTGGATATACATTAATCAATACATTGTATCCCTATCTGGTTTAACATATCACTACATGTTTATTATTATGTGTTCTACACGAAGAATCGCTGAATAGGATTAACCATGGAAAGAATTAGGAATCTTAATAATGAAATTAGGAATAACAAAATGGAATATCATAATGGTATATAAGAAAGAATGGATTTAAATAATAAATTGAAATTAATAGTAATATATCATGATATGGGATGTGGAAATAATATAAAAGAATGTAAATAGAGTTTTTAATAAAAATTAAAAATGAAACATTTTAGTGAGGTTTAAATATAATATTAAATGGTATTCGAAGAGGAAAAGACAAGATATATTATATATAACAACAAATGAACCATGTTACTATTTCAGGTTAAAATTGGTTATTTTAGGAATATAATTGTGGGTTAAAATATATTATGTAGTGTAGTAGAAATTAGGAAAGAAATTGGGATGTTTCATTTAGATGGGATTTCTTATCGAGAAGAATTGAAAAGGGAACCTTTTTAAAAAATGTATTTACCCATTAAATAAGGATGATATTACATGGATACATGAATTTGAAACATATACATAGATTTTGAAATAATCAGAAGAAAATAAAAAATAATTACAAAGTGGTAATGATTGAGAAGAAAAACCCGATGAAAAAATGGCAGTTTGGAGAGAATCTACTACCTTATGTATGAACACGTTCCACACCTGAACTTATAGTAATGGATAATAAAATTATATAAATTTAATAATTAATTAATAATAATTAATAATAACATTTTATTTATTATAATTTTATTATGTTCATTTTGTTGACTCAAAAGTTCTCTTTTGGATTTTATATCTTGTTTTGGAAATCACAAATGTCTTTTACCATGCTAATCCTATTGATCATACTATTTGTACTGAACATGCCGATCGTACTGACCATGCTGATCGTACTGACCATGATGATCGTACTGACCATGCTGATCGTACTGACCATGATGATCGTACTGACTATAATTTTTGTACTGAATCTGGAAATTGTATTGACTCTGTTAATCATACAAAGTTTTATGAATCGTACTCAGTTTTTATCGTAACAATACATTCCACTAAGTAATACTCTTAGTACACATATTTTACATTCATTACATGCTTGCTTTGGTCCTTTATCAAGAACACATGTTTCATATTAATTGTACTCATGTTTATCATCCTCATATATCTTTTGTTTTAATCAAAACGACGTTGTGGAGTTAGTTATAAACTAATCAAAACGATGTTGTATTTTCTATTTCATTATGACCATTATAATACCAGGTGTCCATGTCCCTCCATGTTTTCCGGAGAAATATGACCATTGGAGGAAATGTGACCGTTGGATCCTGAGGCCTATAAATAGTAGTTCATTTGAAGCCACAAAAAAAAGAACTTTGAAACAACGCGTGAGACCTTGCTTATATCATGTTCTAGAGAGAGACACTATGACTTCTCTCCTGCTTTATGTGAAAGCCTTGAGTTTACCAAACGTGAATGGCTCGTTCATAGTTTATGTATTTCTATATGTTTTTTGTTTTTCATTGTGCGACTGATCAAGTGATAACGATCGAGGCCTGCCAGGGATAGGCAGACGATTCTACCGATCATCGTATCGAGGGCTTTCAAGTGATTGAAAGACAGAGGTGTTGATTACCTACAAAATTGAGGACTTTCGGGGATAGAAAGACAGACGTACCGATCATCGTATAGAGGGCCTACCAAGGTGGTGGTAATACAGACCTGTTATCCTAGCTGAAAGGATAAACCTTTTCATTGGGTCAAAGGAATTGTAATACTTTAACATTTCCTCTACTGTTTTTTATGAAAGGGAGTTTTATTGTTTTCATTTCTTCATTCCATATTCATTTGTAACAGTTTCAATTACAATTAAACTGTTACATATTGTATCGATTGATTATATATGCTTTATGGTAGAATCTTTCACTATTGTAATACTCTAATTATTGTATTCATCTTGAATACAATTTCGTTACTTTTCTTATAGTATTACATTATATCATACCTTTATATTGAATACAATTGTGGTTGTTTGTTTTTTTTCTGAATTTTATTAGTTTAATATCATTTAAACTAATTTCATTAGTGTTTAAACACAAATTTATTAATCCTAAAATTCACCTCCCCCACCCCCTCTTGTATTGTTCCATCTAATATACATATACATCTACATATTCGATCTAACAATTGGTATCAGAGGAGGTTTCCACAGATTTTTATTACCTAGCTCTATTGCTTCCAAATTTCTGTTTCAACTATTTACTACACTAACGTATGGAGTGGAAAAGTTTTTGTTTTTGTTAGATGAAAGGAATGGATATTGGGTCAATTGACAATCTAAATCCTTCTAGACCACCAATCATTTATGGGAATGACTATGAGTGCTGGGGAGATCAAATGAAGAGATTTTTTATCAATACTAGTGTAGAAAATTTTATTATGATTACTAGAGGTTACAAAATTCCGGAAATAGAAGTCAGGGCTTTCACTAATCAAGAGAAGAGAGAATATCAACTGAATTAAAAGGTACAAAATACTTGACTATGTTCTATGACCAGGAATATATACATCGAAATATCTTCTTGTGAAATAGCCACCTATATTTGGAAGAAATTGGAAGTCACACATTTTGGTACATACAAGGTTATAGAAACAAGAAGAGCAATGCTTCGAGCAGAGTATCATGGATTTATTTTTCCTTATGGAGATCCTATATGTAAAGTGCAACAAATATTTATTACAATTGTCAATAGTTTAAAATCTATGAGAGAAAAAGTTCTTGATGATGAAGCTCTTTTTTAAAAAAATTATTGATATAATGCCGAATGAATGGAAGTCAAAAAGGACAGCTATTGATGAAAATAGAAAATTTTCCCAGATTAAACTTGATGAACTCTTTGGAACTCTTCTAAAGCACAAGACAAGAATGAAGAGAGATGCAGATTACAACAAGAAGAAAAATGGAAATGGAAGTGTAGCTTTTACCACTATATATAAATCTAAAACACCTGAAAGTATAATAAGATCCAATGCTAAGAAAGTTGTTATGTCTGATTCATGTGATTGTTATCTTTCAGATAATGAGTTAGCCAATCTTTCTCGAAAGATGAACAAGGTTATGGGAAAGAAATAATTCCAATATATATTCAAAAAAAAATATAGGAAGAACATGAAATATTCAGAGGTAACATGTTATGAATGTAAGAAAGAAGTTCATATAATACTTGATTGTCATTTACTGAAGAGAGAAGACAGAAAGGAGAAAAATTATGAAATAAATAAGAAAATGTACTACAAGACAAAGACAAAGAATGTCTTGAAGGAAAATGATACTTGGAGTGAAAGTTGTAGCAATTCATCAGATAATTCTTCAGAATATGAATCCTCATGATAATGGAATATTGAACTTATACCAAGAATACCAATCGAAGATCATTGTCTCGTGGCTAAGTTACACAATGTTGAAGCTATTACAAATGTTTCTTTGAATTTGGATTATAATAATAATAAATATTATGAATCTTCAAATGATGATTCTTCATCATTAGAAGATAATACAATACCTTCATTTGAAGAATTATCTAGGTTTTCCAAATTACTTGAGAATGAAAATTCTAAACTGAAGAAAAATATTGACAATGAAAATTGTTGAATTTCAATTTTAACTAAAGAAGTATTAGATAATTCTAATGATCGTGATATGAAAAATTCTGGTTTTCAGAATATTTTAAAAACCTTGGAGAATGTAAAATCTGATAAGGAGAACCATTCTAAGGATCTAGAAAATGTAATTTCTACGAAAAATGTTTTTGAGCCTAACTCCAGTTTAAAAAAAAAATTGGAGGATAAAAATCAGGTTTTTAAACTAAAGTCAGAAATATTTTCCTTGAAAAAATGTGTGTCAAATTTTACTTATGGCAAGGAGAACTTTGAAAAAATTTGTTCTCAAATTTGACCTTTGAGAAATCATTCTAGACTTGGTTAAACTCATTCCAAACCATTTTTTAGTAATAACTATTTTGTTCCTCAAAATACCCCTTTTTGTTCTAAGTTTCTATGTGGTGGACACTGGAAAAGAGAATGTTCTCTTAATAGAACTCAGTCTTTAGGATTTCATAAATCACATTTTACAAAACAAATGTGGATTCCTAAAATTCATTTATCTAACTCTTCTGTATCCAAACAAGTTTGGATTCCAAAAAACTAATTGTTTCTTTTTTAGAAAAATAAGAAGTGTACCAACAAGAATATTTGGTACATGGATAGTGGTTGTTCTTGACACATGACTAGAAACACATATTTCTTTGAAAATATTATCCAAACAAAAGGTGGAAAGGTTACCTTCGGAGATAAATCTCAAGGAACGATTGTTGGGATAGGTAATATTGTTTTTATTAGAAAAGTTCATATCTCAAATTTTTTGTTTGTTAAAGGTCTTAGGCACAATTTCACCAGCATAAGCCAATTATGTTTTGAAGGATACCTTGTCAATTTTAGGAATTATAAATGTTTAGTTCACAATTCCAAGGATGAGTCCGTTCTATCTACCTATAGGGAAGATAATGTATACAATATTAACCTAGAAAACCTTATGAGTCAAAATTTACCCTGCTTAAGTGCAATAGAAGACCAATCATGGATATGGAATATAATTCTAGGACACTGTAACCTAAGAAACCTTAGTAAACCTTAATAGAAAATACTTGTAATGGGACTATCGTATCATAGATATGGTTCTTCAAAAGTCTTTTATTCTTGTAAATTAGGAAAGAAACATAAAACTAGATTTAAATCAATTAGTGAAATTTCACCATCTAATGCATTAAAGCTAGTGCAAATGGATTATTTTGGTCCTTCACAAAATAGAATCATTGGAGTCAAATACTCTGTATTTGTTTTAGTGGATGACTTTACTAGATTTACATGGGTCTTTTTCTAACAAAGAAATCTAAATCCATTTCCTATTTCAAAACATTCAGAGCCCAAGTTAAAAATGAGAAAAACCTACCATTGATAACTATTCATATTGATCATGGTGGTGAATTTCAAAATTCTGATTTTCAAACCTTTTGTAGTAAGAAAGGTATTACTCACAATTTCTCAGCTCCATGAACTCCTCAAATAAATGGAGTTGTTGATAGAATATATTGTATTATTTAGGAAATGATGAGGACCATGTTGAGTGAATACTCAATTGCTAAGCACTTTTGGGATGAAGCTGTTAGTAATTCTTTCTATACTATAAATTGAGTTTTAACTAGACCTTTTCTCAATAAAACTCCTTATGAATTGTGGACTGGCCGAAAACCTAAAGTTTCATACTTCAATGTTTTGGGTGAAAAGTATTCATTTTGAATATTAAAGAGAATCTTCACAAATTTTCACCAAAATATGATGAAGGAATCATTCTAGGCAATTCTACAACATCTAAGGCTTATAGAGCTTTCAATAAAAACACTTGTACTATTTAAGAAACAGTGCATGTTAAATTTCATGAAACTAATCCTTTTGTTTTCAACCAATCCCAACCAACATCCACGGATGTGTTTTCTAAAATTTTTTATCAACCTCTATTAGAAGACTCTTATGAAAAGGAAAATGTTCAAGAAAGAGTTCCTAAAACTTTTACCCCAGAAGAACTTCTACCATATGTTGATGAACATGTTTTACAAAACCCAAATCAATTGTTTTCTAGGAATCACCACAGTGATAATATCCTTGGTGATGTAAATCAACCTGTAAGGACTAGAAATTCCTTGAGAAATGAAATAGAACATCTTGCTTTTCATTCCCAATTTGAACCTAAAAGTCCAAGTGAGGCCTTAGGTGATGAAAATTGGATTAAAGCAACGCAAGATGAACTAAATGAATTTTAAAGGAATCAAGTCTGGACTATAGTTGAAAGACCTAAAGAAAAAACTATAATTGGTGTAAAATGGGTTTTTAGAAACAAATATAATGAAAATGGAATCATTGTACGAAATATAGAAAGACTTATTACCAAGGGCTATAATAAACAAGAGGGAATAGACTATGAAGAAACATATGCTCTGGTAGATAGACTTGAATCTATTCGTATTCTATTAGCCTTTGCAGTATACTTTAATTTCAAACTATTTCAAATGGATGTTAAATGTTCTTTTATATACGGTTTTGTTCAGGAAGAAGTAGTTGTCGAACAACCCCCTGTTTTTCTAGACCCAAAACATCCTAATAATGTTTTTAAAATTACCAAAGCTCTATATGGTCTTAAACAATCCCCTAGAGCATGGTATGATAGACTTACAAGATTTCTCTTACAAAACAATTATAAAAAAGGCACATCAGATCCAACTCTTTTTATAAATATGTAAAATAAAAATGTGTTGATTGTTCAAATTTATGGTGATGGCATCATATTTGGATCACCTCAACAATATTTAACTGATTATTTTTCAAATTTAATGAAATTTGAGTTTGAAATGAGTATGATGGGTGAGTTAAAATTCTTCTTAGGTTTTCAAATTTCACAAAAACCAGAAGGAACATATATATCCCAACATAAGTATATAAAATATTTACTCAAGAAGTATGTTACGACAAAACTAAAAGTATTAGTACTCCAATTGATACCTCAAATACACTTGATCTTGATGAAACTGGGAAACCAGTAGATCAATCAATTTTTAGAGGTATGATAGGGAGTTTGTTATACTTGACAGCCAGTTGACCAGACTTAATGTTTTCTGTATTCTTATGTGAAATATACCAATCTAATCCAAAAGAGTATCATTTAAAATCCATAAAGGGAGTCTTTCGGTATTTAAAATGAACTATGGATTTAAGTCTTTTTTACACTTCTGGATGTGATTTTGTCTTAAAAAAAAATTTAGATGCTGACTTCGGTGGTTGTAGAATGGATAGAAAGAGTACATCTAGAATATGTAATTTCTTATGAGATTTTCTGGTTTCCTGGTCTTATAAGAAACAACACTCAGTAGAACATTCCACTACTGAAGCTGAATATGTAGCATTTGGAAGTCGTTGTGATCAAGTGTTATGGATTCAACACACACTCACTAACTATGGATTGCATTTTTCAAAAACTAAAATTTTTGGTGATAATACTAGTGCCATATTTCTTAGTAAAAACCCATCACATCACTCTCGTACAAAACAAATAGATGTTAGGTATCACTTTCTTAGGGATCAGACACAAAAAGAAGATATTATTTTACAATTCATCAGAATGCAAGAACAACTTGCTGAAAATTTTACAAAACCAATACCTTCCGATAGATTTGAGTTTATAAAATAGATGAGAGGAATGATTACATTAAAATAATCATTCATATCTACTTCATGTTTTACACTTCTCCTTACATTAAATAACACCTCTTAGAAAGGGGGAGAAGATTTTTTACATACTATGTTTGTTATTTTCTTATTATATTTATATGTTTATTCTCCTAGTCTGTGTCTTTGCTTTTCTATTTATCATATCGACTGTTTTATCGTATTATTTAACTTTCTGCTTATCGTATCGACTGTTTTATCGTATTGTTTACCTTTCTGTTTATCGTATTAACTGTTTTATCGTATTATTTACATTTTTGTTTATCGTATTGATGATTTAATCATATTATTTACGTTTTTGTATATCGTATTGACCGACTACCATAACATGTTTTTCTTCATCGGCTTGTTCGTTCATGGTAATGAATTTATTTTCCATCAGCATGTCCATTCATGGTAATGAATTTATTTTCAATCGGTATGTCCGTTCATGTTAATGAATATTTTTCCATCGGCACGTCCGTTCATGGTAATGAATTACTTTTCCATCGTCACATCCATTCATGGTAATGAATTTCTTTTCCATCAGCACGTTCGTTCATGGTAATGAATTTCTTTTCCATCGACATGTCCGTTCATGGTAACAAGTTTGTTTTAAATCAGCTTTTCAGTTCATGGTAACGAATTTGTTTTCCTTCATGATGACGATTGATGATATTATTTTTCTTCGTATTCTTGTTTTTTATTTCACTATTAGTAATATCTAAAGCAAAAATTACCATACAATATCTAGCATGTACATAATTTAAAAAAATTTATTTTTATTTTTTTTAAATTTTTTCCCTCATTTTAATCATATCCGTTGATTTATTTTCTTCTAAATATCAACCGTAGATGAAGAACGATCATTATTTTTCTGCCTATAAATAAACCCCATCCCTAAACCCACACCGTTCTTTCAGATTTGTGGTGAATCTCTGCCCCATCGATTTAATACTTTGTACGATCATTCATGAGGTTTTACCTATATGTCTCATTCCTCTACTAATACTCTTGTTGAAATGTCTTCCAAGATTTTTTCAGAGAAATTCTTTTTTAGAGAATGATCCAATTCTTATTGATGAAGTCAGTCAGTTCTACAAAATTATATCTTTTGATAAGAACATGACTATCAACTCTGCTATGTATGATAGAAAGTTATCGATGTCTGTGAAACAAGCATCCCATTTTCTAAATTTTCAAATTGAAGTTGATTCCTTCTATACATCACATAAACTACCAGAGGAAGTTGGTATTTTTAAGAAGGAATGTTCTGAAAAGTATTTGTTTATTATAAATGAAGAAAAGAGGAAAGTGGCTCATCTTTCTCCAGATAACAGATTTGTGACGATGTGGATGCAAGGTTTTCTTATCCCAAGGAAAGGGGATAGAGAGACATTGAAGGTTTATGATATTTTCATGTTAGAATATCTTTTAAACATGAGAAAATTAGATCTCATGGGATACATATATGAAACAATTAAGAATTTTAAGTCAGGAGCAATCAAATCCCATTTGATTATGTATCCAGTTATTCTTACAAATTTCATTCTCGAGAGCATGATGTTTTGTAATATTCTTTTGAAAAGAAATTTAGTAGATCTAAAGCCATCCTGGATTTTTAAGAGTACATTGAAAAATTTTAATGTTTGTTTTGATCATAATTCAAAGATTTTTGTAATGGATTTAGAAGCTGAATCGACTTGGAATCAATCGTCACCTATGCCTGTCAAAGAAAATCCTTCTGTTGGTACTCCACAAAAGTCAGATCCCCAAACCAGTTCAGTGCTTAAGAAGAAACCAAAGTACAATAAGGAGGTTGTGTCCAAGTGGAGAAAAGATAGAGAACATAGAAAATAAGGTGAACTGAAGTTCGGTCTTCACCAAACTGAAGATTTTGCAGAAAGAATAAGGGTAGAGGAAACCCTTCAAGATGAAAAGAAAAAGAAGACTCTTATGAAAATAACGGCTGAAGTCTTTGATATATCTAAAGTCTTGAAAATGGTTGAGTATGCAAGTGCTCAACTATTGGAATAAGTACATCAAGAACCTATCGTACAGAGTCTTCCAGAGAAAGAAAAAGGAAAACATATTTTAGAATAAATTCAGGAAGTTGAAGAAGAGCATGGATATTTCCTTTCGGAATTCCTTCAGAGCTCAAAGAAAAGTAGAGAAGAATTGTTTCAAAGATAATTTTAAGGGATTCAATAAGCTCTTACTTCCGATCAAGCTCCAGATGAATCTTTTTGAATCTCCAGAAATATTTCTTTCACAAGGGAATCAAGGTCCTCAATATTCTGAGAAAACAATCGTTGTCAGTGACAAAGTGGATAGAAAAATGAAATGGGATTGTAAAAGTCAAAGGAAAACAACCAATTGTAGATTCAAGATGATCAAATGAATTGGTTTCGTAGGATGAGGATACAGATTCAGAATATAAAATTTCTCTTAAGAAAAGTGATTACATTGTTCATGTTTTAAGAAGGGTTAAAAAGGCTATTCCCTATTTCCCCAGGCTAGAATGGAAAATTGATTTTATCACTGATAACCAGAGAAAGAAGTTTTGCTCCGTAAGAGAATTGGGAAAGAAACTTCTATCAGTTGAAGCCGATTTGAATGTTATATCTGAAAGTTTGGCTTCCCATAAGATGGCTTGCAATAAGATGACCAAGTGGTCATACAAAACAGACCGCTCATTGAATGTCCATGATATATAAATTTATGATATAATGAGTTTATCAAATGATCTTGTGATTGATTTCAATAAACATGACAATAAAACTGTTGAAGGACTGAATCAGGTAACTCACGGAGCCGATATTCCTTCAGTAAAAGAATTACAAGAGAGAATGAATGCTTTTTAGTCTGAATTCATGAAGGATTCTTCTTTTAAAGATGAAATAGTTTTGTTGAAGGAACAAAATTCCATGTTATCCAATGATAACATGAATCTAAAAAATATAATTGATACTCTTGAAGAAGTAATCGGAGTCCATGAAGAGACCATCAAGAATCAGGATCAGCTTTTTTCCAACCAACAAGAGCTTCTCAGAACTCAGGGTGATTCTATATCTGATGACAAGAAGGAAATCAAAAAGATGAAAGTCGTTCTTCATGATATAATAAAGAAGGAAAAGGAAAGAGAAAACAAATGACTATTGTATTTGTTTTATTTTAAATCATTTGTTATCGAAATGAGATTTGTTATACTCTTTTCATTGTCTTTCAAATCTTTTCTCTAACTCTTTCAGGCAACTTATGATTACCCCATTATTTTTGTAAATCAAAATGGGGGATAATGTTTTACAAAGGGTGATAATGTTTTACAAAAGGAGAATTTTTTGAACAAACACTTCTAAATCAAGGAAAATCCACGAATACAATCCTTAGGAAAGTACATACCTAAGGGGGAGTTAGTTGTATTCAATTTCTTATTCAGAAGAGTTTCTAATAACTCAGGGGAAGATAAGTATTTATTTATGTTTTTTACATTGTGTTTTGTGATTTCCAAAAAGGGGGAGATCGTTGAGTCAAAAGTTTTCTTTTGACTTTTATTTCTTGTTTTGTAAATCACAAATGTCTTTAACCATGCTAATCGTATTGATCATACTATTCATACTGACCATGGTGATCGTACTGACCATGCTGATCGTACTGACCATGCTGATCGTACTAAACATGCTAATCATTCTTACATTGTTGATCGTACTGACCATGTTGATCATACTAGCAATGCTAATCTTACTGACCATGCTGATCGTACTGACCATGATGATCGTACTGATCATGCTGATCATACTGACTATGCTGATCGTACTGACCATGATGATCGTACTAACCATGTTGATCGTACTAACCATGCTGATCATACTGACTATAATTTTTTTACTGAATCTAGAAATTTTATTGACTCTGTTAATTGTAATAAGTTTTATGAATCATACTTAGTTTTTATCCTACCAATAAAATCCACTAAGGAATACTCTTAGTACACATACATTACTTTCATTACGTGCTTGTTTTGGTCCTTTACCAAAAACACATATTTCATATTAATTGTACTCATTTTTATCATCCTCATATATATTTTGTTTTAACCAAAAAGAATTCGTAGAGTTAGTTATAAACTAATCAAAAAGATGTCATGTGTTCTATTTCATTATCACCGTTATAATGCCAGGTGTCTATGTCCCTCAAATTTTTTTAGAGAAATATGAATGTTGGTGGAAATGTGACCATTGGAACCTGAGGCCTATAAATAGGAGAACATTTGAAGCCATGAAAAAAATAATGTTCAAACAACGTGTGAGACTTTTCTTATATCAAGTTCTAGAGAGATACATTGTGACTTCACTCCTGCTTCGTGAAAAAGCCTTGATATTACCAAACGTGAACGACTAGTTCTTAGTTTTTGTATTTCTATAAGTGATTTGTTTTTCTTTGTGTGGCTGATCAAGTGATAACGATCGAGGGCTGACGGGGATAGGCAGACGGTGCTACCGATCATCGTAACGAGGGATTTCAACTGATTGAAATACAGAGGTGTTAATTACCTGCAAATTCAAGGGCTTGCAGGGATAGCAAGACAGACGTACCGATCATATAATCGAGGGCTTATGGGGATAGCTTGACAGAAGTACCGGTCATTGTATCGAGGGCTTACCAAGTTGGTGGTAAGATAGTCCTATTATCCAAGGTGAAAGGATAACCATTCTCTTTGGGTCAATAGAATTGTAATACATTTACATTTCATCTACTATGTGTCTTAAGAAAGGGAATTGTATTGTTTTCCTTTCTTCATTCCATATTCATTTGTAACTGTTTCAATTACAATTATATTGTTATATATTGTATCGATTGATTCTATACGCTTTATGGTAGAATCCTTCAATATTTTATTACTCTGATTATTGTATTCATCTTGAATACAATTACTTTACTTTTCATATAGTATTACATCATATCCTACCTTTATATTTAATATAATTGTGGTTGTTTGTTTTCGTTGTAAATTGTATTAGTTTAAGATAATTTAAACTAATTTCTTAAGTGTTTAAACACAATGTTTTTAAACCTATAATTCACCCCCCTCTTTTATTGTTTCATATATAATAAAAATATATCTACATATTCGATCCAACACATTTATGTACTTTTTGATGAGTTATAATATACAATTCTATTATTCAAGAGTGTTTATTTCATTTATTTTAATGATCGTTTCACTAGTACATGTTTATAGAAAATCGTGTAAAATGTGAATAGTTTTCTAGAATAAAATTTATATGTCATTACTGAATTAATAAAATATGAAATGGAATTATTTATCACATGTTTTAAATTTTAGTATGATTCAGTAGAAAAATGATAATAATAACTAATTAGATTATTTTGGAATTTTATTGATCATCATGAACTAGTATCATTTGACTAATTATTCATATGGTAACATACTGGTTTCAAAAAATTTAAATAAACCTAAAAATATATGATATAGCATTTTATAACCATTATAAGTGGTTTAATGACCATCTATTAAGGTGGAAATGGACACTAAAAACCCATCATCCAATAATGTGACAAATCAACATATCACATTTGAAATATTCATTTTTATAAACAAATGTGTGGGGTAAATATTTTCTGAAGGGTTGTTAAATTCACATAATAATATTACATTGCATTATATAAATATAGTTGTCATGTAACATTTATAATGTCATTATATCATATGTAATGAAAATTAAAAATTAAAATGAAATTTAATGAAAAATAATGTGGTTTTAACAACTCAAATTTTTTTACCTTTAGCCTCTCCTTGAGGAAATGGAATATAAAAATTTATTAATAAAAATGGATCATGAAAATCAGTATTTTTATGGGGTTTATTCTGAATTTGGACAATAATCATGGAGTTATAGTTTTGAGGAAAAGAGTTCGTGTGTGGTGGTATTTATAGTGGGGAGAGGGGTGTTTTTAAAATTTTTAATTTATTATTATTTTTTATAAATTACATTATTAGTGCATATCAATTTGAATCTTTATAGTAAATACTTTATTTTATTTTATTCTAATTCTTATTACATGATAAATACCTCATACATAACTCTATAATTTATGTATTTATCTTATTCTATAAATTACCTTATTTTACAATTCCCCAAAAACTCTACTTTTAAAGATATTTTAGAAATATTCACCCTACAAATTTATTCATGTGAATAATTCAAACATTGAATCCATTTTATGAAAAATATTTTGTAATATTAAAATATTCATTTATAACTTAATTTTTTATTTACTTAATAAATACCGATTTGAAAATTATTATTGGAATAATAACATGTTGAAGAATTAATTAAATCCTCAAAAAAATATCTTATAATATTATGAAAAAAATAATTATTATAGAATCCATGTTATGAAAACAATTTTTTTTATATCATTATATTAATTTTTAAATTTTCCACAATCATTTATGTTTTACAGAAATTCCAATTTAATTTTTTTTTCAAAACATTTATTTACATATACTAGGATATAATTATATTATATTTTCATTGATTAGATAGGAAAACATTATTTATACAATAATATATGTGTATACTATTATACATGATTTATTATAATTCTTAAAGGTCATATTTCAATTCCCATGGTCACATTATTGTTACCTTGGTTTAGGATCCTTAATTTATATAAGTACCACTTATTTCAACAATTCAAAATTTTAATGTTTTTATTCTTTTATCTCTATTATAATATGTTATTCAAACAATATGAAATAATTAATAGATTAGGAATTTAATGGATTTAATTATGATTTGTTACATTATCACAACCATAAGAATGTTTTCCCTCAATTTTTTACAAACTAAGGGTAAAATAGGTTAGGGGACTTCTCATTCATTACATCTTGTGGTTCTGATGTTCCCACTTCATACATAATGTTTCTCTATAATACTTCTACTAGGTGAGTGGTCTTGTTGGGTAGAAAATTATCTCTATGTCTAAAATCTTCAGTATCTGGTCCTTGTAAATGATTTTTTTCCAACTATACCACCTCTGAATTCAATACATGTGAGTTATCTAGATTATACATCCTCGATAAGGATATGTGGAACACATCATGCACTAGAGACATTTTAGGTCGATGTTATAGTCAATATTCCACATATCTCACATGATCAATGATCATGAAGGGGACGATGTACCTGGGACTGAATATCCCTTAATTTCTAAATCTCATGATTCTATTCCATGATTATATGAGGAGAATTTCATAACTCCAAACATTAACTACAGGTCTCGATGATGATTTTCTATTTATCTCTTCTATTTCCTAGGGGCATCTTTTATGTGTTTCTGAATTGATTTCCCTATTTCTACCATATCATTGATCATTTAAGGTCATAAGAGCTTAAATTAACTAATTTCATACATGTATTCATGTGTTCTAAATATTTTATTATAATGGGATTCATATAGACCCTTTTAGATGTCTGAGTGGAAACTATTATTGAATGAGAACTCAACCAGTTTTAGATGTAAGTTTCATCATCAATTTAAGACCATATAACATGATCTAAATATGTATTCTAGTGTATTAATATTCCACATTGAGTTACTATATGTTTGGTGATGATAATTCATACGGAAGACAAACTAAGTGTTTAGATCATGTTAGATTCTTTCCAAGATTATAGATGTGAATCTTAGATACCTATCAGATATAATCGATAATGTTACTCGATGAATCCTTAACACTTCAATGATGTATATAAATTAATGTTGGTCAACTTGTATGTTCTATAAAATATGGATAAAGTGATATATATTAAAAGACTATTCAAAATAACCCTATATAAATATTTCAAATTAATTTCTTTAGATACATTATGAAAATGTACATGGTGAATTTTTCTTAATTCCAAGTTATTATGGTTAATTATTTCATCATCCTCATAGATTTTTTTAGTCTAGGCCTTCACATGAATACATACGAAAGAATTTTATGTATACTAAGATATATCATTCTTCATATTGTCCCACCAATTGTTATATTGATGATATCGACACATCATAATGTATTCATGGGGAATAAAGAAGGTTGATCAATGGGAATCATTTAGAATCACTTCCTTTAAATATGGATTGGATACTACACATATTCGTAATCCAAATCTCATGAATTCCCTTATACCCATTTTTAATTATATGGATTTATCATTTATGATAACATCCAGCTTTTTCTAAATTTCCACAGCATTTCATTTGGAATCATTTACTTTCTCTATTAGGGATGGTTTAGAAAACATTTGATAAAGTATTTGAAATATTCCTTCTCAAATAATTTTCATGTCCTTCTTTTTTTTTGTCTATGAAATTTAGATCATTCTCAATTATCATCATTTATAATGATGAATGATACTCTACTCTTAAAGAATCAACTTCCTTTTTTTATTACCCGGATGACAGTGGATTATGGAGTCACAATTTATGATGAACTCTTTGAATATTCACTAGGACATATTAAACTAGTTATATGTTAAAATATATGTTGATTCTTATGATGAGTATATATCTCAATATTTTCCTATAAAGACATGGAATTTCCAAGTAATTATTTTTATATATTTGTGAATTTTACGATTCTGTGAAATTATATAGTGTGCGATTCCGAGGCCGGAGTGCCCGGAATGATCCATCGAGGTTTTTTTAATCTTATGTTAACACAGCTAAGTAGTTTTCCTGAAAAAGTGGAATAACTATTAATTGGTTACTCGGATCAGAAATCTGAGGGCACTGTTGCACTCATGATGTTAGGTTTACCCTAGGCGCGACTTAAGATTAGTTGGTGCAGTCATCCTATGTGAAAATCCAAAATTTTCATAACAGAAAATAAAATAATAAAATAATATATTTTATTTTTCAAAAGCTTATTACTCACAAATGGAATCTCAGATTAAAAGTCCAGGACAGCCACTGTACTCATGAGGTAATGCTTTATTTAGGAAGACGCTAATGTTGGTCATCACATGCCACTGGGAAAAGTTATCTTTTGGAATCAAATAAAATAATTAAGTGACAAATATTTTATTGTAAAATTAGTAACTTCTATATGGTTACATGAATATAAAATCTGAGAGTACCATTGGTTCGTTGGGGCGTGTTACACCAAGGCAGAGACTAACCTCGACCGACACAGGTAGAGGGTGACTGATAATAATTTTTCCGAATGTGTATTCTGCTATATTCAGTAAATATGCGAGCGACATTTTACATAA
Organism: Viscum album; assembly: GCA_963277665.1. Lineage (NCBI taxonomy): Eukaryota > Viridiplantae > Streptophyta > Magnoliopsida > Santalales > Viscaceae > Viscum > Viscum album. Next base: position 1,291,488,053 of record OY728145.1, on the reverse strand, counting down.
CATTTGAACCAGTTCTCAGAATTTAAATATGAGGGAACCATTGAACTCACAATGGTAATATTCGCATAAGGATACTTTCACCTCAATGAAATATTGACGAGGGAGAATGTTAGTTTTTGGGTTATTTGTGAAAATAATAAATATTAATTTTATTTTATTTTGAGATTCCATGTGGATATTTCAAGTGGGGTCCACTGGAACTAAACCTCCATGTGGATGTTGAATGTGGGGTCTACCGGACCATAACATCCCATGAGTGATCAAGGTGTTGGGGGCTACCCAAACCATAACCTTCCATGAGTGGTTATGGTTGTTGGGATCACCCAGGATTTATCCCCCTTTAAACCCACCTTTTATTGGACGAAACCCTCAACTACCACAAATAATGAGGGAGATCATCCTGACCACCTCCAACTTAATTGTGCCAACACACATACCATTAATATTTCGAATTCACATCATCTTTTAACCAATGTAAATTAATTGACATTCCAATTTTTAAATTAAGTAACAACATCATTGGAATTTTGAAAGGTACCTAAAAAATGAACTGTTATAAATTCCAATCAGCCTAACCTACCCCCACCATCTCCTATATATAGAGATCATGGGATGAGGATTTTGGATGGCTTCACCATGTGATGAAGAGCTTGTAAAGTGATGCGAAAACCATTACTTGGAGGATTTCTATCTCAAAGGAAGAACACTCCACCGTCAAAGAATGACCTCCTTTGACTTCATCCTCGGAAGCATCTTGCGGAGGAAACCGACGTGGGACGTCTTCGACGACCGAACGTACCTCCTCATTGTCGTCAAGGAACTAACGTGTGAGCTCAGAATTGGAGGTGTGAGGCAGACATGACGAATGACGAAAACTTCGTCTTCTTCATCGTGACTTTTTCGATGTATCAACCTGAGGTAGGGATTTTATTTAAGTATGATATTATTACAATGTTAATTTACTTCCAAAAAAATAACGCGGACCAACTTATTATCATGTTGATCCACGAATTTTTTTCCTTGCGGGTTTGGAATATTTTGTTAATTAGGGATTATGAAAATTGATATTTTTCAGATATATTTCACGCTCGTTATTTGCTTTATTCTTGCGAGCCAATTGCTATCACCCTAAACGCGGAAGGGTGTGGACCAAACCAATGTGGTCCAACCCCTCTGCCAATCTTCTTTGTGATGTTCTTAAGCATTGTGACGAGGCGATGAAAGCAACAAAGGAAACCTACGATGCCCCCGCGATGCTCTAGAGCCCTAGGCCGAACTGGCCTGCCGGCCTCCGCGCGGCCCGTGCGCCCTCCGGCTCCGCCGTCCACCCACCTCGTGCGCCCCGCGCGCCCCGCGCCGCTGCTGGCCAAACCGGCCTTCCAGCCTCTATGCTACCCACGCACCCCGCAGCTCTGTCGTCTGTGCACCCCATGGCGCCCCGGCCAAGCTGGCCTCCCGGCTCCGGCCCCATCGCCCTGAGTCGGCCCCTCGTGGAACCATTCGTGTCGAGCCGAGCCCTCTCAGTGAATTCTGGGCCGAGCCGCGCACTCGTGATGCACTCCAGGCCAAACCACCCTTGGGCAGACCCATGGTCGGTCCACGCCCTCTCGACCAGTACGTGCTCTCGTGGAACTCCGTGAACACTCATGGCCTGCTGGGCATGTCCCACCGGTCTGGGAAGAACATAACGGAGTGGCCCCTCTAATGGTTTGGGCCTGACCCAACAGGTCAGGCCGAGTCACCCCTGACCGGGTCGACTGAGAGTGGGTCGGGATGGGCCTGTCTGACTGGGTCGGACCAGACCCAGGCCCACTACGACCCTTTACATTATTTTGGCCATATTATTGGCACCGAGCGTCCGTTTAACGAACCGCTAGTGGCCCTAGTAATCTTGGATCATGACAGTCCCATTGAGTATACCTCATTAGAGTTTGGGGTATAGTTGAGATACTGTCAGGTTGGATTGCGCACGAATCCAACCGGGGCCCTTGGACTAAAAGGCTAATAACTCACAGACCAGGCATCTGATTGACACACTGTCTTTTGTATTGTGTCCCCTATGATGTGTCATACCTTTGAGATACTTCTTTGTGTTACTTTGTGACAGTTTGAGTATCAACATGTATCTCGTGAAGTGGATTCTTTTGGTGACTAGCGAGCAGAGTGTGGAGACCTAGTAGCAGGATGAGACTTGACGACTGGGGACTAATTGACTCGGAGTGAGTCAACTAGCCATGTGGGGAGCACATGGTTGTGGATGCAGACCCATGGTGGTTGAGCGCATGGTTGTGGCGGAAGACTCACAATAACCGATAGGATATTTACCTATGTAGGATATTAGGGGGAGTACCTGGTTGTGGTAGTAAACCCATGGTGGGGAGCACCTTGGTGATGCAGTAGACCCACAGTACTTGATATGAGGAGTACCTCAGCAGTTCATGGTTAGTGGGAAGCACCTTGTTGTTGTAGCAGGCCCACCGTACTCGACATAGGAGGAGTTCTCCAGTAGTCATGGTTTCGATAATGTGAATAAAAATCATGGTTGAGTTGAGTTAGTAAATTTTGTGTTTTCCCCATGATTGAGATGGATTACATGATAATTTATGTATCTGAATGGGCATATAACTAAGTGGGGTTATCTATTGATTTCATACAATGTGGTTTATCTTTATGGGATTCTGTGAGACCTTGAGGTTATTTGGTTCCCTACTTATTATTGTTATACTCACCCCTTCACGGGCTATGAGCACACCTCATTGTGTTGGATGCAGATGACAGGCAACGCTGACTGTGGTTGAGAGTACCAGGACCAGACGGTACCTAGAGGTGGAACATACAACATGACTATACACAGAAGAGAATGATGGAGCTGATGTGTTGAGGAGATGATCTGTACCTGCCCTTCTAGTAGGAATCTCGTATGATGACCCATCGAATGATTTTATTTTCATCAGTTTTACTTTCAATTTCTTGTACTTTACAGTTGTGATGGTATTTACGACCCCTTTTTCTTTCAGCACACTTTTGTTATACAGTTTTACTCAGTCTTTTGTTCCTATATTGTGCTCCGTTTTGTGTGTTTATAGTTTAAAATTGCAATTCGTTCCCATTTTAAGGGAATTAAACCATTCGTGCTAGTCTCCAACCCCTGCCCTATGGAAGACAGGCTTGGGGTAGTCATGTCATGGGCCCTGGAGGACGGGTCATGGAAAATTGGTATTAGAGGAGTCGTTTATATCGCAGAACATAGGACTCTGATCTTTTTTTCCAATGAATAAATAGTGTTAAGTGTATTGAGTGTGGTATTCATTTTAGGGAGTCCAGTGTTGGTGTGGTGGCCAACTTATCCATACACTAGGACCGTGACTTCGGATTTTAGACTCAGTGCACGGAAACACAAATTGCGTGTGTGTGTGTGTGTGTGTTAAAAAGTTTTCTCTATGCCAGCTCAACCAGGTCAGCTCACTAGTTATAATATTTAGATTGTGCCATATCTGTTTCTATTAGGATGCCTCAATGAAGACATCTTTCTAGTGTTATGAGTGTTGCACGCATTGACATCCCATCGAGCGATGATGCTCTAGTGCATCACCCTCTTATAATATTGGCACATTCGGGTGGTGTACCAACCGTAGAACCATTGATTGGGCAGAAGATACCACCATCCACACTCACGTATGATGCATGACGACTGAGCGCGTTGCACGAGTTCCAGTAGCTGGGACCTCTAATGTTTTAAGGTGAGACAGTTTCTCACATAGTTGAGGGCAGGATGCAGGCGATTGCTAGAGTTTCTTGTCTAGTTGAGACACTAGTAGAGAAGACAGTGATCATAGCTACTAGTCATCTTCAGTTAGTGACAATGATGATGGTATGGTTAGTGATGTGGCTTCGGTATGTGGACTGTATCCCAAGATTGTACCTCCAGGTTGTGTGCCTCCTATATCACTACACGTTGGTCAGTAGTTACAACCGGAGGTACTGATAGAGGACACATATAGGCTTGATGCCTTACCCGTGTTTCAGCATCAGATATCATCATCTTTTGAGGTGAGCCCGACTCACAGGAGGCTGAGTAATAGCTCGAGGAGGTGGAATAGAGTTCTCTAGAACTTCTACTACTTTGGCAGGATGACATGTCGGTGGCTGAGTGTTCATCAAGGCGGACCGATCTTTCCAGGTACTCGATGAATATGGTACGATTAGTGATTTAGGGATCAAACTTCCATGAGAGGTGTGTTAATAATACATATGGAAAACACTATTCGTATATGCATTGATATTATTCTAGGGTTATAGAGATATCTTTTTTGGTTGAATGTTCTTTGGTTCAACGGATACAACCAGTTAATGTTAGCAGTGGAAAAGCCGGGAACGGGTGCCAGTCTTTGAGACTTGGGCATGTAAAATTAGATAGGTATATATGAATCTACATGGAAACATACATGGAAGCATAGCTAAGAGAGAAGCATATGGTGGTGTACGTTTTGACATGTTACAACCACCCCCTTTTGTGGACCCCGCCAGGCTGAGGGAGCTGGAGGACAGAGGAAGAGAGTTGATTCATGAGGTCAAGGAATGCGACCGAGGGGCTATAGGAATGATTTGATGTACGGTCTATCTATACTATTAGATATTGTATCAATAGACTTAGGTACCATTAATTCCTTCTTTTCACAAATCATTTCCAGGACCTAGTGTAACACCCCGAACTTCCACAATACGCTTCTCATTCAATAATGCAATAGCTTGCATTGTACGCAACTTCGAGTTCTAAACCACAGCGACTAATCATAGTAGCCGTTATGAATAGTAATAACCACTTTTTAAAATAATAGAAATTTTATATTTCAAAATGGACTTCATTTTTGGATTTGGAATATCGAAATTAGCCTATGTTGAATTTTTGGTATTTTTCTGAGAACTTCTAATTTTTTATGAATAGTGAAAAATACTTAAAAACAACCTTTTTAATCAAAATAATTTATAGTGATAAATTATATTATTTAGTGGTTTTAAAGTATAATTAGAATATATTTTTACCATTTTATCCAATGGTGGTCATTAGAATTAATTTCACTTTGAAATTGGATATAAACAATTGTCAAACTTTTGATATAAATTGTTTCTTAAAAACACGGTATTTGTTGTGACAGCGGGAATTAATTATAAAATTAATTAATTCAACATATATGTTTGGAATTTTATAAAATATACATCATTTTTGAATTCGGAATATCAATTTTAGCTTAGGGTGAAATTTTGGCATTGTTCTGAAAAACTTCAATTTTTGATGAATAGTGAAACCACTAAGTGGTAGTTAAATAACTGATTTTTCGTTTAAATGAAATATTACCACTTCTGTGATTTGATTTTCAAAAATCCGACATACATGGTTGTCATTAAGAAGTAAAATGTGGTTCAATGAGATTAAAATAATGTTTTTGGTGAATAGTAACTTTTAAGTTCTTAATCGTAATTAGAGGTAATTAGTGTAGTTTAAGATAAAAATAATGTTTTAATAATATGAGATGAGCTTTACACTTGTCCTACTCCTATTGGATGATTCATGGCCGACCAAGACAACCCATGGGTCAACTTGGGGACCCCATGGAGTCACTTTAGTTGGAAAATGACATTAATATATATTTATTTAATGTTAAAATTAAATTGACACAAACATGAGTTGTTTTACTAAAACAGTTTTTAAGTGGAGTTACACAAGTCCAAATTTTGACTATAAATATTCATTATAAAGATAAAAAGATTTCCTACATCATAGTACATTTTTTATAATTTTTAGACTTTAAATAAATTAAATTATGTATGACATAATTATGATGTACCGATGACCTCATTATTTAACGATTTAAATAAAATTAGAAGATAATGCAACATCCAAGGCTTACACTTGTCCAAATCCTATTGTATGAGGATATTTAGAACCCTTATCACCTTAGCCACGAATTATATAAGTGTGGGACCTTTATAATCCGAAAATCATTTTGTAATAATGTAACATTTCAATCTTTCCAAAAGAGCCCCTCCTCTCCACTTATAAAAGGCCCCCACCTCTCCCACCTCATTTACACTTTAAAGCCATTTGGCTCGGCCAAACTCTGCCCAAATACTCTCCCAACTTCCCCCTATTACTCCTAGAAGACTCACCTTGGGCATAACTCTTCCCAAGGAAGCCTTTGGCTCAAATCAAAAAGAGTTACCCGATTTTGAGGTAATGTCTTCTCTAATGTTGTTTTGTTTTATTTTTCTTCTTCAACCCCCTAAACTCTTTTTATTCATTTCTTTTTTAACAACACCAGTATCCTCAATATACTAGGATGTTGTTATAAGAAGGATTCGAGCTACACTTACACACACCTACATCTAATGGTTAAAGAACATACGGTTTCTGTGGATGGCGAATTACTGCCTCACGAAACGATGATTGTTCAACACTCATATAACACCTTAAAAGGTGGCCATTAAGATGACACTATATTTATATATGATATAAAATATGTTTATGTTTAACTTATGCTTCTGTATTTCTCATTTATGGCATACATTATGATTTCCATTATGGGTAAAATGCGATAATTTCATTTTAGGAAGTGCGGACTACCGTCCCCTCAAAGTGATTTGAATCGTTAATGCCATATGTGGGATGTATAAAGGATCGATTAAATGGTATTATACACTATATGATACTGTAATTATATTATAAATTTATATCATTATGATTTCATTCCATTAAATATGAAATATAAATGAAAGTAGCGTTCATGCGTACGTACGGCTTACCGTCTCCATGAACGGTGCATTTCATTTCTTACCTCTAAATGTTACGTAATATTATGAATGAATGTATATACTGGATATATATGATATATATGATATCTAAATCATGAATATAATTCTGGAGATAATGGATATTCTACAACATAAGCAACTTGTAATTATAAGAAGTTTATTGTTGACTCAAGTACCAAAGATCGACAAAACGACCGTTATTAACTTAAATAATTACATAATGTTCATAACATTGTAATAAGTGATATAAAAAGGATAATGAAATTAAAAATGGTTCTTAATAAGGTATATATTAACTCTAGTTTATTATTCAGGAGTTTAAAGAACGGTTGAGTCAAGTCAGACACAATGTAAGGGAATTTCTTAACCCAATTTCCATTCTTTGGGTTAATATCCTACTTTCAAATTATGTCATTATATTGTTATGTCATATCTTGTATTTGTACTTTATTTATGTGTACTTAGAGTGAATACACATAGTATATCTATTTTATTTTAAAAATGATCTTTGTATGGCACTTCGTCTCAATCTCCTTTCATTGAGGCATATTTTATTTTATACACAACTTTCTTTTATACGGTGTATAAACCCCTATGACTTTCACGTTTATTCAAAAGGAATCTTCTTTATACGAAGCATTTTACTAAACGAAAAAAAGGGAATGTTTTCCTTTCCGTACTTATGCGGCGACAACGACTTCTCCGTCGCCGTGACCATTATTTGTGTTTCGGCTTCCTCTACAAGCCATCACCTTTTTTATAATGAAAAATAAATACAAAGTTTTAACTTGCTTTTATTTTGGTATTGAAAATGGTTTTGAAAGCGTTTTTATTATATCAATGTGTTGTATTGACAATCTTTTGATTGAAATGTGGAAATTTTATGTTTCCTTTACGCATGTTTTCTGTGATACGATTATGTTATGGTTTATGATATGTTTAAACCTATTCATATGAGGAATGCATTAGACTTAATAAGTGACGGGTGGAGCCCGCTATAGCTCCTCGATGCATCGGCAGGTCTCATGAGACAAACTAGTGTCTTGGCACGAGGCCTGGACAAAATCTTATTTGTGGTCTTTGCACGAGGCCATGACTACGTGGTTATGATAGTCTGGCATTATGCATTCCATCATTATGAAAGTGGTTATTGATATTTCATGTGATTATTCGACCAATAGAATATCCATGTGAAGAAGTGAATGGCATTATCTCATTTTACTTTTTCCATATTATGTTGATGTTCAAGTTTAAAAGGCTTTGTTTTAGTTATACATTGCATTAAATTTTTTTGTTTATTTATGAAAGCTTCCGCAATGTTGTTATCCTTACTGAGCATCTGAGCTCACCCCTTTCAATGTTTTAATATTTTCCAGGATGTGAAGAAGTATTTTAGGAATGACCTGCAGGGATAGTCAGAAGAGGATATGAGTGTGGACTATGAAGACTTTGTTATTAATTTTTCACTTTATGATGTAATGTAACATTTATGAATGTATCTAGTGTTTCCAAGGCTACTAAACTAATCGGTCTTTCGAGACTTGATCTTTTGTGATCATGCCAATGTTACGAAGTAACGCACCGGCTCCGGGTAGCTGGGGTCGGGGCGTTACAGTTGGTATCAGAGGCAGTTTAGTACTAACCTTGGAAACTAGATTTAGATAAACTCTGATTAGAGCACATAGCCCAAAGATATACTTTGAGGATTAGTATAGAATAACTTCCTAGAATTTTGGTATTATAGAGATGTTATGAGTTTTCCGAGCAATACATCCCTGTCTGGATACGAGCAGGTAGAGGCGGCTCTGGCACAGATGTACCTAGGGGTAAAACCCGAAAACACCGCTTTGAGCTAGACTCGAATGGGAACTGGTGCACAACAACGGGCCTTGGTGCACTCTTGGTTACGACACTCCCGGGGGATATGCTTAGGATAATTCTCATTTTCTTTACAAACCATTATGTAGGGTTTATGAGTATATACTTCCTCAAAGAAAACATTCTTATGATTATGGATTATATCTATAAACCGTTCAATTTACATTAAGTATTTTAAAAGTTTGAAATTATTCATTGTAATTCATAATCTAACCTAGTTTATGCCATTGTATAGAAATGGCGCCCAGTAGAAGGAATGTGAACTCCAGCAATACGTATGATCCAAAGAGTAAGAAGGATCGTATCTTTCACGGTATTAAGCCAAAATTTCGAAGGGAAATAGTCTCCCATGTGTTCTCAACATATGAAGAAATAGTATCATGTGTTAATAAGATAAGTAAAGAATTCTCTGAGTCCTATGGCTTTGAAGCGAAGCGAGAGACGAAAGGGATGGAAGAGAGAATGATAGATAAAGGGATGAGGGGAAAGAAGAATTTTCCAATATGTGGTAATTGTGGTAAGAAACATCATGGAACTTGCCTAAAGGGAATGGGAGTTTGTTATAAGTAGAGAAAAAGGACACAAAGTGCGTGACTGCAAGGGTAAGAAAATGGTTTCAAATGTACAATGCTTCTTCTGCAAGGATTGGGGACACTACGCAAACCAATGTCCTAATCATCAAAGTATGCCCCAAATGATGTTATTGGATAATAATCAATTTATGATACTACCAAAGATGAGGAGTAATGATTAGAGTTCTTATGTTGTTATTAGTGAATTTTGTAATTTGAGTGTTGTATCAATGATGTACTGGTTATAATAATTATGGAGTATATAAGGATTGTACTGCAGTACTATTTCATCAAGGACTTCAGATTGTGTGGAACCAAGAAAAGTGACTCCACAGTAGGTTAAATTTTTGGAAAATATATGGTTGAGAGAAAGATAAACCATAATATGGTTCTGATACTGAGATAGTGATTTTGGAATAAGACGTGATTGATTTGGATAAATTATATTGGATATTCTTAACTTCCTTGAAACTGATTGATGATTTGTATACATTTTTGCATAAAAGGAGTATATCTAGTATTCTATAAGGAATAAGGGATCATGGTAATTCGGTATGTTTAAAAAGAATTCATGATGAAGGTGTTCACATGTTGTTACATGGGGAAAATGGATCTTCATTATGTTTACCTTCCTTATAAAATTTGAACTGTGAGTTGGACAGAAGTATTTTGGATAACTATAAAGGTTGGAATGGATTAAGTTGATATTTGGATAGTATTGTTTAAGGTTAAATCATTTTTGAAGATTATTTTTGGAATACTATAATACTGTAGTTTTAGGAAAAGGACAACCTGCAGGGTGGGGCATAACCTGTCGCGTCGGACAAAGCTGCAGGAATCGAACCCACAACCATAGTGCGACAGGCCTTTATTTCCTACCACTATCCTACAGGAAGTCCCTGGTTATTACAAAATAATTTTACTAATCTAAATGGTATGTGTTAAAATTTTAACCTTATACAATTAGGATAAGTATAATATTTTTGAGTTCTATTATCTTTTTGAGTGAAAGATGAGTTGAAGGTTGAAACTCTAATTGTCAAGCATAAATATATATATACCTATCTCTTATTCAAAGAATAAATTAATTCTTAAACATTAGTAAAGGGATATTAAAACAAAAAAAAATGTGTTATCCTAATACCTTATGTCTTGTTGAACTGATGATATTTTAAATCAACATAGATTGAAGGCTTTGAGGCCCTAAATTTGATAGTTGATTGTGATTGATGACCTCAATCACTCCCTACAAATATTTACGTTTTTCCTCCAATTATATGTCTCTAATTTCCACCAATGTTCTCCTTATCGAGATCATAATTTGGTGGTGACTTTCTTATTTCCATTTCCCTCTTATTAAGGCTAAATTTTATTAACCTTATTTCCGATGTGGGTTTTCCACAAAGGTATTTTATATTTTCAACCTTTTATTTTCAAAGAAAAATATCAAATTGCGAGGACGCAATTTATTGAAGGAGGGGAGAATGTAACACCCCGAACTTCCAAAATACGCTTCTCATTCAATAATGCAATAGCTTGCATTGTACGCAACTTCGAGTTCTAAAACACAGCGACTAATCATAGTAGTCGTTATGAATTGTAATAACCACTTTTTAAAATAATAGAAATTTTATATTTCAAAATGGACTTCATTTTTGGATTCGGAATATCGAAATTAGCCTATGTTGAATTTTTGGTATTTTTCTGAGAACTTCTAATTTTTTATGAATAGTGAAAAATACTTAAAAACAACTTTTTTAATCAAAATAATTTATAGTGATAAATTATATTATTTAGTGGTTTTAAAGTATAATTAGAATATATTTTTACCATTTTATCCAATGGAGGTCATTAGAATTAATTTCACTTTGAAATTGGACATAAACAATTGTCAATCTTTTGATATAAATTGTTTCTTAAAAACACGCTATTTGTTGTGACAGCGGGAATTAATTATAAAATTAATTAATGCAACATATATTTTTGGAATTTTGTAAAATAGACATCATTTTTGAATTCGGAATATCAATTTTAGCTTAGGGTGAAATTTTGGCATTGTTCTGAAAAACATCAATTTTGATGAATAGTGAAATCACTAAGTGGTAGTTAAATAACTGATTTTTCGTTTAAATGAAATATTACCACTTCTGTGATTTGATTTTCAAAAATCCGACATACATGGTTCTCATTAAGAAGTAAAATGTGGTTCAATGAGATTAAAATAATTTTTTTGGTGAATAGTAACTTTTAAGTTCTTAATCGCAATTAGAGGTAATTAGTGTAGTTTAAGATAAAAATAATGTTTTAATAATATGAGATGAGCTTGACACTTGTCCTACTCCTATTGGAAGAGTCATGGCCGACCAAGACAACCCATGGGTCAACTTGGGGACCCCATGGAGCCACATTAGTTGGAAAATGACATTAATATATATTTATTTAATGTTAAAATTAAATTGACACAAACATGAGTTGTTTTACTAAAACAGTTTTTAAGTGGAGTTACACAAGTCCAAATTTTGACTATAAATATTCATTAGAAAGATAAAACGATTTCCTATATCATAGTACTTTTTTTATAATTTTTAGACATTAAATAAATTAAATTATTTATGACATAAGTATGATGCAGCGATGACCTCATTATTTAACGATTTAAATAAAATGAGAAGATAATGAAAATTCCAAGGCTTACACTTGTCCAAATCCTATTGGATGAGGATATTTCGAACCCTTATCACCTTACCCACGAATGATATAAGTGTGGGACCTTTAGAATCCGAAAAGCATTGTGTAATAATGTAACATTTCAATCATTCCAAAAGAGCCCCTCCTCTCCACTTATAAAAGGCCCCCATCTCTCCCACCTCATTTACACTTTAAAGCCATTTGGCTCGTCCAACCTCTGACCAAATACTCTCCCAACTTTCCCCTCTTACTCCTAGAAGCCTCACTTTGGGCAGAACTCTTCCCAAGGAAGCCTTTGGCTCAAATCAAAAAGAGTTACCCGATTTTGAGGTAATGTCTTCTCTAATGTTGTTTTGTTTTATTTTTCTTCTTCAACCCCCTAAACTCTTTTTATTCATTTCATTTGTAACAACACCAGTATCCTCAATATACTAGGATGTTGTTATAAGAAGTATTTGAGCTACACTTACACACACCTACATCTAATGGTTAAAGAACATACGGTTTCTGTGGATGGCGAATTTCTGCCTCACAAAACGATGATTGTTCAACACTCATATAACACCTTCAAAGGTGGCCATTAAGAAGTAACTATATTTATATATGATATAAAATATGTTTATGTTTTACTTATGCTTCTGTATTTCTCATTTATTGCATACTTTATGATTTCCCTTATGGGTAAAATGTGATAATTTCATTTTAGGAAGTGCGGACTACCGCCCCCTCAAAGTGATTTGAATCGTTAATGCCATATGTGGGATGTATAAAGGATGGATTAAATGGTATTATACACTATATTATACTGTAATTATATTATAAATTTATATCATTATGATTTCATTCCATTAAATATGAAATAGAAATGAAAGTAGCGTTCATGCGTACGTACGGCTTACCGTCTCCCTGAACGGTGCATTTCATTTCTTACCTCTAAATGTTACGTAATATTATGAATGAATGTATATACTGGATATATATGATATATATGATATCTACATCATGAATATAATTCTTGAGATAATGGATATTCTACAACATAAAGAAGTTGTAATTATAAGAAGTTTATTGTTGACTCAAGTATCAAAGATCGACAAAACGATCGTTATTAACTTAAATAATTACATAATGTTCATAACATTGTAATAAGTGATATAAAAAGGATAATGAAATTAAAAATGGTTCTTAATATGGTATATATTAACTCGAGTTTATTATTCAGGAGGTTAAATAACTGTTGAGTCAAGTCAGACACGAGGTAAGTGAATTTCTTAACCCAATTTCTATTCTTTGGGTTAATCTCCTACTTTCAAATTATGTCATTATATTATTCTGTCATATCTTGTATTTGTACTTTATTTATGTGTACTTATAGTGAATACACATAGTATATCTATTTTATTTTAAAAATGATCTTTTTATGGGACTTCGTCTCAATCTCCTTTCATTGAGGCATATTTTATTTTACACACAACTTTCTTTTATACGGTGTATAAACCCCTTTGACTTTTACGTTTATTCAAAAGGAATCTTTTTTATACGAAGCATTTTACTAAACGACAAAAAGGGAATGTTTTCCTTTCCGTACTTATGCGGCGACAACGACTTCTCCGCCGCCGTGACCATTATTTGTGTTTCGGCTTCCTCTACAAGCCATCACCTTTTTTTTAATGAAATATAAATACAAAGTTTTAACTTGCTTTTATTTTGGTATTGAAAATGGTTTTGAAAGAGTTTTTATTATATCAATGTGTTGTATTGACAATCTTGTGATTGAAATGTGGAAATTTTATGTTTCCTTTACGCATGTTTTATGTGATACGATTATGTTATGGTTTATGATATGTTTAAACCTATTCATATGAGGAATGCATTGGACTTAATAAGTGACGGGTGGAGCCCGCTATAGCTCCTCGATGCATCGGCAGGTCTCATGAGACAAACTAGTGTCTTGGCACGAGGCCTTGACAAAATCCTATTTGTGGTATTGGCACGTGGCCATGACTACGTGGTTATGATAGTCTGGCATTATGCATTCCATCATTATGAAAGTGGTTATTGATATTGCATGTGATTATTCGACCAGTAAAATATCCATGTGAAGAAGTGAATGGCATTATCTCATTTTACTTTTTCCATATTATGTTGATGTTCAAGTTTAAAAGTCTTTTGTTTTAGTTATACATTGCCTTAAATTTTTATGTTTATTTATGAAAGCTTCTGCAATGTTGTTATCCTTACTGAGCATCTGAGCTCACCCCTTTCAATGTTTTAATATTTTCCAGGATGTGAAGAAGTATTTTAGGAATGACCTGCAGGGATAGTCAGAAGAGGATATGAGTGTGGACTATGAAGACTTTGTTATTAATTTTTCACTTTATGATGTAATTTAACATTTATGAATGTATCTAGTGTTTCCAAGGCTACTAAACTAATCGGTCTTTCGAGACTTGATCTTTTGTGATCATGCCAATGTTACGAAGTAACGCACCGGCTCCGGGTAGCTGGGGTCGGGGCGTTACACCTAGAGTTTTCGGTTAAACCATTGACTTGACCCTCACATTTGATAATAACATTGGGAGTAGACTCGATAATCACACTTAATCCGACGGTGTGGTACGAACATTTAGGTGAGAGTTTTGGTTAGATCCTCTTGGTGGCAGCATCGAGGACTTCTGACGATAGTTTGGGTTGGGAATAGACATCCATAGTTCATACTCAGATTAACTATATTAAGCAAAGAGGTTGTGGTTTATCTACAGTTTTGGGATGGGGTCTTCCTTGTTCAGTTAAAAAAGAAACCTAGGAAGAACAATATAAACTCAGGCATAGGACGGTGTAGCCATTAACTTGTGAGTCGGCATTCCTCACCCTCATGGAAACAAAAGTTGACTATGAGATAGTATATACCCCTAGGAAAGGGAACTTGGTAGCAGACACACTAGGTAGGAGGTCTAGCATGCATCTGCTGAGTGTGGCGACAGAGGAGTTTACTGCTTTATAGATATCCTATGTGGATAAAGCGAGTCAGGGAAGCACAAAAGGGGGAAGATGACTGTGAGACATGACATGCTCAGATATCCATAGGGCTGGCACCTAATGGATTTTATGAAGGTGGTGAGCATGTCATCCTATTCAGAGGAAGTATTATGGTACAAGTGTCATTTTAGGAGGAAGTGTTGAGGGTTTTCCACACATAAACTCTAGTGGTAATTCCAGGAGTGAAGAATATATAACGGGATCTCTGACAACAACATCGGTGGCTCAGAATGAAGAATGCAGTAGGAGAGTCTGTTTCTTGGTGCCTCACTTGCCAGTAAATGAAGTATGACCATTAGTTACAAGTAGGCTTGGCTCTGCCTTTGGAGGTCCTAGAGTGGAATTGGGATGGAATATCCAAGGACTTTGTGTCAAGACATCCATGTACATACAGAGGAAATGACTCAATTTGGTTGATCATCGACCGACTCACCATGTTGGCCCACTTCCTACCAATTAGAGAGTATGGTTCAATAGAGGGATTGGGACACCTCTATGTTCAGGAGATTGTGCAGTTACGTGGAGTACCCTTGATGATCGTTTTCGATCGTGATTCACATTTTACTTTCCAGCTATGGAAGGGGTTCCAAGGGGAATTCGAGACACATCTTCATTTGAGCACCTCCTTCCATCCCCAAATGTATGGCCAGACTAAGCGGACCATGAAGACCCTCAAGGAAATTTTACGTGCTTGTTTCCTTGACATCGGTTGCAGCTTGGGGGATCACTCACCTATGGTGTAGTTTTCATACAACAATATCTATCACTCCATCTTATGGATGGCATTTTTTGAGGCATTGTACGGGAGACTTTGCATATCACCTTTGTGCTGGACTAACATAGGAGAGCCATCACTGGTGGGACCAGAGATGGTACAAGATACCCCAGAGAAGGTGAAGATCATACTAGAGTATATGAAGACATCACATAGTAGGAATAAGTCGTATGAAGATAGGAGATGAGGAACTCCATAGTTTGAGGATGGAGACTACATCTTTCTATGGGTCTCACCCTGATGTGGTCTATGGAGATTTGGAGGAGGCGTTAAGTTATCTCTATGACTCATCAGATCTTTTTAGGTCCTCAACAGTGTTGGCGAGGTGGCATACCACTTAGCTCTTCCGCCTCAGTTTCAATGGGTTCATTATGTCTTCCACGTATCCTAGCTGAGGAGATACAAGCACAACCCTACCAACATCATCGACCATGGTGAGATGGATATCAATGATGAGGAGACTTTTACGGAGGTTCTTGTAGTGATTGAGGATAGAATGGATCAGTTCCTTTGTGGATGGTCAATAAATTTGGTTCATGTTCATTGGCAACACGGGAACCTCCAAGAGAGCACATTGGAGAGGGAGGCTCAGATCTATCCACAATACCCACATTTATTTCCATAGTATGAGTTGTGGGTTACGGGGATGTAGATCCCTGAGGTGGGGAGAATGTAAATACCTAAAATTTCCATGATTTTTTTAAAATATATGGGAATTTTAAAAGTCTGAAAAATCATATGGTTCACGATTCCGAGGCTCGGATTTCCCCAAATGATCTATCGATGTTTTGTTAAGCTTCATTTAACGCGTATAAGAATATTTCTAGAAAAACTGGAATTACTCTTAAACAATTACTGGGATCAGAAGTCTGAGGGCACCATTGCACTTAGGATGACAGGTTTACCCTCAGCGTGAATAAAAATTAGTCAGCATGGGCTGCCTATTAGAAATCCCAAAATTTTCATAACCGTAAATAAAATAATAAAATAAATTATTTTATTTTTCAAATGCTTATAACTCATAAATGGTTCCTCGGATTAAAAATCTGAAACCACCAATGAACTCATTAGGGAATTATTTTTTAAGCATACACTAACATTGGCAGGGACGGGCCACCATAAAAAGTTAGTTTTTGGCTGCAAATAAAATAATTTAGTGAAAATTATTTAATTGTAAAATTCATAACATCTAAATGGTAACCCAGATTGAAAATATTAGAGTGTCGTTGGGTACTTTTGGAATTTTTTCACCTAGTCAAAACCTAACCTCGATCAGCGCAGATCGAGGGTGTTGATAATATTTTTTCCGAACTTTTTTTTTCAGCTACGTTCAGTAAACACGTGAGCAACATGTTATAACTTCTGAACTAGTGCTCAGAATTGATATTGGAGGGCACCGTTGAACTCGTAGTGCCAGTATTCACTTAAGGATACTTTTAGCATGACAAAAAATGGATGAGGAAGAATGTTAGTTTTTGGGTTTTTTGTAGAAATAATAAAATAAAATAAAATTCATTTTATTTTATTTTATTTTTGAGCTTTCATGTGGAAATTTCTCATAGGGTTCACCAGAACTAAACCTCCATGTGGAAGTTGAATGTGGGGACCAAAAGACCTTAACCTCCCATGAAAGGTTATGGTGGTTGGAACCACAGAAACCATAACCTCCCATGAAAGGTTATGGTTGTGGGGGACACCCGAGATTAAACCCCCTTGAAACCCCCTTTAATTAGAAGAAACACTCGACTCTCACAATTAATGAGGGAGATCCTATTGACCTCCTACAACATAATTGTGCCAATAAACATACCATTAATCTTGCCAACGCACTGTATCATTGCGCCAAGTTAACTTAATTGGCATGAGACTTTTAAATTAATTAAGAGTGTCGTTGTAATATAATTAGGTTAATAATAAATGAACCATCATAAATTCCATTGATCGTTACCTACCTCCCCTATATCATATATATATGGGGCTTGAGAGGAGGATTTGGGATGGTTTCCCCAAGCGACGAAGCATTGGTAATGTGACGTGATGCCCAAAACATGGAGGATTACACTCTATAATGAAGAACACTCCACCAAAGTAGAACGAACTCCTTCGACTTTTTCATCAGAAGAATCTTCTAGAGGCAATCGAAATGGGACATCTTCGATGACTGACCTTCCCACCTCATAATCTTTAACGAACCAATGTAGGATCTCAGAATTGTAGGTGTGTGGCAGACACGACAAACAACGACAACTCCGTCTACTTCATCGTGACTCCGTCAATGTATCAACCCGAGGTAGAGATTTTATTTAATTATGATATTATTCCCTTCTTACTTTTCTTCCAAAAAAATGAACATGGACCAACATATTATCATGTGTATTCGCTGATGTTTTTCCCTGTGGGTTCATAATATTTTTTAAATGAGGGATTATGGGAATTGATGTTTTAAAGATATCATCCATGTTCGTTCTTTGCTTCATTCTTGTGAGACAATTCCTATCACCCTAAAAACATAAGGGTGCGGACCAAACCAACGTGGTCCAACCCCACTGCTATTCTTCTTTTTTATGATCTTCTGCATGGTGACAAGGTGATGAAGACGATGAAGGCAACCTGCACGGCCCCTGTGATGCTCCCGTGCGTAGGGTCAAACCGACCCACTAGCCTCTACTGGCACCGCGCACCCCGCGGCTCCACCGTCCGTGCTCCTGTGGTGCCTCGGCCGAGCCGCCCCAAGACAGCCCCTCGTGGTGCCCTCCGGGCCATGTTGTGCCCTCGCGGTGCCCTCTATGCCAAGTCGCTCCCTCTTGGTGCCCTTGGGACCGAACTATCCCTGCACTGACCCGCAGCTGGTCCGTGCCCTCGCGACTGGTCCGCACCCTCGGGATCGGTCCGCTCTCTCGTGGCCATCCGCGACCCATTCACGACCTGTTAGGCTGGGCCCAGCATGTCGGGCCAAAACGAACAGGCTGGTCTGCCTAACGGGATGGGCCTGATCGAACAGGTCTTGTCGGGTCGGACCGGAACTAGGCCTAGTACGACCGTTTACTTTCTTTTGGCAATATCTTTGGCACCGAGTGTCCATTTGACGATCTGTCAGCAGACCTAGTAATATTGGAGCATGATAGTCCCTATGAGAATACCCCACTAGAGTTTGTTGTATAGTTGACATACTGTCACGTCGGATCACACATGAATCCAACCGAGCCCCTTGGACTAAAAAGGCTAATAACTCACATACTAGGCGTTTGATTGAGGTGTCGTCTATTGCGTTGAGTCCCCTATGACGTGGTAGACCATTATGATACTTATTCGTGGTATTTAGTTATAGTTGGAGTATCGACCTATAGATGGTGGAGCAGATCCTTACAGAGACGAGTGAGCATGGTGAAGAGACCTAGTAGCTGGATGAGACTTGATGACTGCTAACCGATTAACTCGGAGTGACCTGACTAGCCTAGTGGGGAGAGCCTGGTTGTGGCGGAAGACCCCCGGTGGAGGAGCACCTGGTTTGTGGTAGCGGACATGCGGTACTCGATAGGAGGAGTATCTCTGTGGGATATTAGGTGGAGCACCTGGTTGTGGCGGCAGACCCATGGTTGGGAGCTCGTGGGTGACGTAGTAGACCATTGGTACTTGACAGGAGGAGTTCCTCAATAGTCCAAGGTTAGTGGGAAGCTCCTTGGTGTCGTGGCAGGCCCAATCTACTCGACAGAGGATGTATAACGACCCATACTTTAGATACATTGTTAATACTTCAAAATTGAAGCATACTTATTACAACATATAACAAAGCCACGAAAGGGCCGTATAGGTTTAATGTCTTTAGAAACTGGGAAACATAAACAACTGGTTCATAAAGCGTCTACACTGTCTCCCATTTATTTCATCATATCTATAGTCCCATTTGGCATATCTTACTTAATAACCTTCTTCCTGACCTGGGGAAAGAAAACATACAAAAGGGTGAGCTCAAATGCTCAGTAAGGGTAAACAAAATAAATATCAATCACATCATATTCATAAGAACATATCTTTTGGAAATCTTAACCTGCAAAAGAGAGCATACTTTCATAACATGGGATAAATCATAGTAGTGAAATGCAATACCAATTATCATAACATAAAACATGAAAATTTGTGTCATACACACATAATCATATAGAATCATTTCTTATTAGTCAAGACTCATTTCCAAGACTATCTTAGTGGACAAAGTCCATTTCTGAACCGAGTTCACTCCTCATTTCAGTCCTCTTTCACTGAACCAGTATAACCTACCGTTCCAGCCATGTCTATCTCATGGGATATAAAATCTTTACCCAATGAATTGGAGGGAGATATAGGTCCCACCCATCTCATAATGATACCATTCTTATGTGTTCCACAAAATCATAAATCAAACATCATAGCATAACCCATGTAATAAAAATGGGAATCTTAAACATCGGGACATCATAAAAAAATTTATATAAGATAAAGGAATTAATAAAAATATTTCCATCATAACATAATAAAATCAATATAATAATAGGGATATATATATAACCCTTTATTATCCTAGATGGAAAATGATTTTGATAAAACTCTTGAACTCCATTCTTGAGGAAAATATCCATTTTACTTCAAAATCATTTTTCCTTTCTTAACATGTCATACAATTTTAAACTAAAAGAAGTTGATTTAAGATAAACTTGAAAACTTGTAAAGGAAGATTCTTGGAAATATTTTTTTTTTAAAATCCATTCATGTCATATAAGTTAAAAAAACATTCTTCTCGTACTTTTTTCGGAAAAGTCAAAAAGTAGCTCGTACGAAAAACGACAAAATCATCCTTTCATATCATTTACCAAAAACTCACCGAAGGGTAAAATTGGATATAAAATATTGTAGAAGGATATAAATATTACATATTGAGGAAACATGTATGTGGATGAGAAAATACACCCTAGTAAATTCCAAAGTATAAACAATCTCGGATAAAAATGAGATTGTGATATTTCCCTTACCTTAGATCCGATTTGCTTCGTAAGTGTCCGAACCTCCTGTATAATGATTTAAATAATGTTATTGACTTAATCCAGAATAATACTTATTGTTATGATATCATATATGGTCATATTATTAGCTTCTTATTAGTAATACTTCATTACTACTTGTTATTCGGGTGTTTATTACTTTTTGTTCTTATGCGTGTTTTGTCGAATAAATTCTTATTCTTCTCTTTAGGTTATAGATACCTCATTTACAGAATGGTATTAGTGTAATATATATCATACTCATTCATTCAATTCATTTATATAATCATTATGAAATGAAGATCATGTAGAATGAGTCGCCTCACATCGTGGAGATGGTATTTCGTACGTACGCACGAGTGATGATATTGTTCCTATGATCGTGGAATTGTATTAGAGTGTATGTATACTATTTCAGAATCAATATCACTTTATAATAGTCATATATAGTCATTATTTACACCAGTATACCCATTCAAGTAAGGTGATGGTGGAAAATAGATTACACCATGGCGTGAAGACGGTATTCCGTACGTACGCACGAGCGATGATTTCTTTTTCCGTAGGATGGATAGATGGTGAAATAGGGTTGTTTCATACTTATAATAACATATCAGTATATGAGTGATACTGATGTTATTACTTCATAATGAAACAACTAAATAAGAAGAAGTGGAAGAAGAAATAAAGATGAAAGAATCGGTAACGGACATTACCTCTTCTTTGAAGTGCTTCTTTGAGACCTCCTTTTAGGGCACTAAAATAGGTCTCTGAAGAGAACCAGAACCTCTAGTATGTTTCTAGGGAATTGGAGAGGAGAAATTGGTAGGGTTTGGCCGAGCTTGAAGGCTCAATGTGCTGTGAGGCAGAGGGGGAGGATGTGCCCTTTTATAAGGGAGGAGAGGGGCACATTTGGAATAACAAAAATTATTATTTTATTATAAAGTCAAATTCGGTGTTTAATAGATCCAAATTGATATATTTCAAATATAAGGTGGGTAGGGGTCTAAATCCTCTCATACAATAGAATTTAGACAAGTTTAGGTATCAATTGTAACCTTATCATTTAGATTTAACCTTAAGTTAATAATTTAACTTTTACCGTGTCTTCTTGTTTTCTTACACTATAAGGTTAATAAACTTACTATATCAATCCAAACGAACCCCAAGATGTTCATTATTAAACTATATAACCTTATCTAATTCATTTGGCCGAACCTTAGATTTTTAGGAATAAAATAACAATTAATAATATAATATTTGTTTTAAAAACTATTTTATGTCAATTTTGACACTATTTAGTAATTGATTTTTGGGAAAATCATAACAGAATTATTAGTTCAAAACAAGTTACTTAAATCAATAATAACATGTCATATTAACCTAGAAAATTATTTTAATTCATAAAAAGTCTCGAATTACATTTATTTGTGTATTTATAACATCAATTATGTCAATATTTCATTAATAATAAAATTAATGCATCATCATTGTGTCATAAATAAATTAAATTATTTAACGTCTAAAAATTACAAATAAATTACCATTATGTAGGAAATATTTTGAGATTTCTAATTAATATTTATAGTTGAATTTATCTTATGTATAACACCATATTAAATATTACTTACTTATTAAACTTTGATTTTAACTAATTTAACCCTTCTTTAAATAAATTAATAATAAATGTCCTAATCTAATCCAAGTGGGACTAAATGGTCATATTTTATTAATAAGGTTGTTTTTGGTCGAATTACACTTGTCCAATAGAATTAGGACATGTTTTAGGGTAATAATAATATCATTTTTACCCTTAATTACTCTATTTACTTTTAACCGTGGTAAAAAAGTAAAAAGTTAATATTCACCAAAAAATTATTTTCATCTCATTGAACCAAATTTTAATTACTAACATCAGCCGTGTCTCTCGGATTTTTGAAATTCCACTCACAGTAGCGGTAATATTAATTTTTATGAAAAATTCATTTTTTTAACTACCACTTAGTGGTTTCACTATTCATCAAAAATTGAAAGTTTTCAGAAAAATACCAAAATTTCAACCTAGGCTAAATTCGATATTCCGAATCCAAAAATGAAGTCCATTTTGAAAAATAAATTTATAAAATTTCAAAAAGTGGTTATTACTATTCATAACGGCTAGTTTTAATAATATTTTAATAGCATATCATTGTTTAGTGAAACTCGGTATTGCGTACGACACAAGCTATCGAGGAAGGCCGCGGTTGCGTGTAAAGAAAGAAAAGATAGTGTTGTGTGTCGTGAAAGATTTATTTGATAATTTATATAACATAAAAACAAAATATTTCACATAAAAGTCTCGGGTGTTACATTCTACCCCCCTTAAAATGAATTTCGCCCTCGAAATTCGTCACTTTGTAACAAACAGATGTGGATACCTCTCACTCATCATATCCTCAAGCTCCCATGTAGCTTCTTTTAATTGGTTGTTCCTCCATAAAACTTTCACCAATCGAGTGGTCTTGCTTCGTATGACTTTTTTACTACGATCCAGAATCTTTATCGGCGGTTCTTCATAAGAAAGATCTTGCTCCAGCGGTACAACTTCTGAGCTAAGTACATGTGAAGGATCAGGCATGTACTTTCATAGGATAGATACATGGAAAACATCATGAACTTGAGAGAGATTCGGTGGAACACCATTCAGTAAGCTACCTTCCCAACACGATCCAGTATTTCGAAAGGGCCGATATATCTTGGGCTCAACTTCCCATTCTTTCCAAATCTCATGACTCTCTTCCAGGGAGATATTCATAAGAACACTTTATCACCCACTTAAAACTCCAGGTCTTTTCTTCGGTTATTGGAATAACTTTTCTGTCGACTCTGAGCTGCTCTTATGTGTTGTTGAATAGATCTGACAAGTTCTTCCATTTCATCAAGGTGATCAGGTCCTAATAGCTTTCTTTCCCCAACTTCATCCCAACAAGTTGTAGTCCTGCATTTCTTTCCATATAGATCTTCATAAGGAGCCATCTGAATACTGGAGTGAAAGCTATTATTATAAGAAAATTCCACCAAAGGTAGGTGTTGATCCCAACCACCATTGAAATCCATAGAGCAAGCTCACAACATATCTTCTAGAGTTTGAATTGTTCTCTCAGACTGACCATCTGTATGAGGATGATAAGCAATGCTGAAACTCAACTTTGTATCCAGAGTATGCTGAAGACTTTTCTAGAACATCGAGGTAAATCTCGGATCCCGGTCAGATATAATAGAAAGTGGTACTCCATGTAATCTTACCACTTCCTTTACATATATCCTGGCAAGCTGATCCAAAGAGAAATCCTCTCTAATAGAAATGAAGTGTGCAGACTTGGTAAGACGATCAACTATGACCCAGATAGCATTATTGCCTGGGATGTTTTAGGAAGTCCTGTGACAAAGTCCATAATGATGTTTTCCCATTTCCATTCAGGTATGGGTAATGGTTGTAACATCCCTTAGACTTCTGTCTCTCAGCTTTAACTTGCTGACAAACCAAGCATCGAGAGAAATATTCAGCAACATCTCTTTTCATGCCATCCCACCAGAAATACTCTCTCAGGTCACTATACATCTCCGTGCTTCTAGGATGAATAGAGAATGAAGAACTATGAGCCTCATCCAGCAGCTCCTTCTTTAATTCCAGGATGGGAGGAACACAAACCTTATTCCTGATCTTTATTATCCCATCACAATCAAGGTTGAATTTAGGAATATTTCTCACCTTCTTTTGTAACTCTACATCTTCTATTTGTGCCTCTTTAATCTTCACATGTATAGATGGTTGAAAATTCATTTGAGAAAGATAATATTTTTCAACTTCCATTATAATTCCAAGATCCATACTTTGTAAATCCATAAATATTGGATCTTTTGTGATCCTCATTATGGATAAAACTGGCATGGTCTTGTCGACTTCATGCATCTGTCACCTTGTTTGATTTCCCAGGGTGGTAATGGATTGAGCAGTCATAATCCTTAATCAGCTCCAACCAACTTTTTTGACGCATAATCAGCTCCTTTTGTGTGAAAATATACTTTAAACTTTTATGATCAGTATAAATGTCACACCTTTCTCCATAAAGATAATGCCTCCAAATCGTTAATGCACAGATTACCGCAGCTAACTCCAAATATTGTGTTGTGTAATTTTGCTCATGGATTTTCCACTGTCGTGAGGCATAAGATATCACCATATCATTTTGCATAAGAACACACCACAATCCCTTCTTGGATGCATCATTATAGATCACAAACCTTTCTCCACTACAAGGCAGTGTGAGCACAGGTGCACTGGATAACCTTCTTTTCAACTCCTTTAAATTCTCTTCACATTCATCCGTCCAAACAAACTTAACTCCTTTCCGAGTCAACTTGGTGAGTGGATTAGATAATCTTGAAAACTATTTCACAAAATGTATACAATATCCATCCAAACCAAGAAAACATCGGATCTCAGTTACTATTGTTGGTCTCGACCATCTTTCGATAACCTCTGTTTTTGCTTGATCCATAGATATCACCTCTTTTCAGATTATGTGACCCAAAAATGAAACTTTTTGAAGCCAAAATTCACACTTAGTAAATTTGGCATAAAGCTTCTCCTTTCTCAGGGTCTTCAATATAATTCTCAAGTGATCTTCATGTTCTTCCTTGCTCTTTGAATAGAAAAGAATATCGTCTATAAAGACTACCACAAATTGATCAAGATAGTCTTTAAAGACTCTATTCATAAGATCCATGAAGATAGCAGGGGCATTAGTAAGACCAAATGGCATCACTATAAATTCATAGTGTCCATAACCTATACGGAAATCCATCTTTTGTATATCCTCCCTTTTGACCCTTAATTTATGATAGCCTGAACGAAGATCAATCTTGGAAAAGTATTGAGCTCCACGTAGTTGGTCAAATAAGTCATTAATTCCTGAGAGAGGATATTTGTTCTTGATATAGATCTTGTTAAGTTCTCGATAATCAATGCAGAGTCTCATTGATCCATCTTTATTCTTAACAAATAGAACAGGTGCTCCCCAAGGTAACGCACTAGGGCGTATGAATCCCTTATAATGATTCTCTTGGAGTTGCTTCTTCAATTCCTCCAACTCAATTGGGGCCATTCTATAAGGTGTCTTTGAAATAGGCAAAGCACCTGGAACGAGTTCTATTGAAAACTCAACTTCACGATTTGTTGGAAGACCTGGTAATTCCTCCGGAAAGACATAATCAAACTCTCGTACAATGGGAATATTATTAATTGTGAGTTTCTCACCAACCATTTGAGATAAATAACCTTCATTAAGTTGAATCAAGACCCATAAGATAGAAGAAATTTCCACTGGAAGGTTGTGTTCATCCTTGCATCGATAGATGATCATAGATTGATCTTGAATATGAAATGTGACTTCCCTTCTTTGGAAATTGATATGAGATCCATATAAAGAAATCCAATCCTTGCCATGAATCACATCAAATTCCACTATAGGAAGAACCACTAGATTTGTAGGAAGAACTTTCCCACAAACTTCAATCGGAGAAGAATTATAAACTTTTGATGTGACTGTTGTGCCATTAGGTGTTGTCACAGCTAACTGAACATCTAACTGTTGAGGAACTACGATGACACCCATAGAAAATTCTTCATAAATAAAAGAGTTGGTGGATACAGAATAAAATAAAACATTTTCTACTTTAGAGTGGATGGTAAGTGTACCTTTCACCACATCATTATCATACTCCACATCGCTGATAGAAATTGCATGTGACTTTCCTTTGTCTTTAGCCTTAAGAGTTTGTTGACGTCGACCATCATCACCAACCCTTTGATTATTGCATTTATTGGTATAATGTCCAATCTACTTGCACTTGAAACATTGAAGTGTAGTAGGTTACCTATGTGTATCCCTTCCTTTGTTTGCATCATTAGACATCTTCTTCCCATCATCGCGGCATTCAAATGACTGATGACCTTCCTTTCCACATTTGGAACATTTACTTGTCCCTTTAAGACAACTCCCTCCATGTTTCTTTCCACACATTGAGCATAAGGGAAAGCTCATCTTTTTTTCAGTGTGCTCTTTAGATTTTCCTTTGAATTCCATTTGCCTCTTCTTATCAAACCCATATGACTGATGGGTTACTCCAATCTTCATCTAAACTTTGAGATCACATCGATCGATTTCCTCGTAGCTATTGAAGTACCTTATGGCTAAGGCCCTTCGAAGACTTGGTTTTAAGCCACTAAAGAATTGATCGATCTTACTCTCAAGTTGGATAATAATACCAGAAGCGTACCTTGCAAGTCTTGTAAAATTTGATTCATAGGTACCAAAAGATTCATCATCCTTTTTCTTAAGTTCAAGAAACTCTTTCTCCATATTTGTTCAGAGAATACGAAGGAAGTAAGTATTGAAAAATAAGTTCTTGAACTCGTCCCATTCCATGGACTCAATTTCATACCTTTTCCTCGTATTCTTAATAAGATTCCAACATTGATCAGCATCACCTTCCAAACGATACACTGCTAAGATGACTTTATCATCCTCAGAACATTGAAGAACTGAAAATATCTTTTCAGTAGTACTAATCCATTGTTCAGCAACTAATGGATCAGTAGACCCGCTAAATTAAGGTAGACGCTGTCTCATGAAGGATTAAACAGAATGTTGCTCCTTCCTTTGCTCATTTGGAAGTACAGCATGATTCATAGCTTGAGAAAGTTGTGTGAGCATGGCTACAAGATTTTTCATTCTATCTCCCATAATGTTTGGTTGCTCAGGGGGACAATCATTGCATTTCCCGTCGTATTCCGCATTAACACGGTTCCTTCTGGTTCCATCCATTGACTAAAACCAAGAAGAATAGTGTGAGAAACACTAATTAAATAGGAAAACCACATAATCAAGAATAAAATTTCACACTTAAGGTCTTATCCTAGGTAATTCATTGCCATTTCTAAAACACTATGATTGTGTTCTATGCATAGACTTATCCTTAGGGTTCCTACTAAGGCTTTCACATCCTAGTTTCCAAAGGTTGACTATACCTTTCCTCTGATTCCAACTATAACGAACCATACTTTACATACATTGTTAATACTTCAAAATTGAAGCATACTTATTACAACATATAACAAAACCACAAAAGGACCATATAGGTATAGTGTCTTTAGAAACTAGGAAACATAAACAACTGGTTCATAAAGCGTCTACACTGTCTCCCATTTATTTCATCATATCTATAGTCCCTTTTGGCATATCTTACTCAATAACCTTCTTCCTGGCCTGGGGAAAGAAAAGATAAAAAAGGGTGATCTCAAATGCTTAGTAAGGGTAAACAAAAGAAATATCAATCACATCATATTAATAAGAACATAACTTTTGGAAATCTTAACCTGCAAAAGAGAGCATAATTTCATAACATGGGATAAATCATAGTAGTGATATGGAATCCCAATAATCATAAAATAAAACATGAAAATTTCTGTCATATACACATAATCATAGAGAATCATTTCTTATTAGTCAAGACTCATTTCCAAGACTATCATAGTGGACAAAGTTTATTTCTGAACTGAGTTCACTCCTTGTTTCTGTCATGTTTCACTGAACCGGTATAACCTACCGTTCCAGCCATGTCTATCTCATGAGATATAAAATCTTTACCCAATGCATTGGAGGAAGATATAGGTCCCACCCATCTTATAATGATACCATTATTATGTGTGCCACAAAATCATAAATCATACATCATTGCACAACCCATGTAATAAAAATGGGAATCTTAAACATCGAGACATCATAAAACAATTCATATAAGATAAAGGAATTCATAAAAATATTTTTGTCACAACATAATCAAATCAATGTAATAATAGGGATAGAGACAGAACCCTTTATTATCTAAAATGGAAAATGATTTTGATAAAACTCTTGAACTCCATTCTTGAGGAAAATATCCTTTTTACATCAAAAACTTTTTTCCTTTCTTAACATGTCATACAATTTTAAACTAAAAGAAGTTGATTAAAAATAAACTTGAAAACGTGTAAAGGAAGATTCTTGGAAATATTTTTTTTAAATCCATTCATGCCGTATAAGTTAAAAAACATTCTTCTCATACTTTTTTCGAAAAAGTCAAAAAGTACCTCGTAAGAAAAACGACAAAAGA
The DNA here is from genome assembly GCA_963277665.1 of Viscum album. Taxonomy (NCBI): domain Eukaryota; kingdom Viridiplantae; phylum Streptophyta; class Magnoliopsida; order Santalales; family Viscaceae; genus Viscum; species Viscum album. The sequence goes on along the minus strand of OY728145.1, from coordinate 1,291,459,080 downwards.
TTCCTTTCATATCTTTTACCAAAAACTCACCGAAGGGTAAAATTGGATATAAAATATTGTAGAAGGATATAAATATTACATATTGATGAAATATGGATGTGTATGATAAAATACAACCCAGTAAATTCCAAATTATAAACAATCTCGGATAAAAATGAGATTGTGATATTTCCCTTACCTTAGGTCCGATTTTCGTCGTAAGTGTCTGATCCTCCTGTATAATTATTTAAATAATGTTATTGACTTATTCCAGAATCATACTTATTGTTATGATATCATATATGGTAATATTCTTAGATTCTTATTAGTAATATTTCATTACTACTTGTTATTCGGGTGTTTATTACTTTTTGTTCTTATGCGTGTTTTGTCGAATAAATTATTATTCTTATCTTTAGATTATAGATACCTCATTTACAGAATGGTATTAGTGTAATATATATCATATTCATTCATTCAATTTATTTATATAATCATTATGAAATGAATATCATGTAGAACGGGTCGCATCACATCGTGGAGACGGTATTCCGTACGTACGCACGAGTGATGATATCGTTCCTATGATCGTGGAATTGTATTGGAGTGTATGTATACTATTTCAGAATCAATATCACTTTATAATAGTCATATATAGTCATTATTTACACCATTATAACCATTCAAGTATGGTGGTGGTGGAAAATATATTACACCACGGCGTGGAGACGGTATTCCGTACGTACGCACGCGCGGTGATTTCTTTTTCCGTAGGATGGATAGATGGTGAAATAGGTTTGTTTCATACTTATAATAATATATCAGTATATGAGTGATACATATGTTATTACTTCATAATGAAAAAACTAAATAAGAATAAGTGGAAGAAGAAATAAAGATGAAAGAATCGGTAACGGACATTACCTCTTCTTTGAAGTGCTTCTTTGAGACCTCCTTTTAGGGCATTAAAATAGGTCTTTGAAGAAGACCAGAACATCTAGGATGTTTCTAGGGAAGTTGACAGGAGAAATTGGAAGGGGTTGGAAGATCCTGAAGGTTCAATGTGCTGTGAGGAAGAGGGGGAGGATGTGCCCTTTTATAAGGGAAGAGAGGGGCACATTCGGAATAACTAAAAATATTATTTTATTATAAAGTCAAATTCGGTTTTTAATAGCTCCAAATTGATATATTTAGAAGATAAGGTGGGTATAGGTCTAAATCCTCTCATCCAATAGAATTTAGACAAGTTTAGGCATCAATTTTAACCTTATCATTTAGATTTAACATTAAGATAGATAATTTAACTTTTACCGTGTCTTCATGTTTTCTTACACTATAAGGTTAATAAACTTACTATATCAAGCCAAAATAACCACAAGTTTATTATTATTAAAATATATAACCTTATATAAGTCATTTTGCTGAACATTATATTTTTAGGAATAAAATAACAATTAATAATATAATATTTGTTTTAAAAACTATTTTATGTCAATTTTGACACTATTTAGTAATTGATTATTTATGAAAATCATAAAAGAATGATTAGTTCTAAAAAAGTTACCTAAATAAATACTAACATGTCATATTAACCTATAAAATTAGTTTAATTCATAAAAAGTATCAAATTACATTTATTTGGGTATTTATAACATCAATTATGTCAATATTTCATTAATAAGATAATTACTGCATCATCATTGTGTCATAAATAAATTAAATTATTTAATGTCTAAAAATTACAAATAAAATACCATTATGTAGGAAATCTTTTTTTATTTCTAATTAATATTTATATACAAATTTATCTTATGTATAACACCATATTAAAAATGATTTACTTATTAAACATTGATTTTAACTATTTTAACCCTTCTCTAAATAAATTAATAATAAATGTCCTAATCTAATCCAAGTTGGACTAAATGGTCATATTTTATTCCTAAATTTGTTTTTGGTCGAATTACACTTGTCCAATAGAATTAGGACATCTGTTAGGGTAATAATAATATCATTTTTACCCTTAATTACCCTATTTACTTTTAACCGTGGTAAAAAAAGTAAAAGTTACTATTTACCAAAAAATTATTTTCATCTCATTGAACCACATTTTACATACTGACATCAACCGTGTCTCTCGATGTTTCTAAATACCACTCACAGAAGCAGTAAAATTAAGTGTTATGAAAAAATCAGTTTTTTAACTACCACTTAGTGGTTTCACTATTAATCAAAAATTAATGTTTTCAAAAAAATACCATAATTTCACCCTAGGGTAATTTTGATATTCCAAATCCAAAAATGAATTCCATTTTGAAAAATAAAATTTATAAAATTTCAAAAAGTGGTTATTACTATTCATAACAGCTAGTTTTAATAATATTTTGATAGCATATCATTGTTTAGTGAAACTCGGTATTGCGTACGACACAAGCTATCGAGGAAGGTCGCAGTTGCATGTAAAGAAAGCCAAGATAGTGTTGTGTATAGTGAAAGATTCCTTTGATGATTTATATAACATAAAAACAAAATATTTCACATAAAAGTCTCGGGTGTTACAGGATGAGTTCTCCAGCATCCATGGTTTCGATTCTGTGAATAAAAATATTGGTTGTGCGGAGTCAGTAACTTCTGTGTTTTCCTCATGATTGAAATTGATTACTTGATAACTTAGGTATGTGTATGTACATATACCAATGTGAGGTTATCTATTGATTTCATACAATGTGGTTTATCCTTGTTTGATTTTGTGGGACCTTGAGGGTCTAGGGCCCCTACTGAGTATCATTATACTCACCCCCTACACGGGCTATGCCCGCACCACGTTGTTTTGGTTGCAGACGACAGGCAGCTCTGACTGAGGCAGAGAGTACCAGGATAGAATGGTACCTAAAGGTGGACCATACGGCGTGACAATACATGGAGGATATGGACAGACCTAGAGTGATGAGGAGGCGATCTATACCTACCCTTCATGTAGGAACCTCGAAGGATGACCCAACATTAGTTTTTAATTTCATCAGTTGTACTTTCAGTATCTTATAGTTTACATTTTTTCTAGTATTTCCGACCCCTTTTACATTCAGTGCACTTTTTTATACAGTTGTACTTATTGTTTTATTTCCAACATGTGCTCTATTGTGTGTGTTTATAGGTTATAAAGGCAATGCCTTCCCATTTTTAGGTAATTATACCTTTGGTGCTAGTCGTCTGCCCCTGGCCTATGGAAGGCTAGCATGGGGTAGTCACGGAACGGACCCCGGTGGACAGGTCATGAAATATCCAATAAGGATAATGTAAGATGACTTTCAATGCAAATATCAATGATTTCTACTATAGATTAGGCGTGGGATTTTTTTTCTCCTAAATTTTTAACTTCTTTGAGGAATATTCTATCTCATAATCATTTTTCAGAAGTACATAGCCATGTACCTTCTTTTAAGAATCACTATACATAAAAATTGTTGCCAACTTTTATGTAGTGTGAGTACCAGTGTGGTGATTATCCCATTTTCATCTCATTGATGTAATTTTAACATTCACTGGTCCTAACATACATTACTCCCTTCAATGTCAACATGCTTAATGTTTTTCAAAATCGTGATGATTTCTTCAAAATTTTTTAGTATTACAAAGATAGACAATTGGAGCATTAGATATCTTCTAGAGATGGTGTCCTATGCCACTACTCAATTTAATTTTTTTAGTAGGGTCCACATATATTCATTTTCGGGTGATAGAATTCCATAATAATGATATAACCTCGATCTATAAATCTCATTTAATATACATTGCATCAATTTTATTCATTCAAAATGTCATCAGTATAGTATTCAACTACTCATTGTGTTTCTCCATTCTCTTTGCATATATATGAATATCATTAGCAAGGACTATAGTAAATTTGTCAATTTAATATCTATAGAATCTATTAATTATTTCCTTATATATTTATTGAGTATTATTGAGTCCAAATGCATTAACTCTAAACTCATAATAGCCATACCTTGTTCAAAAGGCATTCATTGAAATATATTCCTTATTTGCATTAAATTTTTCATATCCTGAATGAGGGTCCCCCTTAGAGAAATACATGGACCCACATACTAGATAGAACATGTCATATTTACTTTGCATGGATATTTGTTCTTTATCATAATTTTATCAGGACCATGATAATCAATGATGATGTGATATTATCCAAATTTCTTATTGTAAAAGAGGACTGGAGTACCCCACAGTGAAGCACTCAGGCACATAAAACCTCTTTCTAGATTCTATTATAACTCTATACTCATTTTTTTATATCAATGCAGGCCATTCAATATGGTGTATATTCTAATGGAATGAATATAGAAATGTGATGTGTTGGTAACTCATCTTCTTCATCATGAAAAAGAACATACTGCTCTTTAGGGAATACATCAGAGTAGTCCATCAAAATGGGAATGTATTCTGTCATGATTCTCTTGTTTGTCATAACAATTTTTTTAATATGTTATTCTTTAAAAGGTTATTATATCAAAATGGATATAATTACTTTGATGTATTTTCATCCTTATCGTTTCACTTGTAAAGATATTGAGGACACATCATGATGTGTAGAGCGTTCTCACTTTCCCCATAGTCGATCTTGATTTTGTATTACGAAAGCAATTATGTGCTCAAAATAACATCCAACACCACCAAAAGATATAAGAAAATATATTCTAGGGTTATTGTCTACAAAAATTAAGTGATGTGATATTATATACATTGGATTCTATAATTTAACCACATTTTATTCTCATAGAAAACTCAACATCAATATTTTTAGGTGGTGTATGACTTGTTCTACTAAACATAGTATATTTGAAAAAATTCATAAAACCATAATCAAATACTACATTTGTTATTCATGAATGAATAACCAGTGTGCCTATCACAAATTCATTCTCAATATCTTCCCTGTAAAATTGATTAAAAATGCCCCTCCTTGATGTCTTGATGGTTTTCGTTATTGATTATCTCCAACATAATTTTTCTTAGGGAAATATTTCATATAATTATCATGTTCTATTTAGTTTTATCACTGCACTATATGAAAATATTTGATCTAAAACATAAATTGATTTTCAACATCATTGGGATTATTTATATTCCTTAGCATTAATTTTTAATATTCCCCAGTATACTACATATGAACCATTTCCAAGATTCCATTAGAGAGTTTCCAAATTAATTATTACCATTATTTTACATGTCGGATGATTGGTTTTCATTATATCTTGGGATTTATCTACAAACATTTCATTACCTGACTTTAGAATGACGACAAATTGGGCGACAAACTGACCCAAAATTTCTTTCTAAAGATGAATAAAAGATCATGACCTCCATGTCCCTCCACTAGTAGTCCCTTGAGTAGATACTATACCCAAGGGTATATATTTTCACAATATAGTATGCATTTCCCTATTTTTATTTTAACATGATCATGATATAATAGAATCCATCCACGAAACCCCATGGTTTAATATGTATAAAAATAAACCCAATGCCAATCCCACATGTGTGTTTTAAGATAAACTGAAAAAAAGTACATGAATTTCTCAATGTTCAATACCAAAAATGAAAAAGGAAAATTAACCAGTAGCTAGAAATCTGAGAACCAGACAACAACTCCCAGTGTCCAGACTAGTAGGTTCCCGCACGGAACTCAAAGCCCTCGTGGAAAAATGAATGTAAACATATGGTGATCATACAATTATACCAAGTAGGGAACCTTAAACTCTTAAGCACAAGGGGGGAGGCATTCTATTGGCCTGTGAAAAATGAAAGTAACCAGACATTAAGCATGGAAGCTAACCCACCAGACCTACAAGTCACACTCCCCAAAAAAATTCACAATCCAAGTATATATTAGTGTAACACAACATTATAGGTTACTGAGTACCATACTCCCCCTATTCATCTTGACATCCTACATGTCAAACATCTACCGCAAGTTCCATTTCCATATCCCACCCTCAAAATCTTCGGCCACAACCATAAACATATCTTTCAAGAAAACATATAGTCCCTATCACAATCAAATCCCACATAGTTCTACTAGCACACACACGTGATCTAAAAAAGTCAGGCAACTTTTCCTATGACTTCCGGGCGTCACCCTGAAGACACTTGGGAAGCTACACCCAAACCCCTTGCCTGAAGACACATGGTCCTCATCCCGAAGACACTTTAGAACATTCTTCCTGAAAACATATATGTCTGATCTACAAACCAGAAAATTTCCCAATGCATCTGGGCTAAAATGACACAGTATCCCCGAAGAGTCTTGGGCTAATTTAACCACCTAATACCATCACACCATATGGGAGAGGGAGCATAAAGAAGATAAAGACTAGGCGAAACACCCACCCCCAAGATATAGTGGTGTTCTACAATACGTTCTCAAAATAGGTGGGGTGTGATCTAAACATGATGAAAATACATGATTAATACTAAACAAGAACTATACCAATCTTATGGCTTCTACATTAATGATACAACTATGTTCCACTAAACATCTACCCTGCGACTTTCACATAACAAAAATACCAAAACACCCTATTCATGTTATCATGTTTGAAAATTTATAGTTCAACTGTTCCATCACTACTAGAAAACTAACATGATCATCCCTAAGTAGGAGAAATAACAAAATAGAAACAGATAGATAGTGATTTATAGTTCACAACTAGTTCCATCCCCTTGACCTCAAAAAAACCACCACATTACTTGTACATGGAACCAAAAATATTTTGAATGCTTCACATTAAAACAAATTAAGAAGATTACATATTCGACTAACATTGGTCACCATGTTTATCCTTTTCATTTGTTTAACCCGAGTGATCACACAAGGGGTATATTCATCATGCATACACATAAATTGCAAGGTATATGTAGTTATCCATCATTCATGTTTCACGTTTCTAATAACTACCATGTCATAAAATAGATCATTACTAGTGAAAAATGTGGACCACCAATGACCACAATTTTCAGTAGGCTTAATCATATATAATTTACAACGTAGAAAGAATAATAAAAACATCATATATACCCAAACCCCATTCCATTTAATAGTTGATTATTATCGTTGTTAAAGTTTGGGTTTTATCTAAGTCTCATGGAATTATTTTCATACCCAACCCGCATGATGCACATAAAAGAGAGACGAAGGTATAATTTCAGACATGATGATCAAATATTGTCATTTCTTCTTCACATAAAGAACACATATTAGAACATGATCGATACCACTTCGTTGCCAAAAGACAGGGGGGTTTAATAGGATCATTGGAACCCCAATGAAGTGATGATCCGAGGAGTGCAGATTAATCCCACAACATCATGGGATCAAAGGAAATGTTAGAGAGTCTCACACAAGGGAAGGGGGTGATGGACAAAGAAAAAGTATATCTCATACGTTATTAATATTTAATAGGGAAGTGGTTTAAGTTACTATATATATTCCATTAAATGTTGATAACATTTAACAGTGTGTTTTGACCAAGTAAAACCATCTCGAGCCTTAAGAAAATTAATATTGGAGTTATGAGATTTGATTCAGCGTTAAATAAATTAAAACAAGGACTTGAATGCATTTTACATCAAAAGAAATGTCAAAGGGAGGAAACTGTTGGAATTTAGAAACAATGTACAACAAACAAAAATTCAGTAAAGGAAAAAACAGCTACTGTTAGAACCTCTCTGGTCTGAAAACATTGTTCGTGAGCTCAAAATTTGTAAATGGAAATAGAGGATAATGTTGGAAACTCACTCATCTGAAACATTGTTCTTAAACTCGAAATTTGAAAAAGGAAATAAAGGCTATTGTTGGAACCTCATAAATATGAAAACACTATTCATGAACTCAAAATTTGGAAAAGGAAATTGATTCTATCATTGGAACCTCACTGATTTGGAAACACTATTTAGGAAATCAAAATTTGGGAAGGGAAATAGAGGCTTTTGTTGGAACCTCACAGATCTGGAAACATTGTTCATGAACTAGAATTTTGGAAATGGAAATAGATGCTACTATTGGTACCTCACTAATTTGGGAACACTATTCATGAACACAAAAATTTGGAAAAGTTAATAGATGGTTCTGTTGGAACATTACTGATTAGAAATCACTGTTCATGTCCTAGAAATTTGGTAAAGTTTTGGGAATAAGTAACATTGGCCTCCCAAAACACCTCAAACATCAAATTTTAGAAATTTAATAGACCAGAGAGGTCCAGAACACTACATTAGATACCTATCAAAAAATAATTGTTTTCGAGAATATAATACCAACCTAGAAGAAAAGAGGGGTCTGAACAATCACCATGTAAGATACCTCTCAGAGGGAAAACCACCCTATGTTGTTCAAAATTTGTAACAAAACCAAGACATTTGAGATCACTACCCCCAAAAGTTATCAAGTTTAAAAAGCTACACCAACCCCAAAGATCACACTATAATGACACCTGGGATAGGGAGTTCATTATTACATATCATGATAGTATCCTCTTTGGATGACACTGACTCACTTGCATGGGTTTAATCGCATCCACATTAATGAGTCCTGATTATGAGTGAGGTCCTCCCTTACCCATATATCCAGACACAGCACACACATATAGAGAACTAGGGAACAAACATTACATATCTAAAAAATTCATGCATAACATCACATCAATGGTACATAAATGAATGCATCAAAGAAAAAACCAACACAACATTTTAAAACAGATCTGGCTACCATAAATGCATCTATGACTCATGCTACCAATTACACTCCTCGACACCATCGTGTTTCCATAAGACAGAAACCTAGGAAATAGAATTCCCACAAAATACCTTTTCCTTGAATTCTTGTATCTGTATCGGTCGCTCCTCGACGGTTGCATCATCGTCAAAATTGATCTTGCTCCAATAGATGACATGTGAGTTGTCATGAAGATAATGATGGAGCTGTGATACATGGAAAAATTCAGGTATAATGCTCATCTAAATGGGATGTTCTATTTTATACGACAAGGATCCAACTTGAATCTAAACCTTGAATGGACTAATAAATTGGGGAGATATTTTACACCAACGACGGAACCTTTGCTACCCATGATGAGTGGAAATATTTAAGAACACATGGTCTTCAACCATGAACCCTAAAAGCCCCTATTAAGATCATCATATGTCTTATTCCAGTTATGAGATGTCTTTATCCTCTTATGCAAAATCTGAACATTCCATGGGGTGCTCTACCCCACCTCTAGCCCAATTACACCGACCTCACAAACCTATGTCCAACACATGGTTGACCAACACGACCTTCCTTAAAAATCCTCTAATGGTTCCATTTCCATGGTGAAGTAGATGTTGTTGTTGTAGGAAAACACTAGAAGATGCAAGAATCATATCCATGATCCCCTAAAATTTATAACACATTCTTTTAGCATATCATTCAATGACTGGACAGTCATCTCTATCTGCTCATCTGTCTGTTGGTGGAATGTTGTGGTGAAGAATAAGTAGGTGATAAAAGAATTCTTCAATCCCATACAAACTCATGAGGTAATCAGTGTATCCAAGTCTGAGACAACGGACCTCAGAACTCCAGGAAACCACACCACCTCATCTATGTACCTCTGTGATAAGGCACTCAGTGGGCTAAACTCTTTTATCACCAAGGAGTGAGGTGATTTCATCATCTGATACACCACTACCAAGATAGCATCTTATCCTCCTTGAGTCTTGTGTATCCTTGATACAAAATCCATGGAAATTTCATCCCACATCCCCTAGGGAATATCTAAAGGCTATAATAATCCTCCAAGAACTTGGTGTTCAACATTTACCTGCTGATACTATAGTCACATTGCCACAATCTCTGCCACTACCCACTTCACCCCGGGCCACCAAAACTGCCCCCCCAGGACTCGGTACATCATGGAAACTCTAGGGGGTACTGATAGGTCTATGCTATGGAACTAATGAAGAACATACCCACACATCGCTTCTAAAAAAAATCCATATAAAATCATTTGATTTTGACTATCCCAAGACCGCCCTTTAGAAGCATTTCCTTGGTCAATCTGATCACGCATCACATTAACCTATGAGTCTCCCCATAATGACTCCTTCATCTGCTGCATGATTGATGACGACACCTACATCAGAAATGAACAACTTCTTCCACAATCCTTCTCCACATCTTGGTGCAAGAAAACCAATTATCTGTTTTCTCCCCATGAATCTACAAAATCTTGAACTACTTCCTTCTGTGATTTTTTTTCAATGAATCATCCATAAAGTGTCCCTCACCTTCACTATATGAGACATCGAGATCATAGTCTTGCAAAAACTCCATCCATATTTGCTGCTGTAAGTTGAGATCCCAATGGGAATTGATATACCATTAACTCTTGAAAATAGTTAAGAGAACGAAGTGATCCCCGATGAGGTAACGCCACAACAATGTCAATGCGAAAACATCAATACATGCTCCAGATCATGGGTGTCATAGTAATGATCCACATTTAGTAACTTCCTCGACCCATAAAAGATCACTCCCCGCTACTACATCAACACATATCCCAAATGAAGAATTGAAGCATTACACAACACCTCAAATAAAACACCATTTTATTGAAATAATAAGACTTGAGCTATGACTAGTTTCTCCTTCAGATAACTCAATAATACTTCAAACCACTAACTCCACGTTAAAAAAATTCCCTTCCTAGTCAATGTCATCAAGGGATCAAGAACTCGATAGAATTTAGGCACAACCCTCTGTTAACACCATTCCAAGTCTATGAAACAACAAAATTCAACAACCTTATTTGGTGTTACCCAAGAAACAACTTCCTCCACCAACGACAGGTCCAATGCTACCCCATGATGGGATCCCACTTATCCAAGGAAGTGAAACAATATTTCCAATAACAAACACTTTGACAACTTCCATAGAGATGGTGGCATCGAAGGACATCCAAGACTGTTCTACGATGCTCAGCATGCTCCTTTTCTGACCAGAAGTACATCAGAATGTCGTTAATGAACACAATGTCAAAAAGTTCCAGAAACTCATGGAAGACTATGTTCATGAGGTTCATGAACACAACTAGGAAATTCATGACAACTAATAACATAAATACGAACCAAAATTTCCCATTCCTACACATGAATGTTGACTTTCGGATATCACTCTCCTTCAAGCTCAGCTAGTGATTTCCATACCGCTAATTTTTTAGAACAAAAGGGGCTAAAATACCTTTAGGGGGTGTTTAAACAGGGTATGGAAAATCTATTTCAAAATTATTCCTTCCCCAATATATCTTTACATTAATAATTATATGTGTCATTTTTACACTAATTTTTTAATTTTCATCTTTTATTGTCTTTTTCTTATCTGATGATGATGGTTTGGATGAAGTACAGGGAAGCAAACAGGTAGACACAGAGATTTTTACATGATACACCCACACTGGGACACGTCCTTGGAGCATTCAACGATGACGTTCCGATGTTCCAAATCCACTAAAGATAACTACCAATAATGTCTGGGTTAGTTCAATTTTATGCCCAAGCTCACTGCTTCCCAAGGGTAACCCCATATTCCTCTCTCACCAGCTCACTGTCGGCAGAATGGATTACCTTCTTCCTATTACATTTCTCACAAATCTAGAATGGATCCACTAACCATTTATAAACATACATTTCTCTTCATTATCTCTAATGAAAACTTCATCCTTAACAGTTGATAGATGCTCTGTTTACATCAATCATTCATCCGTAGATAAATCTCACTTTTCACTGGGTTTATAGGGAAACTCTATTTTTTACGTGCATCCATTGTTAGCCTTTGTCCATAATTCCCTTCTTTTGCATGAAATCCAATTTTTACACAAAACATATTATACGCCCAAACAATTATTTTATGCTCAAAACACCTCATATTACTCACATCCTATTCTTTACACGAAAATAATTATTTTACATGAAAAAATGATGTTAATGGAAAATTTCTAGTCATATTCCAATTCCATGTGCTAGATATTGAATTCTCTATATATCTTGAGCTACTTCTAATTAGGGGGTCACATCATATTTATAGGCAAACTCAACCCCTATGTGAAAAACCCTCCTTTAGTGAGTAATCCTCTTTGAGCATGAAAAACACATATTCCGGGAACACAGTTTTTCACGCACATCCCCATCATTTTGTGCACCTCAATCATTTTATGGTTTTTTAGAATCTACACTCAAAACACCTCTTACACATAAATATTACCTTCAATATTTTGTGCACTACATTCTTTTTCGCACACCACTCTAATTTTACACACCTCCACATCATATATGCTCTTTCTCTACCACCTCACGATCATATATTCCTTTGTTGGGGTTTTTTGTCTAATATAGATACCCAGAAATATCTCTTGAACTATAAAAACACCATGTAATCCCTATTTGTCAAAAAATGGGACATCATGGTCAGGTCTGTCAAAAAACTCGAAATGGGTGCATGCTTGGTCAACAATCAAAATAATCTAAAAAACTGATTCAATGATACCTTGAGAGATTTTTTACCAACTCAAATCAATATTAGAAAAAGATCATGATCCCTTCAATTGGTCGAAGAGATCATCTATCCGTGGGAGAGGGTAATGGTTCTTGACAGTTACTTGATTCAACCCCTGCTAGTCTATGCACAACCTGGGACCCCAATCAGCCTTATTCACAAACAAAACTAGAGCACACCATGGTGACATGCTAGGTCAGAAAAACCCCTTATTGATCAGGTCATTAATTTGAATCTATAACTCTCATTACTCAGAAGGTGTCATATGATAAAGATCCATCGAAACCGAACATGCACCAAATTTTATGTCTATCCCGAACTCAACGTGACGTAGAGGGGGAAGAGTCACAACCTCCTCACAAATGACATCTAAAAACTCTTTGAAATCCTCTAGAACTCCCACCATATTTGCATCTACTAAATCTACTGACAGTCCAACCAACATAAAAATAAGATTATTCACACACCAGTTTATCATCTATCAAATCCTATGACCAAAAAAATACACACGCTGAGCTTCCTAGTTAGAAAACATGACTCTTCATTGGAATAAGTCGATAATAGAAAACATATAGAACAAACAGTCGATGCCTATAATGTCATCGTACAACTACATCTACAACATAAGAAGATCCCCACTAGACTGATGTGGCCCTAATATCTGTCTAAATACATGGAAAACATAAAAAAACTGGTCTGACCTCCAATTGGTGTACAAAACAATAGGGGCATGGGAAGTCTTTCAGCATCCAGAACTAGAGCATGGGAAATATCGAGTGCATACAAAGTGTGTGAGGCCCCTGAATCAATCAATGATGAAACAAGAGTGCTAAACAAATTGATTATTCCTCAAATGATTTATAGCCTCGATGGAACTACTATCTCTGCAGTGTATAACTGTCTGTGCTAATCACCTCATTCTACCTAATGTTGATCACCACCTCTAACGCACCTAGTCAATGTCCCTGAGGAGAACCCTGAGGTCATCCTACCCTCAAAACTTCTTCCCTTAGAGGAGATGAGGCTTGCTGCTGAAAATCCCTCTCTAGAAACTACTGTTGCTGAGGTGGTCCCTAGACCCACCCACCCCCACCGTACTAAGCTTGACATGGGAACCATATCTAAATGTGCCAAGAAACTCCCCAAAAAAATAATCACTCTTCTGTGACCGTAGGAAAAGGGAAAGGACCAGAGGATCAAAACTAGAACTGCTGAGGCATATTCCCAACTGGTCGAATCGTAGAAGGCTCAGTCACTGGAGATCTTTTGCTGACTACATTTCCCTTTTATGAAATCAATTGAATCCACTCTCACAGTACACATCCTCACGAGTATATCCTTTAGACAACCTCATCCTTCTTCTCCACTTCCATTTATGTCAGTAGGGTAAACTGAGTAACATCAAAATAATGAGATGGTCAAAGAGCATCATTTAAACGTCTCACCCGAGAATCCTCATTTAGAAAGAGGTCTAGAGGAAAAAATATGGGATCCATCAACTTGATCCCCAATTCCCTAACCAACATACTTACTTTCTTATTTGACATCAATTGTTATGTCTTCTTAGGTTTTTCTAAAGAAGAAAGGAATTCCTCTTGAAACTCCTTCTTGAAAACAGCCCATAAAACCTATGTCTTTGTTTTTCCTCGAGGTAGAGCATCCACCACTAAATCACAACTCCTCTCAGCTGGATTGCCAATAATGGGACCTAGTACTCTATCGGAGCATGGATCAGAGTGAAAACGATCCACATCTCCTCTATCCATACTTATGTATCAACGTTGGAGACACTACCCTCATACTTTTAGAGGGTCTTTCTCTATAAAGAACCATGAATCCACCTCCACCTCTCATCTTCCTCTTCTCGTGTATCCCTCTGCTGATCATTCGGAACAACCTGTAGAGCCTCAACTACCCATGCCACAGGTGGATGATGTCTAGGTTCCATAATTGTAAGTTAGACAAATAATTCCTAAGCCCGAGTAGTAGATAATTTTACGTACGATTTATTTTATTAACTTATTAAATTTTATCCCCAAGACACACCAATTTTAGAAAGATCAATATTCATTTTGATGAATGTACCATTCCTAGGTTCTTTACCTTACAATAAATATAGGCACACTTGGTGGTTAGGTTGGCTTAGAGTCCTTACATCGGATTATGGGGGCCCTAAAATCCTCTGTCCTAGATGGTCTTCCCTAGGATATGTCATGCACCAAGATTTCCTAGCACTTTTCCCTACTATCCCACGAAATTCTCACTGTGCCTAACTCCAGACTCAATATTATCTCTCATCCCTCGTTTGATACAATTATATCATGACAAGCCTTGGTAAAGAAAACAGATGGGACAATATTGTGCCCCACCCTTCATTCCTAACTATGAATAAGAAATAATGATCCATGAGTCCTACCACTAGTAGGCACTATAATGGTGACTAGAACCAAGGTTATATATTTTCCTAATATGGTAGGCATTACCATTTTTTTATTTTAACAAGACTAGGATATAAGCTATGCCAACCACCAAACACCAAGGTATAAGATATATAAAAATAGACCCAAATAAAAACCCACATTCATGTTTTAAATAGAACAAAAACAAAAGTACAAGAATATACCAATGTTCAATAATAAAAAAATGTAATGTGAAAACTAAGAAGTAGTAGAAAAACAGAGCACACACCACCAACAACTTCTAATTTCTAGACTAGTAGGGTCCCGAACGAACCTCAAATCCCTCATAGAAACATGAAATTAAATGTATGGTGGGGATACAATTATACTCAGTATGTATCATAAATCTCTCATGAACAGGTGGGGAGGCATTCTAATTCCCCATGTAAAACAAATGTAACAAGACACTGATCTAGGAAACTAACCACGAAACATCACAAGGAACACTCCAAAAATATCGTAAGACAAGTATATAGTATTGTAGCAAATCATTATAGGGTACCACAAACCTCCCTCCCATGTGCCCTCTAGAAATCATACATTTCAATCCTCCCCCATATGTTCTACAGCCATAACCTGCCCGTACACACTTAGGCCCCATCACCTTTGGCAAGATAAGGGAAGAGGCATAAAATTACCTAACCCTTCCTTCCTCATAACAGAGATGATATAATGACCCCTCAAGTCTATCATGTACTAGTCCCAATGTTGGAGACTATCACCAAGTGTATATATCTTCTAAATATTGGAGTCATTACCCCTTTCTTAGTTTAACAAGATCGAGATATAGGATAAGTGATTCACCAATAACCATGTTATAATATGTATGAAAATAAACCCAAAGAAAAACAAACATGCATGTTTAAAAAAAATGTACAATAATCTGCCAAAGATTAATAGAAAAATGAAAAAGGAAAACTATGAATAAGTATGATAATTGAGCCCCAACTAGAAAAAACACCCAACGTCCAGACTAATAGGGTACCGTATGGTCCTCAAAGACATCCTCGAAACCTGAAAGTAAATGTAGGGTTAACATACATGCATTCTTAGTAGGGAACCTGAATCTCAGGTGCATAAGTGGAGAACCTTTCTAAAGCCCATTAAAAAAATATATGTAACCATTCCTTGAGAAACTAATCTAACCACCCTTCCTCACAAGGCAAACTCCACAAATAAAACAGGCCATGTATATATTAGTCAAACACGTCATTATAGAGAACCTAATACCACCATCCCACTAGTAATCTAGACAAAAATAACCTCAAACATACCTTGTAAATTCCACTTTCATACACTTCTTGCACACACATGAGATCCACAAAATTCACACATCTTGGCTTAAGACACGTCGATATCTTCTTGAAGACACCTGGGACACTACAACCAAACCCCTCACCAGAATACTCTAGGGCCTCATCTTGAAGACACATGGGAACATTATTCTTGTAAACGCATAGGCCTCATTACCATAACAAAATATTACCCAAAGGTTCTAGAATAAAATAACACATAATTCCCAAAGAGTCTTGGGATAATGAAACCACCTCAAGCCATCACAACATCAGGGAGAGGGATTATAAAGGTGCTAATGACTAGGGAAAACACCCTTCCCCATGAGATGGGAGTTTTCAACAACAAGTGATTAACAAGGGTGGGTGCACTAAAAACATAACTAAAATACATGATTAATACTGAACAAGAACTATTCCTATCATATGCCTTCTAAAAAAATATCCATGCACGTGCCACAACACTGCTACCCTTACGAAATGAACAAAACAATAAAAACCCCCATGTTCATGTTATCGTGTTTGACAATTTAAAGATCAAATATTTATTCACTGCTGGGTAACTAACATGAATGACCAAAAGTATGAACAAAAAAACATAAAAGGAAAAAAGAATTGATTTAACAGTTCACAACCAGTACCATCCTCGTGATCTCAAAAACACCACCACATAACCCTTACACAATACCAAATTTATTCCTAATGAATATTATTAAAAACAAATTAGGTAGTTTACATATTTGACCAAAACAGGTCACCATGTTCCTCATTTTCATTGGTTTTACTAGGGTAAAAATGCATCGGTTACATTCTTTATGCATCCACATAAATAGTTAGGATTATATAATTAACCTTTTTCCATGATGCACATTTTTAATCACTACCATGTCTAGAAACCAGAGCATTACAATTGAACAAACGAGGACCACCAACGACCACGCTTTTTAGTAGGCTTAATCTTATATAATTCAGAAAGTTAAAATGAATAATTACAACATCATCTCGGACCCAACCCCTTCAATTTAAAATCCATTTATTATCATTGTTAAATGTCAGGGTTCAACTATGTCTCACAGAAACATTGTCATTCCCACCCCACATGATGCATTTAAAAGAGATATGAATGGAGAATTTCCTATATGATGATCAAAGATTTCCGTTTCATCCTAAAATCAAGAACATATATTGGAATATTATTGATACCTCTTGATATCCCCAAAATGATGGGTGTCATAAGAGTAGGGATACCCCAAGGGTTGATCCAATGTGTGCTTGTTGATCCCATGACTTCTTTGGATTAGTGTAATTTTTGAGCTTCCCACACCAGGGAAGAAGATGGGAGAAACAAAGAAAATAGAAATCTTATCCCATATTAATATTTTGCAGAGCATCATTTTACGACACGTTGGATTTTCCATTCAAATTGGATGGAATTAAACCACGATATTCGTCGAAATAAAAGAATCTCGAGCCTTAGGAAAATTAATATAGAATTTATGGGATTTAATTCATCCTTAAACCCATTAAAACAAGACCTTTAATGCGTTTTACGTCAAAGGAAATGTCAAAGGGAGGAAACTGCAGGAACTAAACCAAAATATGGAAAAAGAATAAAAGACTACAGTTAGAACCTCACAGGTCGAAAACACTATTCATGAACACAAAACATGGAAAAGGAAATAGTGGCTGATGTTGGAACCTCTCTGATCTGGAAATACTATTCATAAACTCGAAATTTGGAAAAGAAATTATAGGATATTATTGGAACCTCATTGATCTGGAAACACTATTCATGAACAAAAAATTATGAAAAGGAAGTAGAGTTTGATATTGGATCTTCTATGGTCTAGAAACACTATTCATGAACTCGAAATATGGTAATGGAAATAGAAGTAGCTATTGGAACCTCACTAATCTGGAAACAATTTTCATGAACTTGATATTTGGAAAAGGAAATAGAGGCTACTATTAGAACCTCATTGATCAAGAAACACTATTCTTGAACATTAAATTTTGAAAAGGAAATAGAGGGTGCTCTACGAAACTACAGTGATATGGAAAGAGTGGGCATGAACTAGAAATTTTTTAATGTGTTGGGAATAAGTCACCTTGACCTCAGAGAGCACCTCAAACACCACAGTTGATTATTGTAATGGACCAGAGAGGTCCAAACCAATATAAATTCCCCCATATTAAACATTATATTACTGATTTTATCTTCGGGTCCATAATACCACTAAGAATATCAGATCTCAATTTCAACCATAAGGGAAAAATGTAAAATATCTTTATAAATATAATATTATTGAATCCCCTAAACGTTTTTCATAACATGTTTTAGTATTCAAAAGATGTGATCAAATAATATTTTCTTAAGATAAAGTTGTTTAATTATGTCCATGCATAGAGATTTTTTCCTCGCACACCCTGATAGACTAATCTTACCACTACTTCAGTGTGAGGAATTCCCATTCAATCATGGGACAGAGGGTTCATGGGAAGTTTTAATTGAAAACTATTTTCTTAATTTCCTCCAAGTCGATGAAATAATTTTTTTCACATTGAATTTTTGTTCATAATTGGTGTCCACCACTAATCCATATTCCCATCAAAAAAATAGACTGCCAATATAAAATTCACTTATTCTGATATCTGGAAGAGATAGAATATTTTACCTATTTAATTAATCCATTATTTTGTATGTAGGGAATCAATATATCAACTAAACATATTAGGAATTTAACTCATAAATTATTCAATGACAAGATGCTCATTCTTATGTTAAAGTGGTTTTTCTACACGATTGATGTTATTATTCACAACTTGATCCATTTGGGAATGTAATGTAACAATGTTTTTAACACCTGTTCCCCTAAAATTTGGTATTTCATTAGAGAGATGTTCACATCATAATCACATATATTTTTTTAATTGGTTATTTAATTTCAATCCATAAACAGTGAAAATGAAACTAAAATTATGGGGGGTTGAATAATTTTATGATAAGAATATAAAAAAGAAAACATTGATCAATTAGGGATGAAATAATAAATGAAAATCTTATCTTATCTTCTAATTCCCTATGCTTCAATCATAGTTATCCAGGGTGATATAATTATATTAATGGTTCTTAATAATGTTTTTTAAAACAAATATATCTAAATAACATGATAATTCTATGATACCAACTATATTGGGAAAGTAATTTTACACATATTATCACATGTTATTAAGCACAGATACCTTTCAAATAGAAACCCAGTATCATATTGTCTTGTATATTTGGAAAAATCGGTACATAAAGCTAAAAACATTGAAATAAAATAAAAATATATTTTATTTATTAATCATAATGAGATCCTAACATCCACTGATCCATTAAAATTGCATAGGATAAACTAGGAATACATGAACAAATGGATGAGCTAAAAACCTATTAAGGAAATAAACATTTGTATAAGTCATAACACATGTGATAGAAGGTAGAAAATGATTACATAAAAAGAGAATATATGATAATATATATATAAGAATAAATTTTGGAGCATCAGATAATGTAATCATGGAATAATACAAATTCAGAAACATCATACAACCTTACATAAACATGAGTCCTATTT
Source organism: Viscum album (assembly GCA_963277665.1). Taxonomy (NCBI): domain Eukaryota; kingdom Viridiplantae; phylum Streptophyta; class Magnoliopsida; order Santalales; family Viscaceae; genus Viscum; species Viscum album. Next base: position 1,291,439,126 of record OY728145.1, on the reverse strand, counting down.
TATAACAAAAAAATTACACATGGATGATTATGAGTTAAGGATAACAACCAATACCTTCAGAAATGGAGGATCATTAGACAAGGTTACCCCGAAGAAAATATGACATGATGTATAAGGATAAAAAACATTACCAAATGCATTAGAGTGCTACCTAGGTTCACCCGTCAAACCAAGTTAATGATAAGTGAACTACATGAATAATGAATCATAAGGGTTTCCCATGAATAGAATTGTGTATCATTATCATGTAATAAGGAATAAAAAAATGAACATAAAAATTGTGTACATAAAAGAATATATTTAAATCAGATATTTTAATTCATTGGCATATATATTGATAATTTATTTTTAGATGATGTGAAATCATGTAGAGAAGTCTTTATGAAACATTATAAAATAGACATGTTAGTGTGGTTTATGGAAAATTTTGAAGAAGATTTAAGATGGTGAAGGAATAATATTTTATAAAAACTAGAAATTAAGCAAGATATTTTTTCATTGCATAATGATTTTTATAAAACTAATCATGTATTAGAACAGACTTTAGAGTAAACTTGAGAAGGGGTATATAATTGTGACGTTGCATTTAATTCATCTTTTTTATCAAGAAGAATTATGAATGGATCCTTTTTGAAAACATGTATCCCTCATCAAAGAAAAATTATCTGATATAGATACATGAGTTGGGGACATAAAATCATAATAAGTAATATTTACATTAAATGATAGACGATTTACATTGAAGTAAAGATAGAAAATTCTTATCCCGATAGAAAAAAAAGGTTTAGAGAAACTTGCGTTTGATCCTTTATTAATACCACATTCCCATTATAGTGGGCTAGAATCATGGGAAGAGGATTGAGGATAAATTTGGAATCTTCATGGTTTTTCATGTGTGATAAAATGAGGTCGTTAGGGGTGTTATTTATTGTTGTGGCCAGGAGTATTTTATAATTATATTATACATTTGATTATTTGGAGGGCTAAAAAATTTGATTAATATGGATTGATAAGATTATATGTTGCAACTAGTTCACGTGAGTTCAAAAATATAGGGCATACGTCATTCTTGAACCATACAAGACTCAATAATTCAGGTATATATCTTATATAGTAAATTATTGTATTTCACTATATACAAAACATATTACTTTTTAAAAAACCAAAGAAAAGATGTCCATTTTCTGAAAATTATAATTAAAAAGTGGACCCTATTTTATGAAAATAATTTTATAAATACGAAAAATTTAAATTTAAAATAAAAACATAAATTGTTTGAAAAAATTTAAATTTAAAACTATATATGATTTTATATGAATTTTAATAATTAGTTATCTTCTAATAAAATTATTTTATAACCATGAGAATAAAATATATTAATATAGGAATCCATTTAATGAAAAAAAATTCTTAAATAAAAAAATTTATTATAAAATTTGAGTAAACATTTCTATTTTATTAAAATACCAGAAATTCTTTTTTATATTTAAAAAATTTACTTACCTGTACTATGAAATAATTATTTCATATTTTCATTTAAAATATTCTAAAATTTAATTTTTCACATTTATAGGTGAAGTTACAATTTTATTGGATGGATTACTATTTAGAAGGTTAATTTTACTAATCCAATGGTCACATTACTCTTCCACTGGTTTAAAATCATTAATTATAATAAATACCTCTTAGTTAAACAATTCATCATCTATAAATTTTTTATTTTGGTCTCTAAATTATTTTAAGTGATTTTTATTATATTTAATAATTATAAGAAGGAAAATTTCATTGGTAAAACATGGGGTCATTACATTTTTTAAAATAATTTTATAAATATTACCAAAATTTTATATTTAATGTAACTATTAACTTAGTTAATTACATACCCAATCATTTCAAAATTCATGCTATTACTTCAATAATTTGATTTTTATATCAAGGATCTGGAATTATTTAATAAATTAGTTGATCGCATGGAAAATTTTTAAAATACATCAAATTTGATATTTCCAGACCATGAATAAATGATTAGTTAACATTTTGTTTTGGTAATTAAAAATGTTTTGAATAAGTCCATATGGTATACTATAATAGTTATCCTTCAAGTTACCTCATAAGTCTTTACTAGGATAAATAATCATCTAGTTTTTTAATTTTATAATGAACCTGAAATTTTTTTATCATATTCTATAAATGTGATATTTTTTAATTGTAAAGATTGAAAGATATTCATTATTTATTAGGAAAATAATTTATTTAGAAAATATATTAAATAATTGTTTCTGTTTGTTATCATTTACATGATATTACTATATGAATTTAACTTATTCAAGGAATTGCTTTTATACAATGTTTAGTAATGAATATAATTATTTAAAAAAATTTATTTTGATATACCCACATTCTAATCATTTCCAATAAAAATTATATGCAATTCCAATAATTAATTTTAAAAAAAATATTTGATTTATTTTTTATATTTATGCTTTGGTAATTCAATTGTAAATTATATTTGTGTATATCTTATGAGATAGTTTATATATTTTCCAATTATTTTATTAATATAGATACATTTTATTTATTTTAGTATCATGATTATCTCACTATACCTAATGGTAGGTGGAATCATGTGGTACTACAACCTATTTTTGTTGGGAAAAATTTGGTGGATGAATAATCTCATAAGGAGTAATTTTCTTATATATGACCCAATTATATTATTTTATATTTCTGAAATAGATCCAATTAATAACATTTATCACCTATTAATGTCATTAGTAGAATTATACCATGAATTTGGGATGGTACACATACGTGGATTATATAAATTATCAGTTTATATATGTGTTTGTCTGATTTATAGGACTCTGTTATATGTGAATAAACAATGATATTTGTCACTATACTAAAATTAATTTTATAGAATGAAAGTATGTGGTAGGTGTTCTATAAATTTTAGTAAGGCCATGAATGGGGATTACCACATAGCCATCAGATGAAATTCAAAACCCATGTAGTTTATTTCTATTAAATGAGGAATTTCATTTCATTTATGAAATATTTCCAAGGAACACATATTTTTTTGTACAGTCATGAATACATATCAGAAGATTAAAAAAATTTAGTGTGGACTAATATGTTAACAAAACATAGTAATTAGAAAATGTGGGAGTATATTGAAATGTAACATTCTTGGATAACATTAAAAAGAATGAGGGTGTGTTATTTTATTCCAACAATGTAGAGTAGAATAAATTCATTCATCCTTCAAACCCATGATGTTGATATCAATTCAATTCATTTTAGTGATAGTAGAAGATGATCTCGAATCAATTAATTCTAGTAAATGATGGTGATGATCTCAATATAAAGAAATATATGAAACCAAGAGGTAAATCAGAGCTCAAGCTATTTCTAGAAACAATGTGATGATTAAATATTAATAAATTTTAGGAGAATAGAAGATGGATCATCAATCATGGAATTAATAAATACAATAGAAGGAATATTCCACGAAAAATTTTGGGTATACATTTCAATATGTTCATATAAGAAATCATTCCTAGAAGTGGTAACCATCCATGGAATATTACACAATATTAAGATTTTATAAAAGGGAATCATCAAATAAAATATAATAACATCCCATGAATTATATATTTTATATTTATTTTTGGTTTTTCTCGAAAGGAAGACTAAAATATAATATTTGGTATCTCTTAAAAAGTCAATAAACCATGTTCATATATTATTTGATGTATTCCATTGGCAAAATTGACGGATTTATATTAAAAAATTGTAATTTAATTTATGATTTTATTTATGTAAATAAATAGGTTCTACCATGTGGTATACTTGTTTATGTGTAGCCACCATGTAGGTATTATGTTGTTATTGTCCCAATATAAATTATTTACACCAGAGATACAAGGAACTTCACAATGTTATTATGAATAATAAACCATGATGTTTTTATATAGATGTGACATGACCATTATATTTTTACATTAAAGTAATCATCCCTCTACAAAAAAGGATTTAAACACTAACTAATATAATTATTCTCTAATGACTTTTTCATAGCAGAAATTCCTTTAAATATTTTTATTTTTTAAACATAGTACCCTAAAAAATGCAATTTATATTAAAATTAACATTGAAGGTTATATAAAAAGACAAATCCTTATAATCATAATCACAATGATATATGAATCCTCTATAGAATAAAAATTTATATTTTTAAATTCATCTTTTGAATGATTCAACAATTGGAATTTTACCATAAGTGTGTGGAAGATATATATATATATATATATATATATATATATATCTGTTTTATAGGAATTATAAATGTTTATATCCAGTTTAATAATATGTATGTCACTTAAAATAATTTCATTTTATAACACAATGTCACGATAGATATTATAGAATCATATTTTTTTCATCTTATATTAGCCTTTCGATCAAAAAAGAATTCATTGATGATTTAGTCTACAAAGATAAAAAAAGTATATATCTTACTCACCAAAACCCAATAATATTTATTTAGTTCATTTTCAATTAAAAAATTTCTACATGGTCAATATTAATTTCATATCAATTAATGATGACCAAATAAAAATTTCATGAACTATCTATATGTCTATTTTTTCTCCATGAGCCGTCAAATTATATCCATTAAAATGATATGTTTTTGTGGATATATGATTTACCCTAAATATGTGTAATCTAAGGATAAATAGGTCTAAAGTTACTTCAGAAATTAAAATTAATGTTCTAATAATTATTTGACCAGTAATGGATAAAAGGTTTTCTTAATTCACATGAGATAATCTCCCAAAAGGGATAACACACCAATAAACATTCCTGATGAATAATTATATATAAATATGTGAGAATCCATTTGGAACATAGAGTTCCCATATTTATCTTATTTAAACATGTAGATAAATTAATATCCAAAATATTTTTTTTAATTTGAGTTAAGAACACCTCACAGATTCAAGAGAAATGTCAATGTAAATCATTAATCATTTTAAAAAACCCTCAATGGATTTGTTTTCATTTGTATTTAAAATAATTCAATATGAGGCATTATAGTAAAAGTTTCCCTATTCGTTTATCATGATGCTGTTTTCTAGAGATCTGTCATCCATGAGAGTAATTTTTCAATGAAAAAGATCAAAATATAATGATTTTCAATTTCCAAAAGGAATATGTCAACTTAATGTTGGTTTTTTCCTGCAAGAGGAGAATCTCATGTATTGGAATTTTGGTTTTCCCATAGGGAAATATCAACTAATGTATTTTCATTTAAATAGTACATTAAATATTTATATAGCCTTGTAATATATTTGTTACTGGTATAAAATATTAAATATGATTGAAATTATATTGTGTATCACTATTTTAATTATTCCATTACATTCCTAATAGTTGAATTTTTAGGTTAATGTTGATTTGTTTTTTGTTAATTATAGGGTATGTTATATATAAATTGATCTAATAAATAATATTGACTTATTCATTGAGATGTAGATGTTTAATAGTGGAAAAAATAAATATCCAATGTGTTAGAGTGATATATAATAGTGACAACATATTTTATTATATTATTTACCCTTAACATCGTGAGATTGCATTATAAATTATTGTTTATCTAAAAATAGATTTTATCATTGTGGACAAATTTAATGTTACATTGGGGTTACTAAATATTATAAAATTATTTATAAAGTATTCTATAAAAGTAAAAGAACTATTTTTTAATAATTGAAAAAATTATTTCATATATTAAAAAACATGTTAATATAGTATATAGGTTAAGTTAATTTTTAATAATACAAATTTGGATATTTGAGAATCCATCCATTTTATTCTATTAGTACCAAAAATGGAAAACTTAATTGAATCAACTAGCAAATAGTACATGTCATATAATAGTAGTAGGATCATTATGAAATATTTACAAATAAAAAATCATGTTAATGAGTGAATGGTGAAAATAAAATCATTGAAAAATGGAAATAGAATAATAGTTATTACATGTAAAACATGATATGTTATTCTATATATGAAGATCAATCATTAAATTTGGAGAGAGTGTGAATATAGTCTTTACCTTATTTCAAATTATTTTATTTCTTTATTTTAATGGTTAACAAAAATACAAGGTGGAAATTAAAAAATAGAAAAAACCTAACACCTTCCACAGCCCTTTTTTTATTAATTACAGTTCCATAATTGGTGCATATTCTATGAATTATTGTTTTTGATCAAACGTGAAGTAATGTCTTTTTTCCATTCTTATTTAGTCAAAATATATTTTAAATTATTTAATTATTTTGTTTTAATTTGATCGTATCATTATTATATGGTTTATATAAGATTCAAAAATTTTAATCATGAATTTATTGATTCAGGACCATGTTTTGGTTTCTTGGGATATGATATTACGTCTTTACTAGTTTAAATACATGTATATAAATTGTTTATTTTCTGATAGTCTGTTTACGTTGTATTAACAAATTACATATCATTTATTGAGTGTTTCTAAAAATTAATATTCAATATATGAGATCCAATCAATGAGGAAGATAATTCAATGGTATTCATCATTTTAATCAATGGATGATAATGAATATAATCACATAGATTTCTTTCATTGAGTATGAATAACAAATGGATTAATAATTAGTTGAGGAGTTTGGTAATGGTTTGAGGAATGTCAATACGGTTAGGAACTATTTCAATCCATTGATACTATATTCTTGATTTTTTAATATTATTTAATTTAATTATAATATAATAAATCACCACAGATATATTTTTAAAAGAAAAATTGGTAATCATTATTACTTATAGTTATCCTCTTTAATATAAAAACATCGTTTTCCACTACAGTTCATATTAGAAATTTATAAAAATTAATTTTTGATATCTTGTAATATTTAATGTTAGTATAAATCTTCACTATATATAGGTGAAGTGTAACACCCCATGGTTTTAAAAATAAATTGAAATACATGTTTTTTATGTTTTTAGTTTTAACTAGAAATTACAGATAATTTTATAGCATCTATGATTTTATCATTAATAATGGCCATCCAGAATATTGATCAGTATGTTATTGGAAGAATGATAGATTAAATTTTTTTTTTGAATAGTAACATGCCCTTTTGAATAGTAATATGAATTGTAATATGACCCTCATGAATAGTAAATCATATTATTATATTATTTTATTATGGTTATAAGATAATGAGATATTGATTAAATTTTGACAGTGATAAAATTTGTGTCATATTTTAAAATTGATATTTTTGAATAAATTATGGTTTTAAACTAATGATTAATATAATGTAAAACCCATCCTATCCTCCATTTTAAATATTACCCTCACCCCCTTCCTCTAACACCACTAAATCCTTGAGCCTTTCTTATGTTCTATCAAATACTATTTACATTCCATTCCCCACGTCCATCATCTTTTGGTCTCATCAAAATTTCAATACCACAACACTTAAAAAGTATATCAATGATAAGAGATAAAGAGGAAAATATCCTCTTTCAATTTATTTTGTTTTGTTTTTGATTATGTTGTTTTATATACACTCTTCACCTCCCTTTATCCATGATACTTGAAATCAATAGTTTGATATATATATATATATATATATATATATATGTTTGTGTGTGTGTGTGTGTGTTTGACAGATTGTAGTCATGTTTACCTAATTATTCATTGTCATTCTTCCCATCCTATTCATCTTATTATAAAAATAATGACACCTTCTAGGATGTACCGATTTACCAAAATCAGGGATGATGTGTTTAAAATTTCAATTAATTGCTTAAAAACTGGTAATAAAACAACATCAATAGTGGTAAAAATAATTTTTAGTTTTTGATATATCCACCTTCATGTTCGGGAGGTAACATATATACACAATACTATCTTATATAATAAAACTAATTAATGATTATCAATGAACAAGAAAAATATTCTAAACACATATCATTTATGATTTATCTAAAGATTCATCCTTATACCATATAGCCAATATTAGTTATAGAATCATTTATTTTTCTCAAAAAATATGAAACCATTTCATTCAAATTTTATAATTTTATTTCCATATGAATATAAATTCAAATAGAAATCGTCCATGGAAATCTTGTAACTAACGCAGCTAAAACAGTGGCAGGAACAAAATAATAATAATAAAAGGATAAAATTAGGTTCTAAAATGATCATATATGATGTTATGAACATTTTTATTTTTCTGTAAGATATTAATTACACTATTTTAACCATTATACATGAGGTTTAAAAATGATTTATGTCCTAAAAATCTGTTTTAAGGGAATTCGTAATCCAAATTTCAAATTATTATGTTAAGCTTTTAAATTATTCATTATGTTATATTACAAGTAGTTATGTGATTAATTGTCCATTATATTATGTTTTATAATTAATATTAATTGTGTATACACATATCAATACCTTTACATTAATTATAACTCCAATTATATTTGTAAGTGAAATTCCATTTAAGAATCATTCAAAATACTATTTAAAAATATATAGAAAGATTGGTTAGATAAATATATATATTGAATTTGTGGTTTATCCAAATTTAATGATACATTATTTCTATGTTATGTTCTTTTGAAATATTTATGTTGTTTTATTTCCATTATAGCTTAATATATGATTGGTTGTGCCAATTATTGCTCAAGATATGAAGGGTGAGCCCCATTATAGATCTATAATGCATTGGGTACTCATTAATGGTTTGTGGATGGTTATTTATATGAATTGATATGACTTTGGATCTATTATTTATGTCTTATAATGTTTCAGAATGGATTAATTTTTTATTCATTAATATCTGTTCTCTGCAAAAATGTAGTATACCCATCCATTAAATATGAGTAGTGATATATTTTTAAGAATTATAGAATGACCTATTATTATTACCATATTAATTAGAGGAATATATATAATAAATATAGTTACCATTCTTTTGGTTATCAATATAGTTTCTCTTATTAATATGTAATCCTAGTTTGGATCCATTTATCATGATATTATAAATAGATTTGTAGTGATGATGTCAAATGAAAGAGTATTACCTATATAATATAAGAATTCACAAATTTATTTCATTAACATTGGATATAGTGGTTTTTATATTGGAGTTAATAATAGTTATGAAATGTTTTTATTATTCCTTTTCTTATATGATAATGAATCAAAGGAAGACCCAAACATGAATTAGTCAGAAAACAGATGTAAATATGTTTTTTATTAAGATTTCTATTTCATAAATGGTGTGTGAGATTTTAGTCAAAATGTGTAGAATATTTTTAGTGTATTTTGAGTAATTGAGTTCAAGTATACTACATATTTGTTATAAAATGTTTGATAAATATTTATATGTGACCTTAAAATTACATTAATTACATTTATTTATTATAATTTCATAAAAACTGTTTGGATTTATTTTTTATTGATTTTCAGTTTCATAACTCCTATTTTAATGTGATAGTATTTTATTGGTTTGTAAAAATTTAAAAAATACCTTCATAAGAAGATGATCATTCAAAAACCATAATATCATAAATCATACCTTGTGTTTATTAATTCTAAAAATTGATGAATGCAATAAGGGTTTTTAGAGGGTTTTTCCCATCCAAATGATGTTTTCAATTATAAATCATCATTAAAATGTTCATTTTCACATCGATTATCATTTTTGGTTGAATAAAATCTCTACATTCCAATGTAATATGATATCCATCGATTTCCAAGGGATGAATAATAGAATAAAATTCATTTTTCAAAGGATCCTACTTTCATTAATTGTATAACCAAGTGGTGATCCAGTTTGGTTCACAACGTAAGTCGATAAAATCATTTATCTATATATTAAATAATTATTAAATGTATTTTATGGACATATATATATATATATAATTTCTAATTGAATTGGTGGAGAAATATACGTTTTAAATAAATAAATAATTCTCATGTTGAAATAATAAAATTATGTATCATCAATGAGTATATCTGAATGATGGGTTCTAAATTATATTATGGGAATTATGAGAATGTTTATATAATTTATGAATTTGAAAAAAATACCCATTGTGATAGTGGGGATACTAAAAAAGACATCGCAACCATAAAAGGATAAATTATTAGTTTTTTTAATTAATGGAATCAAGATCTTGTTAATGATATTTGGGAGATTATAATAATTCTCTTAGAGATAGTATATATTTATTTATGAGCATGATTTATTTAGATAAAAGTCGAAGATATAGTTTTGGACATGGGAACTTCATTTAATTTGTTATATAACCTCAATATATTGTATTAGTTTTCTCCTAATGAAGGATATATGGGTTTCACCATACATCCTTACATGGAAGATATCATAGATGAATGTTGTATTAGGAGTATGTTTTTTATTTTGAAAATTTTATAATTTCTTTAATATTCATTGTATATATCAATAAATTTCCGGAAAATGGTAGTTTCACTATGTGGATATTTTTTATAAGATAATTTTTTACATACATAAATATTATCCTGAAAGAGATCATAATTTAAATTATCCAAAAAGGGGTATTTAAGCATTTTATTATAGTGGATTATATTTTTGATCCTCCCTAATGATATAGGTTAATATTAATTCATGTGTTTTGAGCCACATATATAAGAAATTATATATATCATACCCATGTTTTAGGTATTTTTGTTTTTGTGTTTATAATGAATTTTTGGTTGTATTATAATATAGAGAGTGTTTTATAGTTTTTATAGATTCTAAAAATAAAAACTTATTCTATTCAGAGAAAAATATAAACATGGCACATAGGTGATGTTATGATTCAAATTTTAATAAAAATTTTAGATACCATATAATCCACATAAATATATTTTTAAAACATTTTAAATAATTTAACGATTATATTTCAATCTATAATGTAGCGAAACTAATGGTAAGAATAAGATATAAAATTAAGAGTAATATTTTTTATCTAGATGGGTGTATAATTGGGAGTTCTAATAAAATAATTATACTAACTCACACCCTGATGTAATGGTCAAAAAGGATTATATTGGCCATATATGGTGCATGGGGTAACATAACTACTAAAATTTAGGTAAATACACACAAAAAACACATTTTTACAAGAAATTCATAATTCTTGCACAATCAAACACAAAATTGTAACGAGAAAACAAAATTATTCTATGGTATTCAATAGTTAAATATAATAAATATTTCATTTATAAAATTTGATATATTTTCTAAATAATATAATAAATAAAATAAAATGATATTCATAGTGGTATTTATAATTAATATTGGTTTCCCTATACAATAAGATACAACACTATTATAATTTTTGTTACTTGGAAACTATCTCTTCAACATTTTCTGAAAAAAGGAAGATCAAAGATGAATTTATTTTATATATAAATGAATAAATATATTTATATTAATTCATATAATATCACATTTTGTAATTATGGAGATTCAATTATGATATTTATAGACGTTTGATGTTTCATTTATAAGTAATTAGCTGTTATGAGTAATTATTCAAGATAACCATTTGTTATATATTGCAGATGTAAATGGACACTAAATCTATGATAAAATTACAAGGATAAAACCACCATTATAGAATAGCCAAATTACTTCGCATATTGGTTTGGTTCAATAATAACAATCATAGTGAAATCATAATAGTGAAATTTCACTTATTAAATATGTCCCACTATTCATTGTATATCAAAATTCGATAAGAAATTTATAAAATGGTCATATATTATATATTTTTGAACCACTATAGTACATTGGTATATATTTATTTAAAAAAATTTATCCCTTTTGATAAATTTTGATATAGACAACCCTGATATTTTTAAATAAGAACAATATGATCTATATATGAAACACAACACCGAGCAAAAATGATCATGAAATATATTATTTAAATATTAAAATTATAAAATATATATTAAATAAATTTAAATAGTAATTACAAAATTATAAAATTTCAATGTTTTAAGCATGTATAAAATAAATTCTGTAAACAATAATTGATTATAAATAAAATTCATATAAAATTAGTACTATGTTTTATAATTTATTCAATCATATTTTTAATAAATAATTTAATAATCTTTCAAATCCTAAGATGTAAATAAATTCCATTTTTTGCTTAACAATGTGTTTTTTGAAATTATTAGTGCATCTATTTTTCCCATATAATAAGATAAATTTTAATAAATTATTATAATACATATAAAACATGTATTTTAATATTTATATCCTAATGGAAAAATTATTTATAGTGATATTTTTATAGACTTGAAAAATTATGAATTGTTTGATGAAAAGGGAAAACTAATGTGTTTTATTGGAACTGTATTTTTGTTTAAACTGATTCAAAGTAAAATTCAATTTTAAATTTGTTTTAAATGTATAATTATTATATTTAATGTATAATTAAACATATATTGTAAATTATAAAAAATTATGTTTTCAGTTTTTATATAAATACTTTTTTAGCTGATTGTTTTTATTTAAAAACCTAGTTTTATGTCGAGTCCTTAAGGTCATTTTTTAATTAAATTCTAAAAAATATATTATTAATATTTTCCTAAATTTATAATATATTTTTACTAATAATAATTACTATATAATAAATAGTAATTAATTTTTGTTCAAAATGAATAGTAAAATTAGTAATCATCATTATTAAGAATATATATTTAATGAGGTTAAACTATGATGATAGTGTTAAAATGAGATATATACATGTTAAATTTATATTATATAATATATGATAATGATCCATTTTGGAGCCTTCTTTCATGATAAAAATTATGGTTCAATTTATTATTTCCATTAACTCCAATTGTGTCCTTTCATGAAATAATAAATTGGTGCCCCCTCTACCCTCCTCCCTATAGATAAAAACCCATTAAGATATAAAAATACCATACATATTCCTTTATATACATCACTCCTCATAACCTATATTCCATTGTTTATCTGGTAATTAATATTCAAAAAAGTTTGTGTATAAACCAAAATAGGTTCTCCAATGTAGTGGTATTGATTAAAACCACGATTATTTATTTTATTTCTTCCTCTAAACCCAAAACATAATTCCAAAAAAATAAAATATTATACTTGTTACACAAACCCATATATTATTTTATGATAATGAGAAAACCTATATCCATACCTTCATCCATTACATGGGAAAATAAAAATATTGATAGTGTGTACGGTAAACTATTTCCTCACATACCACTGTAATATATATTCCATCACTATTTCTAGCAGATGGATAAATGGTGGAAATAATTCTAATATATAATATTTATTATATATTTATAATTTATTATATATCATACCAAATCTACAGTCATACTTTCCTTTTTTTTGAAAATGATTATGTCACTCGTGTAAACATATAGACTACCGAAAAAATAAAGTGATGTGAAACATTTATAATTTTATATTTCAAATGATAGAAATAATTGTTTATTTTATTAATATATATGAGATATATTAAATTTTAATTATTATATACTTTTCTAATATAATTTAAGTTTCATTATTTATATTCATTTAATAAATTAAAATAAATTTCATGCATATATATTGGAAACCATCTATATGAACGGCGTAACTCATTTTTTTCCATGGCTGACTCTTATGAAATATTATGAATTATTATATATCGAATATATATTACAACTATATAATTTCAAAAATTATTTATATTATTTTAACACGATATAAGTTTACGTACATAAACCATCAAACTAAAACATAATGAAAGATGAATTAGTTATCACCTGATATAATAATTTTATTATGAATTGTTAATAAATGTATTATAAATGATAATAAGTAATACATGTAAGTTATGATATATAATATATTATATTAAAAGCTGATTTTAATCAATATATAATTATTATATAGGAGGTTATGATACTTATGAATGATGTCATGCCTAAGTAATTTGTTTCTCCTCACACATTTACTATCATAAGACATATTCTATATTAACCACATATTTCATTTTTTAGGTACATATATACTTTCAAATTTAAGTGTTATATCATAAATATTTTTATTTTAGTGTAATATAAATTTTCATTTGATTTTATCTCTTTCGTGGAATTTTTTATTCAAATTTTACAAAAATGACATGGGTTTATATTACAATTTCCAAAAATATTTGATATTTTATGTTGTTTCAGTTTTTATTTAGGGAAATTATTGATATAAATTATTAAACATAATATAATTTCAACTCAATTATTTATCAATGTAATTTTTACCATATAGTAATACATTCTTCATTTAGTACATAAAATTAACTACAAATTTTATTAATAAATTCGGAAATTATTTCTTTTTTAATTAAAAAATACTTTTTATTCTATATACATGTTTTTCAATAATATATTAGAAATTATTCTGAAATTTTCCAACTTATTTCTTGTAGTAAATTGTACCCACATTTGTTAATTTACTAAATTCATTAGAAAGAGTTTTTTTTTCTCTTTTTCTAAACAAGGTAGTGTTCTGAATTTCTAAAACAATGTAGAAATATTATTTTTATATTATACGACATGTACAGAATTACCAACCATAATTGGTTTAATTATTTTTGAATAATATATTAAAATTATAAAAATTTTGTTTTTCAATAAATTATATTCTTTAATATTTTTAAATTTTTACATTTTTTAGGTATTTTAAATGTGAAATGATTATTTTTTAAAAAATAATTTTAATGAATTTATTGTATTTTTATTCATCATAATCCACAATAATCATTTAATATTATGATTATTTAGGAGCATGTTTTAATGATTCAATTATTATTATTTTTCTTGTTATTTTTTTATCATATTTAATGGGTTGTATGATTTTAAAACTATTATCTATTGTACTATAGTTGTATTATGAATATATTAATTGATTGAGGGTAGTGTTAATATACATATTAGAGAATCTCAATATGAATTTATTTTTTTATTATGATTACTGGTTGTGGAAATTATTGACATATCATATTCACGTTTTTCAATATTAATTATTATACTTATTATGTTTCTTCCAATTCATTTTAGAAATTAAATGAATATAGTACGTGCTGGGTGAGTCCCTATAAAGCCCCAAAATGTGTCGATAGGCCTTAGGATACAATTATTATTTTTTTGTTTGATGTTTTAAAAATTTATATATAAATTCTTTATATGTGGAATTGGTTTTATAGTTATACACTATTATTAATGTATGTAGTAGAATTTATTTCAGTTATTTGGGACTATTTTAAAAACCACAATATAGTTTTTCAATGTTTTTTAGAACCACTATTATCATCGTAAATTTATTTATTATTTGTATTTTTTGAAATTGTATAGTATTTTTCTTAAAAAAATAAAGATTTATAATATGTTGTGGACTAATTCATGTATTTTTATAATGCTAAAAATTTCAATGTGGTTACTCTAATTAGATGCGGTAATGAATTGAATGAAAATTTTTGTGGTACTTTATCTTATTAAAAACATCTTTTCTGATGATAAAATATATACGATTTGATAAAAAAAATTAGTAGATATTTAATTTTCCTATAATTTGAGGTGGTTTAAGCAGACCATAATATATTATTGAGTGGTAAAACCAAAGTTATGTTAATTGAATTTATTATAACTATAGATATATATATATATATAGTTTTATAAATATGAACACCTTTCCAACTCAGATACCAAAATATTTTACAAAAAAATATGTAGTAACATTAAAATATATCCATTTTATAAAAATAATTAAATAAATTATTACACAATTACAATTAATATAATATATAACCATTTAAAAAAATATCAACAAAAATATCAGTCCATGATAATCTCTAGATATACATATCTCATTCCATATATTACATCAACATGGTACTGTCCATCACTTCATTCTCCAATTCCTTCGTCTGATACCTACATTTATTGTAATTTACCACACACTAGTAATGATCCTATACAATTAAGAATAAATAAATTACTATTTAATTGATATATTATTTTATCTAAATTTAGTTTAGGTAATGATCCAATATTAAATAATATTTCTTAGATTAATATAAATAAAATTTTCAAACATTGATGCATTGAAATATCAATAATGAAACTATATTTCATTATTATGAATACATTATGTGTATAAATAATATTAAAAAAATATATTGTTTAAATTCAATACTCCCTCATCCTTGAATAATGATATCATCATCCCAATTTAATCTTTAAAAATATATCTTGTCCCATCAAATATAAATAAAATTGTTGATTTTTTGTAAACGTTATTTATTTATTACTATCAAATTATAAATCATTCAATAGATAATATATTAATTAAAAATACCTTTAATTTTCTTGAAATATAATTTTGAAAATTTTAATTGAATAATACACTTTCATGTAAATCATATTCAATTAATATCATCGAACAATACCTCATTTGTTGTCCACACATAATTCCTATTATATAAGATGTTAATTTTTTTTGAATATTTTAATGTAAAATGAAAATTGAAAATTAATAGCTCAAGATAAAAGTAATTGGGACTAACTAAAAATATACATAATCTGGTCTCACTACCTAACTAGAGTTAGATAAAATATCATAAATAAACTATTTATTTCCCTCATAAACTATGTACTCAATTATCATCGAATGTTTAACTAACTACATATAGAGAGATAAATACAATACATTAACTATAATATTCTATATGTTATTTGTATTTCCAAATCCAGTCCATTTTGATTATATGGTCACATGTTTTCATCTCCATGATTATAAAATCCAAAATGATTTCAATATCTCTTTTGTTAATAGATAAATACATGGATTTAATCACTATTTCATTACCCTCAAAAAATATGGAACATATAATTATTTAATAGTGAACCAACTAAATTCACAAACACAAATGATTTAAAAAACATGAAAATATTAAATAATGATGGGTATCCTATTTTTGATCCAAACTGTTCACGTAGAGTATCTAACCATAAATAATTATATTCATCCACTTGAATGTGTTATCCCTAAGTCATGTATTATGCTTCCCTAGTTCCACATAGGATAAAATTTCATAAATCCCCATTATATTACCTTTGTTGTTGGAGATATGTTAGTCTTAGCTGAATGTGTGTGATGTGTCTTTAAATAATGTGTCACACCACATCAATTACATACATGTGATTCATTATCATGAGGTAAAACTAAAGGAATATCAAGGTGATTCATTATGAAAATTATAAATTTCAACATCTATAAAATTTAAAAACATTTTTTACTGACATTTTGTATATGGAAAATATAAATTCTATAAAACCCTTTAATATCATCCTATGCGGTTGAATATTTCATATCAAAATCATTGAATAATTGAAAATACAAAATTATAATCCTTTAGTAAATAACTAATCAAACAATGAAAACACAATTTTAACCCATGAGGCATTCATTGGTTGAAAAATTTAACATAAATTGAATGATATCTACCAAATAAGATTATTACACATTTTTATCTCAATTATCATGAGGATATGACAGTGATTATTCACACAATAAAAATATAGTTTTTTGAGATATTAAATAAACATTTATATACATTAGAGTTAGAATATTTACCAAACAAAATGATATATATTGAAAAGATAAATATTTTTGTATACTTATGAATTTTACCACTCATTCACCACCAATTAGTGTTTATATTTATTAATTAATGATTTATAATCAATACTTAAAATGTTCAATGAATAATTAGACACTATTTTCACATTGATCAAAAAAACCTATACCCCATTCTATAGGAAATATCAATGAATATATATGTACACTATTAAACACCATTGATTGAGAAGGCCCCAACCCATATCTTAAATATGACTAGAATTCCATTTTTACAATAACACAATCATTGGATTCATAAAAGGATAATGAAACTTAAAAATATGGACTTGTTTCCCTAGAATAATTGATTTTATAAAGAAAATTGAATAAAATTATGTCATAATGTAATTTAGTAACAGTACCTAAAAATTAAAATGTTCTAACATAATTTTTTATGTAGTGATTCAAAGATAACTACAATCGTTTTTATATTTACATCAAACCACAAATTTACATATCCAATATAACAACCCACCTACATAATCTATTCAAAAAACTCCATTATCTAATCTTTAGAAAAACTAAATTATGTGAATCCTTTAATAAATATATTTTAATATTTTTAATAAATCCATTCAATTACATTTCTTGGAGAAACACAAAGATCCAATAGTGTGGGTAATCAGTTTCAATTTTTCCTTTATATAAATATGCATTCCAATAAATTTAGGAAATAATATAACCATAAAAATGAAAATTTATTAAAAATTATTATTAATATCAATGAAATTTAATAAATTACATTATGAAATTCAACAAAACATCCTTAATATGTGTTTTTATTGGTCCATAGTTATTCCATATGAAACCTTAACATACAACAGTTATAATGATATAGATTTGTCATTGAATTAATTCTAAAATCCATGCATGAATCCATTTCATTTCTTACAGAAACCAAAATATTTTCCCAGGATGTGAAATGACAACATCCATGTCCAAATATTTGATCATAAATAATGATTTCCAAAAAATGAATTATATTATTTACATATAATGTAAAACAGCTAATTTAATAATATATTAATAAATAATAATTATTTTACCTTTATTCAAGATTAAAAGAACTCATTTTTCCTTAATAATTTGTTGTTTCTTAAATCTATAAAATGAATTTGGAGATATTTTTATATATAATAAAAATAAAATAGGAACATAAAGAAATGTATACACCTTCATTAGTGGGTACCCTATATTTATCGGAAGGAAAAAAAATTAACATTACAGTTATAAAATTAATAACATCACGAAAATTTCTGTTTCTATCCCTCGTATTTTATTTAATTTTATATAACTGAAAAATTAAACTATTATCTTAAATATTTCTGGAAGTAGTATTGTAACATTTAATTACATACCAGTGACTATGATAGAATAATAACTTCTTGAAAGAAACCATATTATTTCTTGATTACAGAAGAGATCTATCGTGTTTGTGTTTTTGGATTCCGTGATATCATAACTATAAGACATAATTTTGGCTCAAATAACATTAGTACATGATGACATGTAATAAAAAAAATTAAAGTACGTGATGAATTTTACCTTCTTCATAAATAGATAATTGGAACACAATTTTATAGAGTGTTTAAATTCACTAAACCTCTTCTAATATAAGATACCTGTAAATGAAATTAATTTTTACTATAATTCATACGATGAAAATTTCAAATATAATTATATTTCAATATATAAAATTTATAAAACATTTAATTTCAAAATAACAATAAAATTAAATATGTGTAAACTTATTATGACACATAATATTATCATCGACCTAAAATTGTATTTTTGAATTTAAATTTAAATATTAAAAATAATAGAAACAGAAATAAATATTTTTTGTAAGTTACAGTCAAAATTGTTATCCCATGTGTTCAATAATCCAATAAAATTCAACGATTAATTATTCATTAACAATATAATTAAATGATTTAGAATCCATTCCATTCCATACACTATAAGAAAACATGAATTAGTGATGATATACATGAATTATAAACATAAGAAATTTTTATTGCCATTTTATCTTGTAAAATTTAATAGTTAGAGAGATAAATAATTATGGAACATTCATGAAATATTTATACAAGAGTACTCTTTATGTGATTTGGGATATAGAGTATGTTTTCTTCAAGTATGTGACATTTTTTTCTCTTCATTTATATAAATTTTTAATAACTTTAGAATATTTTGAAACCATATTCCATTGACTATTTAGTAAATGTATTATGAACAACTATATAAAAAAATAATTTTTATGATAAGACATTTCCACATTAATTTTGATAATATGTATTAAAATTCTACATTTATCATTCAATGGTACATAAAATATATGATCAATTAATGAGTTATATAAACATGGTGAAATCTGATTCTACTATGTTGATTTTAGATTTCATATGTGTGAATGACCCATTGTTCAATATAATGTTTAATGATTGTTTCATGAAAGAAATTATTTTTTTTCAAAGTGATAAAGATAAAATAAAAGATTATTTTAAAATTGAATCATTTACATATGGCCTTAATTTTTTCGAAAATAATGATTTCTATTACAATTAAACAATAAGGTATGTGGTAAAAAGATTATTTACTTGACATTAAAATGTGGATCCTATTAATATTTAAAATAGAATCTGAATTTACTTATCATAAGATGATGATATTAATGTAAAAATATCAGATTTTAACTAACCCTATCAATCAAGATTTGGTTTTGGAAAAAATATATAGAAAATATGAAAACCTAATGTTATATCGAATATGAATATAAAATATATGTTTTTTGAATAAATTTGTGTATAAAATTAATACACAAGATTAATATAAAAGTGGTTCTACTAGTAAAAATGATCTCGTTATTTATTTTTAAAAAAATAATTAAAAAACTAAAATATAAACTCATTTGTGAAAATGTAAATTTTCATATGTTGATTTTATAAAATATATAAATACAAAAATATATCCAAATTGTTGGATTGATTATAATA
Source organism: Viscum album (assembly GCA_963277665.1). Lineage (NCBI taxonomy): Eukaryota > Viridiplantae > Streptophyta > Magnoliopsida > Santalales > Viscaceae > Viscum > Viscum album. The sequence continues at coordinate 1,291,418,323 of OY728145.1, read as the reverse complement.
CAATTTATATGGATATAAATGTGAACTAGAGAGAAGGATATGGAATGGAGGTCGAAATGGTAGCTAATCTGGTAATGTGTGAAGCAGAGTGGGAGGAGGAAATGGTCTCTAGTGTTGAGAAGCACTGAGGGGAATCCCATTTATGGTCGGGAGTCCAATGGTGGAGAGGTGGTGTTTGAGATTGGGTTTTCAAGAATTTAATGGAATCCGCTAAAATTTAGAGAGACTAATTGAGAGTCACAAACAAACATTTAGTTTCAATGGGGGAGGATGCATGGGTTTAATCTCGGTTGGTGTAGTGGTGGGAGACATGAGACTTCATATAAAAATAATGTTGATGAATTTCATTAATACAACTTCTAGTTAATAATATTTGAAAACTAATAGTTAATAATTATCATGATATATTTTTTTTTCATTTATCATGGATTTAAGGATCCACTAGTAACAGAACTACTTAAATTTTCCACATTAACTAGTATTTTTAAGAATTAAATTAATTATGTGTTCCCTTGATATATGTTCTTTTATTCATGTATTTGGGATTATTATATTAGTATTAATATTAATTTATATGTTTTAAAATATTGTGATTATTTATAAGGATGTATTTTAATCGGTAGTTATTATTTCCATATTATTTTTCATGTTCATTTTACAAATTAAAACTGATGTGTTTTATTTATTTATATTCTTATAATTTTTATTACTTAATGTTTCATGATAGATCTCATTGTAAAAATACCCAAACTGATCTATATATATCCCCAATATTATGTCTCCATTCCCCAAGATTCTCATACATATATTATAATTCATATGCAAGGATATGAAAAATAATATAATGGTGTACTCAATTATACATCAATTATTTATTTTAGGTTGTGAAATTTATTTCATATTTCAAATATTTATCTTGTTTTATATGACTACTAAACTATTTTTCCCTTTAGGAAGAAATTACTTGTATCTTGAAGCAATTAAATAATGTAACCCCAAATAATTAGCTACTTGTTTAGGGGTATTCATAGTTGGTATTAGATAATATTTAATAGAATCACACAAAACTATATTTAAGAAAATATTAATTATTGAAGTTAATATTATGATTTAATTTTGTGATAAGTCTATCTATTGGAAAATATACTAATGATTTTTTAATGGATGGATTATGTGGTATTTCGATAAATTAAACCATGTCTTGACACCAAAAGTAGTTTTTTATGTGGTATATTTATACCTGGGGGAAATTTGAATGAAACTGGGGCATTGGTATTTGACTGAATCATTAATTGGTACAAAAACAGGCCATGAGATACACATAGTTTGAACTAGTGGGGGATATAATTTTATTATTGCACAATTTTTTATAAACAATCATATATTATTTAAATAGATGATGAAAATGAATGAATTAGATTTAAACTAATGTTTCATAAGATTAAAATATGATGTTCTGATTTAGACATAATATAAATTACTTTACATAATTAAACATATTTTTTGGAAGACTGTTATTCATGGTTTCAATCAATGGATTAAACTAGGATGAATGCACTTAATGATAATTTTTTTCTACAAAAAAGTAATTTTGAAAGACAAAATGGGATGGCGATTGAATTGTAAGATATTAAAATTATTTCTCATCAATTTTCATGATATATAACTAACTACATAATCATTAACCATCTCTCAAACTGACAAATGAAAATATGGATATTTCAAACTAAGATATCAAGTGGTGGAAATCATGATAGAATGAAATCACAATATATTTCCTAAAACAATATAGAATGTGACAAATATGGGAATGTGTTAATTGTATAGTAATATGATTTATATTTCCTAAATAATGCTATAAAAACGAAATTTCTAGAGAAAAGTGAGGATTTCCATGGATATAAACAAATTTTGACCATGATATCCATATATTTAATGTTCTCTAAAATGTGGAGAGCTTGGGAATTTTCATGGTCCATTACATATTTTAAGGATAAATATTATACCGAATAATTACCACGATTATATTAATAAATGAATAAAATAGGTTAAAGTATTTATGTATTAGAATCTATTAATTATATTTATAGAGTATTTTCATCAATTATATTTTTCCTATATGAACATGAAACTTATAATGATTTTGTTGATTTTTGGAATTATTTATCGGTTAATCTAAGTTTAACTAAGTATTTTTTTGATACCATCAGTGGTTTTTGTGTTTAATGTGATCATATGTTCAATGTTTTGAATATCCATTCTGTAGTGTTATATAATGAGAGTTTATCAAGATTATGGAAATTTTGTTAGGTGTTATTGGAAAAACAACCCAATGTTTTAGTACATATCGTAGTTAGAATTTGTATAAGATGAATTATAATAATATTTAGGAATATATGAATATAGTTATTGGTAAGAATTATGTTTTAAATTTTCTTTAACATTGTTGTAATTATATTTTATTAAAACATGTGAATTCCTTAGGAAATATATTAATATTGTTTTTGAAAAAGGATAACTCGCATGTCTAGTAACAATACATCACATCTATAATGTCCATGGAGAATGAACCCACAAATTGAAGGGAACAAAGTGTGTAATTACTAAACCACACTATGTGATGTACTTGGAAAAATTTATTTTATTTACTCAAATATTTGGGATGTTATGTATTATTTTATGAAAATTTTTTGTACTGTTTATGATTCTGAGGTGATTAACAATGTTTTAGGAGAAATTTTATTTTATCTATTTACATATATAACTGTTATGTTTATCTTAATGGATTGTTTGGAGAAAATTATATTATGTTTTAGTGATGTATACTAAAGGTTTTTAGGTGTAAATACTTATGTAATTGATTATGTTGAACCTTTATTTTTTTTGTTAATGATTAAGGATTTATTAATTATATTGGATATCATGTTATATATTAATTATTATTTATATATTTATAGATATTTGGAAAAAAATTCACTCTTTTATGGATCTTGTGATATATTAAAATATAATTTTAGTTCATCATGGTATGAAAATTCATTATGAATATTTTAAATTAGAGCAAGAGATGATTTCGAAACTGATTAAATGACAGGAAAAGAATGAACATTGGGTTAAGAAATAAAATAATATCATGTATGTATATTTTATAAAGTTCTCAAACATGATCGTAAAATAATTCATTTGAATTAAAAAATTGATATTGAAAGGATTTTTTTAAATATTAAAATTAATTTTTGATTAATCAAATAGTCTTTTTACACCTCATCAGTATATCATTTTTCGATAATTAACATTTTCATGATCATTCACTTTCTCCATATCTCAAATCTATATAAATATTCCAAAACATTTATGAATATATTAAATGTTCCACAAATGCTATCATATTAAGAAAACTATTTATGTTATATTTTGGATAAACATCATATTTCCATTTATATATTTTTAATTAGATGTATTATTTTACATTTTGTGTTGTTAGTTTTTCACAAAAAAAATTTCCAAACAACAAAACCTTGTTCTCCAAGCTCAATTTCTTATTAAATGGATGAAATTCCTTGGTGGAGAGAAAATTATAGTACCTTGATAATATACAATATATTTAATATAAATAAATTATTCTCTTTGATAATTTTATAATCATTCAAAACTAGTATTTTAAAATAGTGTCACTATGTTTGATAGTGTATATAAGAAATGTCAATGATCTTCGTGACCCAAGAAATATATTATTTTAGATTGATTATTCTAGTAAATAAATTTAAAATGAATTTATGATTAGAACTATCTAAATTATGAAATATATTTTTGTACACAAGTATAAAATAAATTATTTATTTATAAATTATATAGAAATATTAACCATTTTGAAGATAGATAAGTTTTTTTTAAAAACGTTTTTTATGCATTCAATGTGTTCTTATCATAATAAATTTCATTAATACCTATTGGTGAATGAATAAAAAAAATTATATAATATTCAGACCGTATGTTTTTTATTTTTAATCCATCTTAGTATTGCAATCAATAATGTTTTTATTTTTGAAATAATAACATTTTAAAATTTTAAAAAAATTGAAAAACTTTTTTTTCATCTATAAGATAAATATTAAAATAATTAATGAAATTACGTTAATTAAATTTAGTATATGGGATTAATAATTTCAAACCATAATAAATAAAAATATATGATAATTCTAGTTTACATTTTTCTTATTTGATAGTGAAAATCAAAAAAAAATTGTTTAAGATAAAACTGGTTCACTAGAGAGTAAAACAAATTAGATTTGTGATATAATGAACCAAAAACATGCCTAATCTTATTTTGAGATAAATATTCAAAAAAATATATCATATATGGTCTGATAATGAGATAATTTTAGGGAATTTTATAATTTTTAAAATTTGGGTTTAATTTATTAATTTTAAAAATCCCATGATTATCATATCCCACACTAATAAAAGGTCACCCAATCCTATCCCACTCAGACATAATAAAATATTTTGTTTTTAAAATACCAAACTAAATAAATTGATTAAATATCTCCCCATGAACTATATTTGTTTTAATATATAACTTATCTCGTTATGAATTATGTATATACATAGAGGGGTTCTGTGAAAGAGATGCATACTTGTCAACAATTTGTCATCAGTTTATTTCGTCTTCGTTCCCCACAAAATATTCTATAAATATGATAAAACAACAACAACAATATATTAAATATACTAATACAATATATTAATTTAATTAAATATATATACCCACTCTTCTATAATATTAGAAATGAAACTGTTGATCGTGTGAATGGAAGACTATCACATCACAAACAAAGTTAATTCATTTTACATCATAATATTTCCTGGTGGATATAATGATGGATATAATATATATATATATATGATATTTATGAAATAATTATACTTATATTATTATAATATCATATCTAACTTATTAATATCAGTTTTATTCGAACATGAAAATGTCGCTCATCTATATTGTGTACTACCACATAAAAATAGCGATGTGAATCATTTTCTATTTTATTTATAGAAACATGGTAATAATAATCGATATAAATAATATATAATATATATAAACTATTATAGATTTTTTTTAAGGTTTATATATATTTTAACTTTTATTCATTCCATTATTTGTTACTAAAAATGTAAACCATGTTCATGCGAAAGTCAACATAACCTCTCCATGAACGGTATAACTCATTTTCTATGAATAAATATAATGATCTATTCTAAATAATTATATAATTAATATATATGAAATATATGTCATGGTAAAATTTATGGATATAATGGAACAATGATCAATGTAAAATGACTAAAACTTCCAAACCATCATATATTTGAAAAGTGGTGTACATATCACTCAAATTAGTAATTTTATAAAACATTTTTTAATAAAACACTGATAAAAATTATTAGAAACTACTATATGATATGAAATAAATCATAATTTTATAGAATATATTAAAATATATATTCTTATAAAAGAGTTTTGAACATATATTAATAAATTTTAACACAAATTAAGGGTTTCTTGCCTCAATTTTATATTTGTGAGACATATTACATATTAAAAAATTATTTAGTTTTGTAGAATAAATTCTATCAATGAGACATTTTATATCTTGAATATCAATATATTTATTACATTTAATTTTATCAATTTTATTTTATTTATTCATGGGTATTCATATTCAGTTATTTACAATTTGTTTGTGGTATGTTTGACAATCTCATTATTATTTTAGATCATTTTCATTAGGTCTTCATTGGGTAATTTTTTAATTTTATTTATTAACTACATTTCATTTCATAATCCATTAGTTATTCATGATTTTTAAAACTAATTGTCCAAATCATCACTCATTGGTATATAAAATTATTTAGAAAATACTTTTATGAAATGTACAATTTATTTATCTATTCGGTAGAATGATATTATTCTCTAATATCCTTGTTTTCTAAAAAAATGGTTATTTATTTATTTTTTAAAAATTATTTCTAAAAGATAATATTATTCATCTTTTATGTTTTAAATTTTTTTTGAATAGGATATTCTTATTTTTTACCAAATAATGTTATTTTTAAATATTTTATAACATTTGGAGAAAAATTTATTTAAAAATAAAATATAGAAATCTATGTCATCATGAGAACTGATTTTTATAATTCTTCTTTTTCATTTTTAACAAGGTTATTATTGAATACAATATTCTTCGTAAAATTTTGAGAATTTTATGTTTTTGAATTTTATTTTAAAATGGAAAATAATGTTTTGTTAATGAATTTATTTAATAAGTATATATATATCATATTTCTATTTATAAATGAAAAAAACCCTGAGTTACTAGGTGATCCAATAGGAATATTTTGTAGTGATGCAACAATTATTATTTCATTAGATGTTTTATAATCTATTTGGCTGGAATATAATACTTTGATACTAATATTTATAGTACCCTTGATGGTTTATGATAATTTATATTTATTATTGAATGTACTGAAACATATATTATTGTTTTCCAATAAAAAGTATTATAAAGATTTCATTTATAGTTTTTGGATATTATTAAAAAAAATTGATCAATTTTTTTAAAAAATTGATAATTTTTATAATGTTACTAAATTTTCATATGTGAAATGAATTAGATAGATTAAGTGATGGGATTGGAATATTATAACCCCTTGACACATTAGTATGTCCCAGGAGACAAAATAACATGGGTTTTTTGTTGTGTTCCTTCACATTTATTTCATATATCTTGGAATGAGGGTTTGTATTAATCATTATGTTGTCAAATATTTTTCATTACATCATTAGGAGATTAGTTATTGATATCCATGTCATAACTTCATTATATTGAATATATATATATAATATTAATACTCATGTCATTATTTATATGGATATATTCTCATCATCTGGTTCTATGAACATTTTACGTCTTATTGTCATGAACTTGCTAGGGTGCCCTGGTATGCTAATAACTGATCTGGTCCTGACATGGCACAAAGGGAATTCTCATTCCCCATAGGTTGGTTAAAAGAACCTATCATTATAGACAATTAATGCGCTGAGTATTTTTACGCTAACAATGGGGGACCTATATAAAAAATATTTATGCATACAAAATCATCTATGGTTGGATATTTGTATCAAAAGTCAAACTGGTATGAAAAGACACTGTACTATAGAAAATTAAGAGAAAATAAGAAGATAAACAACCCAAATCCAAAATAATTAAACACTCTACATCAACATTTGAATAACTATAACCACATCTATGTTTTAAAATACCCCTTACGAAACTAGGAAGGTGACTATATAGAAACACCTGATAGAAATAGTAGCATGTGTTCCAAAATACCAGTATGGTCTCAATAAAGATTACATAACAATAATCCAACATGAAACTAACCAAATAACATGCATCCAATTTTTAAATAAATGGTTTTGGAATTTCTAAATCATATCTAAAAAATTAATTATTCAGTTGTAAAAATATGGAAATAATTTATCAATTCATGCTTCACATATCCAAATCATGGTAAAACATTAAAAACTGTTTATTTTCACAAATGATAAAAAACACTTTTATATAAAATAGTGTATATAAACTAGAACGAATGGGAATAATTTCACATCAATGAAACACATTTATATATCATATATAAATATGTGATGAACATGGTCATCTTGTAAGAGGTACTATAGTTCCTTGATATAGGATACCCACACATCCCTTTGATAATCAATAATGTTTACTAAAGTACCTTATCAATGTAATGAGAGGAATAATCTAAATTTTAATGTGTAAGAAAGATGTTTAGACTAGTATTTTTTAGTGGTGTAAAGAATCAATCCATTACGTGGGAAATGACAACCAAAAATGTTTGTCCATGTAACTCACTAAATACAAAAGATTTCATGTTCTACAGTACAATTAAATGATTTTATTTTAAAAAACATTAAAATATAAACTAAGTCATATTTCCACATTTCAAATATTTAAATTTCTACTAAAAATGAAAGACATGATTTTAATAAATTAAAATCAATTTTCACAGATAAAACCCTAAGGATTTTATCAATACCGTTTAGAGAAATTTTTCAAAAATCGTAAATTGAATGAAATTCACAATTAATGTTCAAACATAAAGTTCATAAATAAATTAAAATTATTAATTTCATAAAATTTTCTTCATTTGAAAAAAAACCTTCCTATTCAATGGAATTTTTTATTATCAAAATTATTATTTCAAAAATATTCCACAATTTAAATTAAAAAAATAAATTTTACAACATTCCATAACTGCATAACAATTAAATGGAACTGGTGGTTGTTAACTTTCATTTCACAAAAAAATAATTAAAACCCCAATTATATAGAATTTAGTTCATCCAAATAACAAATGGAAAGTCATTTTATTATAATCATGAAATTTATTTTAATTAAAATTACATACTTTATATAAAAAAATTTATTATTAATAAAAAATTTGGAATCATAATGGAACTACCTACCATAGAAATTACAAATCTCATGACACACAACCCTCAATGGGATTCATCAATAAAGAACAAATATCATATAATCTGATAATCGATGAAAAAATAAGGATTATGATAAAAAAATAGAGGTTATTAGATCCAAATAAAACAATGGGGATCCAAAAAAATCTAGGAAGGAGAGAATATATTAAAGGATAAAATAATCAGGGTGAGAAAAATAAATAAAAAAATATCGAAGGGGATTCAATGAGCTTAGAATATCTTCTGGGCGGTTTTTGAGGGGCCATGAATTGATCGTAGATTACCTCAATGAATAATAACTCATATGGGGTTATGATATTTTTGTACATAAACTACAGGGGGTATAGAATTTTATGTCGGATTTTCAGATTAAAGAAATCGTGCTAACAGATAGGTGGGACAGCTATACGGTTTGAGAAACTGTGTTGAGTAATAATGCACATATTTTAAATGGTACATATTGATTCTCATAAAAAGGTGAATAACATGACTAATCATGTTCCAAATATGAAAGGAACCACTACCTTGGACTGTACAATATTAGTTGGGAGGGCCCACTATTTGGTAAAATTGTGCTCCAATAGTGTACTACTGAAGAATTTTAAAAAATCATAAAATTATAATTCAAAACAACCCAAATGAAACCCACAAAATTTAATGTAAAAATAGGGATTTTTTAATACCTTAAAACTCTAACATTATTTTATAATGTCCCCACCATATAAACTTTCATTTTCATATAAAGCCCACCCATAAGATTTCATTGCCTAAAAACATTTGAGGTGTGTGATCTCTCATTAGTGACTCCCTCTACCAGGACAAATGATTATCATAATTATTCATCCATAGAACGAAATATAATGATATATTCATAACATAAAGTATCTTTTTTTCAATATAAACTAAACTTTTCGGTCATTCATACATAGATAAATCAATTCCCACATCATGATCACACCAACTCAGAACATGAGATAGATAAGATAGATATGTTCATGACTGAGATACATGGAACATGTTAGGATTAAATGTTAGATGAGGTTAAAATTGTAAAAGATAAGAAAAATTTCCCTCTTGGTCAACAAACTCAGTAGTTCCCATAAAATGGGACGATAGTTCTCCATGGCTCTCAAGTCGTCAATGACCCAACCAGTGTGATACATTCAAGAACACCTGGTCACAAACTGAGACCTCCAATGACCCGTGATGCTGATCCACATTATTCTTATAACCAATTATTTTCATAATCATTCTTATATGAGTTAATTGAATCTTTTCTATCATCTTTTTTGAAAATCATGGGACAAACAAGTAACACTAACTAATCTTTGACCAACACAACTGTTATTAGAATTGCTGGTGATACAATGCCTACAATGGATACATTATAATCATGGGATGATAATTGTTTTTATGAAAAATCAAAATGCCCCAAAAGAACATCCCACTCACCAACAATGTCAAGAACAAAGGTTCCATGAATATCCTAAATAATATTAATAACTATTTATATAATTCCATCTGACTGTGAATGATAATATGTACTTAGATGAATGTGAGATCCCATTTCCTCTGAAGGCCTCTCAAAAAAATGAGTAGTGGGGGGATGATACCTATTAGATACTATATCACATGGAACCCCATTCAATTGAAAATATCATTAATATAGATATTTCCAAACTCCTCAACATTGGTTGTATCACAAATCGGTATAATATTAGATGATTTTCCCATCCAAGTGATCACAGACAACATCACATTACTCTTTCACCCGGCATACAGAAACCCATCCAAAAGTTAAATAGAGATCTCATCCCAAATATTCCATGTAGGAACCAGATATATCAGAATAAAATATGAATTCATTTGGTGTTTAGAATTATCTTGTTTGGGAGTATAAAAATTAGATATAAAAATTGAAATTTCATGTCACTTAACATGTCACCATAATCGATATTGCAAATCATAGACCATATTTGTTGTTCATGTGTGATAAACTAACTAAGAGTTATGAAAATCCCCCATAATAGATATCCTTATTGATAATGATACATAAAAAATATTTAATTTATGCAATTCCCTCATTGGAGGACCACCACTATGAAATGGTCTCTCCAACAGAAATAGGTTCTCTATTGCTACAAAACTCATCTTCAAACTTCTGCTTATGATGAATTATTTAAAGAAGAGAGTATGTAATATGAACCCTCGAAAACGAAACAGCAACCCCTAAATGATAGAATCTAATATAAATTATTTAAATGTGATCCATGAACTTCCCCTTTTATAAATATTATTTCACATCCTGGGATAATGTTTCCTTCTCAACTAATAATTAATGACATTCCATTTGCCTAGATTATATTTGATGTTGAAATAGGATGTAATCATATATTCCATGAAATTTATCAAATAGATATTTAAATATTTTTTGTACATGATAAAGATCAGGATTAATTAGTTTGAAAACAATGTAATGAATTGTCTATAATGGAAATGTGGAAAAAACTTAAGCGTCCTCTTCAAAACTGGATTTTCAAGGTCATGGGTGAGATAATTCTTCTCTTATACCCAAATATGACGAAATAAATATTTAAAAAAATGACCACCATACATAATAAGTTGAACGAAACCTAAAACAGTGAATCAATGAAGACAAAAAAGTCTTACAAGACCATTAAATGCGATAACACCATCACAGTAGTCAGAATATGTTTCTACTCAATAAAAAATCTCTACCATTTTTCCTCCCAAGAAAACATTATTCCATTATGAGTTAGATTATTGATTAGAGAAGAAAACATAGATAATCCTTTAATAAACCTGCAGTAATAATAAATGTTCCCTAAGAATATCTGAATATCAAAATTATTTTGTGGTTGTTCCCCTGTCATAAAATCTATTACCTTCTCGGGATCGACTGATATCCCATGTTTTGAAACATTTGGTCCAATTATTTGTACTAAACGAATCGATAAATTAGATTTTTAATACATGGAATAATGTTTGTCATATCTTATCTACTCTATAACTATTCTCAAATGATTCACATGATCTTATATGTTATTGGTAAAAACTACGATGCAATCCATAAATACTTCCACAAAGGCATCCAAATTTTCTTAAAATATATTGTTCATTAAGAAATCAAGTATATCATAACAATATTCATACTAATATGCATAAATTATAACTATAATGGCTATAAATTTTATGAAATGAGGTTTTTGGAATGTCATATTACTTTTTCATTAGATAATTGAAACTAGATCCAAGGTCAATCTATGAGAACCACTCCACCCCTCTACACTGATAAATAGATAATCAATCAATGGAAATGGATAGTTTTTCATTACAAAAACTCTATTCAACCTTTAGTAATAAAAAAATATAAGAATATAACAATCTTCTGTAATTTCATATTGAATAAGCTCAATAAAAGGTGACACACATAGTTGTATACATCCTTTTCCTAAAATATATTCCAACTAATAATTCATTTCATTCATTTTAACTAGTTCAACATGGTAAGATGTATTTTTAAATGTTTGAGTACTATGAATTAATCAATTGACAACCCTACATCCATTTCCTGTACAAAATAGGGAATTCAGAAAGAAACACATTAGTAAAATTGATGACAACTAGAGGGTGATCACAACTAAATGGCTCATGATCTAGATCAAAATAGAAAACTTTTATTATTTATCAGAAAATATATATGATTGTAGGGCCCCACTCGACCATCAGTCTTGTTCTAGATAAATGATGTGACACACACCACCTGGTGCAGTAAAAGATACCCTTCGAAGTTAAAAATCAACCCATGATTTGTTTTTAATATACTCATTCCATCCTAAATATAATTTCAATAGGTTTCATTTCATGTACTAGAAATCTCCAATAAATATCAACATATGAGAGATATAAAAAGGAGATACTTTTGAGACCCCTGGACCACATCGTACTGAGGGGTGTACAAATATCCCTAATAGAATCTAAATTGTTCATAGGAAAAATAATATAATTAACAAAATGGGATGAAATAAATGAATATAATTCATTAGTAACAAATAAAGAAGTCATTAAGGAAAAATCTATAGTTGTGGAATCTTTCACCATCACTGTACCTATATATTATTCCTATAGAAATTCATCCACTATGTGATGAATCTTTTTTCTGAATTCTGGTGGCTAGAATCCATTCACTTTGAGTGCATCTAATTGTGAAATTTTTTGAAAAGGTACTGATGAACTCGTACTACATTGAGGAGTGGAATAAAAATGGAATAATTCCTACAAATGAACTAAGCATCCATAAGAACTGCATAAATTGGTTTATATAGACCCTTTTTAAATTACATTTATATAAACCCTTGTAACAAATCAAAGGTTTTATTCTAGGAACTACAAGATGTCTAGAATAAGTCTTATATCTAGAATATACATGAGACTTATTCAATTTTTTTATCCTTTAAATTAACTCATGCTATCATGAGGAGAGAAAAAAACTCCTGATAACCTTGACATTCCAGCCAGGTCCATTTTGACCATCAGCCCTCTATCCATTTCATCAGCATAAGAAGGTAAATCCAAAATGAAAACCTAATAATTAATATAATATTTTAATCCGAACACGAAGCATTGAGAAATCTTCTTCTCGTTTTATACCATATTAGGTGTGAAATTTATGGTGTCTGCAAAAAAAATTTCAAACTCTATCAGAATCTTTTCATACAAATGCAGATTCAATAAAAAATTGTTCATAGAAGACTTCCTAGACTCTAGATTGAACTGGTATGTGTAAACACCCTTGATGAATTTCAAATCAAAGACCTCATGTTTTTCTCCATTACTATCGTGTCCCACCAACTAATTCATGGACCTTCCGGCAAGATGGTGTGACACATTAACATGACCGGATCGATTGTCTCTATGAACCAAAAAAAGAGCTCGATTATTTTTAAATATTTATTATCCTCTTGATGATTGTTCAAAACACTGAATAAGTTTTTTTATTAGAAATAGTATTCTATAGGAAAAAAATTAGAACATCCCCCTGAGGTTCCATTGCTGCATCCTAAACGAGAACTAGTGGCGGAGTCTATCCCAGAGCAACGAATGTAAAACAATCACCTCAACCAATCATGAGAACACAATAGGATTCTCTCACTAAGGTTCATTAGCATCATCCACCTACATCAGAGTGACATATATTTTATTAGGAATGATTCTATACAACCTCAGATGAAATAAAGTAAGATGTTATATCACACTCAAAAATAAAAACATTAGAAATTTAATCTCATGATATAGGCAAATAATATTTCGATTTCAATTTTTCAAAATAAATGTGAGGAAAATAATATAACTAATTCTCAATAATTATTTCGCTAACCACCGCTAGAAACATAAGGATTATTACAATGATATTTGGATAGGAAATCAATTGAAATTCCCTCATATGTATTATATCAATTTCACAAATCCTTACTGATTTAACGAAGAGAATGTCAACCTCCCTATTATAACACAATGTCAAAATCAAACCCTAGTACCTTAATAACCCAAAAATCATACTTTTACTAACATGGATTAAAGGGTGTTCTTGGTGTCCATTGGTTGGGAACTAGTACAAATATTTAATCAAATAGAATGTGAGATCAAATATTGAACTAACAATGTGGAAGAATGATTAAAAATCAATATACATAAATAATATTATCCCCTGCGAGGTGTTTAAACGATGTCAAAATGGTATGAAACCACAATTCACTTATATAATGAACAAGAAATTTGGTAGATGAATATACCATGTCCAAATAGACCCAACCCTCTAGGTCCATAGATATTAAACTCTAACTAACTCCAGTTGGTTCTATATACATACTCGAACTTAAAAGGACTTAATATACAAACAATAAAGTTAGTTGTTAGGGTGTCTGATAAAATCCCATAAGGGTCTCCCAACGGATTCCATAACAACATTCAATTATGAAATTAACCAAATAAAATTCATTCAATTTTCAAATAGATTGCTGTTTTATTTCAAAAATATATTTAAAATACCTCGATTATCATTTTAGAGGATGTAAATAATTTATCAATTCATTATTCACATTTCAAAATGACTAAAATACTTTACCAAGTTCTTATTTACACAAATATATTAAATAAGTACATTATATAAAATAGTTTATCCAAATCAGAATGCATGTTAAACACTTCAAAAAAGGTATGCATTTATATGTCATCAATAATAATGATAGAATCATGGCCATATTCCATGATGTATGCAAGTTATATGATATGGGTTTCTCACCCTATAATGTGATAAATGACAATATATACACACATCCATCTGCAATAGAAAAAGATGTCACATCAATGTCCCAATGGGGAAGTAAAACATGTCAACTAATATATTGATAGTGTTAAAAATAGTCAATCTATTCCAAAGGAAATTCTATCTTATTGGGTTTATCCCAATAAATCACCAATGACCTATTCTTTCTCATGATCTTGTATAAATTGACGATGGTAAATTTATTTTAAGAATCTATAAAATAAAATCAAGTCTCTTTCCCCCATATAAAAAATACAACTTTCAATTTAAAATTAGAACAATATTTTATTAAAAATCAAACCTTATACATGATAAAAACATAATTTTTTGATCATGTGAATTTTAATTCATTTTTCTAAAACAATAACTTGAAATAAATTGATAATTCAATATCACACTTCACATTCACAATTAAATACAATAATTTAATTTCAATAGAATTCCATAAATCTCACAGAAAACCTTAATTTAAAATAATTGTGAGTTTTCACAATTATTCCATCACACCCATTAGACAATAGAATATAAAAAACATAAATTTAATAACAGTTTATAACTACACCACAATCAACAAAATTGGGGGTTTCCCATTTTCATGGCAAAAACCCACTTTTTAAACTTCAATCAATTAGAATTGGGGTTTGCAACAATCCGATTTAATGATATATAATCAAAATGAACAACTTAAATTATATTTAGAAAATGTAGATAAAGTAATTAAATTTAGGGTTAATTATAATTGACCACCATGGCTGACTAACCCAATTTGGATTCAACATATCCTGTAACATCAAATCATAATTGGGATTCTTCAACAAAGAACAACGATAATAGATTCTTGGAATTGAGGATGAAATAAATATTAAGATCCCATAATGGATTGTATTAGATCCAAAAAAAATCATGATGATCCAAAGAACACAATGGAGGATAAGAGTGAATATGGGAGATAATGAGCATGGTGAGAAAAATAGCTGGGAGAATAGAGAACAATATTCCCCCATCATCAAATCACATAATGGAGGGATTCTAGATTCCAAAAAACACTATAGAGTTATTTTAATGAAGACAAAATCATATGGGTTTAGGATAGTTCTGTCCAACTCCTAAATTAATAGTTTTATGATTATTATGGTGTAATTTTATAGTACTGAAATCCCATCTATGCTTTCTTGAGTTGAGAATTATTATTTGAAAAATTGTGTTCCTATTTCAAATGGGACACATAGTTTATCTTAATAGGTCACATGGACTAATTTAAAATGCACAAATAGAGAAAAAAAACACTAACTTGGGATGAACAGTTCCCACTGAGATGTTTCACGATTTCGAAAAACTACATTCTGACCATGCACTTGTATAGAAATTTCAATACTCTCAAAATTTCAACCGTAAAAAACCATAAACAAAACCTAACATAGCACTATTAAAAAAATAATATTTGGA